>JAPDOI010000074.1:82500-1282500 GCA_029168955.1 Aplectana chamaeleonis
CTTTGTGAGGGAGAAACAGCTATTAGGAAAGGGGATTGTGGGTTCGTTGTGAGGGAAAAGGGAGTTCGGTGGCGAATCCGGGCCGGGATAACTCACAATCACCTCACGAAGAGCATCTTTTTCCTCACACGAACCCCTTGTGAGGGACCGACCCCGCCCACTTTAGGGATACTATAGGCTCTGTCGGTGGGGAAGGATGTCTATCGAGAGCGCCATGTTCCCCTCGATTTATCAGAGGAGTTACGGCACGTCATGGCAATACCAAAGAGACCAGAAGGTCTGGAAAACTCAATTTTTTGCTGTACCGAAAAGTCCGATTTCGACGAGCATTTAGGTAACTCCGCCATTGCCGGTCCCAAGCCCGGATGAGAAAGGAGCACGATTGGCCCCCCATACTATCGACGGGCTGGAAAGCTTAGGTGGTAACCATGGAGAGTCTCATAGGAAATCACGATGAAGCTACCGCATCCGGGGCAGCCGATGCGCCAGCACTAGGGAACCAGGGTGTTGGTGAGAAGAATGCTACTGGTCAAAATGCAGGGCGACTGGTGACGCCGAAAAAGGAGCTACGGATCGGAGCGTGGAACGTGCGAACTGGACGTTGCGTTGGACAAAAGGAAGTGATTTCCAGGGAACTGTCGAGGTCCAAAATATCGATCGCTGCGCTTTCCGAGCTCAGGATGAGCGGATGTGGAACGGTGACCATTGAGGTTCCAGGGAGTAACGAAAAGATGGTTCTGTACTACTACGGTGATGAACGACATCATCAAGGCGTTGTATTCATGCTAAGCAGTGACGCAGCTGAAAGCGTGATCACGTTTGAGCCGATTTCTGGCAGGATTGCTGTCCTCGTGTTGAGCGGAACGATAAAAACGCATGTCGTGTCTATCTATGCGCCCACGGAGCCAAGTTCCGACGTTGACAAAGACGCATTTTACGCCCAACTCCAAGACGTTCTGAGTGCGATCTCGAAAACCGATGTTACCATTGTAGCAGGCGATTTAAATGCAAGAGTCGGGAATGTCAGAACAGGATGGGAAGAAGTGTTTGGAAAGTTCAGCGTCGGTGAAATAAACGATAACGGTCTACGTCTGCTTTCGTTTGCGGCGTTTAACGGGCTTGTGATTGGAAACAGTCTATTCCAACATCCTCGGAAACATCAGTTAACATGGAGGAGTTCGACTGGACAAGATATAGCCACTTTGGATTACGTGCTGGTAAATTCCCGTTTCAGGTCTTCGCTCAAAAATGTGCGAGCCATGAGAGGAACTGACTGTGGATCGGGTCACTATCTACTGCGTGCTGTAAAGAAGCTTCGTCTTATTTGCTAACACCTATAACAAAAGAAGTGTTTCAAATTGCGCTATCAAATCGCCTTTCAGTGCTGGAAGATTCGATGTCCGTAGACGAGCATGAGAAGCAAACATCTGATGTAGTTCTACAATGTGCAGAGCCTCTCTGCCCTGTTATTCGCCGGAGAACACAGCCATGGATATCGGACGAGTCTCTACGTCTTGCGGATGAGCGGAAGCAAGTGAAGCTAAGCGACCTCGGACGTTATCGGCAACTGTGTCGAGAGCTTCGTCGAAAGTTGAAAGAGGAGCGAGAGTCTTAGTGGAATAAAATAGCCGACGAACTAGAGGAGGCGTCTGTAAGGAATAACTATCGCACATTGTATGGTTCACTGAACCGTTTCAGAAAGAAGACCAATTCAGCTAGCGATTGTATTAGGAATATGGATGGCTCCTATGTACGTTCTGTGGATGAGCGCCTGTCACGATGGAAGCAGTTCTTCAGCGAACTCTAGTCACGATGCACCACAAGGCCCACTTGATGAACCTCTACCAGTTGAAGTGCCACGGGAAGCGATGCTTGACTCTGAACCCACTCTGGACGAAATGAGAGCGGCAATTATGCGTCTCAAAAACGGGAAGACGCCTGGCGTAGACAACGTTACTGCTGAAGCCATTAAGGCAGGTGGTGATGTGTTGCAACGACGGTTACATCAACTGATCACCCTCGTCTGGCAGTCAGAAAACGTCCCATCTAACTGGAAAAAGGCTATCGTCGTGCCGATTCACAAAAAGGATGATACCAGGGACTGTAAAAACTATCGCGGAATCAGTCTGTTATTAATCGTTGGTAAAGTCTTCATGAAGATAATCCAGTGCAGACTTCAACGCCATCGGGAACATACCAGTCGCGAGGAACAGGCAGGATTTCGTCCTGGTCGAGGCTGCGCTGATCAAATATTTGCACTCCGTCAACTCATGGAGGAAAGGATCCGCTGTGGAAGGGGGTTGTTATCACCTTCATTGACTTCAAGTCGGCCTTTGACTGCGTACACTGGCCTGCCTTATGGAGAGCATTGGTGTGCGAACACGTGCCGGGAAAAATTGTGAAGCTTCTGCAGGGAGCATACAACGGTTCAACTAGCTGCGTCCGCGTCGGGGACAAGCTGTCTGAAGAATTCGCGGTCAATGCAGGAGTACGGCAAGGGGATGTAATTTCGCCACTGCTCTTCAACACTATGGTCGACTCCATAATGAGGAAGGCCTTCAAAGATAGAGGAGGAGTCCAGTATGGCGATAACGAGTTCGTCACGGATTTGATATTCGCGGAAGACAGCGCTGTGTTTACTGATACTGATATGGAAGCTACAGATTTGATGAAGAATATAGCGGAAATCGCGGAATTGTACGGTCTACGGTTAAATAAGGGCAAGACTAAAGCCATGACGTCAGACGGTTCACGTGCTTTTGTGTTCTTCGAAGAAGCTGAGCTCCAACAAGTCGAGGAGTTCAAGTACCTAGGATCCGTAGTGCAACAGCGCAAGGTGGTGGCCGCAACAGAGATACAATGCAGGATCGGGCAGGCGTGTGCTGCTTTTGCTTCACTAGTTTGGTGTCTGTGGAAAAGGGCAACGTGTCAATCAAGACCAAGACGCGGATCTTCCGATCACTTATAATGCCGATTCTACTGTACGGCTCGGAGTTGTGGACCTTGCTCAAGTCGGATCTCAGCAAGCTGGAAGCTTTCCAAATGCGGTGTTTGCGTCAAATTCTCGGAACAACGTAAAGAGATCGCGTTCGTAACGACGTTATTCGAGACAACTGCGACTATCAACCGACTATCGAAGAACAAATCCGGACGAGGAGGTTGCGTTGGTTTGGGCACGTATGCAGAATGGAAGCCAGCCGACTACCGCACAGCTTGTTATGGAGAAAGCGCCCAACAGTGTGGAAGGTCGAGAGAACAGCCCGATGAAGACGTGGTTGAAGCAGGTCAAAGCTGATCTGAAACCTCAACGGTGCAGTGTCGTTAATGCTAAAATAATTACGGCTAATCGTCCTGAATGGAAGCGTATCGTTCAGGCCACACGAGCTCCAGTGGCACCTACAGCAGTGTACTGGTTGAGAGGTCATCCCGCTCCGCCAGCCGCCACCTAATGGGATGAGTGAGTGAGTGAGTTCAGGTGGCCAGCGGCTCAAAAAACTGTCTGATGGGGTTGAAGCTGTGTGAAAAATCGTTTGAAGTGTTTCTGAGTTGATTTCAAGCAAAATCAGGCCAAAGTAAAAAAAATCACTCTTGTGTGATTTTTCCTGTTCGCAAAGGGGGGAGGGAGCACAAGATGAGGAGGTACAAAATCACGAGAAAAATTTTTAAGAAAAAAATCTAGTTAATGTAGTTTCCGAAAACCATCTAGTGAGACCATCTTTTTCTCGACTGCCGCCTCCTAGAAGTGAAAATCAAGGCTGTAAAGACCATTTGAAGAAAACGGTCTTTTAGCACCACTTTTTCCAACGGGAAAATTTTTTATTTCTTCCTCTATATGCGCAGCTTTGCTTTTTTCTGCTTCATCACTCTATTTATTTCACCGAACCGCTAAGTCACGGCCCATCAGAACATTGTGCATGACACTGGAAGACCCCCAAAAAGCATTTTTCGCTGTTTGGACAAATGCAATTTTGACGAGTATTCAGGCCACCAGCGTTTGACATACGTTCAGGGCAAGCTGAAACTGTGTGGAAAACCGTTTGAAGTGTTTCTGAGTTGATTACAAGCAAAATTGGGTGGAAGTGAACACATCACTTCTGTACGATTTTTCCTGTTCCTTCCTGCACCTGGTGAGGTAGAAAATCACGAGATAATTTGTTAAGAAAAAATCTAGTTAATGTAGTTCCCAAAAACCATCTAGTGATGCCATTTTTTGCTGGACTGCCGCCTCCTAGAAGTGAAAATCAAGACTGTAAAGGCCAATTGGAAAAAACGGCCTTTTAACACCTTTTTTTCCTTTGACGAGTATTTAGGTCACCAGCGGTTCACCGACAAATCTGAACAACTCGTCGTTCTGTAGGAAACATTCTGAGGTGAAGCTGAGTTAAAATCGAAAAAAAGGTATCGAAAACATTTGGCGGTGCGACCCCCCCCCAATTTTCAAGTTTGGTGGCGAGCCCCCTTTTTGGAAAATTTCAAACAATGCTTGACCATGAACCCAACACTTCTGTTCATTGGACGAAAGAGAGCTTAGCGATCCCGCTGAATCATCGAGTGATGAGGAACATTGTAATATTTCATTCTACTAAAGACATATAATTTACAGACTGGAAACGTTCAACCGGGAAGCAGCTTTTTTAGTGCTTTTCGATTGACGACACTGCAAGTGCGCTCATAAAAATTGGCAGTCGGTCACATTGCCTATTTGAAAATCCCGTTTTTTCAAACGGGAATTTCGTCTGAACTTGGATTGTCTATTGATAAAACTGGTGCGAAAGGTCTGAGATGTCAATCACGGCTTTCTTGTTGAATGAATGATCCAATTCCAGCGGTGTTCACTTTCAACCTGTTCAGCAACACGCTGTATTTGTTTTTTCCCTTGTTTCTGAACTGATCGAATCCTCTAAACGAAACTGTGACATAATTCCCTTTGGGAAAGGAGATGATTAATTGATTGAAATGCAGCGCAATACCCAGAAATGGGCAGATGAAATCCATCAGTTAAATAATTCTCGATCTGACAAACCCTCGGATAGTAATTTCTCATAGGCCTATGAGTAGTCCCTTTGTAGAATTTAGTCTTGTGAATGGACGAGGCTGCGGAAGTAGATTGTCGCGCGCGATCGAGACACTGTTAGCATGTGGTGTAGCGTTTGCCCCACACCACTCCGCAATAATCGTCCCTCGTCCATTCACTAGGCTAAACTTGGCAAGGAGACCATATTAAAGGCAGGGTCCGGTCAGAATTTTGATTTCGAGATTCCTCGCTGAATCAGAGCATATAAGTAGTCCAGAGGAATGTGAGAAAACTGCGGAAGAAACTGTCTTCTTGAAGTTATTCCAGTCATTTCCTTCCATCGCTGTGTCAGAAAAGTGTGTCGATCTTCTATGTTTTAGCCGTCGTCCACGCATTCCTAGAAACTGCCGTGTAAGCAACGGTCATTCTAGTAATGGTTATCATGCTGGGACAATCCCTGACCTCGAGGCTGTTTTCTCCAGCTCCTCTCCTCTTCCTTCAAGGATCTCTTTCTCCTCAAAATTTGTGAAACGTCCAGACCAGGGCTGTGCGTTAATCAAAAATAATTTTTTCGTTAAGCGTTAATCGTTAATTTCCGCGTTAACCCGTTAATGCTTTAGCACGTTAATTTTGCACTTCGTTAAAAATTTCTAAACTTTACTTGACCACAAAGAAAATTCATAAATCACCAGAGGTCTCAGGAAAAAAATGAAATAGACCTTCCATTGACGTCAGCAGGACGTCGTGGACAGCACGTAGGGCTCCAGGAGCCATAGGCACGGCCTCGTAAGAAGTACCGTATTTCCCGTTATTGAACACCCCCCCCCCCTCTATTTCAACCCCTCCCTCCAATCGAATTCTCTTTCGGTGGAGGTTGAAGAACAGAACAACCTCCTCTATTAGAGCTCCCCTTCAGCTGGAAAGACATTGGAGACCCATTCTTAGCGGACGTGAACTGCTACGCACTGCTCGAGATGTCGACACCCAAAAGCTTGTTGACATTTTCGAAGAGATTGGTCTTGAGAAGGACTTGAACAATGATTTTATTGATTATGATTTCTTTTGAAGCTCGCCGAGTAATTCATTACTGTACCACTTTGATTTGCCCAATTAACTTGTTTGCCCATATTGACTCTCGAATTGTCGGTTGAAAATTAGAACCCCCCCCTCTATTTAACCCCTCCCTCTAATTGAACCTCCCTTCTGGAGGGGGTTGAAAAATAGTACACCCGGGTGTTCAATTAAAGGAAAAATGGTATGTAGGGCTTCAGATGACGCTGTCAGGACGTCGTGAAAAGTGATGGGGCTCCACATGAGATCACGTCATGACGTGGAATACGGGTGACCTTCAGATGATGTCATGGAGAGTAGTTAGGGCTTCAGTAACGCCAGCAGCACGTCATGGAAAGAGGACAGGGCTTCAGATGGCGACGTCAGGACGTCGCGGAACGTGGGCCAGCGCTCAGATAGCGTATGCAGGACTTCGTGAAAAATGGGGTGCGTCGCGTACTAGAAAGTCAGTAGCGCTTTATGTAGAGCAGGCGACGCATGATAGAAACTAAGTAGCGCCTCATGTGGAGTGTACGCCGCGTGGTGCACCCTCTAGAGAGCGTGCGCCGCTTGCTAGAAAGTGAGTGGCCTTCAACCCCCGCTCCCAACCCTCATTTCCTAGCTAACTCAACGGTAGAGAGGTAGATTGGGCCTCAAATTTCCTTTTGGAAATACGAAGTCGAATTCTTCGATATCGAGAAGAAATAACTAAAATAGTTGAACAATGGAATCGGAAACATTGGGGTCAGCGATACATTTCACAACAAGCGAAAATCGACGCCACAAGCCGACGCGACGTGCACGGCCCCAGTTTTCAAAGCTGTCCTTGAAGCAGGTCAATCAGTGCAATGATTCCACTGCCATTAACGAACCCAAATTAACGTGATTTTAGGAGTTTTCCGTTAAGCGCTAATCGTTAATTTTCTAAAATAAACCGCGGTAACCCGTTAATGCGTTAACACGTTAACGTTATAACGCACAGCCCTGGTCCAGACGGTTTTCAGCTAGACCAGCGCAATCTATAAAAAGCGAAATTGGTCGTTTCAAAATTTGGCAGGACCAAAGGTTGAATCTCTCCAGGTTTAGTGCAATGTCACCGATTTTGTAAGGCTCTCAACTTTTATTCTGAGCAGGATCTTTCGCTTAGCCATCTTCTGTGTTCTCTCGTTGCCATTCAAAGATAAGTTTTTTTTTGAGGTGACACAACCGCGTTTTCGTTGTACGAATGTGCGCGCAAAATCCAGAAAAATAATTCGGTGGCAGTGCTTGGCAGTTCATTGCAGATCTCATGTGATATTCATGATCCAGGCGATGGAGGCTACCCAATGGTATAACCTTTTTGGGGTTTCGTTGAGAACTTAAAGGCATCGTACGCGCTGCAAACCACTCTCCGTTTTTTTGAGTTTCAATCATTGGTTGGGCCCGTCTGAGAAGGTAGGTAGAGTTTCTTGGGAATTGGGAAGATATGGGAGATCGAATGCCTCGAATTCCGTCAAAAGAGGCCGGCCTTACGACATACATGTGGCATGAATAGAGAACGGCAACAAGCCAATCAACAAGTTAAATCGCGTAAATGAGTGGAAGTTGACAAGTCCTTTCCTGTTAAGCTACATTCCTCTCTCTATTTATGCCACATGGCTGTCGGTAGGCCGGCCTCTTTTGGCGGAATTCGATGCATTCAATCTCCCATGGGTGGTAGTAAACCAGGCGAGAGCGGGACGTAGGGGTGAGCTTAAGGTGCCACTTAAGCGGCATCTAAAGTTTTTGACACAATTTCGCAGAATTGTTAATTAGGGTGCCAGAAGCTCGAAAATCGAAAAATTACACGAGAGCTCGACATTACGTCGACCTCATGAGGACATTTCGCAGCCATTTCCGGGTGGTCTTCTCGTTCACATGAGGGGCACAAGAGCGTCATCTCGTTCTCTGTGCGAGAGGACAGAGAAATAGTGTGTCGTAGAGGAGGGAGAGACGGCGAGGTCGCCATCTCCGAAAATCTACTCCCGAGTAGATTTTGGTCGCCCTCAGAGACAGTGGCTGATGATTGGAGCAAAGTTCACGCGCCAGCCGTGGACACCGTTTTCCTCTTGGTCAATATCTCTCGTCTTTGGCATTTTTTCCTTCATCAAATTCTCCTTCGTTGGAGTACTTGATTCCTCATTTCATTGATTGTTCTTTCTTGTTTAGGCCTTCATGAGTAAAGTCTTACTCATTCGATATTTCTACTTTTTTGCCGTTTCGTTCCCTAACACGCAATGACACCCTCTTTTTCAGCACTCGGTATTGTAAATATAGCGAACATCATCAATATGCACCAGGCGTTCCCTTCACAGTGGAAAGGTTAGCCTTATACTTTATTCGCGTGTTTTCTTTTTATCGTGTCTTGTTTTCTTAGCTATTGTTGCGGTACTTTGGTTGACTACAGCAGAACTGAAAATCGTGAACCGTTATTGTTGATACCATACTTCCGGAAAAACTGTTAAAACCCCAAGTTTTCGGATAAATGCAAAATCCTTTTTCTTTCGAATTTTAAATTTTGAAAATATTCGAAAATCAAAGTTTCGAATAAACCCGAAAATGGTATTTTTCGATATCTGGATTTTCGAATATATGAATAAACTCGTAAATGGTATTTTTCAATTTCGGACTCTCAAATATATTCGAAAACTGATTTTCAAATTCCAAATTTTCGACTATATTCGAAAACCAATTTGAAAATATTTTTTCCAAAAAATCTTTTCGAATTTTCGAAAAAAAAAATCATATTTTTCGGATTGATTTTCTCGAATGTTCAAATGATGAATGTCATATCACGTTACTTTGTTGAATCGCGCCACAAAATTCGCGCTCGCTCGAAAGCTTCAGGAGCACAGGATTCAAAATGAATTAGTGGTCGAAGAATCTATGAAAAAGGCCCGAGTTGACTACTAAGGCGCTATTCGTACTCCTCAACGCCAGCGCGTGATGCGCGGGCGTGGCGCTGAAGCATGAATACTTTCTGCGCGTATCACGCTATTTGCGGAGACCGAATGCTCGGGCGGCGACGCTGGGGCGGAGCCGAATAAAGTGAAGCCTCAACTTATCCAACCAAGCAAATTTTGTACACGCGTTCGCCATCATGGCAGCAAAGTGTAATACTGGAATCAATTATCATGAAACAGAATGAAATTGATGATGGACTACTAATGATGAAAAAGTCGTTAAGGGCCGTCGCCGCCATGGCGGAACGGACGCCACGTGCCGGCTTGACGTCAGGATACTCATACTCCAACTCCACGCTCTCGCGTCACGGGCTGACATTGAGGAGTATGAACAGCACCTAAAAGATAAAGATTCATGTTTCGCTAAACAGCATACTGGTCATGTAAGAGGAGCATGTTTACAGGTCTGCGAAGCCACGACGATGGATGGGGGATCAGCAGCACCATGTCTTTGAAGAACACCTCTGTTAATGTTGAATGTTATCTTTGTACTAAAAATAAGTCGGATGATTTGCGGGTGCGAGGATTTCTCGCAAGAGTGAGACTCTCAAGCAGTGTTGACGGCAACCTTTTTGCGGGTCTGTGCTTTATGCTAAAGACCTAAGGTCCATGCATAGTCGGGCGACAAAAGCCGCGCCGCCACAGTGACTGTTAGAGGGCAACTATGTACACAGCCTCGCGCCTGTAATCCATTACCCAACATTTCGGCGTTATTTTTGCCGCCCGACTATGCGTAACTCTATAGAGAATGTGCACAGCATAAGTGGCCCCGCAGAGAAGCAGCTATTATCGATCGGACGAACTGTTCCGCGTTTACTCCACCGGTGAAGTTTTGTGAATATTCGGTGTAATCGAATTGTTGAACGCCGGTATAGGGGCTCTCCACACACCGAGGGAGGAGTTGTCTTGCCTTCTGCTGCTTTAATTCCACTCGGGACCACTCTGCTTGGATTGATTAGCGTCACGTGTCAAACGGCATAAACCGGACAACTCTTCCTTTTCTGTGCGTGTAGAAAGGTCCTATCCCTTGGGAGTCTGAAAAGGACTGCTTCTCAGAGGTTTTATAAAGCGCAAACATTAGTGGTGGTCATAAGCATATGACGACTATTGGCCACCTAATAAAAACTATCTAAAGAAGAAGAATAATAATAAATCCGATTAATGATTTTCTGACACTAGTGGTAATAGTAATAACAAATATCGACAATGCTAGCAAAAATAAGAATAATATCGACTATAATATTACTATTAATCATACTAATAATCATAAAAATAGTGTGTTCACTGATTTTTGTTACTGTTATCAATATAATAATGTAGTATTATTATTATTATTGTTATTATTATTATTATTATTATTATTATTATTATTATTATTATTATTATTATTATTATTATTATTATTATTATTATTATTATTATTATTATTATTATTATTATTATTATTATTATTATTATTATTATTATTATTATTATTAGTATTAGTATTAGTATTATTATTAGTATTGTTATTGATCTTATTATTATTATTATTCCTGAAAGACGATAAAATGCAATCAATTTGTGCACTCGACGGCGATTCTGCTGGTCACGGTAGACCTAGCTCGCGAAACCTGTGCACACAGTCGATTTCTTCCACTCGGCAATGCAACTGACCTCATGATCGCCTACATAACTAGATGGCATTTCACATAGCACAACAGGTAGTCGACGAAATAGCGCAGTGGCATTGCTCCCCGTTCTGAGAGAAGCGGGGAGTGGATCGATCTCGTGCGTTAGCTAGGTTTTGAATGGGGAGCGAAACTCAGCTCACCGTCTTCTGTCCATTATGTCACCCTCTGAAAACTAAAGTTGCACTCAAGTGCCACTTCGGCATTCATGTTAAGTGGCATTTTCAAGAGGTTTACTACCACCCCATATCTTCACAATAATGCGTCAGTGACCCAACAAACTCTCCCTATGTTCTCTGGCGGGCCCAACCAATAACTCAAACTCAAAAAACGGTAGGTGGTTTTCAGCGCGTAATATGCCTTAAAGAAGTTTTGGAACCACCCAGATTTCTAAATACGATACCGTAGCGAATGGGGCGCGTTTCTAGCCTGCGTTCCTTCGCCACGGAACCGTAATTCGAAACCTGGCTAAATGCCAAATTTCCCAACTTCTCAACGAAACTCCCTCAAAGACATTGGGTGACTTTCAACGCCTAGTTCATAAATATCACCCTAGTTTCGCTCAAAGTTGAGTTTGAAGAGAGCTATTAGAAAAGAACGAAAAAGACGCAAAAAACACGTCCTCACGCGCTTTCTTACCAAATCCCACGAGTGGTAGTGCAGAACACGGTAGTCCAATGTCTATGGACTTCATTGATAAGTTGTGCGCTACACAGCCGCAAACGCTCATGACAGATGTGAGGCAGACGGCAAGTACTTTCCCTTTTTTCAACAAAGTTCACACCCGCAGTTGCAGACAGTTGAAGTTGCAGGACGAAGCTCCGATCCAGTGGTGCGGAGACCCCATGGCCTTACCACGATCATCTTTGAGTTGCGTGCTGCAACAAGGGTTGTCTGCAATCTTGGACCAGAATTCCCTTCCGATTAGAGCACTACTTTGATACATGAAAAATCTACTCTTCTGGGATGGACACGAACTGAGATTCACCGCGTGAATCGACTATTCTCGAACAGCCCAAATGTGTCCTATTGAGTCAGTCGCGCACGCGGTAGGCGTGCTTGTCGAGCGACAGTCGCGAAGGCTTTCTCTGACAACCCTTGGCACGACTGCAAACAGATGACTGCGATGTTATCCACTATGCGCGTAGGTAGACTCTGTTTCATTCCAAGTAAACTCATGTTTTCGGTTATCACAGCGCGGAGCGGTGGCTTTTTCGTCGAAACCCCCTTATCACTATATTTCACCTAGGCCCACCGCTCCGCTGCTGGTAATAATCGAAATCAACAGGTCACTAGGGATGCACCAGAGCTTATATTGCTGCTTATCAATTCAAAGGTTCAAAAATTTCTCTGCTCGTTACGCACGCCAACCGCGTGGGCGAACAGTTTCATTCGGATAGACTTTAGACTGCAGATGAAGTTGCGACTGCGCGTGAGATAGCAGAGATGAAGGCTTTTCCTGACCAGCGAACAGTCGCTTTCTAAACAGTAATTTTCCGGCCAGGATTGTGCAGCGCGGTTCAAAATGGTACAGCCACCTCTGAAATTGAAGCTCCACTTTTCTTTCGAGAATTCATGGCACTGCACAAACACTGTTCTATTTAGCACCACCAAAAAATCATTCTCTTGACGGTTTTAGAGAATATTTTCCTTCAAGTGAAGCTTCAGCAAGAAGTTATTGACTTTCTACGTTTGAAAATTCCGAAACCACTTCCGAGAAATGCAATCCTCGATAAAGTTCCAATCTTCGCGGAACCATTTTATCAGTCGAAGCTAAGGCCCAATTTTCTGCTCTGCACTCTGCAGGTCACACCAATAACTACCTCGCTGATCAAACGGAAAGTGTCGACCGTTACTAGGAAGGTGCAGCTTCCCATCAAGAAAATGGACGCCCCTGAAGACTACACTCGCTATGCAGCCCTCCAGTTCGTGCAGTGCACCGCTGAGGTTCGACCTCCCCCCCACCTCTATTATCAATGTCACGAAGCAATTGTTGCTCCTTGTTTCAATGCCGACAGTCTGGAGGGCGACTAGCGCCAATCCCTTTGTATCTGGTGCGAGAGCAAGTGAAGACTGTTGCCACGCTCGGTCTCTCTTGAGTCACCAAGAGTTTGCCGGCGGTAAGATGGCGCCTCGAAAACCCGGTCCGTGCCCGCAATCTTTTCCGATCAGGTAATCTTTTTCGACCAGAGGAGGTTCTGGATGGCTTCGCACCCATGGTTTCCGCAGTTGTTGGTGTCACCGAAGAAAGTAGCCGCTCAACTTTCGCTGGCTCAACTTTGAAGGCGGCATCCGAATTCTTGAAAGCCTTTTGTAGTACCAGCGTTGTTTTGATGACCTCTGTACCAAGCCGGATGAGCTACGAAGATTATCAAAAAGTCCTCCGTAAACCGGAGGCAATGGCTATATGAGCATTCTTATGCTAATGAGCCGATTATGTGGTGGTTGATAGGAGCAGATGTTGTTTTATTGAACTGGCCGGCTTCCTCAACGCACACATGGGTGGCTAAAGTAAACCATAATGGAGAAACGACAACAATGAAAACTGGAAGTGGGCCTAATGAGCAGAAAAAATCTCCGTTTTGTTAAAAAGTTTCGGTATCTATGTTTCGTTAAAAAAATTTCGGTAAATTCTGATATGAGGGCTGTCATTCTTCGTGGAGCTTCAAAACCTCGTTTAGAGGTGTCCGTAACAAAATCCAATCTCAAATTCGGAGAAATCGCGCCAGATTTGATCAGAAAGTATTCATCGTCTCCCAAACCGTGAGGACGGCCATGCGAAAACGAAACTGTCGTTCGAAACAAAGCAGGGTACGGTTTTTGAGTTTCTAAGAGCAACCTTTCAGAGGGTCGTCGCTGCGAAACTCGCTGTCGCGGAGACGTGGTGAGCGATGGGCATGCTACGCAGCGCAAACCGTGCCGCGCGACGGAAACGAGCACCGCGCTTTTAGAGTGCGCGAGCTGAGCGAGCCTCGCCACGAGCTGGCAGCGACGGCAGCGACGTCGCGCGGTGGAAATGGTCTCGACCATTTTTGTCGCTGTCGCTGCCGCATCGCCATTGTTTCTTCGTATTTGTTAGTGTTCCTTTCTTACCATCTGCCCGTCAAACCTCTGTAGGAACATGTATATAGTCTATTTCACTGATTATTTGACAATACCATCCAGGATTAATTTCATCAGGGCATTTAACTATTTTTTGTGGTCGTTATGTGTATTGTTATGGTTTAAAAACGTACCTACAGAATGCTATTGGTTCAGCACTACGCTCAAGATGATCAATAAAATAGCGACTTTGAATAATATATACCCGCAAATACCAGCACCGTCAGGATCACCTTTAGCTGAACAGATTTTTTGAAACAATGGCATTTTTCAGTAACAATTTCATAACAATAACATTTTCCTCCCTTGAAAAGTTCCAAATATCTGGGATTGCACAAAGCGCAAGGGATGGCACGCCGCCAGTATCAGTTTATGCGCCCCAATCGAACTAACGGCGGCGAAGAAATAAGAGGCGCAAAGACAGAAATATGATGCGGTAACAAGTCATGGCCGCGCCCACTTTCTCTAGCTCTGAAGAGCGACGCCGTGAATTTTGAAGCGACGCCACTCTGAAAGGCCCTAATAGCGCGCCGGTTTGCGACCTAAAGGGCTCTGCAGAGTTGCAGCGCTGGGCGGCACGCCGCCGGGCGAGAGCTTTGAGGCGTTGTCGAAACCCGGGGCGGCATGCGCGTACGCGGCGAGTTAGGTTGGAGTTAGGCAGGGTTTGGAGCGTCGGAGCGTTTGATGATAGCGGCGTCTGGGCCGAAACGGGGTTAAGCTAGCGCTGAAAAAATCTTTCCCTCGCAAACCCTACCTAGGAGGGTGGGGCAGCCGAAACCCCGTTGAGACACCAACTATTGATTATCTCCAGTACTCGCAAAGCAATAATGAAACGCGCCGACCCCCCAAACCCTGCCTAACCCCAACCTAATCCGCCGCGTACGTGCATGCCGCCCACGACTTGGCGTTGGGCACCAAGACCTCGCAGATTTGCAAAGACGTTGTCGTCAGCATCGCATTCCACCATTGCGCACGCCCTCTTTCATTTGACGCCACATTTTTCTGAGTAGCTTTTATTTGCTTTGATATGCTTTGAGAGTTTGGACTCTGCTTTGCCTCCTTCAGTAAAGATATTGCGCCCTAAATTATAGATTTCGAGGTATTGCGGTCAAATAAAAGGCGGTTTGCGGTAGCCGCGTTAATCACAACTGTCGCCCGCTAAAACGGAAAAATACTCAATAAAACTGAAAACCATAAAACCGAAACCGGAAGAAAACGGTAAGCCTGTTCACTCCCAAATATGCTCAAGAATTTTTTCCTCAATTTGAGTCACATTGAAACAAGATCTTGAAAAGATAGGATTTATGGGTAAATCATAAGAAAGAAGGGCTTGAATCGATCGATGGGTAGCGTTCCTCGCCAGCTATGGAAATGGTTGAGACCATTCCCCGCCGCCGCTCGCTAAACGCGTTGGTCCGTAAGTCGCTGCTATCGCGGCGGCAAAAACACTCTGCGAGGTACCCGCGTCGCTGTTTCCGCGCGACACGTCGCCGACCTCTCCCGCTGCTTGGAGCCCCCCATTCTCCATCACTGCCCTGCCTCAGCGAGATTCGCCACGGTGCCACTCTACAGAGCCCTTAACTCGCCTTTTATGCTTTTGCTGCAGAGGCAAATGCCGTACTTGGACCCACTGCAAAATCAGCGTTTTGCGACATTTGCCGCGAATCGCTCGGGCGGCGGCGGCGTTTGCCACGATTTATCGTGCCGAGACCTTCAGCCAGCTGGGCATTATGCAAGACAACCCGGCTGTGGCGAAACCAGCTGATTACTCGCACATTTTCAAGATTAGGAAGAAGATTTCAGTGAATATATTAGGACATCATGGGTAGCATTGGAAAAACCTGCAGAGCCTATATCAGAGAGTGTACTGTCTAATTCAGCAAACCTGGGTGATATGGATTCGGCCTAAGCAGGGAAACCGGAGGTGTTTTTGAGGGGTGAGGTACGGTGAGTTGTTTGATGGGGGGGGTCGAAAAGGGGATTTGGCACTCTGTCGAGGATTTGCACCTGGATGAAGTGAGAGCCGTAAATTTATAATAAGGAAAGGTCCAAAAAATATCCTGGTAGGCAACAATTCATCCCACATCCAGTGAAAGGAAGATTGTGAAGTGAGATAATCTGGCATAGTTCCTAACGCCAATTTGGTTAGGCATGAGTGCGTTAAAATAAGAAATATGGAGTTTACAAAGTAGGTTCAACAACGCTCTCAGTCTACTTTGGCCGAGCTCTTTGAATTCCAGCCCTCTGAGTGTACGTAAAACCATTGAAACTTCCAAGAATGATATTTCTTTCAGGTGCTCCACGGCAAAAATGCAACAAATACTTAGCACGGTTGCTCATAAAATAGCATTCAAACATGAAAGGAACGCAGCAGGACCACATAGGTTTAAATACAGGTAGAAATCGAACGGTGAAAAAGAAATTGATCATATCAGCGAATAAATATTGTTGTAGTTCAGCAGAATAGATTTGCAGGAAATCACTGAATCACTAGATATGTATACCCTCTATAAAACATCGAAATTCACATCACTCGAGGCGCGAGCGGCGCGCGCGCCGCCTCTGCCTCCGTCTGCCATATGCTCTCTCATTGTCTCTACCCTCCGCTTCCCACCAGCACGCGTAGGAACCAATTGAATTCTGCCGTTTCATAGCTCGTACTATGTAGATGTTTTTGAATAGTGACGATGGCGCAGAAGAAGTACAAATGTTGAGATCAGCTCAGTGCGGCTCGGGGCTGAGAATCGTCTGAGTCAGTGTGAGTCCACGGACCAATGTGAATTGACCACCCCGTAGGACGGGAGCTGAAAGTGAGAAATCCCCTCACCACCGGGTTTGGCTGCGCGCTTCGTTGCTCAAAGGCAGTGTTCACGATTAAAAAAATGTGTTTCAGTTTTCATTAGGAATGGGCAGTGGAGGGGCACACTGTAACGTTGACGTCGAAAGAACGCATGAAAACGAGCTAGGAAAAGCACCAAAAGAGCCCGAAGTTGCAACTTCGAGCGCATTGAGAACCCCAAAAGCGCATCACACGCCCACCGACGTGAACAAATGAATGCTCGAGATTGTGAGATGAGCGATGATTTCCAGTCATCAGCCCCGTTCTTCCCTTCATTCTCAACTTCTCTCTTTACTCAGGTCAGCTCGCATACATCGGCTGCAAAAGACGGAAGTTACAAGCCTTGGACAACTCGTCCACCATTTTTCCTTACCTCAATTTTTGAGGGGCCATAACTCCTTTCCCAGAAGGTCTTGTACTATTTCACAGACATCATTGGAATCAGCATGGGGCCGTTTTCAAGATAGGCTGAAAAACAGAATAACGATTTTCATCGTGGACACTGCCTTTGAGGTCGCCATCAAATATGCCTGTTGTCTCTTTCTCTCTAAACCCTTTTGTGGGTCTCGTGTAGTAGGACCTATAAGAAAAAATCGAGAAAAAACATTGTTTTGGGCCAAATTTGAAGCCTGAACAATGAATTAATGAAGAAATGAATCAATAAAGATTGACTCATCTAGTCAAAAACATTGACAGAAGTGCTTGCTTTCATTCTTCAATTGTTTTTATTAGGTAAATTTGAATTTGCTTCTTCCTCTTAAAGGCAGCATACACGCTCGCAAAAGTTGTTGAGATAACTACATTAGTGGGTTCGCAGGGGCCCTAGAAGAGCCCTCACGATGTTGGAAGAGTTGAAAACGAGTTACAATGACCGTATTTGAGCCGTATTGGGTCACAAAATCATTCTTTCTCCGCCCACCGATGCGGGCTCCACCCCTAAACGCGAATATTCAATGCTCGATTACGGTCATTTTGGCTTATTTTTTACGCTTCTAATGTCGTAAGCGTTCCAGAAAGGGCCGCACGAGTACAGTAGCGTCGTTATCCCAACGAATTTGTCGCTAGCTCCGCTATTTCAGCCAATGCAGTAAAACTCGTCCACTTCTGGGCCAGTGTAGAACGAACCGTTATATCTTCATTTCAGTTGATTTTTTTCCGGTTTTTGCGTTATCCCTGAATATTATCAGCTTCAGACCTTCGATTCATTCCATAAAATTGATATCATTTTCGAGCGTGTATGCTGCCTTTAACGTCGATGAATTTTGACTGCGTGAGACTGCGATCTTTTTCGTCGGCGGTGTGCACGTGTGCACGAACTGGCTTCTTTGGACCCTACAAGCTCTAATTCTAGCCCGTTTTTCACCGCGCTACCTTCATAGTTTTTCAGCTGTTTTCGATTCAAGCCGATCTTTGTAGTTTTTCCGATAATGTTGTTCATCGTGACCACTGCCTTTAAACTTCGTGCCATTTCACAGAAACAGTATTTATTAAGCTTTTTATTGAGCATCATTACGCATCTGGGCTCCAGCGCTTTGTTAGAATTTTATTTAAAAATTGTCTAAATTTCCGGAATGACAGATAATCAATAGTTCGGGTATTTCCAACAACACTTTTCAAGGTGTGTGATGCCAATTGGTTCCAACCAGGGATGAGCGGAACAAAAATATGAAATTTCGGAAATCGGTTTTCGGGTTTCGGAACTGAAATTTTTTTATCGGGTTTCGGAAATCGGGCGCGAAACCCCTGAAAATGCGCGGAAATGTGGGTTTCGGAACGCGAAACGCGGAAAAATTCAGAAATTATCTGATATTTTCTTCCTACCAGGTAACCCGATATTTTCGCATTCCGCAGCGTTTTTTGCGGTTTTCGGAATGCGGAACGCGGAATGCCAAAAATGTGCGAAACTGCGGGTTTCGGAACGCGAAACGCGGAACTCCGCTCATCCCTGGTTCCAACTCTTGGTTAAGTGTAGAGTAGTTCAGGCGCATTTTGAATCAAACGAACTCCTGTACATAATGTATTATTGGCAGTTTCTTCTGCCCAAACTGAAGTTTTTTGCACTATGCTAGCATTGCGTGCAGTTCCCTCGATAATTGGAATACGCGCGCAATTTGAATTTCATCAAGGGTTGTGCCGCCGTTGAAGATGTTGGTTTTTTGAGATAAAAAATCCGGTTTTCTGCCTAAACGCGCTATTCTCCAGCGAAACGCTCGTTCGCAGTTGCTCGACGAGGTGGCGGTGTTCGTCATTCGAAGGTCATCAGCAGTCATCTACATAACCCCTCTCGCTAATGAGTGTTGCAGATCACATCAAACATTCTGAAACGACTCATACATAATACGCTAAACTCGAGGCCGAGAGTTTTGGTAACCTTGGTTGCGGTCGCTAATGTGGTATACACTGCAGCGATTACGCCATATAAATCCAGAGGCCCGGTATAATTTCAAATTAAGTTTATACCATCTGTTGCCTGTCTCATGACAGGAGCGCTATGTTAAGGAAGAGAACCGTAGGAAAAGAAGGTGTTGTTGAATAGGAAGAAGATCGACCCATGCTAATCTTGACTTCGTCTCTGACAGTATGGGTAGACCTCATCAACGACAAAACCTGGGCTAAGTATGAGGCCTATTCCATTCACGACCACGCCTGATTTTGGGTGACTGCACGTTTAGCTATCAATGAAGTAAGCATTGTACCAGAATTTTCGCGCATTGAACTTTTTCCATCATAAGAAACAACTGCCTGAAGTCACGGCAGGGTCAAGCCGGAATATTATTTTGCCACCATTCCTCAGGTGATATTGACTTGAAGAAGTTCCTTTGAATGCGATTTCGGAACCTGCCATCTATTTTCAAATTTTGTATCTCTTAGGTTTGGCCATGGTGGGTAAAAAGTTTAAATGAAAGAAAATCGATGTCTCGGGGTTAGGTTAGGTCTAGTCATGGTGGTGGTACGTTTCCACGTGAACAGAACGTGATTTCAACTGAGGTTTCCTGCTGATAAAACTAGGTATTGGCAGTCAAAGAGAAAAAAACTCTTAAGACGCTCTAAGAATAGTTTTTGCAACGATTTTTTCTTAGTGAGCCCCAGCCATTTTGACAAAAATTAGAACAACGCGCTATAGTGGAGCTGCAGACGAACCACGATTTCCGTAGTCGAGTTTAGGATTAGTAAATACACTGAACATGAGAAAGCTTGGAAATCGCCTTGTGGTGGAGAACTCGATTTTTGAAAAGCGTGTCCCTCCAGTGAGATACGTGCTCGTGAATGTGTAAGAAAAAAAGTGCTCAGGACCAAAATCCAAAGTTTTTATGCCCCTTGATCTAGGTTAAATATTTGCGGATGGAGAACCTAGTGAGATTTAGTTTTTTTGTGTTGAGACTGCTCCTTTTGCGCTGCCATGGAAGCAGAATCATTCAATATGATTTTCTAGAAGCCCAGGGCACCAGCATGACGAACGAAATCCCCATTTGGCTTCCTCGACTCCAAATTCGAGGACTACCTCTGAGAGGAAGTATGACCTCCAAACAGCTCCTGTCTTAACTCTCACGATTTCTCCCTTCAAGAATATTGAAAAATGGGTTTCATATTGAAGAACATTACTAACGAGGATAGCTTGAAGAAATTTCTCATCAAAGAATGGAGAGTACTGAGTTCGGTCAGTTGCGGCGCAGGGTAACTCCGTAGAGAATTCAAGCAAACATCATCGACGCCAATGGGGGTCACATTCAGAACTCTACGAGAAATGTTACCCAGATATTATTTGTCATAGTACTTACTAATAAACTTACTAGACGTTGAGCCATCGAATGGTATATCGCACTTTGTTGAAGGATCACAGACAGACCAGGAAAGAGTCGCTGCGTATGCAGGACCATCCTAGCAGCCTTACGGGAATGTAAATCTACTTCAGACTCCCTTTTCTCCTCAGCTCCGTTCCCACGACGTGATGAAAAGGCAGGCTGCTACCGGTATTTTCTATCAAGTGCTTTGATTCATGCATCTTTTCGATAAGTTGCAGTTGTGATTTCACCCCCATAGGGAGAAGTTTTAGCAACAAGAATCTCACTCAATGATGCTGCAGAATGCGATTTGTGATTCACATCACAACCTGACGACTTTGTAAATTCAGTTCTGGGCTGAAACCGGCTGCTTCTCGTCCTAGCGTGGCGCTTATTTGGCCACGAGCTGATGTTTATCTGCTGGCCTCGAGAGTGACGCCCCTGTGGCTGACAGTTGATGAGCGAAAAAAATACTCGAGGTGAGAGGATAGATGATTGAAACAAGTCGGTCCCTGTCTGGGCTGGAACTGCGCCACTCCCCTCTGAAGCTGTCCGCTGGGAGGATTACGCAAAGACGACTGGTTCAATCTGTCACACGAGTCCAGAAATGCTTGCCGAACTCAAATATCCCACCGGCCACTGACAATCGCATTGGAGAACAAAACGTCCTGAATCCAAAATAAGGAAGTTTTTATCTCTTATTTTTGAGTAGAGAAACAAGAAAATCATGATGCATATACTCTAATGAACGCATATGTATCTGTTACACGTTTTGGATACAGTTATACACTCTAGGAGGACAACTATGTGCAAGCAAAGCATCCTACTGGAATCAACCCAAAGTACTGTGTGCAAACTCTTCAAATGAGAATTCACTTGAATTCCTAACAACTTGAAAGAAATGGGAATTTCCTCGCCTCACATACTTTATAGACTGGACAGAAACCAACGCAGAAGTCTTTTCATCAACATTATAATAATTCGCTGCGCTCCTTTTCGAGTGTGCTCGCACACTGAAGTTTGTGAGAAATAAAAGCGACAGTTTTTTGACTATACGTGAACGAAGCGAACTTTCTTCACATCTGCTGCAGCCAACAGAAGCATTGGGCCAGAAGGGTCATTCAGAGTGCTACACTCCACGGCAACGGAAAAAAGCGGTGGTGCAGTTGCGTATTTTCACAAAGCACACTGTAGCCGTGGCTGGCTCGGTTCCGAGTTCTCCTTAATCGATGGGAATCAACTGATAATTTTTTTCTAGGTTATGGTTTTTTTTCTGCTTCTTTCATTTTCTCGAGATATTTCCGCGTCTATCTAATGGAAAGACTCTAGGTGAATTGATATTTGGAGAGGGGGAGAGGGAAACCTACCGTTTCTGAACGTTTCAGGTGCTTTCGACGCTCATGGGCACCTCTGCGGACGTCGCTCCGTAATCGACGGCAAATTTCTAGGAGAATTGGTATACTTCAGCGATAGCCGGTCGGCGGCGACGGACACGGCGATGGAGCTGTCGCTGCGGTTTTCATTTCCATGCGCTTTTGCGTACCTAGATTTCTGCATACGCGCATCTGCGTACCAAATAATGGATATCGATTTCGTTCTTAATATGGTTTTTCTGAATGAAGTTGTATGAGCAACACTATTTTTGAAGGAATACCGTATTCCCTCTAATAGAAGTACATCTAAAAGGGAAGGCTGAGTATTAGAAGTACCCTCTATAAAACGTCGTTATTCACATCATTCGAGGAGCGAGCGGCGCGCGCGACGCCTCAGCCTCCTTTTGCCCCCCGCTCTCTCACTGTCTCTAACCTCCGCTCCGCACCAGCGCGCTTTGAAACCATGTGAATTTCACCGTTTTATAGCCTGTACACCTTTTATTTGAAGTACACCTCTTCTTGGAATGGACCTCCGGTATTCGGGTAAGTGTTTGGCAGGTCGAATGTGGCGTTTTAGAGAGACCAGTTCGCACGAGATCTTTTTTCAATATTTTGGTGTCTAAATATTCACAAAAAAAACTATAAGCCACCCCTTTCTCTGTCTCAGATTCCTTGTATGGGACAACTTCCGATGAGACTTCAGCTCACTTTGAATGATCAAGAAAGAACAGAGCTGAAACTCGATATTGCTGTTCTTCACGGTAAATGCATGGAGTTTTCTTTAGGTAAATTATTGGGAATAATATTTGATTGGGATTTAATCATTCAAAGTCTACTTGTTTTGGCCCAAGATGTTGACTTTAACGATCTTCGAAAAGCCAAGATTCCCCAGCTTTGTGAAAAATTGATCATTCACGTAGAGGAATCGTTTATACGACGAGTAAATTAGGAGCCACCAATGGTAGACTTTCTCTACAGTGGATTGTGGACGCGAAGAACTCGCCTCTGGAAGGGCTGTTGTCAAGTCGTTCAAGAATTGCGCTTTCCAATCGCTCTGGATGGCTCGGAAGGCGATCAGTTCTCCTTTTTGAGCCTGAGGACTCGATTCCTAATGGTCTCTCTCTTCCTCATAAATCACGTGTCAACGAAAACGATACCGAACTTATAAAATTTCTATAAGAAATTAACTTGGGAAGGGTGTCAATAATGGTTTTGAAAATACGATATCAGTGAATGGGAAGCCTCAGTTCGATTGAGCCTGAGTGGCCGAGTGGCTAAGTTTTCGTGGTTGCGGACAAAAACTTCAATACATACAAATTTTCGGTGTTATACTAGAAAACTCTCCCGGAAATGCGACCAGTCCTACCAATGGAAATTCAAAAAAATGCGCCGACTAATCGAAGTACACCCTTTATTTGAAGTACACCTCTAATAGAAGTACATATAAAATAGGGGCCTGAGTACTAGAAGTACATGTACTTCTAAAAGAGAACATACAGTATGTCAAAAATGAGTTAGGCAGGACTGAAAATGTGCTCAAGTAAAAAAATTATGTAAAGTGCACTGAGCGGCGTGGAATTATGCCTAGAAATGGTAGAAGCGGCCTATAAATTGCTAATTAAGTGATTACTAACATGAAGGATAAAGTTCTTGGCGTATCTATATCCTCTGGGCATGCGCCACACATTCGGCTTCCATTCAGGATCGTAGAGGCTTTTGAATGTGCATTGGGCCTATACAATGACTTGCGGGGGCCAGCCGATGTTCAAGTCACTGTTTTTATATCACAGACAAGTCTGGTACCAATTTACCTACCCCGGAGGGATAGAAGGTTTGGTTGACCTTAGGCGAAGATCAATCACTCACCGTGTGCGTGACAGTGGCGCCTCTTGGCACTGCCCCACACTCGCCCACTAACATAGTTGATCATTTTTTGCCGCTACCTCATCAGGACTATCAAAAAAGTCTGAGAGGGAACGAAAAGCAATTCCCTCTGGGAAATAATCAGGACCCAGCGACAGCCTATCGCAGTGCTGCTCAAAGCGACGGGCCATCGCCACGGCGACGGAGTATACGGGTTATGCCGCTCAAACACATAACGCTGGGATCATACTTCCCGCGACCAGCGACAGCCACAGTGCATATCAGGCATATCGATTTCTGTTCGATATCGATGGTAAGCATTGCGTCGCGTCGTTCGTCGCTGGAAGTATGATTCCGGATCGCGAATAGACTCGAATCACCTCTTTTTCCAAAGTCCGTATTCGAGATAGATTTGAATACATTCGATTCGAATATAATCGACAAACTGAAAGCAGCCCAGTTGAGCAGTCACTGTATCCATTATTTTTAAGTGAAATCTACTGCCATTAATTGTGTCCGTACGTAGCAAACTAAATTTCCACAAGGCGGTAATGCTAGTCCAGCTTGTGACTAGAAACGTTCTGAACCCTATAGATATATGGATGATCTCCTGATCATACATAACTTTGATGAAGATTTCATTAGAACTCTTCTTCGAAACATATCAAAACATCATGAATTTCGAAAGCACTCATTTTAATCAAAGAAAAACTGTGTATATTTGGGTCTTAACATAAGAATTGATCACTATAAAAATTTTTACGAAACTATTCAATAAAACAGAACATTTCGATTCTGAAGTGCGTAGTTTTCCCCATTTTGAATCCAACATATACTCGAATTTGAAGGACGCCATAATTTACCCGGAAACGCTAAGGATTACTCGAACTTGTACTTTAACAATAGATTTTGAAGATAGAATAAATTCATTGAGAAGAAATCTCATTGACCTACAGTATCCTAGACCTTTTATTCTCAGTGCTTTTCTAAAATGCTTTGCTGAAAACAAATTACTAAACGTATATCACAATTAATTTTCTCTTGCTTGCCTCACAGATAGTACTATGTAGAACATTCTCTCTTAGCTCCTTAATTGATCTCAGAGTCATAAAAATAGCACCTCCTTCAGGCAATCTTATTCATACTACACTTCTTTCCCTACTGACGAGCCTCGGGGAGTGTCAGTTTCCATTTCATTTTTATGCGACTCTTTAATAACCACTTACTATCGTATAGGGCTAAGAGGCGAAACGTTAACAGTTTAATTCCTTTTCTATTGCCTCCAAAACAGAGGATAATCACATGAAAAAACCGCTTTTCCGCGTGGGGCGGATCAGGGGAGCAAGGCAGCAAATTGATTACTCACTAATTACACTATGTAACACGATTTTTGTTCCTGGCTTCTAAGTGTTATATTTCAATTGTTTATGTCCAAAGTATGTGAAAAAAGACTTCATCGAGAACAAACTTCGCTTACACTACAAAAGCACGAAGAAAACCCGGTTCTTGTGCAAATAGAAAGATTTTTATTCATTTCCGGCATTATGAACAGGTAAAAACAGAAAATGCACAAGGAATAGACAAACGCAGTTGAAAGCACACAACAAGGTTCAGAAACGTGTAGAGTTTCTAGATTTACGATTGTACTGTGAATCACTCTCTCGAAGTTGCACCCAAATGTAGTCCCTCATCATGTTTCGCTATACTTGTCCTAGCTAACGACTCATTCTGAGGCTAAGGTGAGGGCTGGTATCTTCGTCGGACCACAGATCAAGAGGATCATAAAGGGATTTCGCTAAGATGTTGAACAGGATGGAGAGAACGGTTTGGAGCAGTTTCGTTACAGTTGTTCACGGCTTCCTAGGTGATCACAAAGCTGAAAGCTATGTGGAATTGGTGCACTCTTATCAAGAATTACGCCAAAATGGGATGCAGAATGTCTCTGGAAGTCCATATCATTGATTCGCATCTTGACAAATTAAACAAGCAAGGCGAGCCCTTTCATCAAGACATGTTGGACTTTGAACGTCGCTACCAAGGATAGTATAACGAAACCGCGAGGGGGGATTACATTTGGGTGCAACTTCGACAGAATGATTCACAGTACAATCGTAAATTTAGAAAATCTACCCGAAAATTAATGAAAATCTTTCTAATTTCACAAAAAAATTGAGCTTTCTTCGTTCTGTCGTCGTGTAAGCAAGGTTTGTGCCAAATGAAGTCATTTTTCACATACATTAGACATAATTCATTGTCCTAGCCACAAAAGCGAAGTTTTCGTGGAATAACAGCGACTTCCCGTCTGTTCTAGTCCTAGCGGATTGAGAAAACACAATTTCAACCCAGGAACAAAAAAAATTTGTTACATAATGTTATCAGACCTATCCATAAAATCCATTTTTCATCTCGGAAACATGTTGTAGGTGGTGCTTTTTTGGATGAAGTGTGACAAGTGGAGTGACTGACAAGTTTGTTGTTTTCTATTTATGAGATCAGTCGAAACTGAATAGAACACTCTAAAGATTTTTCAGAGATATGGCAATTCTACCATACAGCGAGAACAATTTTTTTCCAGGAATAGTTTGACGTTTTTAGACCCGGACGTTTAGGCTGTAATCAGGGTAGAGACGCAGAGGACGCTCTTTCTGCTACTTGTCAACAAAAAAATCATCAAACAAAATTGAGGGATGAAAAGTTTCCGATACTCTGAGAGAAATTGCCGCTGCAACTCCGCGATAGTGCCGCTTCGGAGCCTACAGGTACCGCAGGGGAACCACCGCGGAGCCGTAGCGGTGCGGAAGTGCCGCTTCGGCTCCGCGATAGTGCCGCAGCGGCTCCGGGAGAGTGTCTGATATGAGATTATATAAGAATGATAACACAACTAGGGGGGGGGGCAAGAACAAAAATACGCACCTGCGGTCGTTACGTCATCTGTCTGATAGCGACAGAGGCAACTTCGTTTCATCACACAGGGTAGTGCATCGTACTCCACGCGGGTTCACTGCTGCATCCTCGCGGAGCCGGCGCGGTTCTAACGCGGAGCCGACGCGGTTCTAACGCGGAGCCACTACGGTACTATCGCGGCGATGTCGAGGCTGGAGACACAACAACAAAATCGCCTGGTCACGGAACCGCTGAGGTGCTATAGCGGAACTATCGCGGTACAGTCGAGGGTCGCGGTACTTTTCGGCACTGACGCGGCAAATTTTCTCAGAGTATGGCAGAAGCATCTAGAACTGAAAGGTGTAAATGTCACATTTACTTCTCGACTTGTTACTAGTTTTTCATTCTATTCATGTCCTACATGCGCCCTATCTTTTCGGTACAAACACCCTGCACCCGCTCTGGCTGTTAAGACAGGTAAACCAAAACATGAGAATGTAACAAGGGCTTGAATTCTGATGAGACTTTGCGTTTCCCTTCGGAGGCTGCCGCAAACTTGGTGCACCTAAGTTATAGCATATAGCACCGAGTTTGCGCCGACCTTCAATAGTGAACGCAAAGTCTCAATATGGATCCATTCCGACGTTACAGTCTATTGGCTTACTTTTCTTAGCAGCTAGAGCACACTTCTTATGATGATCAACTAACATCGTCCTCTGTCTTGAATGCTAACTATTGAGTATACAAATAATCAGAGATTTTCAGGAAGGAACATACCGCACAGCCGGGACAGACGCTGAAGAATTTAGAATTCTCTCAGGCACCAGTTCGATTCGAGCGCCGTCAGAACGAGGTTGGACAGTTGAACCGCTCTGGCTCAAAACGAATAAAGGGGCGGGGTCGACCCGAAACGTGGCTCGTTCGTTTCGGGAATGACAGAGGTCCACCTCTCAAAGCCGGAATTGCAGTCTCGCTGATGACGTTACCACTACGTGGATCGGGCGTCGGTCCACCTGTCATAGCCGGGACTGCAGTCTCGGTGATGACGTCACTCTTTCGTGGATCGTGCGTCGGTCCACCTTTCTAGCGGGGATTCTAATAAGATGATGACGTCATCATCTTGCTAGCATCGACTCCACGCCGGCGATGACGTGATCCTTGATTTTCGGAGCACGGTGACCATATGGCTATACCACCATGCTCCAAAAATCAAGGATGACGTCATCGTGGTGACCGCTATAAAAGGTATAGGGCGTAGAATCGATGTTAACAAGATGATGACGTGATCATCCTGGCTTCGATCATGAGATTCCTCCACTTCACCAAACACAGTTTATTAACACTCAACACTAACACAAACACTAATAACATTCACTTCTACCATATTGTAAGAGAATTTCAGTGCACCGCGTTTAATAACATGACATCATTAGATCGTTCAAATTAAAAACTCTGCAATGGCCTAATGAGGTAATCAATAAGTCAACAACCGTGCCTTAAAGGTAGCATACAAGCTCACAAACATGGTCGAAATAACAGCATAAATAGTACCGCACGGTCCCTACTATGTCGCCAACAGTGTTAGAAGTGCTGGAAACTATACAGGATGACAGAAATTAGGAATCCCTGTCTCTCACGTCCGTATTTTCTCACCCGTTCGAGTAACAGAACGGAAAGTTAAACTTGAGAAAACGTGACAATTGAGAGTGATAGCACTATCAAATGGGAGTGCAGAAGAGAAACAGCTTGAAGCCGAATAAGTCTCGTCCAATGTCGAGAATGCCGCTCTACTCCGGCTGGCTTTCAAAGAAGGAGGACTTCATCGGTGATCTAACATGTCATATTTAGGTGAATCGAGCTGTTTCCCTCGTGCACTCCCTTCTGATAGTGCTATCACTCTAAGTTATCACATGTTTTCTCAAGTTTGACTTTCTATTCTGTTACTCGAAGGGGTGGGAAAATACGGGTGGGCGAGACAGGGATGCTAAAATTCTGTCATCCTGGATGGATTTCAGCGCTTCAAAAGCCGTTGGTGACACGGTAAGGGCTATGCGTGCCTATTCATTAGAATGAGGACCGAATATTCGAGTTCGAAAAAATATTCGAATTTTTCGAACGAATTTTCATTCGATCATTCGATTATTTGAAAAATGTGAATATTCGAACATTATTCGAATTCGACTGTTAGCAAAAGGTGAAAATTCGAACATTATTCGAATTCGACTACTCGCAAAAGGTGAATATTCGAATATTATTCGAATTCGACTATTCAGAAAAGATGAATATTCGAATACTATTCCAATTCGACCATTCGGAAAAGATGAATATTTGAATATTATTCGAACTCGACTATTCGCAAAAGGTGAATATTCGAACATTATTCAAATTCGATTATTCGCAGACGTGAATATTCGAACGTTATTCGAATTTGAATACCCGAGCTGATTTACAAAAAATTTAAAAATCAGCTCTCAATGTTCCAATTTTCCGAACGCAAGAGCTAAAATTTTTCCAAACGCCGTCTGATGAGGCTACTAGGACGGTTATAACAGAGGGAGCCACAAGGCAATCGCACTTGGCCACGCACACTTTTTCATGCCGCTGCGCAATGATAACACCAATCATAGCTTCGTTGGGTGGAGCCATGTACTCCACCAACCTCCACCTCTGGGCAGGTGAAGGAGGAACATCATTGGGAAAACTGGTGACAACCGGTGAAACGCCCCGAAAAAGAATGAAGTGACTCAACACTCATGCAAGTCGTTTTCAAGATTGGGTGGGTGTCACTGCCGGTTTTTCGACCATAACTTTTTTCTGCTTGGAGATAGAATTCGGCGTCAACTTGTGCTTCCAGTTTGGAAAAATATTTTCTCGATTCTTCAGCCTAATTCATTTTACGAAACGCCGGTTTTTTCGCCTATATTTCTTTAACCTGGTGAAGGTTGTTTTTGAAATATACGTAAAATTCTGCGTCGAATGATATATCGGGTTCCTAGCTTTGCTCGCTCCATAAGTCAGCCAGGTCGGTGAAGCCGAGCCCCGTTGTTGGCTCCAGCAGAACTCTGCGAATCTCATTTAAAGCATAGAGGCGAGAGCACCCTATGAAGATAACTACGGAGCTCGGCTCCACCGATCTGGCTGGCTTATGGGGCAAGCAAAGTTAGTTAGGCACCTCGAATAAGCTCCTTAGGCTAAGCTAGAGCGGAAAAGTTGATTTTGTAGCATTCTTTGCGTTGTAGCCCGTACAGGTTTAGAGATGAGTCGTGCCTCATTAATTTCAATTGTAGGTGGAAATAAAGCTCTAGAAGAAGAGTTAAACTTGTTAGTGCAGCTCACTTCGTAGTTGCGCGATATTGCTATGGATGCTTAAATTATTCGTCATTCGAGTATTCGAATTTCGAATACTCGTTCGTTCGAAATAAAAAATGGACCGATTTATTCGAAATTCGTTCGTTCGGAATGAAAAATGAACGAATTTATTCGAAATTCGTTCGTTCGGTCTCTTTTCAAAAAGTCCTCACTCTACTATTTATGCTGTTATGTAGATCATGTTTGTGAGCGTTTATGTTGCCTTTGAACATCAATGCATCATTTAAAGCAACTTTGAGCCTCAGTTAAATGCACGATGAATTTTTTAAAGGTGATTTCTCACACCTTGTGCTCTCCTACGAGACTCTACTGAGAATGTTTATCATTTCCCACATACTTGCAAACCTCTGGATTAAATTAAAATTTGCTCGTGCTATTTAACCGATGCTTGAGTGAAATCAACAACACAAACAAATTGCTTTTGAAAGAAACGAGTGATCAATTTAGGTAGACTCTGTTTTTATTCCAAGTGAATTCATGTTTTCGCTTATCCCAGCGCGGCGCGGTGGCTTTTTCGTCGAAACCTCCTTATCACTAGTTATATTTCACCGAAGGCCACCGCTCCGCGGCTGGTGATAATCGAAATCGACAGCTCACTAGGGATGTACCAGAGCTTAGCTCCTGACATCATAGCTCCTGACATCAGTGCTAATAAAGCAGGTAAACTTCGAAGCGAACGAGTCAAGAAACCAGGAGTTGAAAATGCAGAATTGCTCACAGCGCTTCTCCGAAGGCTTTTCAAGCCAATCCCGTCCACTCGAAACGGGAACGATTGAGCCTCGACAGCTGCGCAGCCCTCTCAGGAACGTTTGCACCGAGTTCTCCAGCGGAATTTGTGGAGAATATCAATATCAGCCCTGAGCGGAAATCAGTAGGTTACTAAGTGAGGTGCATGAATTTTCGCTTGTAATCAGTATTTGAGATAGTTACGGATCAGATCCAAAAATATTACGAGCACGCTAGTGTGTGAGAGGTAAAAACCGTATCGTATGTTGCAAAAGTGGCCGCATGATGCAGCTCAACTAACGATCACGATTTCCAACAACTTACGGAGGACGTCCGTAAGTTGTTGAAAATTTTGTTTACAACATTTCTGAAATCTTCTGAGTAGAGGGTTGTTTCGGGCGCAAAATTGGAATACGAGGTCCATCTTGACTTTTCACAAAGCCGGGTTGATTGTGTCTACATGAAATTATTCAATAAAGAAGAATGAACCCAAAATTTTTTTAGGCACAGTCACCAGGGCAGGGTTAGGAATTTCGCTGAACTAGTTTCCGTTTTCCGATGGTTTTTGGCGTTCCGATCTCTCAAAATGAGAAAGCCCTTTCGATTCCCGAGATTCAGAAAAGATGTTTCGCTCATCCCTGATCCAGACGCCCTACCAACCTTGACAGCCTTGTTGTGTTACTGAAGAAATGGTAGGAATGTTTTAAAACTCCCAGCTGGTACTTCGGGTTTTCGTCAAATTCTGCTTAAAATTCGAAAACCGCAAGGCTTTGCTGAGAGCTTAGGAGAGCGTCAGAGAGAAGGATCGGCGCTCTTGATCTACAACGGCACAATAATTTTAGTTTGATGAATGGACGGGGCTGCGACGGTAGATCCTCCCGCGCGAATCGAAACCTCATTCTCCAGTGAGGCCGCAAATCCCGCACGGCCTGCCGCCTGGTCCATGCGTCAAAATAAATCAAAAACCGAAACCATATATCACAATTGGTTAAAAACCGTGTTGGAAATTTAGACAAATTCCACATGGAAGGGTGACGGAAAACTTCCGCTGCAACTCAGCACATATTTATCCAATTGAAAAAGGGTAAAGTTGAGTGACTATCTGAATATCATCAATGCAATTTACCGAAACTCTAGAAGAATGGAATGTTCAGGTTTTCGAAGATGATCCTGAATTTGCGAACAATTTGGACGCTATGAATTCAGGATTTACCGGAAATTCAACAAAAGTTTAAAATTACCGTATGTGGATCAATATTTTGAAATGAAAACGTTTCGAATCAAGTCTGAATCTAATAATTCATGCAGAAATTTTCCGCTCTTGATACCGGATACCTGGTTCCGTCATTATTGGGGAGGGCAAGAAAAATTCCACATATTTCTCCAATCAATTGCCCGAAATCGGATGTTTCCAGAAGACTGATAAAAAATGAAAAAAAACAGAAAAATAGCGAAGGTGAGTGAGATAGATGAGAGAACGAGAAAAAGCTAGAATCTTTGGAACAACAGGCTAACTTCTGAAAAAAATGCCCAGAAACGAAAAAAACAGTGAGTGGCGAGAGAGCAGAAAAATAGGTGAAGTTTAAAAACCCAGACAACAATAGACAAGAGAAGTACCCTCTGGTTCCCAGTCAGATTTACTCTGTTCCCTCGCGCGCTTGTGCGGAGCGAGTGTAAAGACAGCGAGAAAGTGTGCGAAGAAGGAGACGTAGCGTACGCGCGCCGACGCACGCGAAGAATGGAAATAAATCACACAAGGAAACAGAGGACAATCAGGGTGGCCTGAAAGCCGAAAAAAAACGAAAGGACGCACAAGAACTACAATTTGAAGGTGGTCAGATGGCAAAAGACCTCAAAATGAATAACGAACATCAATGGACAGCGCGAGAAATAGATCGATCCAAGTAGGAATTTCCTTTTGGATGTCGGTCCAATCGAGTTGATTGATTAATACTGAAAAAGCGTGGCAGAAAAAAGCGGTCTGGCCATCGGTCGAATCGAAATGGTGCCTGAGGCAACGTCCATACGTTGCGTGAGCGGGCGCTCCCGCTGTTGTGCGCCTCTCGACGCTCCTCAACGCTGCCCGCAAATTAACCCAGGCAAACACCCCCCACCTCGTGTTGAATCGATTGAAAACGTTTGATCGGATGATCAGTCGCTCGAGTCGGCGCAACGGCTGATGATTTCCCATGGTTTTCGACTTTCGTGGAGGGATTATGAAAAACAAGGGCAGTGGACTTTCTACAGGTTTAGTGCCACCTGCTTTAGTGATGGAGCAGTAAGCTTGAAACTTGCTGCTTGCTCCGTGGTGCTGGCGTAAGCGTGCGGGAGCGAGCGCGCGAGAAGGAGCGCCTGTGAGCGGCTGGCGAATCCTGTGCCCACGATGACCATCGATTTTGCGTAATCACAAGCTCTCGCCAAGTATGGACGGGGCCTGAGCTGGTGCACGCGACGGGCGCCCAATGATTTGGAAATCTTTTGACGTGATCAGACTTGCCAAATATCACACACGGTCACCTGCCGTACGCCGTGACTGGCGAGGCAGATGAACTCGAAACTATTCAAAATGATTACAATTCGAATATAATACATTCGAGTAGTAGGCTTCGAATATCGAAAATACTCAAACGAACCCTTTTTTGAAGTCCGAACTTCAATTAATATTCGAATGGCATCTTTTTTCTAAAGCCGAACATCAAATAATATTCAAAGGGTGCAATTTTAGAAATTCCGAACTCGACTAGGTAGGCATTTGAGTGGCAATTATTTGAATAATTCGATTCGAATCTACTTGAATGGCTAAACTATAATACGCACTTTACACTGCGCAATCGCGCGCTGACGGTATCGTGCTCACTGCCTTTGTTGTCTAATCCGTCTCCGATTCGTCTCCGAAATCAGCCCCATCTTGAACACTTCTATTGCACTGTCGTTAATACTGCGATAACGTCATCAACGAATTGGAATAAAAAACCGTCCGTGATGGTCTACGTAGAATTTGAAGAGCGACGTTCATATGTATATGGCAAACAAAAGATGGACTGGCTAGTTGAACCAGTTTATATCATTGAATGATTCAGCATTGCGTTTCGGTTCATTAATAATGCAAACATGAACTTGTTTGGAAGAATAAAAGAGAAGTGCTAGATAGCTACTCTACAATGCATTATTTTGTTCCTTTGGGAATTGAGAGCTCAGGATCGCAGAGGTATACGACTTCACTTCAGACATCATTTCGAGAGCCATGTGACGGAAAAAGTCATCAGAGCCGGCCGTGCTTTTTCCCGAGTGAATCGATGTGAAAGGTCGGTCTCTGCTTTGATTGGCCACAATGGGCGATGTGAGGCCAGAAGCCAACTGTCACTTTGCGATCCATCGTTCCTCGTTCGAGTCAGCCGTGAAGAACCGCTTCTTCGCTCACGACCTCTCGCATTCCATGCTGACAAAAGAAGCTGTTCCCCCAACAATAATTCAAAACAGTCAAGTTTTTGTTGGGTGTGCGTTAGGTGTATCTTACCTTAAGCGGCGTCTAGAGTTCATTCGCGGCGCGACGCGCCGTTATGATTAGCGTACGTATCGATAAAGCGACGTCGCGTCGCGTCGTCGCTAGGTGTTCACAGTGAAGAGGCGCGATACATCAAATTTGACGCGCAAATTATAATCGCTCCGCGACTATCTAGTCGCGTTGCAATCCAACGCGCCGCGATGGTCGCGGAGCGATTGTCATCATTTTTTCTTCCGTCATCGAGGACTCAAGGGGCGTTTTTAATTTTCTCAAGCCTTTTCAAAGACTAGGTTAATTGAAATTGTCATGGGTTATTGTATTGTTCTCAGATGATACTGCAAAAAAATTTGTCTGCACACTTAAGGACAGTGTGATGAGGGTGATGGTTTCAAAGAGTTGACGAGCTACGAAGTTTTTTTACGGTTTACAAGCGACACAAGCATAATTCGGTCTCATTTCACCGAAACATCCCTCATCTGTACTATCAACTCCAAAAAAAATTCTAAGCATCATTTGCTCCCGATGTTTTTTGATTGTTTCGTCATTAAAAAAGCAATTCGCCGCAACGAAAACAAAAATGTGCCATAATAATTCAGATAAAAGATAAAAAAGGTACATCACACTAAAATAAACAGTATAAGACCGAATGTTGATCAGTTTTGCCTGGGTACGGAAAATTGCGGAAATTACGCAATTGCGCGTAGTCGCCTAGCGTGTGCGCGCCGTTCACACCTTGATTTCCGCGCGACGCGATTTTCGCGTCGCGCTGACATGTGCCATTGCGTCGCGCCGCGAAAACTCTGAACGCCGCCATAGGCCGGGATCACACTCCCCACGACGAGCAGAGTTTCGCCGCTGAAAGGCGCGGCAGCATGAAATAGAGGAGACTCGATCGTGCGGCGCCGCATGATCGATACTCCTCCATTAAATGCTGCCGCGCCTTTCAGCGGCGAGACTCTATTCGGCCACTTAATGTTGCGAGGTATGTACGACGTCATCGTTGCTTGAGTATCTGTTTCTCAGCGAACACGCTCAATTTGGCTGCGATGTTGTGGCCTCATAACAAACATTTTAGTACGCAAGAATGGTAAGAGTTGTCCCGTTTTTTGCTTTTCGAATTCCATTCGGGACCATTTCGCTTGAATGCAGTGGTATGCTGTTCCGGGGTGGTGGTCTTAAAGGCAGTGTCCACGATAAATTTCGTCCTCGGTTTTTAGCCGGGAATCGAAAGTTCAGGGTCTCATTGGAGTAGTGGGTCGAAAGAACGAACGAAAACGAGCCCAAAAGAGCTCCATACGACTCTGAATTCCGCTCGCGCTAGCCCTTCCGCTCGCGGTCGAGTTTTCCGAAGAACAGTTTGGTCCGCTTCTCCATTAGCATTAGAACGCGAGCGCGGCTGAGTTCTAACATTGGGGCGCATTTACGAACGCTGTCTACTTGAAGCCTATGCCCGCGCAACTCATCCACCTTTGAAATGTGGCTTTCAAAGAGGAGAGCTGATTTTGGGCGTTTCGCCGCTTTTTCATGATTCTTCTTCACTGATGAAACAGTCAGATTCTGCACCTTCGTTTTCCGGTGGAAATTCGAAAACGATTTTATCGTGGACACTGCCTTTAAGGTTTTCCAAGAGAGGTGGGCAACGGGGGAGAAACGAAGCGCGTAATTGGACGGAAAAGAAGTTTCCCCTGCCTCTCTTGCGGTTGGAAAACATTACGACCACCACCCATTGCTCCGAACTGCAAAGGACGGGTCAACTGCTCCATTTCTGTGTGTTGAAACTAGAACCCCGATCACTCCATGATCGGCTTTAGAAAAGAGTTTTAGGTTGAAAGAGGGAGTTTCAGATTTTCGTCGGGTTTTCTCTCGCTCGGCGTTTGTTTTAAGAAGCTGTGTTCGCTAAGAAGAAACTACTGTAATCGACAGCGTAGGACTCTAGTAGATCTGAACAGAAAACAAAAGATCCGTTGGTATTGATGGATTTTCACAGAATCGGATTATATAGAACCCAACGCAGTTCTGCGTACACGCCATATTGAAGGTCAGAATTGTGGAGTACTTCTGGGATGTCAATCCATCGATGTTTTCTTCTTCCATAGCGCAATTGTTGCAGAAGTACTTTCTTATTTCATTCCTCCTCTCAGTGCAGAGCTATCGGTGCTATTTTATGTATGTTTTCACAAATTTAGCTTGTATGAGTAATCAGCTGGTGAAGAATGGTAAGTTTTCAATCGGGTAGGTCCAGCAAAGACATGTTGCGCGGTGCGTCGGCGTGTTTAATTGTTTTCTTTGGAGTTCCTTATTACCTTGAAGGTATCAATCAGAGGCCATTCTCTTGTTATTTCTGCCGCGTCCTGCCGATGTATAACTGGAGCCACAATGAGAATACAAGGGGAAGCTTCTGTGGCCACCGCTTTGGTGACTAGAAGTGGCCGTTCGAGGACTTTTGTAATTTAGCCCTAGCCATGAAGAATCGCAACGACGCCAGGAAAACTTATCCTTGCGAAAAATACTATGGCCTAGCTTTGAAATTATCAGTCCTTGTCTTTTTAACCTAATCTTCCCCAGGCGCAACATAGTTTCCACATCATCCGCCATGTAGTTCCTTTCCTCTTTCGAGGGAAGCCATGGAATCTGAGAGAACGCGAATCCTAAAAGGGCGAAACGTCACAGGTTTTATGTAAAATTATAGTGCAGGGAAGCTACAACAGGAAGTGAAAAGAGCCAATTATCTCAAAAAGCGAGTTAATGGAAATGAGTTCCAATCAAAAAGAAGGAAAACTTCGTCTCACTTTTCCCTTTGCGCCCGTAACTCTTCCAGAACCTTTTTTGGATGGTTGCCCCTTCCAATCAGTACAATCATTACTTCCTGCAGCTCTTTCGCATTTGCCTTTGGCCCGTCAACTGCAGTGCGTATCATAATTATAGCAACACACTCAAAGCTCTGACATCAATGTTCACGCAAACTTTCATAAACCGGCACTGTCACCATTCAACTCCGCGTACTCAAAAACCCTTGTCCACAAAATTTTACAGAAAACCATCAGGAAATAAGATCTATTTTGTGTGTAACTTCTAAAGTTTTTGTATCATAATTATAGCAACACTTCTTATCGGGAGTGCTGCCTTGCTCATTTCTCAAACTCAGTGAGTTGTTGAGCTGAATTTTGCTATAAACGACTATGTCAAAAGGAGGCATATGTGTTAATATCTGCATACCAGTTATGCAAGCTGTATAAAGTATGGATATTCCAACAGTAATTAGAAGGAAACCGATTCTCTTAAAGTAATACGAAAAAATCGAGTTCATGACGTGGGTGAGCAATGTCGACATTTAGCCGTAGGACAACCACGACCCGCAACATCCGTAGAGGCCCGCAAGTCCACCGAAGGTGGACGGGCGGGCTCTACGGATGTTGCGGCCTCGTGGTTGTCCCCTGCCCTGTCTCTCAAAGGCAGCATACACGCTCGCAAAAGTTGTTGAGATAAATACACCAGTGGGGTCGTACGGGCCCTAGAAGAGCCCTCACGAAGTTGGAAGAGTTGAAAACGAGTTAAAGTGCCCGTATTTGAGCCGTATTGAGTCAAAAAATTATCCTTTCCCCGCCCATCAATACGGGCTCCGCCCCTCAAAACAAATGTTCAATGCTCGATTACGGTCATTTCGGCTCATTTTTTACGCTTCTAAGGACGTAAGCGTTCCAGAAAGGGCCGCACGAGTACATTAGCGTCGTTATCCCAACAAATTTGTCGCTAGCTCCGCTATTTCGGCCAATGCGGTACAACTCGTCCACTTCTGGCCCACTTAGAGCGAACCGTTATATCTTCATTTCAGTTGATTTCTTTTCGAGTTTTTCGTTATCTATGAATATTAACAGCTTCAGACCTTCGATTCATTCTATAAAAATGAAGTCATTTTTGAGCGTGTATGCTGTCTTTAAAGGCATTGTCCACGGTGAATTTCGTTTCCTAGTTTTCCATATATGATGGAAGCTCTAGCACCTCATAACACGGCGACGTTGAAAAAAAAAACAGCGAAAAAACCATTGAGGACGGTTTTTTAGACCGGAGTCCCTCCAGTCGACTTTTGGAAAAGGAAGAGTCCATCGCTACGAATCGCCGTGTTGACCCATGATCTCTCGACCAAATGAAGTTCATCCTTCTTTCAGGAGATTTTTGGTGAAGGAAAGGTGAGCCGGCATACGTAGGAGAGACATTCTTCACGTAATCTTACAATATATTTCATCAACTTCCGCTCATTCGTACTATATCACTTGCTAATCAGATACTTTTACAATGGCTGACAGCAAATTGTGCCAGATGACTGACGGAGGGCCGGCCTCTCTTGACGGAATTTGAGACATTAGACCACATATGCATATCTTCACAAAAGAGCGTTAGTAACACAAGAAGTGTTCCCTACGTTCTCACACGGGTCCAACCAATTAATTGAACACAGAAAACGGTTAGTGAATTTCAGCGCGTACGATGCCTTTAAGTGCTAACGAGCGGCGTGAAGTATGGAACAGACACGGTTCATTCATGAACTATTCGCAAACCATGCGCGTTGGGTTTGCCTCCATAGACAGCTATTTTCGCGGCAAACTCAGCTGTAGCCCATGGTTTGCCGAAATCGAATCGTAACCCACCAGTGGAAGCGTCTTGGTACAGAAGAGCATGAATAATGGTTTATGATAAAGTACCAAAGTATAACAGAACAGGAATGAAGCCCAAGGAAACCTCTAGGAGGTTTCAAGACTGCATTTCTGGGTTTACATACGCTGTGGTATTGGGCCAAACAGCCCAGGGAGAGGTCCGGTCGAGCAATGGTGTAGACGAGCCATTGGTCGTGGAACGAACGTTGTTGGCTGATGACTGATCCTTGCCTAAAGGCACAGTCCAAGCTCAGCCATGAGTTCTAAGATGTCCATATAATTGTGAAGTGGACCCGCCGTTCATAGCACTTGCCAAGTGTGAGCTGCCAATTCCTCCGAATAAGCGAGATATAGGAGGAAGCCATCCTGGGGCACCCACAGCCGGAAGCCACTTTGACACGCACTTTTTACGATTTTTCGAGCTCAACAGCGGCGAGATGAGCGATGGTTTCCGGTCAATAGCCCCGTTCCTTCCTTCATTCTCAACCAATTTCCTTGTTCAGGGCGACTCGCATACATCGGTTGCGAATTACGGAAGTTACAAGCTCCGGATAACTCGTCCACCACGCTTCCCCAGCTCAGTTTTTGAGGGACCATAACTCCGTTCCTACGGAGACTTTTACGATGCCAGAGACAACATTGGAATCAGCTTGGGACCGTTCTTAATATACATAAGTAGGAAACCAGAACAACGATTCTGAGGTTGGACTGTGCCTTTAGAGGCAAGGTCCGATCAAAATTCGACACTACCGAAAATCGGGTTAGATAGATTGTGTTGGCCTAGCTGTAGATCGTCTGAACGTTTCACAAACTCTGAGTGTTCCTTAGGACTACCTGTTAGAGTATATCGAACGAATAAAAATTTTCGAATATTCCACTAAACGAATGATTCGAAAAACTGACTCCCTCGAATATTCGAATAAACGAATTATTCGAAAAATCGACTTCTCCGATTATTCGAATAAACGAATTATTCGAAAAATCGACTTCTTCGAATATTCGAATAAACGAATTATTCGAAAATTTGGGTTTGCGAATAATCGAGTGAACGAATTTTTCGAAAATTTGACTTTTCCCAATAATCGAATTATTCGAATGATTCGAATACGAATAATTCAAATATCCGGCCAAAGTCACGAGTATTCGAATAAGAACTACGGACCGAGTATACATAATCGAACCCCCGTTCGCGGCACTATCAATTTTCTTGACCTTTTTGTATGGTATTAGATAGATCAAAGCTATGAAAATGTACTTCCACGAAAAAGACATTTCACATTATATCATAAGAGCATTCAAACCAACATTGATCACTGTTTATGAGTAGTTGTTAAACGATACGATCAAAGTCTCTGGATTTTCTAAACAATATCTACCAACAATATCCGAATTTCTTCTCAGCTTGGGGTGCAATCTAAGCGGGGAGGAACTGTTATATCGCATCTGGCTATGCCTGCCTATATTTCCGTGCTGTGATCCTGATTTTGGCAGGGGAGGGAAACCCCGGTTGAAACTCAAATTTAAATTGGGCGGAGCCGAGTGCATCCAGCCATAGTGGCTCCCCACCGCTAAAATAGCACCCAGTTTGGTTGGAGACATTTCACCTCTGGACCGCAAAAATGGACATGTATCGGAGACTCTGCTTCCAATTTATCTGGAATTATTCGTTTATTCGAAAATTGTTCGAAAAAATGGACATGTATCGGAGACTCTGCTTCCAATTTATCTGGAATTATTCGTTTATTCGAAAATTGTTCGAAAAAATGGACATGTATCGGAGACTCTGCTTCCAATTTATCTGGAATTATTCGTTTATTCGAAAATTGTTCGAAAAATGGACATGTATCGGAGACTCTGCTTCCAATTTATCTGGAATTATTCGTTTATTCGAAAATTGTTCGAAAAAATGGACATGTATCGGAGACTCTGCTTCCAATTTATCTGGAATTATTCGTTTATTCGAAAATTGTTCGAAAAAATGGACATGTATCGGAGACTCTGCTTCCAATTTATCTGGAATTATTCGTTTATTCGAAAATTGTTCGAAAAAATGGACATGTATCGGAGACTCTGCTTCCAATTTATCTGGAATTATTCGTTTATTCGAAAATTGTTCGAAAAAATGGACATGTATCGGAGACTCTGCTTCCAATTTATCTGGAATTATTCGTTTATTCGAAAATTGTTCGAAAAAATGGACATGTATCGGAGACTCTGCTTCCAATTTATCTGGAATTATTCGTTTATTCGAAAATTGTTCGAAAAAATGGACATGTATCGGAGACTCTGCTTCCAATTTATCTGGAATTATTCGTTTATTCGAAAATTGTTCGAAAAAATGGACATGTATCGGAGACTCTGCTTCCAATTTATCTGGAATTATTCGTTTATTCGAAAATTGTTCGAAAAAGTGGACATGTATCGGAGACTCTGCTTCCAATTTATCTGGAATTATTCGTTTATTCGAAAATTGTTCGAAAAATGGACATGTATCGAGACTCTGCTTCCAATTTATCTGGAATTATTCGTTTATTCGAAAATTGTTCGAAAAAATGGACATGTATCGGAGACTCTGCTTCCAATTTATCTGGAATTATTCGTTTATTCGAAAATTGTTCGAAAATGGACATGTATCGGAGACTCTGCTTCCAATTTATCTGGAATTATTCGTTTATTCGAAAATTGTTCGAAAAAAGTGGACATGTATCGGAGACTCTGCTTCCAATTTATCTGGAATTATTCGTTTATTCGAAAATTGTTCGAAAAAATGGACATGTATCGGAGACTCTGCTTCCAATTTATCTGGAATTATTCGTTTATTCGAAAATTGTTCGAAAAAATGGACATGTATCGGAGACTCTGCTTCCAATTTATCTGGAATTATTCGTTTATTCGAAAATTGTTCGAAAAAATGGACATGTATCGGAGACTCTGCTTCCAATTTATCTGGAATTATTCGTTTATTCGAAAATTGTTCGAAAAAATGGACATGTATCGGAGACTCTGCTTCCAATTTATCTGGAATTATTCGTTTATTCGAAAATTGTTCGAAAAAATGGACATGTATCGGAGACTCTGCTTCCAATTTATCTGGAATTATTCGTTTATTCGAAAATTGTTCGAAAAAGTGGACATGTATCGGAGACTCTGCTTCCAATTTATCTGGAATTATTCGTTTATTCGAAAATTGTTCGAAAAAATGGACATGTATCGGAGACTCTGCTTCCAATTTATCTGGAATTATTCGTTTATTCGAAAATTGTTCGAAAAAATGGACATGTATCGGAGACTCTGCTTCCAATTTATCTGGAATTATTCGTTTATTCGAAAATTGTTCGAAAAAATGGACATGTATCGGAGACTCTGCTTCCAATTTATCTGGAATTATTCGTTTATTCGAAAATTGTTCGAAAAAATGGACATGTATCGGAGACTCTGCTTCCAATTTATCTGGAATTATTCGTTTATTCGAAAATTGTTCGAAAAAATGGACATGTATCGGAGACTCTGCTTCCAATTTATCTGGAATTATTCGTTTATTCGAAAATTGTTCGAAAAAAGTGGACATGTATCGGAGACTCTGCTTCCAATTTATCTGGAATTATTCGTTTATTCGAAAATTGTTCGAAAAAATGGACATGTATCGGAGACTCTGCTTCCAATTTATCTGGAATTATTCGTTTATTCGAAAATTGTTCGAAAAAGTGGACATGTATCGGAGACTCTGCTTCCAATTTATCTGGAATTATTCGTTTATTCGAAAATTGTTCGAAAAAATGGACATGTATCGGAGACTCTGCTTCCAATTTATCTGGAATTATTCGTTTATTCGAAAATTGTTCGAAAAAGTGGACATGTATCGGAGACTCTGCTTCCAATTTATCTGGAATTATTCGTTTATTCGAAAATTGTTCGAAAAAATGGACATGTATCGGAGACTCTGCTTCCAATTTATCTGGAATTATTCGTTTATTCGAAAATTGTTCGAAAAAATGGACATGTATCGGAGACTCTGCTTCCAATTTATCTGGAATTATTCGTTTATTCGAAAATTGTTCGAAAAAATGGACATGTATCGGAGACTCTGCTTCCAATTTATCTGGAATTATTCGTTTATTCGAAAATTGTTCGAAAAAAGTGGACATGTATCGGAGACTCTGCTTCCAATTTATCTGGAATTATTCGTTTATTCGAAAATTGTTCGAAAAAATGGACATGTATCGGAGACTCTGCTTCCAATTTATCTGGAATTATTCGTTTATTCGAAAATTGTTCGAAAAAATGGACATGTATCGGAGACTCTGCTTCCAATTTATCTGGAATTATTCGTTTATTCGAAAATTGTTCGAAAAAATGGACATGTATCGGAGACTCTGCTTCCAATTTATCTGGAATTATTCGTTTATTCGAAAATTGTTCGAAAAAATGGACATGTATCGGAGACTCTGCTTCCAATTTATCTGGAATTATTCGTTTATTCGAAAATTGTTCGAAAAAATGGACATGTATCGGAGACTCTGCTTCCAATTTATCTGGAATTATTCGTTTATTCGAAAATTGTTCGAAAAAATGGACATGTATCGGAGACTCTGCTTCCAATTTATCTGGAATTATTCGTTTATTCGAAAATTGTTCGAAAAAATGGACATGTATCGGAGACTCTGCTTCCAATTTATCTGGAATTATTCGTTTATTCGAAAATTGTTCGAAAAAATGGACATGTATCGGAGACTCTGCTTCCAATTTATCTGGAATTATTCGTTTATTCGAAAATTGTTCGAAAAAAGTGGACATGTATCGGAGACTCTGCTTCCAATTTATCTGGAATTATTCGTTTATTCGAAAATTGTTCGAAAAAATGGACATGTATCGGAGACTCTGCTTCCAATTTATCTGGAATTATTCGTTTATTCGAAAATTGTTCGAAAAAATGGACATGTATCGGAGACTCTGCTTCCAATTTATCTGGAATTATTCGTTTATTCGAAAATTGTTCGAAAATGGACATGTATCGGAGACTCTGCTTCCAATTTATCTGGAATTATTCGTTTATTCGAAAATTGTTCGAAAAAATGGACATGTATCGGAGACTCTGCTTCCAATTTATCTGGAATTATTCGTTTATTCGAAAATTGTTCGAAAAAATGGACATGTATCGGAGACTCTGCTTCCAATTTATCTGGAATTATTCGTTTATTCGAAAATTGTTCGAAAAAATGGACATGTATCGGAGACTCTGCTTCCAATTTATCTGGAATTATTCGTTTATTCGAAAATTGTTCGAAAATGGACATGTATCGGAGACTCTGCTTCCAATTTATCTGGAATTATTCGTTTATTCGAAAATTGTTCGAAAAAGTGGACATGTATCGGAGACTCTGCTTCCAATTTATCTGGAATTATTCGTTTATTCGAAAATTGTTCGAAAAAAGTGGACATGTATCGGAGACTCTGCTTCCAATTTATCTGGAATTATTCGTTTATTCGAAAATTGTTCGAAAAATGGACATGTATCGGAGACTCTGCTTCCAATTTATCTGGAATTATTCGTTTATTCTAAAATTGTTCGAAAAAATGGACATGTATCGGAGACTCTGCTTCCAATTTATCTGGAATTATTCGTTTATTCGAAAATTGTTCGAAAAAGTGGACATGTATCGGAGACTCTGCTTCCAATTTATCTGGAATTATTCGTTTATTCGAAAATTGTTCGAAAAAATGGACATGTATCGGAGACTCTGCTTCCAATTTATCTGGAATTATTCGTTTATTCGAAAATTGTTCGAAAAAATGGACATGTATCGGAGACTCTGCTTCCAATTTATCTGGAATTATTCGTTTATTCGAAAATTGTTCGAAAAAATGGACATGTATCGGAGACTCTGCTTCCAATTTATCTGGAATTATTCGTTTATTCGAAAATTGTTCGAAAAAGTGGACATGTATCGGAGACTCTGCTTCCAATTTATCTGGAATTATTCGTTTATTCGAAAATTGTTCGAAAAAAGTGGACATGTATCGGAGACTCTGCTTCCAATTTATCTGGAATTATTCGTTTATTCGAAAATTGTTCGAAAAAATGGACATGTATCGGAGACTCTGCTTCCAATTTATCTGGAATTATTCGTTTATTCGAAAATTGTTCGAAAAAATGGACATGTATCGGAGACTCTGCTTCCAATTTATCTGGAATTATTCGTTTATTCGAAAATTGTTCGAAAAAATGGACATGTATCGGAGACTCTGCTTCCAATTTATCTGGAATTATTCGTTTATTCGAAAATTGTTCGAAAAAATGGACATGTATCGGAGACTCTGCTTCCAATTTATCTGGAATTATTCGTTTATTCGAAAATTGTTCGAAAAAAGTGGACATGTATCGGAGACTCTGCTTCCAATTTATCTGGAATTATTCGTTTATTCGAAAATTGTTCGAAAAAATGGACATGTATCGGAGACTCTGCTTCCAATTTATCTGGAATTATTCGTTTATTCGAAAATTGTTCGAAAAAATGGACATGTATCGGAGACTCTGCTTCCAATTTATCTGGAATTATTCGTTTATTCGAAAATTGTTCGAAAAAATGGACATGTATCGGAGACTCTGCTTCCAATTTATCTGGAATTATTCGTTTATTCGAAAATTGTTCGAAAAAATGGACATGTATCGGAGACTCTGCTTCCAATTTATCTGGAATTATTCGTTTATTCGAAAATTGTTCGAAAAAATGGACATGTATCGGAGACTCTGCTTCCAATTTATCTGGAATTATTCGTTTATTCGAAAATTGTTCGAAAAAATGGACATGTATCGGAGACTCTGCTTCCAATTTATCTGGAATTATTCGTTTATTCGAAAATTGTTCGAAAAAATGGACATGTATCGGAGACTCTGCTTCCAATTTATCTGGAATTATTCGTTTATTCGAAAATTGTTCGAAAAAAGTGGACATGTATCGGAGACTCTGCTTCCAATTTATCTGGAATTATTCGTTTATTCGAAAATTGTTCGAAAAAATGGACATGTATCGGAGACTCTGCTTCCAATTTATCTGGAATTATTCGTTTATTCGAAAATTGTTCGAAAAAATGGACATGTATCGGAGACTCTGCTTCAATTTATCTGGAATTATTCGTTTATTCGAAAATTGTTCGAAAAAATGGACATGTATCGGAGACTCTGCTTCCAATTTATCTGGAATTATTCGTTTATTCGAAAATTGTTCGAAAAAATGGACATGTATCGGAGACTCTGCTTCCAATTTATCTGGAATTATTCGTTTATTCGAAAATTGTTCGAAAAAATGGACATGTATCGGAGACTCTGCTTCCAATTTATCTGGAATTATTCGTTTATTCGAAAATTGTTCGAAAAAATGGACATGTATCGGAGACTCTGCTTCCAATTTATCTGGAATTATTCGTTTATTCGAAAATTGTTCGAAAAAAGTGGACATGTATCGGAGACTCTGCTTCCAATTTATCTGAATTATTCGTTTATTCGAAAATTGTTCGAAAAAAGTGGACATGTATCGGAGACTCTGCTTCCAATTTATCTGGAATTATTCGTTTATTCGAAAATTGTTCGAAAAAAAGTGGACATGTATCGGAGACTCTGCTTCCAATTTATCTGGAATTATTCGTTTATTCGAAAATTGTTCGAAAAAATGGACATGTATCGGAGACTCTGCTTCCAATTTATCTGGAATTATTCGTTTATTCGAAAATTGTTCGAAAAAAGTGGACATGTATCGGAGACTCTGCTTCCAATTTATCTGGAATTATTCGTTTATTCGAAAATTGTTCGAAAAAATGGACATGTATCGGAGACTCTGCTTCCAATTTATCTGGAATTATTCGTTTATTCGAAAATTGTTCGAAAAAATGGACATGTATCGGAGACTCTGCTTCCAATTTATCTGGAATTATTCGTTTATTCGAAAATTGTTCGAAAAAATGGACATGTATCGGAGACTCTGCTTCCAATTTATCTGGAATTATTCGTTTATTCGAAAATTGTTCGAAAAAAGTGGACATGTATCGGAGACTCTGCTTCCAATTTATCTGGAATTATTCGTTTATTCGAAAATTGTTCGAAAAAAGTGGACATGTATCGGAGACTCTGCTTCCAATTTATCTGGAATTATTCGTTTATTCGAAAATTGTTCGAAAAAAGTGGACATGTATCGGAGACTCTGCTTCCAATTTATCTGGAATTATTCGTTTATTCGAAAATTGTTCGAAAAAATGGACATGTATCGGAGACTCTGCTTCCAATTTATCTGGAATTATTCGTTTATTCGAAAATTGTTCGAAAAAAGTGGACATGTATCGGAGACTCTGCTTCCAATTTATCTGGAATTATTCGTTTATTCGAAAATTGTTCGAAAAAATGGACATGTATCGGAGACTCTGCTTCCAATTTATCTGGAATTATTCGTTTATTCGAAAATTGTTCGAAAAAAGTGGACATGTATCGGAGACTCTGCTTCCAATTTATCTGGAATTATTCGTTTATTCGAAAATTGTTCGAAAAAATGGACATGTATCGGAGACTCTGCTTCCAATTTATCTGGAATTATTCGTTTATTCGAAAATTGTTCGAAAAAATGGACATGTATCGGAGACTCTGCTTCCAATTTATCTGGAATTATTCGTTTATTCGAAAATTGTTCGAAAAAATGGACATGTATCGGAGACTCTGCTTCCAATTTATCTGGAATTATTCGTTTATTCGAAAATTGTTCGAAAAAATGGACATGTATCGGAGACTCTGCTTCCAATTTATCTGGAATTATTCGTTTATTCGAAAATTGTTCGAAAAAATGGACATGTATCGGAGACTCTGCTTCCAATTTATCTGGAATTATTCGTTTATTCGAAAATTGTTCGAAAAAATGGACATGTATCGGAGACTCTGCTTCCAATTTATCTGGAATTATTCGTTTATTCGAAAATTGTTCGAAAAAGTGGACATGTATCGGAGACTCTGCTTCCAATTTATCTGGAATTATTCGTTTATTCGAAAATTGTTCGAAAAAATGGACATGTATCGGAGACTCTGCTTCCAATTTATCTGGAATTATTCGTTTATTCGAAAATTGTTCGAAAAAATGGACATGTATCGGAGACTCTGCTTCCAATTTATCTGGAATTATTCGTTTATTCGAAAATTGTTCGAAAAAAGTGGACATGTATCGGAGACTCTGCTTCCAATTTATCTGGAATTATTCGTTTATTCGAAAATTGTTCGAAAAAATGGACATGTATCGGAGACTCTGCTTCCAATTTATCTGGAATTATTCGTTTATTCGAAAATTGTTCGAAAAAAGTGGACATGTATCGGAGACTCTGCTTCCAATTTATCTGGAATTATTCGTTTATTCGAAAATTGTTCGAAAAAATGGACATGTATCGGAGACTCTGCTTCCAATTTATCTGGAATTATTCGTTTATTCGAAAATTGTTCGAAAAAATGGACATAAATCGGAGACTCTGCTTCCAATTTATCTGGAATTAGTCGTTTATTCGCCCGAGCATTCAAATATTGGGCCGTTTGAATATTCGAATAAACGAATCGTTCGAAAAATTGACTTCGCCGAATTTTCGAATAAACGAATAATTCGAAAAATTGACTTTTCCGAGTATTCGAATTAACGAATTATTCGAAAAATTTAGTTTTCCAAATAATCGAATTAATCGAATATTCGATTATTCGTTTATTCGGCCGAATATTCGTTTTCCGAATATTCGTTGACATACTCTACTACCTGTAGCATGCGCATCGATCCAACGAAAATTCTCAAAATCAAAATTTTGTCCGGGCCCTGCCTTTAAGTAGTCAAACGGTGATCAGTCGTTGTGTTGAGGCATCCACCCTGGAATGTATCAAACATAAACATGATAAGATGTGAACGGTAAGTCCCTCATATTCAGGGCTGTGCGGAACTGTTCCGTTTCCGATTCCGTTTCCGTATTTCCGGTACTTTTTGAGCTGTTCCGTTCCGTTTCCGTTTCCGCGTTTTTGGGCCCGGAAACGGAAGAAAATAGTACTACAAGTTGAATGGTCACGCTTCCCCAGCGCACCAAACCGCGGTACCTCTGCGATCATCACAGCGTGAGTCTAATCCTGATTGCTTGGATCGGTGTCCCGGGGACAGGGGCTCTCTACACACCGAGGGAGGAGTTGTCCCGCCTTTCGCGGCTCTAATTCCCTTCGGGACCACTTCGCTCGCGTTGAGTGGCGTGACATTTCAAACTGCAAGAACAGGACAACTTCTCCCTCGGTGTGTAGACAGCCCCTGTTCCGGTGTCCCGCTCCTTCCAACCGCCACACGGTATACGCCCCCCCCCTTCACCAACGCACAGGACGACCCCAACGTGGGCTTGACCTTGGCGTCTACAGAGGGCATACTTTAGGCACTGTTGCGCGGGTGAGTAAGTGGTGTTATCTGGAAGTCGAACCGTGGTTATCAGTCTCATCTCAGTTGAAAACCATTACAGTTTGCCTTTACAACTCTTTATCAAATTTTTTTCTAAGCGCTGAAACTATTAGCTGGCCATCACCCTTTCATGCATCAATACCATACTTATTAACAATCGAGTCCTTCGATTGAGGGACCAGAGAGGTAGAAACTTTACCTCATCGTCTCTCCAGCTACTCACGCACTAGCGGGGTTCAACTTCAGCGCCATAGAATTTTCTAGCCATAGCCCCCAGTTCGTCGTGTTCAGCAGCACGTGCTGCTAACGGGTTTTGACCACTTCTCCTCGGCAGTTTGTGCCGCAGCTAGCAGCACACGTTGCTGACGACGAGAGGTTCAACTCGATGTCGGCATGGAGTGCGACCCCTCATTACATGTGTTGCTAGCAGCAGCACGTTATTCAAATGAAGAGAGTCTTTGAGCCCCTGTTCCTACCGGAGCTAAAGTCGCGATCCTTGTGATGGCCCGCAGCAAGGACGCCAACCTCGCCAAGGTACCCAACAAAGGCATCATCCTCGCCTCGGTACACTATAAGAAATCTTTCCTCATGATGCGCAATAAGGACCACCCTTTCGGCGTCCGAAATTGATATCCGGAAAATTGAGTACTTAAAGGCACAGTTCAACCTCAGAATCGGTTTTCTGTTCTTATGTCTATCTTGAAAACGGCCTCACGCTGATTCCAAATATGTCTCTGAAGTCGTTCAAGACCACCTGGAAACGGAGTTATGGCCCCTCAAAAATTGAGCTACGGAAGCATGGTGGACGAGTTGTCCGAGGCTTGTAACTTCCGTAATTCGCAACCGATGTATGCGAGCCTCGTAAAAGGGAAAGATCGTAAAAGGGGCGTGCCAAAGTGACTTCCCGAGGTGGGCGCCTCAGGGTGGCTTCCTCCTATAACTCGCTTATTTGGAGGAATTGAGAGCTCGCACTTGGCAAGTGGTATACGGGGTGGGTGTGTTTCACAATTATGCGGAAATCTCAGATTTCGTCCCTAAGCTTGCACTGTGCCTTTAAGATCACCTTCTGGGATCGGCCTCAAACGGACAACTGCTCTCTCAACAATGGTGGGTGCCATATGTATGTACCCGCAGCCGTCGTAGAACACCGATCGCACTGGAAAAATCAGTCAAAGGTCGAAACTCGACATCAGAGAGATCAGCAGCACTGTAGAAGAGGAGTTGTTCGAGCAGACCTATTTGCAGCTCACTAGGAGAACCTGCAGTAGCAGCACGTCTACCTGTCATGCGTCAAATATATTTGTACTCGGCTCGCTTGCAGTTTTAGACCGTAGCCCCACTGGTGCTTGAGGGAATAGATTGAGATCACAAGCTACAGAAGTACATCGGCATGCCATGAGCAGCGGCGAAACCTACCATTTGATCATACTCTAATTTTTAGTTCACTTCCGTTTCCGTTTCCGGATTTCCGTTTCCGGCGATTTTCAGCCATTTTTCTTCCGTTTCCGTTTCCGAAAATCTTGAAAAAAATTTCCGCACAGCCCTGCTCATATTCCTCCGCGCTCAAGTCCCTGATGTCTTGCTGACAAACAGTTACACAGCGCCGTGCATGCAAATAGGAAGGGGAAGTACCTGCTATTTATCCGCGCTAACCCCTGACCCTTACACCATTTATTAATCCCAGCCTCGTAGTAAACCCTCTGTCAGCACGGTTAAAGGCAGTGGTCACGATAAAAAACGTTATCGAAAAAACTACAGAAATCAGCTTAGATCAATAACAGCTGCAAAACTATGAAGGCAGCGCCGTGAAAAACGGGCTAGAATTAGAGTTTTAAGGCCCAAAGATGCAAGTTCGCGCACACGTACAGAGCGCAGAAGAAAAAGATCGCGGTCTCATACCGAGCAGTCAAAAATCATCGACATTCAGAGGGAGAATTAAATGCAAATTTACCTAATAAAAACAATTGAACAATGGAAGAAAGCACTCCAGTCAATGTTTTTGACTAGATGTGTACATAAATTCGAAGCTTCATTGATTGAAATTCAATTTCAAGCCAGCTGATGTTCTGGTTATCAGAGGTCATCGATGCCGATGATGTGGAGTGGGCTCGTCCACCATCGAAGGACAAGAAAGTTCAGGCTTCAAAACAAAACACCCAAAACAGGCGGTTTTTTCGCGATTTTTTTCTTATAAGTCCTACTACTCGAGACCCAGAAAAGGGTTTAGAGAGAAAAAGACGGCAAGCATATTTGATCGCAACCACTGCCTTTAAACCGGACTCACTGTTGATATGAAAGTGTGGACTCGCATGCTGAACCATGGCAGGTCATCGGCGCTATTCGTGATGGGGATACCAAGAAGTTCGGATGACGTCACACGGGCTACTCAAGTCTTGCGAAAACTAGCATGCTGCGAAATATAACTGCCAGCGAATACCAGTATCATCGTAAGTCGGGCGCAAACTTGGTCCGTTGACGCAGTAGCTAACATTCTTGCCACTGGGCCAGTCTACGCACCCCCGACAGTCTCTTTTCTTCCTGTTAAAGGCTGTGGGGTTTTGGTGCTTTGTAAAAGCCATTCATTTGATTTAACTCGAACCCAAGTGAGACAGAGCATGTATCGCCCCTCACGACCCGTGGTGTTCTCCGATTCCCTTTGGCTGAACAGTGACAGTAATCATGACACTAGGGGCCCTCCCGAGAAGGCACAAAGTCAGCCCACCGAATACATCGGAGGGTTTTAAAAACAACAAATTAGCGACACATTTCTCATCCGAACTTCTCACTCGGCTGGTGCAGTCAACTACGAGCCACGCCTCTGAGGTCGAGTGAAGGACGTCTTGGAAGGGAAGATGACACTATACGCATCCAAAATGCAACTGTGATATCAACGACACCCATATCGCAACACGAGGAATATTACTATGATGTACGAAAACTAAGTGGTCAAAAAACTGCTCGTCCGAAGAGTTTTCGGCAAATTATGAATTTTTTTACATATGATTATGAAATGTTCCCCGTGTAGAATGGGGATCGAATTAAATGCTGACTTTCTGAAAAATAAACGATGACTTTCTCTGTTCTAGTGTTTTCGGCAAATGAGAGATAGCATGTTCCAAAGCTAGCTAATACAGGATTTTATCTCGGTGAATCTTAGCCCATGTAGGTGGTCTAATAGCGCGATTTTGAATCAAATCTTCTAAGAAGACCTTCCCTCTCGCTCGCCAACACAGATCGCCTCATCGTTCGAGCATTCAATGGGAACAGTTCTTCCAAAGATGAGGGAGCGAAAGAGATCATAATCGTAACAAAATTAGTCTAGCTTTTCTGCGAAGAAAACTATGGAGCTCTACCTCATACATGTCCTCTGTTCTGGAAAGAGATCCTCCTGATTCCATAGCGTACGTGTACACTCTCTCTCCTTCTCCAGCCCACTCGCTTCACTGTCTCTCCCCTCTGTCGGCGAACGAACGCGAGGAAAGTTAAGTGAATTTTGTCCGAGTTAGAGCGCATTAGCATCGAAATGTAAAAGTGGGAATGAAAAAGACGGCACATTCTGGGCAAAATACGCTAACGCTTCAGGCATCCAGACTTTGGATTGTGGTCCGAGTTAGAGGGTCATTTGAAAGAAGAGAACGATTTAGGGGCAGGCTATGACCGGTTCTCATCAGAAACCACTGCTTTGATGAATGAAGGGAAGGCCAGACCGCATTCTTCCGACGAGAATTCGGCTGGCCGCCCAAAACCACCTGACCAGCAGTATGCAGAATATTAATCGCTTTGCTCCACAATCGCACCACGGCTTTTTTCCGGGGTAGTGGGCTACATCTCATGAACCGGGTAGTTTCGTAGAATAGCCATTCTGCTGGAAGACTATTTGTTGGTCTTTTCTTCTGTGCCGTACAGGTTGATAGGGTGGAATTATTTAATGGCCAATGAATAATTGCACCCCAACCACCTGTAAAGCGCAGGCAACGGAAAAAAGGCGGTTGTGCGGTTGCGTATTTCCACTATGCATGCTGTAGGTTGCGGACATTGCGTCATAATCAACTGTCTTTACCCAATGGTTTGAGGTAGTTTTTCACTCAATGGTTCCGACCTGAGCGAGAACTTGAATTTGCGCGAGAAAATGGCCAGTGTGATCTGGGCTAGGATTCATGAACGGATTTGGTCCCGGCAGGGTTTGGTTTGGTTTGGTTTGGTTAGCTGCCCCAGCTGGGACCAAACCGTAACCAACTTGTAGCCAGCGATTCGCCAAAGGCGAATCACGGCTGGTTCCGAAACCAAGTTGAGTCAAAATGATTGTCATTGGAGCGCGTTAACTACACCCACACAAATTTTCGTTGAGCGCGTCGCGGGGACAGCGGCATTCTCATTGGAGCACGACAGACGTTTTTTTCACCGTTCTCGCTGCCATCCTTCCCTTCGTTCCTTTTATTTTTGCTCCGAAACTTTATGTGAGCTGCAATCTTGCTAAGATTTTCCCATACAAGTCCTTCTCCATCCCTATGTTACCAAAATAGAGATATCACAAGTGTTTATTTATTTTATGACATTTTATAACAGTAGTTTCACACAATACAATGGTACATGCGTGAGTGAGAATCAAGCAGTTTGTGGATAAATAATTCTTGTACGCTTATTAATCATGATCAGGGATAATGTCTAGTGTCCAGGATGGCAGCAGGGAGCGAAGACGACGGAGAAGGCTTAAAATCGACATCAGTCTCATTTTTCACCACGATCCTTCTATGTAGTCCACAGTACCACCGCTGAAATATAGAAAATAAGCAGATCGCAGCCAAACAACGTTTCAGCTTCAAAAACCTACCTCGTTGATATGTTAAAATTCCACATATGGAGTTGAGAGAAACATTGTCGCAGATTTTTGTGCAGCACCATATACCTAGCCATGTAGTCTATCTGAAATAGTAAAATTAATATCGACAAAGGCGAAACCTCCATCTGCTTCTACTCTCTCTTCAGAAAGAAATTCCGGTCCGTACTCTCTCTTCAGAGGGAAATTCCTGTCCGTAAGCGCGGACAACCGCTATGTAGTACGAATGAGATAGTGAATAGTGCTTTAGAACCTGCCAGTTCACTTGATTTCGTTTTATTGCTGGGATGTCACGTCGTCTCCCTTCCCGCCGCGCGCGATGCTCACCGACCGCGACGCAGCACACCCGGGAGAGCAATGACCCCTCTCCGCGGACTTTACTGCCGGTTCAAAACTAGTTGGAGGGGCCACTCAGAATTCATGTATATAATGAATGATACCGCTAACAGAAACGGAACCAATTCCATGAGATTTCTAGGAAACAATAAGCGATGAGGTTATGACATATCTGAAAAGGGAGAAATTTTTCATTTTATTCTTTCTATTTTTGCATTTTCATAGATGAATCGTCAGTGGCTTTCCAACTAGTTTTGCACCTTATTATAAAATAGAATCGAATGTTTTCCGCAGCCACTCTGTAAATTCAAGGGTGCAAAACTAGTTGGGGAAGGGGGGGCACTCAGGATTTATCCGTAGAAATTAAAAGATTCATCCATAAAAATGTAAATTTCTTGGAGGGCCACTCAGGAATTACCCATATATAAATGAAAAGATTCATCCATCAAAATGAAAATTTCTCTCTATATCAGATATAAAATAACGCTATCACTCGTAATTCCCTAGAAATTCCATTTAATTAAATCGATTTCTGAAAGCGGTATCACTCATTACTCACATGAATTCTAAGTGCCCTCCCCACCCCAACTAGTTTTGCACCAATTCGAGGACTTTATGAAAATAACTCGCCATAGAATAATTTCCAAAAAAATGAGGAGTGTAGCATCATAGGATGGACGTCGAAATCATGGGTCGGCCTGAAAATAATTGAATAAGGAGAGAACTAGGCGAACAAAAGAGAAATAAATGAAAAAAATCGAAAAATTGCGATAAATTTCAAGAAAAATGCCGACGAGGGAAAAAACGCCGTCGGATATCGTGTTTGGTGTGATTACACATAACATTTTTGTTGCACGCCGGAAAAGTAACCAGCGAAACCAAACCAAACCAGTGCGTCGGGGGTGCGGTTACGTGGGACCCAGCCGTAGCCCTGCCCTGACCAAACCAGGCGATGATGAATTGCTGGTTTGCGCACATTTCTAACCAAACCCTGCCGGAACCCCCGGTTAAACGTTCATGAATCGCAGCCATGGAATGGCGGAGTCTCGGGTTGGTCTTCGATCACTTTGGAATGGAATGTCACGGCACAGTTGGAAGTGTTCTGAGAACGGTCGTCACGTAATTCTCAGATACTTTTTGTAGTGTTTCAAACCCGGTTTTCGATTTCCAAATTGAAGCCTTCGTCAGGTCATTCCGCCATTTTCCCTGGAGTCGTGAGTCCCACCTATGCTGACACGAAAAAACAGAGGAGACTTCCTGTTCGTACTATGTGTTGAAAAGGCTAGATATGTGGTGAGGGAAACGGGCACCGCCAGGCACCGATCGAAAACTCTCACATCTAGATGTTTAACTCTGCAACCCTAAATATCCAAGGAAAGCAAATATGACGTTTCGCGAGACTTTTTTTTTCGGCTTTCTACCTTCCTATCCAGTCTTGAGCTTTGTACCGTAAAACCCCGAACTAATTCTCTACCCCACCCAGCAAACCTCGACCGTCGGAGGTCACGTGATAGTTGAAGAACCACACTGAGGTTGTCGGAATGAAATTCCGGTCCGCGATTGTGGGCAACCAGTGTTGCAGCACGAAGCTAGAAGATAATATTGCTGGGATGAAGGTTAAAAGAATTTACGCTCGGAAGTCCGTTCTTCATTTTTAATGCCTTTGAGTGGGTACCTATCAGGGCTGTGCGTTATAACGTTAACGTGTTAACGCATTAACGGGTTAACGCGGTTTTTTCTCGAAAATTAACGATTAACGCTTAACGAAAAAGTCTTGAAATCACGTTAATTTATAATTCGTTCATTTTCGTAGAATTATGGCACCAGGTTACTGCACGGGGTGCGGGTCGGCCCGTTTTGCTCAAACCCCCACTCCAATGTCAATTTCGCTAAGAACCCCTCCCCAGGAGCGTGAGAAGGTCAAGTTTTGACCGTGTTCTACCCCTCCCCCTCCCCACCTAGAGCTGATGTGTTCAAACAGTGTTTATCTAGCAGGTTCGCCTCTAGTGTTTGATTGCAGTTAAATTACTCTTGTCGTATCAAATAGGTGAAGGCAGTGTTATGCGGAAAAAGTGCGGATTTTTGCAAGGACGAACAGCGCCCATCGCATTTATGTAGAGGGGAGCTTAAAGTGCAAAAGTGTAGGTATAGTGCAGTCCAGCGAATTTCGTACAGGTACTTATCAATGAGAAGAGGTCGGCAGAAGATCAATATGCATGAATTCTAATGCAAAACGCTCGCCACAGGCTGAGCGTAAGCGGTTGTGCTGCCATGAGTTTCAAGCACATCTGTCTTTGCCCAACAGCTTCACATTGGTAAGTAGATGTGCAACTTTTGGTGCACTACGGTATAACTGGTTACAGTCTGTGCTGTGTAATAAAATGCGGATATTTGAGGGGAAGGGAGTTCGATCCCGCTTGAAGTTTATAGTTATGCAAAGTACGGATCACGATAGCAGGATATTTGAGTCAAGCAGGGTCTATTCACCCTTTCTATACACTCTCACCGCCTTGGATAGAGGGTGAACACTGTTACAGTGTATGGGCTCACACTTTCTCAGGTGTGGTCCCACCGGAAGTCGACAATTTTGAAAACTATGAGTCACGAGAGTCGGATAATTGAGTCAAGCTCGCTAATTTACCCTGCGTACGAAATTTCACCGTCTGATTGTGAGAATGTTAAGTAGTAAACGAGTTATTTGGAAATATCCTGGCTTTGAGAAACAAGACTTTATACTCTACCGTCTGCAACCTTCCCACACCTGAGAGACTTGTTAGCCCTCATAGTTTAGCGGTGCTCGGCCTCAATCTTAAACAAGGAATTTTTTTTGTACAGCGTAAATCGACCACGCTCAACTCAAATATCAACTCTACTGACTCATAAAAATCCTTCGCAGAAATCATTCAGCATTCAGTAGGCAAACGGCTGTAGGCACTTCACATTGAGGATTCATCTGTCTTGATTATCATTTTGGGAACACCTTCACGATAACTTTACCCTAAGCTTCCTAATTGAACACCGTCACTCACAACTAAGTTCAAACAGCATCTCAGTCAAATCGCACTGTGCAGTTGAATCCCATGTGAAAAACTGCTCCGGGCGGTTTCCACTAACTTAAACCATTGCGCATTGGGTCTTCCTCCGAAGGTCAGACATCTCCGGAGCTCAAAACCCCCTGTGGGGCTCTATCCCGCGCCGAACTCTGTATGGCACTGATTGATATGGGAGATCTGATGATTTATTGATTTTTGACGTGGTAATGTTTTTCTTTTTAATGGTTTAACGAAATGCAAAATTAACGTGTTAACGCATTAACGGGTTAACGCGGTTTTTTTCCGAAAATTAACGATTAACGCTTAACGAAAAAAATAATTTTCATTAACGCACACCCCTGGTACCTATATTCCTTGAGTGAATGAACTCTAAAGAATACCTAGTGGGCTCTCGATTTCGATTATCATCAGCAACGGAGCAGAGGGGCTCGGTGAAATATAAATGGTAATAGGGATGCTTGGACGCAAAGGCGGCCGCTCACCGCTGGTGACTAGCAAACACCAGAGTTCATTAGGGATGCCCCAGAGCGTATGAATGACAAAAAAACGTTTAAAACACCTGACCTTAGAAGAAACCCGAGTTAAAGGCACAGTAAACCCAAAAAATATTTCTTGGGTTTTATGCTTATCTTGGAGAGAGCCACTCTCTGATGACAATGGTATGTCTGAAATTGTCCGAGACCCCCTACGAACGGAGATATGGCTCTTTGAAAATGCCTGCACTTTGAGGGCGAAAGTTTCGTGGACGAGTTGTGTCAGGCCTGTATTTCTCTTCATTCGCAATCGCTGCACGAGAGCAAAACAGGATAAGGAGATAGACCGGCAATGGACTGAAGAACGACGACTTGTTGGAATTCATCCATCCATCGAGTCGCTATCGAGTTCGAAACTCTGTTAGAGGGTCGGGCCTGTGGTGGTGAGCCAAGGGGGTCGGGCCTGTGGTGGTCGCTTATATCTCGCTTATTTGGAGGAATTGAGCTCTCGCACTTGGCACATTTTATGCAGGAGGGGTCTTCTACACAATCACACGAAAATCTCAAAATTCATGTCTGAGGTACTGTGCCTTTTAAAGTAGCTGGCCACTGTGTTTGAATTCCCGCCAAATCGATTTTCGACAGTTGCGATGTATTGCAAGCAATCCCTTCAATTTCGGGTCTCGGCGGACAATTTGTGATAGATTACTAGTGATATTTGGTGAAATAAGAGAACGAAAGTGAAAAACGGCAAGTAGTTTCCAACGGGTACTATGTTTTCGAAGGCTGTGTTCACGATGATATTCTGTCCCCGAGTTTTTTACACAAAACAATGAGTTAGCCACCAAATGCTATCATAATCACGAAGAAACGGCGAGAACGCACTGAAACGCCTTATTTCAGTGAAATTATTTTCTAGTCTGGACTAGTTGTCCTGTTGTATGGTAATGCTCTCGGTGGATGTGACCGGCGAAAAATGGGATCAATCAAAAATGGAAGAAAATGTTTTATGCAAAACAGTATTAGTCAGGGTCTGAAGGAAAAAACGCAGCAACAGACAGTAGAGAATTTCAAAGGACGGGTCCACAAAAGATTTCATTATAGGCAGTCTTCACGATAAGAATAATTTTTCTGCTTTTCCGCTTATCTTTAAGACGGTCACATGCCAATTTCAATGATGTTTTTGGAATCGTACAAGACCTTCTAGGAACGGAGTTATGGTCCCTCAAGAATTTATAGCTAGGGAAATGGTGGGCGAGTTGTCCGAGGCTTGTAACTTCCGTCTTTTGCAGCCGATGTATGCGAGCTGACCTGAGTAAAGAGAGGAGTTGAGAATGAAGGGAATAACGGGGCCATTGGTCGGAAACCATCGCTCATCTCACAATCTCGAGCATTCAACTGTTCACGTCGGTGGGCGTGGAAAGTGCATCTGGGTGTGACGAGCTGACGAGTGTCCAACTTTGGGGCCGTAGGGAACCGTTGCGAGCTCATTTTTCTTAGTTTTTTCAACGTTAGGATTTCGCTAGGCCCCGCAGCTGCTGATCTCCACCAAAAAATCAGACATGGTTTTTATCGTGGACACTGATTTTAATGATCTCATCAATTGTCACAACGAACAGTTCCTCTGAGAGTAAAGCGGCGAAGTGGTAGTAGAGGATTTTGTGTACTTCTTTAGCGTTTTGCATGATTTTTTTTGTCATTTCAGCTCTACTAGGGGGCCAATCAATTGATCCAGATAATCTCGAAATTTAAGATTATCGTGAATACTGGCTCTAAATCGTGCCGGCACCTCGCGGCATTAGCACGATTATCTTCGTTCTACGTGCTGAATTAGCGGCTGTCCTCAATTGCAAAGCGAAATTTCGTTCTCATAAGGACAGTACACACAAGGGCAGCTCTGCGGGCTCCAATACCCACGACAGCGACACGTTGTGGCTGTCATCGTGTGATTATTGGCAAAAAAGGGTGCACTCAGCTGATTTTCACCGAATGTTTTACGGATTCCTTGTTTTCCCAACTCCCACTCAAACTTCTTTTCTCCTTTGAGTTCTCCATTTCATGATTTGTCGGCGAAGAAAGACGAACGACGGCAAATATATGCCGCCAGAAGAATCATGTCCTTGGCTGACGAAAAAATGAGTAGGCATTTTAACATCAGAAGATGTGAATTATAGAAATTTCACGTCAAAACAATGCAGGGTGGCTGAAAAGTATGGGCGCGAACACAAACTCTATCATTTGCAACGACATACGCTGCCTTGCGGTGTTTTCTGTTCTAACGGAACACGAGTAGTACAAGTAAGAGTATTGTATTTCCTGTAATCGAACACCCGGGTGTACTATTTTTCAACCTCCTCCAAAAGTAGGGTTCAATCAGAGGGGTAGGCTCTAATTTTCAACCGGGAATTCAAAAGTCAATAATGGCAAACAAAGTTTATTAGGCAAAACAAAAAGGGACAATAATGAATGTGATCATCATCAATAAAGTAATTTTAAGTCCTCCTCAAGATCGATCTCTTCGAAAATGTCGACAAGGCTCTGTGTCGACATCTCGAGCAGCGAGTAGCAGTTCACGTCCGTTTGGAATGGGTCTCCGATGTCTTTTCAGTTGAAGGGTGGGGGCTCTTATAGAGAGGAGTGTTCTATTTTTCAACCTCCATCGAAAGGGGGGTTCAATTAAAGTGAGGGGATCAAATAGAGGGGGGTGTTCAATAACAGGAAATACGGTGTTTGAAAATTGTTCGAAATTTTCGTTCATAGCTCTTACTCAAGCTTTACAACCCCTAGCCCCAGGAAAAAAAACTTGCTCATCATGCTTCGAACTGATCGTAAACTACTTATCCCTGTCAAAATCTGGGGGAATCGGCGTCACTTTTCGCTCAATGTCTTGACTTGTTGAAAGTCTCTATGAGCGTTCTTTCGCTCTCACAGGCTGAAATCGGGTCTAGCAGTTTGTTTGGAAACGTTTCGGCATCACTCTTTACTGTCCAAGAATAAAAATTTATATTATTTCCTCCGAGGTCAGACCTTCTGCACAAACCTTCGAACCCCACGTAAAAACTCTTCTTACGACTCTTCTTCCTTCTTAGGCTTTTTCGAAGTGGACGGTTTTCGACCACTCCGGCAGTTATGCGCCTTCTCGACCATGAAAAAATTCTCGTCCGACCGCTAAACGCCTGCGGTGCGTCTCACCGCCAATTTTGTGAACAGTGCAACATCAGAATCAAAATTTCGTTTTCTAGCTTATCTTGGAGGAAATTCCACATAGATCACAATGGTGTGTAAATTCTTAATCTGAACGGCGAGAAGCTCGCCGACGAGTTGTCTCGATCCTGTGTTTTTCTCGTTATTCGCAGCCATCATTCTGAAACAGGTCAGAATATAGAGCCAAACCGAAAACAAATTTAAGAACATAGATTTTGAGAAAAAATGAATTGCGCTCCTCTTCCCTATTGAGATGGGAAGCTTGTCGATGGGCGTAACCCATTTTTTTCCATGTGGGCGTAGTCGACTTTTTCCTCGCTTTTTCTGGCCTATTTGAGCGATTCAAGATTTCGCGCTTGGCAGGGTTGCTATACCAGGTTGTTCAATAAGTTTTGTCCTTTGATAAGAGAGGGCGTTGCTAATAGCCCAAATTCTTTTGTTTTGTTGGTACACTCTTCATATACACTCCATCTTCGTTCTACGTGCAGAATGTTGGAGTGGTCGCATAAGTGGGAGGTGCCTGTGAACCTCTCTAAAACGATGACTTTCCATATTGGATGTTGTACCCCTATATCATACACAATCAATGGAACCACATTGAGATTGAAGGATAAAGTCAGAGACCTGGGAATATTAATTAAGAACTCTCTTAAGTTCACACATCACTTCAGGAACACGGCCGAAAAAGCCCTCAGTTCTCTGTTTGTGCTTCTTAGGAATGGCCAAAGTAGTGATCCCACCCTACTTGTAAAACTTTTCAAAACCTATGTTCTACCTCATTTATAACACGGATCCTCTATATGGAGCCCGTTCACCAAAAAGGATAGTGTGACCTTGGAGGAAGTTCAGAAAATATTCACAAGGATTGTGTTTTATAGAACTTTTCCAAATCCCGGGTATCCACAGGCCCTCCCTTTTTACAAGGACCGCCTCGAGGTGCTCAACATGAGAAGCCTGCGGTACAGTAGGGTTGTGAGCGATTTGTTTCTAGCCTTCCCCATCATTCGTGGGGAGGTGAAATTGAGACCAAGCAAGTATTGGTTCTTCAAATCAAGCAGAGGAAGATCGAGTGGGTTTTGCACTTCAAAGTCATAAACTTAAAGGCAGTGTTCACGATAAAAAAAATGCTATAAATTTCACTAGGAATGGGTAGTGGAGGGACACTCTGTAACATTAACGTCGAAAGAACGCATGAAAACGAGCCAGGAAGAGCTCCAAAAGAGCCCGAAGTTGCCAATTTGAGCGCAAGACAAACCCCGAAAGCGTATTGCCCGTTCACCGACGTGAACGAATGAAAGCTTGAAATCGTGAGATGAGCTATGGTTTCCAATTATTGGCCCCGTTCTTCTCTTCATTCTCGACTTCTGTCTTTACTCAGGTCAGCTCGCATAGATCGGCAACAGAAGACAGAAGTTACAAGCCTCAGAAAACTTGTCCACCATGTTTCTCTAGCTCAATATTTGAGGGACCATAACACCGCTCCCAGAAGGTCGTGTACGATTTCAGAGACATCGATGGGATCACCATGGTACTGTTTCCAAGATAGGCTGAGAAACAGAGAAACAATTTTCATCGTGGACACTGCCTTTAAAGGCACAGTTCAACCTCAGAGGTAATTTTTGACATTTTGTTTCGGTCGCCGTCTGTAGCAATCCTGTCAAGCGCGAACTCTCAATTCGCTCAAATAAACGAGAAAAAGCTTGGAAAAAGTCGACCACGCCCCCTCGAAATTAAAAATGGGCAAGGCCCACTGGCAGGTTTCCGACCTCAATAGGGAAGAGGTGCGCCAATGATTATATTCAAAATCTATGTTCTTCCTTTTGTTTTTGGTCTGGCTTTGTTTTGTGACCTGCTTCAGAATGATTGCTGCGAATAACGAGAAAACACAGGCTCGAGACAACTCGTCCGCAAACGTCTACCAGTTCAGATTCAAAATTTTTGAGGAGCTGTAATTCAGTTTGTAGTCAGTTCTGAACATTTTTGGAGACATCAATGTGATCAGCGTGAAATTTACTCCAAAATAGGCAGAATAGCGAACAATCGGTTCTGAGCTTGGACTGTGGCTTTAAAGGCATCGTACGCGCTGAAAACCACTCACCGTTTTTTCGGTTCAAATGATTTTCTGGGCCCACCCAAGAACATAGGGAAGGTTTGTTCGGTTGAAAAAGCCTTACTCTAAGGATAAATGAGGTTGAATGTCTGAAATTGCGTCAAAAGAGGCCGGCCCTCCGTCAGTCATCTGACACAATTTGCTGTTAGCCATCATATAAGTAAATGATCAACATTTGATACAGAATAACTGAGGGGAAGTTGATGAAATATACTATACGATTACATGAAGAATGACTTTCCTACACACATCGGTGAACCTTTCCTTATGCACAAATCTTTTGGAAGAAAGATAAACTTCATTTGATCGTGAGATCGTTGGTCAAAACAGCAATCTCTAACGATCGACTCTTCCTTTCTCGAAAATCGATAGAGATATTTTCGGTCTGAAAAAGGGGTTTTCAGTGATTTTTTTTGCGCTTTTTGAACGTAGCTGTTATACCGGGTACTAGAGCTCTCATTCTATATGGAAAACTCGAAAACGAAATTTATCGTGAACGATGCCTTTAAGCGAAACTCCTTCGAGGTTGTGTTCCATTCCTTTTTCTTTCGGACTGCACGGTGGCTCAACAGATTACCTATGGATTTTGTAACAGCCGCAACTTCCAAGGAGTTTCGAAGGAAGCTAACACGTATTAACGTGTTAGATATCCTGAGCCTAAAAGATTATCTTTAAGTGCAACCCTTGCATTGTTTGAGATGTACGGGCTCAGAATCTTTTTAAAACAACTTCATGCCCCCCCCCTTTCATTCCAGACCGCGCTTGATTTGCGTTATGATTATTGTTTCAGTGAGCTTTCCTCCTCATCGGTGTTTTTATATCTCTGCTCGGTTCCTTCATTTATCTGGCAGTTGCTAAATGGTTATCCAGTGTCACTCCAATTTGTGCACAAGTGCTGGCTGTGATGGTTCCTGGCATGGCAGACGTTCTTTTGTTAGCTGTTTATTTATGTCCACAGCAACGTATTTAGCCCGGCCGATCACTGACCAAGTTTCCATCCCATGGTTGGATCTATATATTTCTTCTTTCTTCATCTTTCAAGCTTCTGCTTATCTCAAGTAAGGTGCTAGAGGCCTATAACTAAGAAAAGATTTGCCTTAAAGGCAGCAGACACGCTCGAAAAAGTGGTTCCTAGTAGACTGCTCACGCCTTTGGAAGCGTCAAAAACAAGTCAAAACTACTAAATTTTAGCACTGAAAATCGAAAAACTTCTGCAACCCCGCCCATAAGTTTCTGCAACCCCGCCCCAAAATACAAACTCGTTCAGATTGAAAGCACTAATACGGTCCCTTTGGCTGGTTTTTGATGCTTCCAACGAGGTTAACGTTCCAGTACAGGCTGTAAGAGTATATCGGCATCTCTATCTCAACCGTTTCGTTGCTAATATTCGCTGTTTCAACCGCGCGCCGTTAAACTCGTCCACTTTCACCCAATAACAGAATAACCGTTATTCCTCTATTTGCACACAGTTTTCGTTCGTTTTTTCGTCAGTTCCCAATACAACCAGCTCCAAGCCTTTGATTTATGTAATAAAATCAATACCATTTTTCAGCGTGTCTGCTGCCTTTAACCTGTCATGTACGCTTATCAACCTCTGACATTTGGAACTATTTTATGGTACATCGCCCAGATACCTAACAGTGTTCGGAGGACCATATGCACCCTAGGATGCCGCGTGGGTAGGGTCGCTTTCAACTCAGTTACTCGAATAGTATATGAATGGATATGATTATTATTTCCCGTGATGGTAATATTGATAGGTTCCAGACTTCTAGCACTACTTCGGTTTTTTGTTCCTGACTTGGGGGTGTGTATACAAGTCTGTTGGTACCTGCTCGTTGGTGCCCCTGCTTCTACTGAACCCAGCGATATTGCGTGCGCAACTATATCGCGAAAGTATCCCGCACATTGCATAAAGGTGTCGCCGTCCGGCACACTAAGGCCTCTGGTCCATAACATCTTAGGATCCGTACCTAGGGAGTTCATGGAGTCTTTGGTCACAAGCCACAGTTTCGCCACCCTGAACTGTCGATTGCTGTCGAGTGATATCCAAAAAGCTGCGCTGTCCAGACTTCTGAGCTATTTCCATGCACCGTTTGCTGCTTTGCAGGAAACCCGCCTCAAGGATAGACCCGTCATCAGCGTCGGAGAGTACACCATCTACTGCGGTAACGCAGACGATAGGAGAGTGGGAGGCTGTGCAATAGCTGTAAGGAAGGATTTCAGGGGTATGGTCAAGGAGTTCGGCTCAACGTCGTGCCGGAATGCATTCGTACGACTGCGGGATCACAGAGGATTCAATCTGTGAATAGTGAGTGATCATGCGCCCACTGAAACCGCCGAGGACAATTCGAAGGATGCGTTTTATGAGGAACTCAATGCGTTGCTGGCCAGGATACCTTGTCAACATGCTGTTCTCGTGGGGATTGACGCAAGTGCGAAGATGGGACTTGATCAGGAATCCGAAGTACTTGGTAAATGGTTCTACCCAGTGGAGCAAACATCGGACAATGGTTACCGCCTTGTCGACTTTTGTGAACTCAGTGGTCTGATTATTGCATCGACATTCAAGAGAAATCATTGCCGCCACCAGATTACGTGGCAGGGACCAACCCAACTATCTCCAGAAGAGCAGCGGAAGCGGAAGATGACAAATTTGAAACTACAGCTTGACTATGTCCTGACGAGGAATATTCCAGTATCGGACATTCGAAGATCTAGCGCTGTGTGGGATGTCGCATTCGATTCGGATCACCGTCCTCTTCTGTTGAGCTTCACTGCGAGGATTCATAAGAGGAAGCGAGGGGCTCTCTAGAGGATTGACATGACAAGTCTCAGAGATGAAGAGTGCAGAAGGAATTTTCGACAACGCGTTTCTATTCACATCGGAGAACGGACTAAGAAGAAACTTTGCGACGCGATTTCTTTTGTCAAGAGCATCCAGGACGCTTCGAAAGAGGCACTCCCGGTTGTACAGCCTAAAAAGAAGTTCGCCTACGTCTCAGAACAAACAACATCTACCTACAACAGAGTATGTGCTCTCCGAACTGCAGGAAACTTCGTGGAGGAGAAGCGTCTGAGGAGGAAGTTGCGTCGACAGCTTCAAAGTGACCGCGAGCGAGAGTGGACGTGTAGAGCTAAGGAGTTCGAGAAGGCTTTAGAGGAGAAGAATCCGAGGAGAGCCTACACGTTGCTGCGACAGTATAGCGGGAAGATAAAGAGATTTTCTCCTGTCTTGAACACTACCAATGGAGTTGCAGTTGGTGATGCGACGCTGCCAATATGGAAGGATTACTTCAGTTCACTACTGAATCGTCCAGCGCCATCAGTTCCTGAGCTCCCGCATGTTCAGAGAGCACATTACGATGTCAGTGAGGAATCGCCGACTGAGTCTGAAGTTTTGGATTGTGTCCGGAAAATAAAGAATGGAAAGGCTGGTGGAGATGACAACATCACTGCTGAAATGCTGAAAGCTCTTTCTCCGTCTGGGATTCGTGAAATGACCAACACCATCCGTGCTATATGGATGAGCGAAAGGATACCCGATTCGTGGAGACATGCGATCATCGTACCTCTTCACAAGAAGCTATCCGTCACGGATCCTAAGAACTACAGAGGAATCTCTCTACTTCGTGTCATGTACAAGGTTTTAAAACGTATCATTCTCGAGCGACTTACCAAACATCGTGAAGGAACGATCAGAGATGAGCAAGCCGGTTTTCGACCTGGAAGATCGACCATCGACCAAGTGTTCGTCGTGAGAAGAGTAATTGAATCGTGGCAGCGGTATTCGAAGCTATTACAGCTAGCTTTTTTGGACTTTGAAGCCGCGTTCGACTCTCCTCATCGTGATCGATTGCTCAATGCTCTGCGAGCAGATGGAGTCCCGGAAAAGTATGTTCGGTTAATCGAGGACATGAACAAAGGAACAACAGCAGCAGTTCGTACACCTGTCGGATTTACGTCAGCTTTCGAAGTGAAAACAGGAGTAAGGCAAGGGGCTGTAGCAGGACCTTTTCTTTTCAACTTCGCCGTTGACGACATCATGCGTAGAGTTGCAGAACAGTTTCCTGCGGATAAGATCCTACCACCATCAGGACGCTCCCTTGTCGACCTGGAGTACGCCGACGACATTGTGTTATTCGCTGAAAACAACGCAAAACTGCAAAGGATTTTGAACCTCGTTTCGGAGTATGCCGCAGCCTATGGACTTCGTCTTCGTCCCGACAAATGTAAGCAGATGTGGGTCTCTCAGAGGCCTTCAACGGGAGTTTGAGTGGACGGACAACGTATCGAACTGGTGGACGATTTCTGTTATTTGGGCTGGTTGCTGAAGAACGATGGTAGTTATGCAGCGGATATTCGACAACGATGTGCGAAAGCTGCGTCTGCATTTAATTCTCTAACCAAGTGTTTGTGGTCTACCACCATCACGAAGGAAGTCAAGTTGCGCGTCTACCTATCCGCTATTCGCCCTATCATGATGTACGGATCGGAGACGTGGGCAGCACCGAAGACGCAGATGGAAAGGTTGGATTGCACGGAGAAGAAGCTTTTTAGGCGTTTGCTTGGATATTTCTGGCCGCGTGTATGCCATAACGAAGACCTTTACAAGGAAATCGACGCAGTACATCAACGCTTGACACGAGGGAGGTGCCAGCATCTCCTAACGCCATCTTAAGCAGCAATGGAAAGTCGACTTCGACTGCTCGGGCATATACTAAGAAGAACGCCGGATCGTCTCGTACAACACGCTCTAAGAATGCTTCCGAATCCTGTCTGGAAACGGCCACCTGGGCGTAGGCGAAAGTTCTGGACGGATGTGGTTAAAGAGGATTTGAAGTCACTCGGCATCGAAAGACAATTCAGGCGCGATGTTACGTTTCGCAGGAAATGGAATAGTGACAGCTGGATGGAATGTGTTCAAATTTTGGCTGAAGACCGTGAAAAATGGACACGGCTGACTACTAGGACGGCACACCTCGGTGAAGATGCGGAATGACCGCGTCAGGCGAAAGCCAACCGATTAAGTCAAGTAAGTCAGTTCCCGACTGCCCCACAACCTGTAATGGCTCCTACCTTTAGGTACTGTCACCTTTTAGATTATTCGCTAATCAGAATAATGGTCTTGTGATCGGCTGTTGAAGCGTTACGCTAAGTTTTTGTTTGTTTTTGTAATCATTTCTATGTTTTTGAACTACTGTTTTTTAGTTTTTGAGCACGCCGGCAACGAACTGAAACAAACAAATAAATAAATATGAACGTATGTAAAGTTTCATTTCAACCTTTCAATTCATTCTTTGTTTACAAGCGATTTAGTGTCGCCGTGTCACAGCAATGGAAAAAATTGTATATCGTGCAGTGATAAAATTCTTATTTCTAGAAGGTGTGGCACCAAAAGAGATTCACGAATGAATGTTAAAAGTGTATAATGATTGTTCACCTACAATTAGAACGGTAAAAAGATGGGTTGCTGAATTTCAACGTGGTCATACAAGCCTTGAAGACGATCGACGTGAAGGGCGTCCAAAAAGCGCATCAACACCAGAAATCATAGCCAAAATACAGTATATGGTTTTGGAAGATCGTCGATTAACTCAGAGAGATTTAGTAGAAGCTTTACACATCTCATTGGGCAGTGTGATCCATATTTCGAGTGAGATTTTGGGTTTTGGAAAGCTGTGTGCACAGTGGGTGCCGCATTGGCTAACAATGGAACAAAAACACATTCGAATGCGACTTTATCAGCAACATTTGGAGCGTTTTAAAAAGAATAAAGAGAATTTTGTGCGTGGATTCATCACTATGGATGAGAGGTGGGTCTATCACCGTGATCCTGAACCAAAACAAGAGGCAAAAGAGTGGTGTGAATCTGGTTGTTCGGCTTCGAAACGAGTTCGTGTCCGGAAATCGGCCAAGAAGGTTATGGCATTAGTATTTTGGGATGCGAAAGGAATTTTGTTTGTGGATTACTTGCAAACTGGTAAACAATTAATTCTGAATATTATTGCAACCTTTTGGACCAGTTGAAGAAAAAAAATTGTGAAAAAAGACCCGGTTTGCAGAAGGAAAACTCCTTTTTCATCAGGACAATGCACGGTGTCACAAGAGCATTTTGACAATGGCTTAAATTCATGAAATAAAGTTGGAATTGTTGAAGCATCCACCTTATTTACCAGACTTGGCCCCCAGCGACTTCCATTTGTTTCCAGAACTCAAAAAAATTATGCGTGACAAGCGTTTTTCATCAAATGAAGAGGTCGTAACGGCTGTTGAAGCGTATTTTGCAGACCTTCTGGATTCTCACTTCAGGGATGGGATGCACAGATTGGAAGATCTTTGGAGCAAGTGTATTACTGTTCAGGGACATTATACTGAATAATAAAAAGTGTATTTTGAAACATAAAATTGTGTTTTTCTTATGGAACGACAAAACTTATTGAACAACCTGGTACACGGCGGCCGGAATACAATATCAGAAATTACCCCTGAGCTTGGACTGTGCATTTAAAGGCAGCATACACGCTCGTAAACGTGTTTGAGATATGTAGCAACGTAAACCGAACCGTACGGCTTGCATCATGACGCTAACTCATTTGGAAGAGTCAAAAACGAGCCGCAACTACGTTACATGAATGATAACAGAGTGTTATCCTTGTGATTGCCCGCCCCATATGTATTTCCCCTCCCCAACCGGGAACACATTGAATCGCCGACCTCGATAATGCAAACGGTTGGCAAGAGAAATAGCACAGCCAATCGGGAGACAACACAAGAGATCACCTGATTTGATTGAGAAATCATAATTTGACGTAGTGACCAATTCCTCCACTATCGTGTGTCATTTGCAATAACACAGGATCATTTCTGGCCCGGAAAAAGGACCTCCAATCATTTTTTTCGGCTTTTCTCGGCGCACGTGTAGTTTAGGGCTCCGGAGCTTCCATACTCTTTGAAAAACACGGGAGCAAATTTTGTCGTGTATGCTGCAGATGGTTTGGATGTTGTTATTCGCCCTACATTCTTTCTAATAGAATGAAAAGTGCCGTTATATAGCACGTATCACTGCAAATAATGGCGTTTTTGTTCGCGCCCCTACTTTTCAGCAGCCGTACATTACTGGGAAAACAAAAGAAAAAACCGCAGGAGGAGGGAAGAAGAAAGAAAACAAAAAGAAATTGGGAAAAAATTGGGTGAGTAAGATAGGTTTCAACCTAAAGAGCGTTTTTTTAACGTGAGCTACGTACGTTTGTCTGTAAGCAAGAAGGCCAGGTTTAGAAAGAGGCGGCTATCGGTACTACCGTCCAATACAGGAGACGGGTTCGCGTCTACATACAACGTCATTATTACTTTTTTGCCTGTTTAAACAATAAGGAGAAAGCGGCATGAAAAAGGCAAGTGTCCTTGCAACAGGTCTTGTTGGCGAACAGAGAAATTTTTTGGGCATTTTCGGAAATTACATATTCCCAGTCGTTGGACACAACACTACTGAAGAAATTTGAAGTTGAAAAAACTTAGGAAGATTCATGGTTTTGGCACTTAGTTCTTTGTTCTGATTTGTATTAGATTGTGGTGATGGGGATTTATTGCCAACGTCGAAAATTTCACCATGGTCAGAAAACGGAGAAAAAAACCAAAAGTGGGGACAATGGCTGAACGAATTCAGCGGTTTAAGTACATTTTCTCCCGACTGCTTATGTATATATTCATATTATCTGTCTGAGCTTCGCGAGGTGGAAACCAAAAATCTTGACTCTCTCATGACCTTTCTTCTCTGTACTAAAGCCGAAAAAAATCCAGAGTATAGTTCGGGTAACCAGAGAAGATTTGGCTGCGGACACCTCATCAGACTGCGCTGCGTCGTGTGCGCCCACGAGAAAGCGCACGCGACAGGAGCGCGACCTGCTGAGTGGTCAGCAGCTATCCCTTTCGCGGATACACCCTCCATAGAGCACACAAGGATATTTCAACCCCACTGAAATCCCAACTTCTTGGAGAGAGGAAAGTCATAAAAAGTGAAGACATTTGTATACCATTTCTTTTCTCACCTCTGAAGACGCTTTCTAAGTCACAACGACAAGAATAATCGAATGGCTTATTGAATTTCGATACTATTCTCGATTCCAAACGGGACCGACATTGCCGACGTGCGTTCCGTTCGCCGACGCTTTATGTGGTAACAGTTTGATTACTCAAAGGATGCGCCCACTCAAAAATATGAAAATATAGAGTATGGTTTTCTGCGTGTTAGACGACTTTCATCTTTGTCCCAGCAACACTACCTTCTAGATGCCTGCTGCAATGGTGGTTGTGTGGAACCGCGGACCGGACTTTCGTTCCCATAACCACAGTTTGGTCAATTAACCAATCAAGTGAATTCCGACCGCCCAGATTTGTTGCGTTGGGTTTCGAATGAGTTTTGGGTTTCACGGTACATAGCATAAGCAGCTGACTTCTTCTTGACGCGGTCAGTCCGCATCTTCAGCGTGGTGTGCGATCCTCGTTGCCAGCCGTGTCCGTTCGTTTTGGTCTTCAGCCACAATTTGTATACAATCCCTCCATTGGTCACTATGCCACTCCCTACGGAGTAAAACACCGTGCTTCAATCGCCTTTCGAACCAAGTAATTTTGAATCCTTCACCACACCCGTTCAAAACTTTCGCCAACATTCAGGCAGTCGTTTCCAGACAGCACTCGGAAGCGTCCGTAGAGCGTGTTGATCGAGAAGATATGGCGTTCTTTTTAAAATTAGCCCAAACCGTCGAAGTCGACCTTCCATTGCCGCTGGAGATGGTGTTGGGAGATGTTGGCACATCCACGACCAGAAATGTCCGAGCAGACGTCTAAACAGCTTCCTCTCCGTGCAATACAAGCTTCCGATAAGCGTCTTTAGTGCTGCCCACATCTCCTAACCGTACATCATGATAGGACTAGCCCGAATAGTAGAAATCACCCACAAGTTCAATACGTTGTCTGACCACACAGATTCCCTCTGAAACCCCGCCTCAGCTTGCACTTGTCGGGACAAAAGCGAAATTCAGAGGCTGCGGCACACTTCGAATCGAGGTTCACACAATCTTTTGTAGTTTTGCCTTATTATCAGTAATTAGCACAATGTCGTCAGCGGACTCCACGGGGGAGTGTCCTGATGGTGTTAGTACATATCACGTCCGTAAGAAACTGTTCTGCAACTCTACGCATGATTTCATCAGCGGCGAAGTTGAATGGAGGAGATCCTGTTACAGGTTTCTATTTCAATCCAATTTTCACCTTGAAAGCTAACGCGCAAAGCAAAAGTTAAGGGACTGCTTACATGCGATGCAGGATCTTTTTACGCATTGTGTATATTTCTCGCGACATGCAAAACGATATGGTAAACTGATAGCTATATACCAACCGCTCTATGGTACCCTCAACAGCTACGATAGCCTTTAAAGCGGTCACGATTCTAACAGTGCTCGATGGTGCGTCACGATTATAACAGTGCATGATGGTGCGCTTCTGGCCGGCACCGTTTATCTGCTCTTTATTACGGCAGGCTGTCAGATGGTGCGCTCATCATACCTCTGAATACCTAAAAAGCAAAGGACCCCTTTTTCAATTTAAAATGCTCCGGCACGACCGAAGGAAATTGTGCCTTCTTGGAACAAAGCCGTCGTCATTATCTTCATGCTGCTTCGAATAAGTCAGTAGGGTGAGTATCCGGACGATGTCGATAACGAACGATGTTTTGACCCAGCCCTATCCACCCGACCCTTCGGCCAGAGATCCCTTCGAGAAAAGTAGGCATTTCTGGGATTTTTGAAAGTGTGTCTATACTTTTGGAGCGACCTAGTTATTTTTTCGGTGCAAAAGCGACTCGGTTCTTGACTTCTACCGCCGAAATGTTCTGCCTTATGGCTTTCTTGCACGGCGAGATCAGTGGTAATGATAACTTCTGCGACAAATTTGATCGAGACTGAATATCGACATATTGAGATGGGATGTACATATGTACTTTTAGAGAGCGCTCTGTAGTTGCATCGCCAATCGGATGGGCCAAGTAAGTTGCTACTACATTGATCGCCATATGGCAGGACTACTCAGCGTTCCGCGCTGGAAGGATAGAAGTCGCCTATCATCATCATCTGGTCGGATGCCAGCAGCGGCGTCTAGCTCGGTATTAATGGCAACTAAAGAAGATTTCGACGCCGCGACTCCTCGCGTCTAAAGGGTCTTTAGGAGTGGCATCACAGCGAAATTCGATCTCGTGGCGACGTGGTGAGAGATGGGGGGCTACGCAGTGGAAACCGTGCCGCGCGATGGGGCGAGCGCCGCGCTTTCAGAGTTTGCGAGCTGAGCGAGCCTCGCCGCGAGCGTCAAGCGACGGCAGATGGAAATGGTCTCGAACATTTTTGTCGCTGTCGCTTCTTGTCGCTTGCTCATCTCTGATCGTTCCTTCACGATGTTTGGTAAGTCGCTCGAGAATGATACGTTTTAAAACCTTGTACATGACACGAAGTAGAGAGATTCCTCTGTAGTTCTTAGGATCCGTGACGGATAGCTTTTTGTGAAGAGGTAAGATGATCGCATGTCTCCACGAATCGGGTATCCTTTCGCTCATCCATATAGCACGGATGGTGTTGGTCATTTCACGAATCCCAGACGGATGAAGAGCTTTCAGCATTTCAGCAGTGATGTTGTTATCTCCACCTGCCTTTCCATTCTTCATTTTCCGGACAAAATCCAAAACTCCAGGCTTAGTCGGCGGTTCCTCACTGACATCGTAATGTGATATCTGAACATACTGGAGCTCAGGTACCGATGGCGGTGGACGATTCAATAGTGAACTGAAGTAATCCTTCCATATTGGCAGCGTCGCATCACCAACTGCAACTCCATTGGTAGTGTTCAAGACAGGAAAACATCTCTTCATCTTCCCGCTATACTGTCGCAGCAACGTGTAGGCTTTGCTCGGATCCTTCTTCTCCCAAGCCTTCCCGAACTCCTTAGCTCTACACGTCCACTCTCGTTCGCGGTCACTTTGAAGCTGTCGACGCAACTTTCTCCTCAGACGCTTCTCCTCCACGAAGTTTCCTGCAGTTCGGAGAGCAAATACTCTGTTGTAGGTAGATGTTGCTTGTTCTGAGACGTAGGCGAACTTCTTTTTAGGCTGTACAACCGGGAGTGCCTCTTTCGAAGCGTCCTGGATGCTCTTGACAAAAGAATACGCGTCGCAAAGTTTCTTCTTAGTCCGTACTCCGATGTGAATAGAAACGCGTTGTCGAAAATTCCTTCTGCACTCTTCATCTCTGAGACTTGTCATGTCAATCCTCTGGAGAGGCTGAGCCCCTCGCTTCCTCTTATGAATCCTCGCAGTGAAGCTCAACAGAAGAGGACGGTGATCCGAATCGAATGCGACATCCCACACAGCGCTAGATCTTCGAATGTCCGATACTGGAATATTCCTCGTCAGGACATAGTCAAGCTGTAGTTTCAAAGTTGTCATCTTCCGCTTCCGCTGCTCTTCTGGAGATAGTTGGGTTGGTCCCTGCCACGTAATCTGATGGCGGCAATGATTTCTCTTGAATGTCGATGCAATAATCAGACCACTGCGTTCACAAAAGTCGACAAGGCGGTAACCATTGTCCGATGTTTGCTCCACTGGGTAGAACCATTTACCGAGTACTTAGGATTCCTGATCAAGTCCCATCTTCGCATTTGCCTCAATCCCCACGAGAACAGCATGTTGACAAGGTATCCTGGCCAGCAACGCATTGAGTTCCTCATAAAACGCATCCTTCGAACTGTCCTCGGCGGTTTCAGTGGGCGCATGAGCACTCACTATTCACAGATTGAATCCTCTGTGATCCCGCAGTCGTACGAATGCATTCCGACACGACGTTGAGCCGAACTCCTTGACCATACCATTGAAATCCTTCCTTAAAGCTATTGCACAGCCTCCCACTCTCCTATCGTCAGCGTTACCGCAGTAGATGGTGTACTCTCCGACGCTGATGACGGGTCTATCCTTGAGGCGGGTTTCCAGCAAAGCAGGAAACGGTGCATGGAAATAGCTCAGAAGTCTGGATAGCGCAGTTTTTTGGATATCACTCGACAGCGATCGACAGTTCAGGGTGGCGAAACTGTGGCTTGTGACCAAAGACTCCATGAACTCCCTAGGTACGGATCCTAAGGTGTTATGGACCAGAGGCCTTGGTGTGCCGGACGGCGACACCTTTATGCAATGTGCGGGATACTTTCGCGATATAGTTGTGCACGCTATATCGCTCGAACGTTCCCTGTGTACACTCAAACGTCTGCTGGGTTCAGTAGAAGCAGGGGCACCAACGAGCAGGTACCAACAGACTTGTATACACACCCCCAATAATAAAAATAATAATAATAATTATAATTAATATTATTATAAAAATAATAATAATAATAATAATAACTAGCGAGACCTAGCGAAGTTTTCGCTCACAGAAACTTTTGCGTGAGCCAACTACCTGAGACGGATTAGTTTGTTAGAACGGTGGTGACTGACTTCCGTCTACCCGAAAGTTGCTGTACGTATGGACTCTCCTGAGCAGAGCACGGTGCCGTACATTTACAGCAGGCCGTGGGGGTATCAAAATGTGGGATCATAAAGCAAAACATAAGAAGCCAGCGGTAAATCGTCGGTTGCTACCGGCACAAAATTCACAACCCCTTCTGTACTTCCTTCACTTACGTCGCTACCCACTGCCCTTTCTTACAATTTGTAAAGTTCACAAGCGATTATTTTCGCTTTACCGTCTCTATCATGATAAGGAAAAATGCATTCTCATATTATATGATGTTTCCCTAATTGACCAACATCATGCCCTTGTTCTCAATGAATGAAATTACTAGGTGGTTGTTTATGTTTTTGTGGTGCAGATTTTGATAAGCTCAGACTTGCAACTCATGTAAAACTGGTTTTTGGAAGTTAGGGATTCGAAATGACTGAGCGGTTGCAATAAGTGGCGAACAGAGAAGGTGCGGAAGTGGAGCTGCTGCTTGTATCTTAAAACTGGCAAGAAAATGTCTCAGGAGTTCTGCGTCAATCTCAAAACGCGTCGCACGCTTCTCAAGATTCATGTTTTCCTATCCATTCCTTCTCCACAAAAGGTTAAGATTTAGCATTAAATAATTGAAAACCCTTTTTTCAAATTCTACACTCTTGGCGACGTCCTGCACACTCCCACTGCGGTCCTGCTAACTTTTGATGACCTGCACACTCCCACTCGGGACCTGTGCATTTTCTATGACGCCCTGCACACTCTCGTTAGGGTTCTTCACACTTTCTATGACGCCCTGCACCCTACCATTTGGGTCCTGCACACTTTCTGTGACGTGCTGCACACTCCCGTTGGGGTCCTGCACACATTCAATGACGTCCTGCACACTCCCACTGGGGTCCTGCACATTCCTACTTAGGACCTGCGCACTTTCTATGACGTCCTGCACACTCTGATTAGGGTCCTGCACACTTTCTATGACGTCTTGCACACCCTCACTGGGGTCCTGCACACCTTTTATGACGCCCTGCACACCCCCACTAGGGTCCTGCACACTTTCTATGACGTCTTGCACACTCCCACTGGGGTCCTGCACACTTTATATGACGCCCTGCACACTCCCACTGGGGACCTTCACACTTTCTATGACGTCCTGCACACTTCCGCAGGGGTCCTGCACACTCCCACTAGGGTCCTGCACACTTTCTATGACGCCCTGCACACTTCCACTGGAGTCCTGCACACTTTCTATGACGTCCTGCACACTTCCGCTGGGGTCCTGCACATTCCTACTTAGCACCTGCGCACTTTTTATGACGTCCTGCACACTCCGATTAAGGTCCTGCACACTTTCTATGACGTCTTCCACACCCCCACTGGGGTCCTGCACACTTTCTATTACGTCTTGCACACTACCACTGGGGTCCTGCACACTTTATATCACGCTCTGCACACTCCCACTGGGGTCCTGCACACTTTCTTTGACTCACAGCACACTCCCACTGGGGTCCTGCACATTCATACTTAGGACCTGCGCACTTTCTATGACGTCCTGCACACTCCGATTAAGGTCCTGCACACTTTCTATGACGTCTTGCACACCCTCACTGGGGTCCTGCACACGTTTTATGACGCCCTGCACAGCCCTACTGGGGTCCTGCACACTTTCTATGACGTCTTGCACACTCCCACTGGGGTCCTGCACACTTCCTATGACTCCCTGCACACTCCCACTGGGGTCCTGCACATTCATACTTAGGACCTGCGCACTTTCTATGACGTCCTGCACACTCCGATTAAGGTCCTGCACACTTTCTATGACGTCTTGCACACCCTCTCTGGGGTCCTGCACACCTTTTATGACGCCCTGCACACCCCCACTGGGGTCCTGCACACTTTCATGACACGTCTTGCACACTCCCACTGGGGTCTGCACACTTCCTATGACTCCCTGCACACTCCCACTGGGGTCCTGCACATTCATACTTAGGACCTGCACTTTCTGTGACGTCCTGCACACTCCGATTAAGGTCCTGCACACTTTCTATGACGTCTTGCACACCCTCTCTGGGGTCCTGCACACCTTTTATGACGCCCTGCACACCCCCACTGGGGTCCTGCACACTTTCTATGACGTCTTGCACACCCTCACTGGGGTCCTGCGCCACCTTTTATGACGCCCTGCATTTTTTGCATCGCTAGACGACTCGCAGAAGTTATCATGACCCACGGCCAAAAGTGCGCTCCACGGACAAACTCGGTTGCCCCGAGGCACGTAAGAGGTGACCCGGGCTGATTTTTTGGTAATCGATAAATGTCGCACCCACCTAAATGTTGGTACCATTTCATACAAGCTTTTATCGGCAATTCCTAAGATATGCGGGACACATTCACACACATGCACACTATACTTGTTCCGAATCGAATAATCGGATGAATATCCGACTGTTTAAGTCGGATAAAAAAGTCGACTTTTTATTCGAAAAGTCGGATATTCGAAAAAGTGCTATATCCGACTATAGTCGAAAAGTCGAATATTCGAAAAAGTGCGATATCCGACTACAGTCGAAAAGTCGAATATTCGAAAAAGTCCGATATCCGACTACAGTCGAAAAGTCGAATATTCGAAAAAGTGCGATATCCGACTACAGTCGAAAAGTCGAATATTCGAAAAAGTGCGATATCCGACTACAGTCGAAAAGTCGAATATTCGAAAAAGTCCGATATCCGACTACAGTCGAAAAGTCGAATATTCGAGAGGGTTATATCCGACTACAGTCGAAACGTCGGATATTCGAATAGTTCAAAATCCGACTATTGTCGCAAAGTCGGATCTTACAACCTCACTACAAAAAAACTGCTTGTCAATCACACTCCTCGAAAATAATTACGCTCATCCGGGAATCTGTATTTGATTTTAGTTATTATTTAAACACAATTTTTATTTATATTTGCTTTTGGAAGAAACTTTGTGGGTGTAGGTCAGATGGGAGCGATTTTTTTTCAAGAAACCTTATTGATGTTGCTGACAGACTTCCGCTATTTGTTGGACGACTACGGTGCGTGTCCAGACTATAGAGGCACCATACATAATTTCGTGCGACCGATGGATCGTTGTGGGCACCCTTCTGTGCGTCTGTCAAGTTTTCCTTTCGTATTCAACAGCTCAAAACTCTGCCCGTGGGTAGCAAAATGCCTTCAAGGGAGCGGCCTATTACGCTCTCTAATTCCGTAGTGCAGGGATTTTCGGGTCCTCGCGACGCTCGCTAAAGCCCGCTTATACTGCATCAAAATTCTCGATTTCGATCTCGCTGTCGCTAAGCTCTAGAATTCTCGCCTTAATTGTTGCGAGAATTTATGGGCCAGGGTTGGGCAGGCTTGCGACAGGTCGCAACGGGGGAGGTCGTAAAAATTCCGGTAATTTTTGAACAAAAATGAACATTTGAGGGGGGGGAGTGGGCTCGTAAAATTTTCGGAAAAATGGCGTTTAGCTTCCAACCACTTGGAAAGGTAGAATGAGGTAAGAATAGTAAGTCGCGTAGTTAGTAAGTGGTAAGTAAATTCATTTTTTTTCAATTTTATCCATGAAAAATAACCGTTGCGTCTGTAACCCCCGGGTTGTATCTGTGGCTCAACGCCGGTCCCAACGAGGATTGGCTTAAAAAAGGAATAATTCTGCGAAGGTAGCGAGTTATGTGGACTTCAAGATGTCAAATTAAAGAGATTTAGTACTAATTATAGGGCCACGATTTTGGTCGTGAAATTTTTCATCCCAAGAAGGGGGTTGTAAAAATTTTGGTCCACAGAGGGTCGTAAAATTTTGGTCACCGGCCGCAACGGCCTGCTCAACCACGTTATGGGATTAGCGACAGCCTGTGTTGAACAGCGATCTCATCCCGCGTTGGCTACGCTGAACGCATGGATGCCGTTCGTAGTGCTGGTCCAGTCCTCTCGCGAATCGATTACTCGATACTCTGTGGCTGATTGTGGAGGGTGACCCCGAACTGCTCTCTGGAAGACCGTGCCAACGATACATTTGACCGCGGGGACGCTGCAGGCCGTGGGAAGAAACGGCAGTGCGGTCGAACGCAGCGGAGATCGCCCTATAGTACTGATCAGGACAGGGTGGATCGATCAAGGCGAGAATCTTCCACCCTTTTTCCCGCATTCTCGGCAAGAATTTCCGTAGTTCTTGAAGGTGACGTAGCTAAAATTCCACCAACTGGGGCTAATGTGTCCGTAGTTTATGTAAATTCTCGCGATAAAATTAGACGAGATACCTCCAAAGCCCCGGGAATCTAATGTACTCGTGTGAGGCATTTCGCGACCCGTCGGCAGAGAGCAGATTCTCCCAGGAAGAATTATTTCTAGCAACTTTTTTGAAACTTCTATGTTTTTACGTTTTTCCCAAATTGTAGATGCTCTTGTCTCCACGGTAGGAGAACTCTGAATATGTGACATTTCATAGCAAATCAAAATGTGATAGGCTCTCTACCGCAATAATCAACTTCAAAAACAAAGTTAGGTATAGAATCAACCTAATTTCTTTACAAGAAAATCGGACAGCTCTGACTGATCGGCGAACGTAAGGTGCGTCCGAATGAGATTGGCGGCCCATGCGGCCGGCGTGTAACGAGGCGGCCGTCGCGTTTGCCGCTCTCGGACGAGCATGCGAAAAGTCCCCACCGCCATCGACTACGAACGGGGCCGGCACCGGCTGGCAGCAAGCACTGGGCCGAGCAATCTGCTCTGCAGACGGTGGGAGAGGGACGGCCGTCCTGAAATCCAACACTCGTCCGAGGGCGGCACATGCGACGGCCGCCTGCCAAGCACGCCGGCCGCGTGGGCCGCCATTTCCATTTGGGCACACTTTATTCATTGCGAAGTGCCTTTTTCACATCTAAATGGAAGAATATAGCACGCTAGCAGCATATAGCTACGGAAACTCGAAAAAACGGAAAGCAGATATAAGCTCTTACCACGAAACCTGTGACAAATACTATAAGGCACGCCTAAACATCCGCCAAGCAGCCATACTCAAGCATGGGAGCGGTTATTCCGCGGGGGAATGTCGGTTGCCCCTCCCTGGTCATCCAGCGTATAACCGATACTGTTCCTCCGTACAACCGCACAGACTCATGGGCGGTTACTCGGCGGGGGAACGTCGGTTGATCGGCTGGGGCATCTGCTGGACAACCGATCTTCCACCGCCATTCAACCGATATCACACCGCGGTACAACCGAACCAGATTCCCAGTCACGCGCTTTCCAATACATCCTGGGTATTCCCGGGTCCGCAGAGGAACTCCGGGAAATCCCTATTGGGTCCCCACAAAAGAGGTGATCCCACGGTCCACGGTGGGGTGCACCCTACTGCGGACCATGAGGAGATGGCCATACAGTTGGGTACCACCCCCCCGAGCCGTGGGGAGCCCCCTCCCCTCGGAGACAAAAATGATCCTCCGGTATCCGGTGGATCTTCCGGAAGGTGACTCGAGGTGACTCGAGGAAGGTGACTCGAGGTCAGCTTCCAGGTCCGGCTCCGAAAAGCTGACTGAGGCTCACGGTGAGATGAGGAGCCTTTTATACCCCTATCAATGTTAATACTTTTGTCTAAACATGTTGATGCCGGCTCACCCATCTTTTTTGGTCCGAGTTGCGGAACGTGTCACATATTTGACGGTAGAGCACGTCCCCGCCGTTGCACCGTCAACCTCTTTTCCAGCGCCAAATAACCGTCTCCGTGAATTGAATTTCTCTCTATCTGCGGTACAACCGACAATTCGACCCCTCCCCATTTTGGCTCCCGCCGTCGCACCGACAAGCCTTTTTACCCCGCTGAACAACCGTCAGCGTGTCTGAGTATCGGTCTGATTTTGGTTTGAAAAGTGATGCTTTGATCTGTCAGAACGCCCGCGAGTGGATGAGTGAGAAATCGACGTGTTTTCATGTGAAAAAAAAGTTACTTGCACTTCAATTATTTTCATAGTCGGATAAAAAAGTCGACTTTTTATTCGAAAAGTCGAATATTCGAAAAAGTCTCATATCCGACTATAGTCGAAAAGTCGAATATTCGAAAAAGTGCGATATCCGACTATAGTCGAAAAGTCGAATATTCGAAAAAGGGCGATATCCGACTACAGTCGAAAAGTCGAATATTCGAAAAAGTGCGATATCCGACTATAGTCGAAAAGTCGAATATTCGAAAAAGTGCGATATCCGACTATAGTCGAAAAGTCGAATATTCGAAAAAGGGCGATATCCGACTACAGTCGAAAAGTGGAATATTCGAAAAAGTGCGATATCCGACTATAGTCGAAAAGTCGAATATTCGAAAAAGTACGATATCCGACTATAGTGGAAAAGTCGGATATTCGATATGAATTTTATTCGAAACAAGTATAATACACACACACACACACACACACACACACACACACACACACACACACACACACACACACATCGGGACATAACTGCTTTAAGTATAAGGATAATAAAAACAATAATAATAATAATTATTATTATTATTATTATTATTATTATTGTTATAACAATAATAATAATAATAATTATAATTATAATTATAATTATAATTATAATAATATTAATAATAGTAATAATAATAATAATGTTTATAATATGTCTTCCAGGATTCATTTCGTCATGACATCAAATTTTTTTTGTTTTCGTTATGTTTATTGTTATGAAAATCTTCTCAGTTAGAGGTGCCCCTGACGGTGCCGATCATGTTTGCTGGTATATCATTCAGTGTTGCTTGTTTTTTTATTGGCTAGTCTGTGCGCAGTAGTGGACCAACAGCATTTTTTCGGAACGTTTTTTCAAACTTCACATCATTGCTCGTTTTTTTTTGATTTCGCACTCGACTTCATGTCAAATCTTTTTCACATCATTTTTGATTGAACATTTTCAGTTTTGGTTGTCTGTGTGCTTGTATTCTTCTATTTGGAAAAAAAAAATTATTTGACGCCTATTGTAGCTGGGTGCCTTAAGCCGAGTAAAAAATCGACAAAAAAACGGAGAATCGATGTGATGGCTAAATAACGTACCGAAGAAATGCTGTTGGTCCAATACTACGCTCAAATTTATCAAAAAAAAACGGCGACTTTAATGAATATACCCGAAAAAATCAGCATCGTCAGAATCACCTTCAGCTGAGAAGATTTCCATAGCAATGCTATTTTTCAATAAGATAAGAGACGCAGAGACAGAAATACAACGCGGCGACGAACCGTAGCCACGCCCACTTTCTCTCGCTCTGAGGAGCGACGTCCCGAATTTCGCAGCGACGCCACTCTGAAAGGCCCTTAAGGGCCTGAATCGATTACGTCGCTGAAAGGCGCGGCAACATGCAATAAATGAGAATCGTTGCGCCGCATGATCGATACCTCTCCATTGCATGCTGCCGCGTATTCCAGCGGCGGGACTCTGACCGAGAAACACTCCTCTCACCGTTTCAAATTTCCCCGGCAGGTGCAACTCAGCCCATCCGTTGAGGCAACTGTTGTAATTCCTTTGTTTTAAGAATAAAAAGTTTCACTTGCCATCTGTAGTCGTCTACAGAGTTGCGACACTTTAGCACGCAATATTGATGCCAGGGCCATACTTCGCGACGAGCCTCAATGTTCCCCCACCATTTCGACGAAAATTCGCTATGCATGCTATGAATTGTTGTGGTCTCCGAAGGTGTGAATTCGGTTTACGGATAATTTTTGTGAGGAGTCTTTCGTTCCCGACGCAACCGTGCCCACAGGGACAAAAGTCAACCTTGGTTGGCAAGCATTATGTATCGTCAACCTCTGGATGGAGGAAAGTCTCGACGTCGCTATTATGGCTTTATCATAAAAATCGAGCGGTCATTTTTGGGAAAACACAATGATAGAAATGTGGAAACCACAACTCCGCTTTGGAATAGCTGGATAATAGCTCCATCGCAGCTACCTGGAGATAGGATACAAACCATATGTACAGGCATCTCCTCAGTGGAAATTGTTACTGTGCTCAGTCCACGTATCCTCTGTTTCCGGCTGAAATTTATTTCCGTTAATCGCGTGCGTCTGCGCGCGTACGCTGCGTCTCCTTCTCCCACACTTTCTCGCTGTCTCTGTCCTCGCTCCGCACAAGCGCGAGAGGTAACACAGTACGTTTGGCTCGGAACCAGAGGATATGTACTCTGAATATCAAAGCAAAATTCCTATAGTTCAATGCGGAACTGGGTAGAGCGAGGGAAAAGACGCCAACAGAGGTTCCTTGGGAGGGGAAGGGGGGCAGGGAGAGCAGCGAATGCGTGCACGCACGCCCGGCGAATTATGGGAGTTCCGCTAAGACATGGAGAGCGCGTATAGTCGACACAGAACTGTTCGACAGCTAGATTTAGTTTCACACAGCCTGCACCTCCGTGAGTCTAAGTCTCCTATGTTTGTCTATATGTCTTCTCGTAGTCTGCGACTCTACCATACTTTTACTGTTCTTACCGGAAAGGAATCCCGGCACGCAGTTACTGGCAACTGTTGTTGCAACAATCTGCTCGATGATAATCGTGCCGGGACGTCGTGCTCCCTGCACGATTACCCCTGATCCCGCCACAGTTTCGCTTGCACTGCATGTCGCAACAGTGGTAGCCCGCAACTGTGGACCGGGATTTCACTTAGAGAAAGACAGTAAGGTGCGTCCGAATGAGAATGGTGGCCCATGCGGCCGGCGTGCTTGGCAGGCGACCGTCGCGTTCTCCGCTCTCGGACGAGCACGAGAAAAGCCCTCCCCCCCACGGCATCGACTACGAAGCAAGCACTGCGCCGATCAATCAGCTCTGCAGACGGTGGGAGAGGGGACGGCCGTCGTTGAAATTCAACACTCGTCCGAAGGCGGCACATGCAACGGCCGCCTGCCAAGCACGCCGGCCGCGTGGACCGCCATTCTCATTCGGGCACACTTTATGTCCTCCACGAAACATAGCGGACTAACGAGACTTCTGTGTGCATGATAACTGGCAAAATTATACTACACAGTGAGCCGTTGCGATATTGTCGTCTCCATGTGCGACTCTCCATAAACCTCGGCATGGTAATAATATAGTTGTTGATGATGTTGTACTCGACACGAGGTCGATCCTTTCAGGCTCTGAAGAAGGAGGTTTCTCCGAAACGTCGGCCATAAAGAAGATTTACCAACCTCGTGTCGAGTACAACATCATCAACAACGATTTTGTCGTCGTTGAAGCGCACGTTACATATAGCCAGGGAATTTGATCCTATGTGCCTCCGATGCTGTGTACTCGATCAACAAGTATTGCACCTTCATGGATTAGTAGACCCTCTTGCATAACACTTGCCAAGTGCGAAACCTCAACCTTCAAATAGTCGCTCCGGGCAGGTAGCCGCTTCGACACACCCTTGCGACAATGTTTCGAGAAAATGGGAGGCCGACGCACAGCCGATTTCAATCCTCTCTCTTAGTCTCTCTTCATACTGCTCCAGTTTCGAGCAAAAATTTTGAATGACAGAAAATACACTCCCCGTACTCATTTTCCCTTTCGCCTCTCCCATTTAGGCAATTTTCGGGAGGTCATAACTCCTTTCGTAGGGAGCTTTGAGCGATTGTACAGATATCATAGTCTTTCGCCCGTATAGCAAAGTTCAAAAAGAGTTGCACATGCAAATAGTGAATCTCAAAAATTATTCGTTGGGTGTACTGTGCCCGCAAGTATACATTGGATCCGATTCAAAAAATACAGATACTCGGATTCCGGATAACTCAAAAATCAAAGGTCGCGAATATCCGACTCAAACGGATAGATTCAAAATAGCAACATCGGATAGTCCGAGTCATTCGGATAGGGAGGCGAGACGGATAGTCGGATCTCGGATCAATCCGAAAATCACGCTTTTTCGGTGATTCGGAATTTGGATCACTCGGATTTCGACCTTTTTTCGGTGAGTCGGAATCCGAATATCCGAGTCGGATATCCGGTCGGATAAGAGATGGTATAATTCTGAAAGTCTATCGAAAATCGATAGTCTAGCGGAAATCCTCGAAAAAAAAATTCTACATTACTACGATAGAAGAAATCATTGATAATCATATTTCGGAATATTTGCAAACCAAACAGATACAATCACTTTTCACAATCTCTTCAAAGTGAGTGTACCCGTGAGTTCCTGTCTAATCAACCTAAAACAGGATTGCCCTTTTAATCAATACACATGGTTTTTGAGAGCCAATCATACCCTCAATGCGCCACAAGGGGTATTGTATACTTTTGCGACTTACGGTCGCGTCGCTCTGCTCAGCGACAGCCACCGCTTGTAGCGGAGCTCCCACCCTTTAGGCCTAGGTCATACTTCCCGTGACGAGCGACGCGACATAATGCTTGTCATCTAAATCGAACGAAAATCGATATTGCTAATTTGCACTGTCGCGGTCGCGCGTCGCGGAATGTATGCACTAGGCCCTAAACCTGTCGCTGTCGCAGTGTGCTGCAAGCTTCGGCCAGCGACAGCGACAGGCTTCGGCCCATTTGAAGTATGTCAGCTCTCCGCGTCGCGTCGCTGTGACAGACGCGCGATAACTGTGCCTAAGGCGGCGTTCAGAGTTTTCGCGGCGCGACGCAATGGCACATGTCAGCGCGACGCGAAAATCGCGTCGCGCGGAAATCAAGGTGTGAACGGCGCGCACACGCTAGGCGACTACGCGCGCAATTGCGTAATTTCCGCAATTTTCCGTACCCAGGCAAAACTGATCAACATTCGGTCTTATACTGTTTATTTTAGTGTGATGTACCTTTTTTATCATCTTTTATCTGAATTATTATGGCACATTTTGTTTTCGTTGCGGCGAATTGCTTTTAATGATTTAAACAATCAAAAAACATCAGGAGCAAATGATGCTTAGAATTTTTTTGGGTTGATATGGTACAGATGAGGATGTTTCGGTGAAATGAGACCGAATTATGCTTGTGTCGCTTGTAAACCGTAAAAAACTTCGTAGCTCGTCAACTCTTTGAAACCATCACCCTCATCACACTGTCCTTAAGTGTGCAGACAAATTTTTTTGCAGTATCATCTGAGAACAATACAATAACCCATGACAATTTCAATTACCTAGTCTTTGAAAAGGCAGAGAAAATTAAAAAACGCCCCTTGAGTCCTCGATGACGGAAGAAAAAAATGATGACAATCGCTCCGCGCGACCATCGCGGCGCGTTGGTTACAACGCGACTAGATAGTCGCGGAGCGATTATAATTTGCGCGTCAAATTTGATGTATCGCGCCTCTTCACTATGAACACCTAGCGACGACGCGACGCGCACGTCGCTTTATCGATACGTACGCTAATCATAACGGCGCGTCGCGCCTGCAGAATGAGCTCTAGACGCCGCTTAAGACGACCGATGCCGTTGTTACGATGCAGGTTCCGTAGCGATTTGCGCTAGATTGCATGCTTGTCGGTCATGACAGCGGTAAAGTATACCATACCCCTAAGAGCCTTTCTGAGTGGCTTCGCAGCAAAACTCGCTCTCCCGGAGACGGTGTGAGTGATGGTGGGGGGGGGGGGGGGGGGGTGCTACACAGCGCAATCTGTGCCGCGCGACGGGGGCGGCCGCCGCCGCTTTCAGAGTGCGCGAGCTAGCAGCGACGGCAACAACGTCGCGCGATGAAAATGATTTCGACCATTTTTGTCGCTGTCGCTGCCGCCCCGCCGTAGTTTCTTTCAGTATGCTGATGTTCCTTTATTAGTACCGGTCCATTGACTATCTATGAAACATTTATTTCCCCTATTTCACTGTTTTTTTTCAATCGAACAAACGGCGGCGAAGAGGTAAGAGACGCAGAGAAAGAAATATGTTTCGGCGAAAAGTCATGGTCACGCCCAATTTCTCTCGCTCTGGAGAGCGACGCCAAGAATTTTGCAGCGACGCCATTCTGAAAGGCCTATACTCGCAAAAACAACCCAAACGAAGAGGATTAATGCCAATTATGCGCAAAATCTGCGCTGATGATGCGCAACAAAAAGCGACGTAAATTTCATGATGCGCTCCAATTGGATGCCTTCAGTTTAACTACGCACCTGTATGGCTACTGTAGAATGGAATGTCGAGTCGTGACATCAGATACGCTTGTTTGAGTAACGAGACATGCCGAATCTACCAATATCCGACTCGTTATCCGATCCGAATCATGACATTTTTCGGATGTTCGGTGTTCGGTATCCCAATCATTACCCGACTCATGACACATTTCGGTGGTTCAGATTTCGGATCAAACGGATTTTGGCATTTTTTCAGTGGATCGGATTTTGGATCATTCGGATTTTAACGTTTTTTCGGTGAGTCGGATTTTGGATCATTCGGATTTTGACACTTTTTCGGTGATTCGGATTTTGGATCATTCGGATTTTGACATTTTTTCGGTGAATCGGATTTTGAATCATGAAAATTTCGGTTCATTCGGATGGATATCCGAAAATGAGTGAGTCGAATCCAATGTATACCCGCAAGGCCATGTCTGATGAAGATTTTTGACTTCTTTTCAGCGACCAGGAATTCCTTCGAAATTGGTGCAGTCTTCCATCATTAAAGGCATCGTTCGCGCTGAAAATCAATTTCCATTTTTCGGGCTCAATTTCATGAATGAGCCCGGTAGATCACACCGGTGAGTTTTGGCGCTTCAAAGACTTAGGGTTATGAGGTTGGAAGAGGTTGAAGATGAGGATCCGCCACCAGTTCTCACCAGTCAACTAGCACTTTTTCAAAGAATGTAGATCCGACCGGCAAAAAACATGAAAAACAGTTACGGCACAAACTGCACATGTGAAAAAACTTCGAAAATAACAGTGACGAGGCCCCCAAATGCAGAAAAACCTCAAAAACAATTTTGACGCGAAATTTAAATTCGTATTTACAATGTGTTCCGAATGAATTTTCTTTACAAATGGAGGTTTTTCATGGATGCCTTCGACATTTTCGTTCACTAGAGAGGCCAAGCTACACAAAAACATTAAAAAATAACATACGGTTTCCTGCGCGTACAATGCCTTTAACGGAAACATGCTTTTTTTCTGCGAAAAAATAGCATTTCTTCGAAGTCCGCCATAAAGTTGACCAAGTGGCCTTCGTCTGGGGCAACCACCCCTGATTTTATCCCATCAACGTTTGTCAAGAACATTGCTCATGTGTTGGCGCACCCCCTCTCTTACATTTTCAATCTGTCTATGATGTACTCGGAGATTCCTCAGCGGTGGAAACATTCTCTTGTCACACCGATACTAAAGAAGGGTCCCTCATATGATGCCAAAAACTATCGGCCTGTAAGTATAACATCACTATTCTGTCGCATGTTCGAAAAGGTACTAAAAGAACATATCACAAATCAGCTAGAGGAAAACAAAATCATTCCTGATTGTCAACATGGGTTCTTGAAGGGCAAATCAGTGGAGACAAATCTGTTGGAGTCCATTGAAGACTGGACCAAATGCATGGAAGAAAGGAAAGCCTGCGACGTGATTTACTTTGACTTTTCAAAAGCTTTTGATAAGGTTGAGCATAGCAAACTTCTGCATAAGGTTGAGAAAATAAAATTTCACCTTAATATTTTCACCTGTATTTATCTAAAACAAAGAACATTCCAAGTGAAAGTTGGTTCGCTATTTCCTTCCATCAGAGTAGTGAAAAGCGGCGTAACTCAAGGATTGGTATTATCGCCGAAACTGTTCAACATTTATACAGCTGATTTACCAGACCTTGTCGAAAACTCTGTTGTAAAAGTACAACAGTTTGCGGATGACATAAAACTATACGGTGAGATCAGTGAACCAGGGCAAAGGGAGGCGATACGTAGTGCAATAGACAAAGTTGAGGAATGGTCAAATCGGTGGGGCTTACCCATAGCATCCGAAAAATCGACGCATATGAGATTAGGGGTGTCCAACCTCCCGAATACCTACACTATAGGGGATACTGAAATTCCCACTGTATCTCAGGTGAGAGATCTTGGTTTTTATTACGATGACAAACTAGATTTTTGAGAACATTATAAAATCTTGCAAAGGAAGGCTTTTTTACAGACGTATAGAATTTTCAAAGGTTTAACCACGAAAAATAGAAGTGTTCTAATGAAGGCATACAAAACATACGTCAGACCTATAGTTGAAAGTGGAGTCACGGCCTTGAATCCATATAAAAGAAGGGATAACGATGTTTTAGAAAGGGTTCAGAACAACTTCACTGGGAAACTCTTGATTCGGACAGAAGGATTTGATTATTCATTGATACCGTGTGCTAAGATGAGAAACACTATTCTCAACCTAAACTCGTTAAAATCTTGTCGAGAGCTAAGAGACGCGTGTATGGTATTCAAACTACTATCTGGGCAGCTTGGTGTTAGTGTCCCGATTCTACAGTTTGATACAATCGAGAACCAGGGGAGGACAGGTCAAGAACTCATTTTCAATGCCTAGAACCAATTTGAGGAGGCACATGTTTACATGCAGGGCAGGCTTAATCTATTTGAAGCTGAAGTATACCGCCTTACCAAATATGCTTACTTACGGTTCGTTCAAACGTGTGGCTGGTACGAAGTTACTGAGTTTTTAGATATGCATTAGGGTTGTTTTACACAATTATTGTAGCGTTTTATCTCACAATTGTCTTATACGGCGTAATAAATGAAATGAAAAATGAAGTTCATAATTCCCTCTCAAAGGGAAGACGCTAAAGGGCGAAATTCGAGGATTTGAATCCAGTTTATCCAACGGCTTCGTGTCGACGCAGTTTGGATTGCGCATGTAATTTTTTCTCCAGAACACATGAATCGATCGATGTCACGCATAATCAATGAATCAATGGAAGCCAAATACTGCGAAATAGAGATTTCGGAGGCCTTGAGGAGAAAAATTCCCCACAAGGTCTTCGAAATCTGGCATCAGAACGACGACAGGAAACAGAAACAATCCCTTGAATAAACATTTGATTGGGACTTGTGACTAGTGTGAATCCTATATTGTATCCTCCCACAGTTAAAAGGAAGGAAGGTAAATATTGCCTGGCAGGGAGGGAACGATTAGCACCCCTCTTCATCACTGACGCTCCATTCGTCGAACAAGCCTTCGTTTGAAGAATAGCCTTAACAGCGAAGAATATCGAGCATCTTTGAAGCTGTTAGCTTCTTCAAGGTGTCTTTATCCAAGCTCGGGAATTCTTGTATGAAATTCATGCGAAGGCTGAAAATCGTCAATCCGTTAACAACGTTCGGGATGAGAATCTTCGAAGTTTCGTGGTCTTCCTAGCACACATTCATCTTTCGAGACCATCAGACAATTGTGACGGTATGTTTGTGTTTGTGTTTTCACTGAGACCCCGCTTAGTGTGTTGATTTCATCATAACATTTCACAGTAACATCGTTGGCGAAGGTGTGGGGGGGCGTGGCCAACCACGAGCCCCCGACCACGCCCATTTGGCAACCCCACGTTCTCAGAACCTTCGCTAGTTCCCACGTCAGGCTTGATTCGCTAGTGCTTCTTGCTATGCTTTGTATTTTACTCTTAATACCAGGTGGGCAAACTTGTATTACCTTTTATATGCCTTTGTTTTGTATTATTCTATTATATTATTGTATTGTTCGCCTCACTCGATCTGCTCATTTCATTTCCCTCGTACTCCTTATATCTGATCTGGCCATTATGAAACTCTCCCTGCTAGTTACTTATAGCTCTGGCCGGGTATGAATGTCGACCTGCATCAAAGGCATCGAGGCTTTCTTCATTATAAGGCCCTGTGGAACCTATTGTCTGAAAAGTTCATGCGGTTTTCGGTCGTATCATGTAGTCGAAAAACAACTAATTTTTCTACTCTTTCCTATCCGTTGTCGACCAAAGATGCCCCAAATGCCTGAAATGCTGCGACTTCTTGAATACATATGGATGCTATTGTACTTTTTTGCGCTCCTTCGACCGTTCAGAGAATAACCAACAAGGGTTTCAGTTAACTCGTAAACTAAGAAAGTCCTATCACCTGGCTATCACAAAATCATTGGAAAGCCATACCATTTGGCGTCGCCTCGTCTTTCGCTCTTTTCAGGGACAACGTGACCTCCTTTAATCCAGTTCAAGTTTGGAATCAGGGCGAAAAGCTGTGCCTTCGATTTTCTGCCATAGACTGACGGTTTCGTTCTGATTTTGTGCATTCATTCTATCAGGCTTTTGTACCCAGTCCGAATAAAAATTATGTAGCTTGGCTGAATCTAGAAATTGAAAATAACCGAGTTGATAATGGAAAAAAATCCTAATAGTCTGCAGCGATGAGTGGAAAAAAGGTGAAAATTAAGAAATCGGGTTTGTCCACCAAAATTTTTGCTTGGGTTCCGGAGATTGGGTGGAAAACGGTCGAAATGGAGCGGAAATGCTGTTTTCGCTGAAACTTTCTGATTAGCTGCTCCTGCCCCAATAGACCTGATATTTGTCCACTCCGCAGCACTTTGTGTGGCATACGGAAATCGGAGCCCGGAATTCCGCTCATCCTTGAAGGCTTGCATATAGGTCTTCAGATACATCTCCTCGTCCCGATTCCATATCTGAGATTGCCTTTTTTAGTTTTCCTAAGAAATGCTTGATATCCCCTGTAGAAACCGAATTTTCTCCACTCATGGAGAGTGCGGCAAGCACGATGCTGCTATCCGTCCTCCCTCCGCCCTCTCGCTGTCTCTACCCTCCGCACCGCACGCGTGGGAACCATGGGAATTTCCTTTTTTGCAGCCTATATGAAAAGTGGTACTGAAACAGTACACAAAAACACTATTTTGTATAAGCGGACGAAATTTCGAGCGAGGGAATATTTTCATTCCAAAACGACAACACTTCAAGAAAGAATCAAAATTTGGATCGCAGAGTCATCGCGAATGTGCCCAATTTACTTTCTGTTTCTTAAAATGTGACTTTTACAAAATATTTCTAGAACGAAGTTTATTGTCTCTGAAGAAAAATACATAGCGCGGAAGGGGATGTCTCGAAAATCCCTCTCAGAATTCGGATAGCATTTTGATATCTTTCTGTGCATATCTGGGGATCAGTTCAATGTATGAAGGTTTCTGATTCGCGTGGTTTCGTGCTTTTCGTCGTTTCAAGGGTTTCACTAGTATACGTGTTTGCCGAGGCTAGAGGCCTATTGAGGATGGTCCAGTTTTGATGCCCTCGTCCCGCGCTCTCCCCTCATTGAACGTCATCAACGTCCAGTCTCCTTCCAACCTCTTCGATAGATAATATTTGCATTTCTTCACTTCTTCTGCTTCTTGATGCTGCTTTTTGTGACCAGGCAAAACACTCGAAACCCTTTAGGTAAACTTCGACAAGAACGAGGTTAAACGTACCAGTTTTGGTAGCCCCTAACCCCAGGAACATTCATCCATGTTCGTGTTCCAATTAGCAGTGTCTGCAGCGAAAACCGTAATTTTAATCCAATTTACACGCCACTTCACGCAGCCAGTCCTTCTTTTCTGCACCTATGAATTTGCTTTCCAAGCTGAGAAGACATGGATTTTCCAGGCAATCATTAGACCTTTCGTCTAGCCGATAGACCCTTTTTCATTAATCTTTTCTTTTTCCTGCATGTTGACTCTGTACCAGCTGATCTCCAATCAGAGTAGATGTGGAAAGTCGAAGAGAGATCTGCCGTCGCTTCCTGTTGTTAATGGGTCTGAAAAACCTGGCTGCTTTGTGCGATACTTCCTGTGTTACATAGCTTACCCCATCCCCCCCCATTTGCTATGTAGATTTGATTTGGCTCTCGTCCCGCAGCACGAGATCTCAATTCGAGATTCCCCAGGTGTTCGTTCCATCTAGCAAGTTTCGCTCCTTTGTCCCCGCGTAATCGACGGGCTAAACGCGCGCTTCTTCTAATTAGGGATCATAATCGGAACGATACTTCTCAATAATCTGTCCCTGATTTTTGACCTATTCTTTAAGAGGGAATCGCCTTAAACAGCCTACACAACAAGTTCCATTTCCGGGCTTTCACTTATGGTTTGCGGGGAGTCTAGTATTTTGCACGGCGTTCATGCTGAAGCAAACCAAAGATGGAAAATCTTTTTTCATAGAACAGAGGACTGAACTCATTCTCATTCATTTGACTTTTTTGAATGGAGCAATCGAATGCCATTAGAAATGGAAGCTTTCAGTGAAATAAGCAGGCTGTCCCAGTGGGCATCGCCTAATAGTACTCCCACTTTCGATGGTCGGTTTTTTTTTCGGGTTTTCCTATTCACTTTTTTTGCTAGTATCAGGATGTAAAGTTTTGGGTTTCTTGGACTTTTTATTAAATTCCCTATTGGTTGTCTGCGATGGAGGATGCATATGGATTCAAGGTCGGTTTTTGAGGGATGAACGTGGCATACGAACCGAAGGCACTGCTCCATGTGTTATGTAATTTTGATGAGGCTCCCTTGTAGTTTTAGCTCTGAATTTTCATGATTTTGTGGTAGAACCAGATCGAGTGGTGTTACAAGAAAATTATTTTTCAAGGATTGCGCGGTAATAACATACGCCATGCACTGTTCAAGTCGCCTATCGGTTTCCATGGTTTCTTCTATTTAGCGCAGCATTTCTCGAAGGTGAAAAACGAGGAAAAGGTCAGAAAGGTTCTGGGATTTTTGCGGAAGGGAATAATCCATAAACATAATTCTGGAGAACAGAGCTCAGTATATGGAGCCGAAGTGAGACGGTGCTGGTATGAACTACCTCAGAGTTTCGAAATTTATCAACAATAGGCCGGTAAAATTGCTACAAATTTTTTGAATGATGCGGATCAGGGATGAGCGGAATAATAAAGCGATTTTTCGGAAGCTAGGTTTGAGATCTCGACATGGAAGCTTCTTTCTCGGGTTCCTGAAATCGGGAGCGAAACGCCAAAAAATGCGCTGAAATAGGATTTACAGAAAGCGGAACGCGGAGGGCCAAAAACGCACGGAAATGTGGGTTTCGGAACACGAAACGCGGAATTCCCCTCATCCTTGATTCGGATGAGTTACGTAACAGCGGGAATTCTCCACAGCTTCATCATTATCCAAAATCTCCTTTAGATGAGATTCCCGGGGGCCGTAAACACAATCAGTGGTCGCTTCTGTGAGATGTCGTTAGAATTCGTGAAGGCCAGCTGTGATTTTAAGAAACTTTGATTTCGAGGTTCCCAAAGTAAGAGGAGTCTCGGGCGACTTGGGTGCGTTTAGAATTATCCGGGATTTTCCCCTGAGGTCATTAGAGTGCTGACGGGATGGAGTTGAAGTTCTGCATAATCTGAGCTAATTTCCCTGATTCTCTTAAGTCCCCCGTTCTTATCATTATTGAGAATTTCCATAGCTTAATTCGCGTTATTCGAGGTTAGTTTATGTAGAAGTGTAGAATAGAAGGTCCCTGGATTGAGAATCCAAGCTTCTTTTGATCAATATTTCTTCGCATAATCGTTGAGTGTAGTGCAGACGAATGCGGTGTGTGTGGATTAACGAACTGGGCAGGTTCCACGCTAACGGCATGAAATCGAACATTTTGCTACATCCTCTTTGTTACTGAATTGAATTTCTACGCTGATTCGTGAATTTGACGCTTCATTTCACGATGTTTCGCTTACTGAAGCTGCCTATGGCATGCCGGTCTCCTTATTCGGTCACTTCTATTAGCTTCGGAATGTTTTCATGGTTTGCTATGTCGCAAGACTTGACCGCGTTCGACGACGCAGCGTGGGTTCCTGTTAGCCGCTCTCCCCCACCCTTCCCCCATCAGTGAATACGAATAGCAGACAGAATCACAACACGACCTGATGCACATCTGGGCAGGGATTCAAGCCGAAAATGAAATCTCGGAAACTAGATTTTCTGCAATTGTGATTCTGATCCGAACACCACTAATTCTTTTTTGATTTTTTGGCAAGCAAGGCTTTTAATGATTATAATATTTGTACGTAGTCTGCTCGGAGTCGGATTTTTCGTGTTGCAAGAAGTGTAAAAGTCGATGATCCTAGGTTTTGCAGATCATTTGTAGCGTGTCATTCAAGCATTTTATTCGGCGAGTAGACCATCATAATAAGGCAATGAAATTTAATATTCGAATTTGAATGCCCTAAAATACATATCACGTACACCTGGTTGGGTTCCTTCAAAGTGCTGTCGCTGAAAAACTTGAATTGTTGTCCCGAAACGTCCGCTGTATCTTGAGATATCGATCATAGGCATTTGCTTAAAGGCACTGTTCGCGATAAACTTCATCCTCGAATTTTCCATGACAGACATTTCTCGTGGCTCTCAGAAGCAGAACAGCGTCGAAAAAACGGGACGAAAGGCTACCCAAGAGCCGCAAAACGGCTTAGAAAAGTGGGGAAACCCCGCCATTGTGGGCAAGTCCCGCCTCTTCCCGCCCCTCGACGTGAACAAAGGAACACTCGAAATCGTGAGTTGAGCGATGGTTTCCGATCAAAAGCCCCGTTCTTCCCTTCATTCTCAACTTCTCTCTTTACTCTTTTCAGCTCGCATACATCGGCTGCAGAAGACGGAAGTTACAAGCCTCGGACAACTCGTCCACCATTTTCCCTAGCTCAATTTTTGAGGGACCATAACTCCACTCCCAGAAGGTCTTGTACGATTCCAGAAGCATCATTGGAATCAGAATGGGACCGGTTTCAAGATAGGCAAAAAAACAGAAAAGCGATTTTTATCGCGAATAGTGCTTTTAAAGGCAGCATAGACGCTCGCAAAAGTTGCTGAAATATCTGGGGTGGTAGTAAATGGGGTCTTAAACGCGAACAAGCCGCCTCCTGCAAGCCGCCAACATACCGCGACATAAATACCATAGAGCCGCCAAATTAATGCGAACAAACCGCCACCTCCTGGCCGGCAACGAACCGCGACATAGATAACACGGTTTGTTGCCGGTTTAAAGGCACAGTCCAAGCTCAGGGACGAAATCTGAGATTTACATACAGTTGTGAAGTAGACCCACCGTATATAACACCTGTCAAGTGCGAGCTCTCGATTTCTCTGAATAAGCGAGATATAGGAGGAAGCCACCCTGGGGCGCCCACGCCCGGAAGCCACTTTGGCACGCCCCTTTTACGATCTTTCGAGCTCAATTGTGGTGAGATGAGAGATGGTTTCTGATCAATAGACCCGTTCTTCCCTTCATTCTCGGCCTCTCTCCTTATTCTGGTCGACTCGGATACACAGGTTGCAAATGACGGATGTTACAAGCCCCGGAAAACTCGTCCACCATGATTCCGTAGCTCAATTTTCGGGGAGCCATAACTCCGGTCCTAGGGGGTTTTGAACGATTTCAGAGATATCATTGGAATCAGCGTGGGACCGTTATCAAGATAGGCTAAAAACCAGAAAATCGATTCTGAGGTTGGACTGTGCCTTTAACGAGAGCTGTCCTGCGTGAGAAGCTGAATTGAACCCTTCCTGAATTATAAGATCAATAGTAAATTCCAGACTTGAAGGGTGCAAGGGATAGAGCACATACTAAGTTGAGAAGCCTCGAAACCGTAGGTTCAGCACTGAAGCTCTTTTTCAGTTATTATGGAAGCCTAATATCGTTCAAATACATTGCACCGCATATTGAAAACGGTCGAAAATTACATTTCGGCAGTATTCACCAAATTTATTCATGAGGAAGAGCCTTCAAAGCGAACTTCTTGAAATTTCTATTGTACGAAACACGGTTAGAATGGAATCTTTGAATTTCCCTTCGCTTGGCAATCCAAACTCTCGTATTTTTTTATGAGATTTCTTATGAACTTTTAGAACCATTCTCGGAAACACATGCTAGGTTAATTAATAGCTTAAATCACCAGATATGTGTGATCTTACAAGATCTCACATTTGCAGCAACTTCTTTTGAATGTTACCTGAACAAATATCCTTACTAAGCAGAATTTTGAGCGAACAAAAATTTTCAAATTCCTGGATGAATTAATTGAAAGGAGCACCTGGGAAGGTAACACTAGGTGCGACAAATACTCTCCGAAAATCGTCGAGTAATGAGTAGATAGGGCGATCTACAATCAACTGAAAGGGATAATCAAAAACCTATAAGAATGATTGAGTAAATAGTCAATTTTCGTTTTCGGAAAGATTTCAAGTGTTTTTTTTTGGAAACATGCAACTGGAGTCTAACGTTCGAGATTGGGGCGATTGTGTGGTTTTGATCAATGGTTAACTTGAAGAAATGAAGTGTTTGCAGTCTTCTCAAATTGAAACTCATCACCATCCCCCGATTGTTGCTGAAAATATATAGAAAAAAGTCATACGCTCATATGTGCATCATGCAAGAATATTGCAAGGTAAGAATTGAAACACTTCGAGTGGTTCCATCAAAGCAAGTGCGTCGCGGATCCTCAATAAAAATAAGGGACCAACGAATGACACTGATCTGGCAACGAGTAGGGAGTTTTTTAATCTTGCGGTAAAAGGAGTACAAAAATAGTTGGCTTCGGAAACAAGTTCACATTGCTTTGCCACAAAACTCGCCCGATACGCCCCGACTACTACAGAAACATTACTAGAGCACAAATATGCAGATAAATTACAGAAGCATTACTAAAGCAGCAAATCACTTGTAAATCAGTTACTTCGGAAATTTTCATTTTTTGGAACTAGAAAGTTATGAAAATCCTCCCGAAGGCGAGCAAGCAATTAAATCTCTACGCACCCATTACAGCCTAGGATAAGCAATGAATTATGAAGAGGAAAATAACGTGAAAATAGCAAAGCGAAAGAACTTCAGAAGGAAAATAGGAAAAAGGAAAGAAGTGTCGGCGCTCGCCGAAAAATTAACAGCTGATTGGGAGGGATTGATTAGTGCCACCATAGGAGACGGCCAATTTTTTCAGCAACGATCCCTGTTTTGTTTTTGATCCCTCATCGCCCGTTTCCCTGGCGGAAGCCGTTACAGGACTACCTCTTGAAACACCTTTCAGTTTTAAAGATAGGCTGACGTCCTGAATCAAAATGGCCGACAGTGCTATCAAACTTTCCTTACCCTCTGCACTAATTTAGCTCGCACTTGCCCTCAGTATAGATGGTCAAAACTATTTCTACTGTATCATGCTAACCGCATCCAAAAACTGCTCGGAGGAGTTTTTCGTTAACCGCCAGTTCCTCTCGCATTTTAGCACTATTTCCGTGCTGTCTTTGAGAGGATGTTAAAGGCAGTGTTCACGATTAAAATCGTTTTTCCGTTTTTCACGCCAATCTTGAAAACGGCCCCTCGCTGATTCGAATGATGTCTCTGGAATCGTACATGACCTTCTGGGAACGGAGTTATGGTTCTTCAAATGTTGAGCTAAGGAAGCATGGTGGACGAGCAGCCCGAGGCTTGTAACTTCCGTCTTTTGCAGCCGATGTATGCGAGCTGACCTGAGCAAAGAGAGAAGTTCAGAATGAAGGGAAGAACGGGGCCGATGACTGGAAATCATCACTCATTTCACGATCTCGAGCATTAATTATTCACGTCGGTGGGCGTGTGTTGCGCTTTTGGAGTTTGCCTTGCGCTCAAAGTGGTAACTTCGGGATCTTTTGGGGCTCATCCTGGCTCGTTTTCATGCGTTCTTTCCACGTCAACGTTACAGTGTGCCCCTCCGCTACCCATTCCTAGTGGAAACTGGAACACTTTTTTTATCGTGAACACTGCCTTTTAACGCGAACTCACCGCAAGGATGCCACATGTCGGAATTTTAGGGAAAAAACAGACCTGAAAACGTTTTGAAATTGCTTTTTTCCGTAACAAAGGTTACAATTGTCGCTTTTTTGAGGCGTTTTCATTGAAAAAGTATCAAATGCCTACCACTGCGGGATGTTCGGGTGAAACTAGAGCGAATTCTCTCCCAACTATTAGGAGTCCTGCTCAGATTCTGGCGTGGTTAAACTCGCATTTAACGCGAACTTATTGCCTGTTAATTTGCGTTTGACACCCCAATTACTACCATCCCTGTGTTAGTGGGGCCGTACGGACGAACCCTAGTAGAACGCTCACGATGTTGCAAGCGTCAAAAATGAGTTAAAATGGTCGTCTTTGAGCCGTATTGAGTAGCAAAATCATCCTTTCTCAGCCCACCGACGCGGGCTCCGCCCCTCCGAGTGGCCCTCTGACAAGGGAACCACAATAAATCCATGTGACCATTCAAAATGAAATGTACTTTTCTAAAACCATTTTCGGACGAAAAGTCCCAATATGCCCATCGCAGCTGCTTAGACTCACTCTGAAAAAGTTATGAGCGTTTTTTGAACCCTCGCGGCAAGCTTTCTAAATTTTTCCCCTGGTTTTGCTGAAAACATGTGTGGAAAGGTAATCTGGGGTGCTGAACATGAATCTGGGGCTTGTTTGCCCAAATTTTAAGGTTAACTTTAGGTTACGGTAGGTAACATGCCATTTAGGAGGCAAAACTCACCTCAATAATCCGATAATCGACAAATGGACATCAAATTCGTATTCAGCACCCCAAATAACCCCCACATAGAAACTTTGAGACAAATCTGAGACTTTGACCAAACTACCGTATACCCACCGTAATCTACCGGAAGCTTCCAAAAATCGATAAACCGACATCAGATACGTGTTCAGCACTTTAAACGACCCCCAGAGAAATAACTTGAGCACATTCTATAGAAGCACTCCGGAAATCGTCAAAAGTCGCCAATCGCTATCAAATTCTCTCCCTATGGGAATCTGTGAACGAATACAGCCGATAACTTCGGAAAATCGATAAATGAACCTCAGATTCGTGATGAGCACCCCAAATAACCCCCCAGAGCGAATATTTCGCCAAATCTGGAATATTTTTGTAAAATGCTCCGAGAGCCCTCTATTTGGTATAAATAAACACCCAACCGAAAATCCGTACGTCCAAAACGCCGTTAGTCTGCGCAAGGTTTGGAAAATGTTCCTTCAACCTAACTTTGCTTAGTGGGGTAGTTTTGGGCGCTGAACACGATTATGAGGTCCGTTTCCGGATTTTCGTAAAAATAATGCGCTTTTTGGAGGGTACAGTAAGTACGAAAATCAGAGAAAATTGCCTATAACTTTTTTCAGAGTGGGTCTAGTCAGCTGCGATGGGCATATTCGGACTTATCGTCCGAAAATGGCTTTAGAAAAGTACATTTCTTTTGTAATGGTCACTATTACTTATTGTGGTTCCCTTGTGAGGTGCAACTGGTCGACTTCCGGACCAATGCAAAAAGAAACGTTATATCTTCATTTCAATAGTTTTTTTTTTGGTTTTCGTACATATGTCTGAATACTAACAGCTTGAGACCTTCGATTGATTTCATAAAATTGATATCATTTACGAGCGTGTCTTCTGCCATTAAAGGCACAGTCCAACCTCACAATCAGGGGTAATTTTTGATATTATAGTCCTGCCGCCGCGCATAGCAACCCTGCTCAGCGCGCAGTCTCAATTCGCTCAATTGAGCGAGAAAAGGCCAGGTAAAAGTCGTCCACACCCCTCAAAAAATTGGGTAACCCCCTTTGACAAGTTTTTGACCTCACTAGGGTCAAGACCGGCGATGGTTTCTAATCAAAATCTGTGTCCTTACATTTGTTGATCTATTTCTATACTGTGGTCTGCTGCAGTGCGATGAAAAAACAGGCCCACAACAAGTCGTTCACGAAATGTTAGCCGCTCAAATTCACAATCTTTGAAGGGCTATAACTCCGTTCGTAGTGGGTTCTGAGCGATTCTAGAAACATCGTTATGATCAGCATAAAAATCTTTTCAAGATGAGCGAAAATTGGAAAACTATTGAAGTTACACTGCGCCTTTAACTGTCTAGTTCTGTCCGAAACACCGCCCGCTCCACAGTTTGCATTCGCCTCAAGAGAAACGCACAAGACAACGATCTGGCTTGGTACAACTGCATGTATGTGAGATTGCAATTCTTGAATTGGTTGAGTTTTGAGTGCGAGTGCTCGGAAATGTGGAATTCCTGTTATGTTTAAATCCTGTTCAAGCAGAGTGACATTACCTTTAATTCCGGCGATCCCAGGCATCGTTTCCGCAAAAATCGTATTTTCTTCGAAAGTTTCTGCGTATATGCTTAACAGGAAAAGAATGTCTAAAAATCGTCCACTTATCATCAAAACCATACTACGCGGACATTTGAAGTCCGCGCCGAAGCCTCGAACTTTTGCGCTGAAGCGGAATTGATCCTCCAAGTATAGTATCATGAAAGGCAATTTGTGATAAATGAATGACATGTGCCCCTTGTTATTGGTGGAAAATGATACACTCAACCTTCCTTGATCTTGAAAACTGCCCATTGTTGTTGAATCGATCCCTGGAAAACGCTCACAGTCGGATGTGGCTAAGAGATTTAATGCGAGTGGTGAGTTGAGGTTTTCTGTGGCTGTAAGATGCCTCCCCACGCGCCACGTTGAGTTTGCTTCCTCGGTTCTTGTTTGATCCTCCTACTACTAGCCGATCAGCGAGTTTTCGTCCGGAATCAACTCAGCTGGACTTGGGACGGTTCTCAATCATTACTCTTGGCTGTTAGAATCGGAAAAGAAAAAAGATCAATCAGGGCGTTAGTGATTTAGGGCATTGGCCAGACCATAACAGTCGAATATGTTTCCATGCGAGAATATCTGCAGATGCGGTTTCCCGATTATTCAGTGCTTGCCGCATTCGAATCCATGTGGCTGCCCGAGGTGAGACCCGAGAAAGAACGGCCTTAACGCCCTTGTCACTCCCGACAAAGTCCTAAAAGCGGGTTTTGGTGTGTAAGGTTCAGCGCTGACTGCGACGAGCGCTGTAATCACAGCGCACATTATATTTAAATGACAACGGGAATGGAGAGGGTGTGAGTGTGTCTGTACAAAGGGAAATGAAACATGTACAGATAGAGCTTGTCACATGTGTCACCTTTCAGTCAGATCACTGCCCGCTGTAAACCCAGCAAAACCGAGTTCGAAATGGCTTCGGTCAGTCTTCGGAAGGGCACTTTAAAACATCCAAGAATACTTTTTGGCATTACATAGTAAGTTCACTTTGATGAAATAAAGATATAATAATAATAATAATAATAATAATAATAATAATAATAATAATAATAATAATAATAATAATAATAATAATAATAATAATAATAAATTACGTTGTTCAAGACAGACGATAGATAAGAACACAGTAAAACAATTACACACATCATTCTAGTACAGTATCACAATGATAACAATTCAGTGATAACAACTAGTAACTGAGAATGATTTTAGAGGTCCTTCGTTGTGATATGTCTCGAAAAAATGTGAATAGTCTTATAAAGGCAAGGTAATGCCCACTGGGTACCACATCTGTGTACGACTACCAGTACACTGCTACGTATAGTTATCAAGCAGTTGTATAGACCCTAGGAATAACTCTCCTCCAATCTTGGCACACGCCCGGCTATACTCAAATACCCGGTAAAGCTTAGATGAAACACTGAAAAGCTTGTGAAACACTAGGATATTGCTGGTCACTGGGCAAATGTATGCTGGAATATGCAGTATTAGTATCCATTTTGGGATCAAGGCAACCCGCCAGAAGTCAAGAAAAAGCCATCGCCGAAAAATGCTTCTAGCGTTCTTCGTTTCGGTATTTGAGACACTTCTATCAAAGTTTGGCGAAAACATTTAATACATAATTCTGAGGGAAGAGCTTCTCGAAGGCTTCCATTGGTTGCTGTTTATTGATTTTTGGGTTGAGGTCTTCAGGTCTTGAAATGTTATTCTTCCACATATCGTCCTTATATGGTGGGCTATATTCCTCGGAAATCATTCTCTGAAAGATCTGTTTCATTCAATAAGGAAGCCGAGACAATGCTAGCCGAGTACACGTGGAAACGAAGATATCATGGCTAACGGCTGAATGATCTCGTTGCCAATAGTCAATTTCTGGGAATCGCCGTTCACTTCTGATCTCGTATTTTACTGCCCTGTAATGGAAAGCCCTCTATAGCCGTCATGAAAGGGCTACCAATCATGACTGGTACGTTTTTGGTCTGCAATTTCTTGAAAAAGAGGTATGCTGAGTGGGTGTATCAAAAAAAAGTACCAGAAAATTCTTGGGTAGGCTGAGTTTAGCTACCAAGAAAGGTTTTTTGAAATCCTCAAGGAACCACTTATTTTTCCTTTTCTCAGCTTCAAAACTATTTTTCAAATCTTTCATTGAACAACAGAAAATTTTATTATAGTTATTTCAATTTCAGTGAGCGAGAAATGTTTCTGTGGCTCTAATGTTGTGAGTCCCAATACTAGAGAATTTCTCTGACTACGTATCTTGAGCGAGTAACCTAAAAGTTGTTCAACTCTACTCATTCGTACAAACATCTTTAATGGCTCGCTGAACACAGTATCTGTGCGTAAAAGTGACGATAATATGTAACTATCAAGGATCTCAGGTCGAATATCTTTCATTTACAACAAAGTATCACTTTTTTGTAATTTAAATTTTGACAAGTTTCTCCAATTCTGTAAACAAATTCATGGGAGTTCCGCGAAATCTAAGCATATTGTGTTCTGGTAGTGTTCTTTCACCCTATTGGCTTTTTCCTCGCTGTTCCCAATCGAAATCCTCTGTGGAAAAGTTCGATTCCCTTTTCTTCGCAGGCAAATCTCGTTTCATGCAAAAAAGATTTTTCATTCTTGTTCTGGCTCAAATTTTTGTAGTCTTCCGCAGAATATGCTTTTGCTTCTCTTAGAGATGCCGAAATTGTGAGCAACACCTTCGATATTCTTTCTGGAAAAATTAAAATATAGATAACCTCTGTGGCGATTCAGAGAACCCTTAGGGCGAGAAGACTTGGATGGACTTAGGCGGGGATTGACCGTACTGCAAATGTGAAGCCTTCTGTCAGTTTGCTACGCGCATCCGATAGCGGTCTCAATTGGAATAGTTCAAGTGAGCTTCTCAGGTAAAACTAGTTGTCGAGAATCGGACGAAAAGTTGTCCTGCAGGCGTACGAATGCAATATAACTTTCGCAGACTCTGGAGAATTCTGGACAACTTTTCGCCCAATTCTCGACAATTCCCGACAACTTTTCGACCAATTCCCGACAACTCCTTGCCCGATTCTCGACAGTTAACACACAGTTATACACATGTACAACTGTATGTACATACCAAAAATTGAGGCTCCTGCCCAACCGTTGATTACAACGTTTGGTGAAGTGCGTGTGGTTTCACACCTCCCTGTTTGATGAATTTCCAACTTGGCTCGCTTCTTCAACGTTCGGCAGAGGAAAACTGTGCATCGCATATGCTGTGGGTCTACAACATCGTTCAACATGGGCCGCTATTGGCCTTGCCCAACACCAGTGCGCTATCAATGTAGAGGTCTTCAGAATTACTCTAACATAAGACGGTGAAAGTTTGAGTAGAGAGTAAATCGACCACGCTAAACTCAAATATCCTACTCTCGTGGCTCCTAGTTTTCGAAATTGTCGACTTCCGGCGGGACCACACCTGAGAAAGGTGTGAGCCACTATTCTGTAGCGGTGTTCAGCCTCCATCTTTGGCGGTGGAAGTTTGCATGCAAGGTTAAAAGACCCCGGTAGACTCGAATATCCTACTCTCGCGACCCATACGCGGCCAAACTGCTGGCTGCAGGTGTGGACCTGCCGGAAGTCCTCATATTGTACATCAACATAATGCTAAACAACCACTGCAAGGTTTAAAGTTGCAAATTTCGTTCAGAACTGAATCATTCGAGATTTATTTGAATTAACAATCTTAATTTCAAACGTTATTCTGATACTTCTTGGGTAACTTCTTGAATAGCATATTTTAAATCTGACTGCTGCAACTACCGATCATTAAAAAAAAGATCAGTACTTGAAAGCTCGAAAACTTCCAAAATTCACTAACTTGGAAATCCCATCTTTTGGTATGTTCGCTATTTCGAGAAAACCTTAAAAAACGAATTTGATATTCCAGAAATCGTTGGAATACAATATGATTGATAAACAGCTAGAAGAATGGAGAAAAAAGGAAAAAAAACCACACAGGACCCACACGAAAAGAAAAGAACGAAAACGGCAGTCGCAACATTTGAAGAATGTGGTGTAAAGAGGGTTCTGAAGTGATGTCCTGAATTCTTGGGAAATTTTAGACATATTCGAAACATATTCTCAATTTCGGAAGGAGTTGTCGAGAAATCTGTTCGAATTGTCGGCAAACACTCGTTCCCCCGAAATCTCGACAACTTTCTCTGAAATTCTGAACAAATCGGCCGCAATTCTCGACAAATACTGCGAATCTCGGAATTCTCGACAATGTCTATCAACTTTCTGGACAACTTCTCGATCGCCGACCGATTCTCGACACTATTCGTCCGTTTCTGGACAACTCGTTTTACCTGAGTAGCTTGAATGTGGCGAAAACTAGTAGAAAGTGCGGCCTTAGCAAATTCATAGCTATTTTTTCCAGTCTTCCAAAAACTTCTCAGTCGGGGTGCTGGTTGGGTAAGCGCCATTCGTTACCCTCAGTATTTTTTGAACCCTCATTTTGGGTAAATCCTGTTACTTTCATACATATCAGTCTGAGAAAATGAATTTTTCCTACTAGCCCTCTGGGCACTAAACAATGAAGGATACCTTTTTTTGAAGTATTTAGCTGAACCTTCCCATTGAACTATGGGGTAATGGTCCCATGAGGCTTTTTTTTTCCTTTTTTCTCACATTAAGAGGCTTCTCGACTCTTTCATGCATCTCATCCTGTAATCATTTATTATGATGAGTATGATGTGATGAGACTCGTTTAGGGGTGGTGATCTCACAAACACTTTCGCCTCCGATCACCTCGAGATTCAAATGCCTCACAAATGGCTGTTGCGACCAGCATGAATGGTGCCGGTTTTGGGCCTCGATCGGTGAATGTCAGGTAAGTCATCGCGGATCGTCAGCAAAGTCTCGGAAATGTTTTTGCTGAGACGAATAAACGGGAGAGCAGTAGAACCGATTCGGCTGTCCGGGTGAATAACATCCATCAATTGTGCTCTCCCTTACTGCACGAGAATGCGTCCTTGTGTGACCTTTGTGGCATATTAAAGTCATTCTCGAAAAAAACCTTTATCGAAATTCTGGCCTAGAACAATATATCTGTTTGCAAATTTGAAGAGAAAATCTCAGAAATCGTCGCATACGGCGTCCAGTTCTAGTGAATGCGGGGACCCTGCAGGGGAGAAAAATGATTTTGAGCTGTTTGCTCTGCTGACGACATCAATCGTCCAGGCGTTTTTCGCTCCCTATAGTATTCATTTAGGGAGCGATTCAATGAAATACTTTTTGAAAATTTTATCAACAACAGTCCCCTGAGCAGTTGATGTTTTTTGGCAGAAATATGAAAAAAATATGGAATATTTCTAAACGAAAGCGTCGAAGGCTTGCTAAAGAGAGGAGTTCCTTGAGTATTCCAATCAATTTGAAATGCTTGGGCTCTTTGTAGCTACACGAAATATTTTTGACTAAAACTCTTACTAGTTAAAAAACTCTAGTTAACTCTAGAGTTATTAAACTCTAGTTAGACTGGGATCATACTCCCAGCGACCAGGGACGGCGATAGTGCATGGCAGGCATATCGATTTTCGGTCAATATTGATGGTAAACATTGCGTCGCGTCGCTCGTCGCTGGAAGTATGATCCCGGCTTTAATCAGGAAAACGTCTTACAGTTTGTCGTGAGCATTACTTTCAATTCTCCCTTCCCGTAAATATCGTATCAGGCGATAAGTTTCCGCGATGTCACTGCACCGTAAATCGCGCACTGAGTTTCGGGAATTTAAGCGACTTGTTACGAATTATTGGAAAGATAATCAGTTGCTCTTCAAAATGACTGAATCGTTTGAAAGGTTTATTTTTGAACGATTTTCGAAACAATAAGGAATAAGGGGATTGACAAAAAAAGTCTCGCCTTATGGACCCGAAAATCACCTTTAAAAATATGATTGAAAATTCATTTACACAATTTTGTATAGCCCAAAATCGCTCTCGAATCGTGACGCCGAAGTTTTCGTGTTTTTTTTTTCTCAGAAAGAATGCGTGCTCTTTCTTTTCAACCTTGTGTCGCTACACAAGATGGCGTAACTGGTTATTTAGATTTCGTTTATTGGTTTTCAGAACAATAAAGCGGGACTCCGTTTGGCCCTTTCTTTATGCATCAGAAGTTATTTAGGGCGAAGAATTTTCTTTCAAAATTTGCGCTTCATGTCGCAAGAGTTCCCGCCATTCGCAGTACAATCTCCGGATGTGAGCGAAACGCGGCAACTTATTCCCCAACACGATAATTTATTTGGGAGCTTTTTGACAGATTTGTTATTCAAGAATTATTTTAAATTTGTTCAGAGAATGCTAAATAAATTGTTTGGTGATCCCGCTTCAAAAGAAAAAAAAATGTTCTGTTTAGGTTAATGAAGAATGGATGAGTGGCAGTTGTCAGTTGGCTTGCGGGACATGTACTGCTCCTCCAGCAACTCCTAGTAAGTACTGAGCGATTAGTTTTTTTCTGATTTATGGAATAAATTATATGGGTTTGTGGCCTTCTTTGCCAGTTTTTGTTTTTTATCTGAAAGGAAATTCTATGAACTACCATGAAATCAGTATTGAGGTATTGTTCTCATAGCAACGAGCCGTCCTCTTAATTTTTCTTTCTTTCTTGTTCTTACTTATGATTTCAAAACCCAAGGCAACTCATACATTACATAATTGAAAGACTGGAAGGCTTGCTGATGATAACGAAGCTCTTCAACTGTTCCTCTGCTACGTGCATGAATAGAAGATTTTTTTCATTTGTTGTAGTAAATTCCATCAGCTGGTGATCCAAAGTATGTATCGTCGTTCTCTAGACGGCGGGCAGCCGCATCGAATCTGAGGCTGCGTGTTTCGAGTGTGTGGGATGGCGCCGTCATGGAAAAAACGACCGCTATGGCACAGCGTTTTATTTCCTTATAGTCAGCACTCCTTCCTCATCTTTCTTTTCCCTTTCTTCCCTTTTCACCCCTTTAGTAATCTTCTTTTATGTTATATACGTATAAAAACTCGAAATTCCCGCCGCTTCTGCGCTTTCCTAAAACCAAGACCATCCAGTGTTGGAGATAAACACATAATATGCGAAATACGCCGAACTCAAACATGAGTAACTATGTATTAGAAAATGTATCAGGCAATTAAGAAGATGAGGAAAGAGGATGGAAAGGAAAGAAAGGGAAAAGAAAGATGAGGAAGGAGTGATTGCCATGGGGAAATAAATTATGGGTCGTTTTTTCCATGACAGCGCACCCCACACGCTTGACACGCGCAACTTCAGATTCGACGCGGCCGCCCGCCGTTTAGAGAATGACTATATGTAGTGCTTCTCAAGAAAATGCTACGATTTCTTATTCGAAACCCCTTCTGCGGTTAAAGCTCGAGATTCGTCAGGAATAGCGAGTTTGATAAGGAAGGTGTCCCTTTCTTTGACCATGACTGTAGGAAATAGGTATCCAGGAATTTGAATTTTACAGATTTGAGCCAATTTTTTTCTTTCGTTTTTCATCAGACTTATGCTCCATGACCGATCTGGAGTAAATTGAGGAATTCATCAGGAAAGGCCTTCCTTATATGAATAATTTGTGGTTGCTTTCGCATAAATTTCGCATCACTACATTTAGTGTTCATCATTGTGTTCTTCCTTTTCCTCCTCACTGAATTAGCCTTATGCGAGCGTTCTTGCGTGAGAGACAGTTGTGTTCGAATACAAGTTGTGGCTGTTCGTGAGCGAGTTCTTTTTACGGTCCGCTTTGTGTCTCCCCAGTCGTGAGAAAGGACATACCCTCCTTCCCTCATAGTCAAATCCAATCTAGAGGGTACTTTCTACAGCTACGGGAATGACTTCCGTCCCGTAACTTCCTTCTTTCGCTACAACACCGCAATGAGAGCGGTTCAACCTAGCGCGTATTTCGTGGACTCAAGGTCGTTCGCGCTGCTGATGAGTGCATCCATCTGGCAGAGACAAGCATCCGCTTACCGAAAAAATGGTTCTAAAGGTGATGGCGGCGAGGGAGGCAGCGGCAGCCACCAACTACAGGCCAATACCACTCTTGTTTCCTCATCTAATGGGTCTCTCCAGCAGCTTGTTCAGGGCAAACGGGAAAGCACTGGAACAATTACCAGGGTTGGGTCGGAAAGTGACGAAATAGTCGACTGTTCTTTGATTGTTTGGGAGACTCAACATTAATTCCCAAGTCAATCCTTCATTTCCCCAAAACCACACGAGGGAATATTCATAGTCAGTTGTTCAGGAGAAAAGGCTGCTGTGTCGTTGCGGCCAACACACTCATGATAAGTGTACGGTAGATTCTTGGCGCCTCACCAAGATTCTTCAAACAATCGATCGATCACCAAAGGTTTCATAAGTTCTCTATTTTGAGATTTGTTTTTGCCATTGTTGCGGGTCAAAGGCTTCTCTCTGTACATATGGGGAAGTTGCCGTTCTCTCGGGTTTCTGAATTTTTTTTCTCCAGAACTTAATTTTATAGTTGATAAAGGCTGACAGGAGAATTGCATTATGAGCACAGTGGTAGTCTATCTGATATTCTGTCAGATGTGCAGGGAGGAGTATGTGAGAGAAACCAGCAGGCCTTTCTGTGTAAGGATTAAATAGCCCTTGTATGGCCTCAAGAATTCCAAAGTATCCACTTCTTCGGGGGAACACCGGGTGCGCGTGCATGAAAATAGCTGTTCCGGCGTAGATGTCACGACCCTCTCACGGGACTCAGATATCGCTGCTCGCAGAACTCTAGAGGCGTTCCGGATAAACTTCAGAAACCCAAAAATTGAGAAAAATCAGCAGAAAGGACCAGTTTTTGGCGATCACCCAAGAACTGGCCCTCTTTGTTGAACTTTGTAGGTTTTGATCTACCTGTGGCCTTCTGAAGGCTTACGAGGTGGGTGGTCTGATAAGTATGCATTCGCCCACCACCTGGGTTCAACTGAAGGCGTCTGGCAGACCTTGGTCTGTTTCTAAAGGTTAGTACTCCTGAACAACTTTACGACGCTCTTTTCGCCTACTTTTCTTGAGAAGTTTCTCCTTTTGCTGTGAAATAGTGCTTGGTCGGCTAAATCCTTGTGTGTTTTTTCTCGCATTCCAGGCTCCAACGAAGGCAAAAATGCCGAAGCGTTAGCCGAATAAAGATGTAACGTCTCGGACAATTGCTCGAGAAGCTACTTCTACAATATGCTTTTTTTTGGTATGAAACGAACAAGGTGGAAGGCATATTCAAGGATCAGAACGACTAAGCTTATTTAAGATGGAATTTTGATGAAATTATTCGAAGATCTCAAAAACTACAAATTCTCTTTTCAAAGAAGGGGACCTCATACCCGCAACACACAACATATGAAAATCCGGAAAAAAAACTAAGCGAAACTTTACCCCAAATGTTGTGTTCACCACAAAAATCGTTCCAAGGTTTCGTGGAGAAATTCCGGGTATGGGTGAGTACTATACTTAGTATCCGAATCACTCCATTTCGGATATCCGACCGGATATACGAGATTCGGATAATCCGATATCCGAAAATCTGAAAACACGCATTATCTGAATCGAACCAATATCCGGAAAATTTAAAATCGGCATTATCTGAATCGAACCATTATCCGAAGGGTCGAAAATTCGGACAAAAGCGGATAAAACGGATAAAATTTGTGTAAAATCGGATAAAATCGGATAAAACGGATAAAATTTGCGTAAAATCGGATAAAATCGGATCAAAACCAGATAAAACCGGATAAAATCGGTTCACTTCAGGTTGAATGTAGTGAACCGGTCATTGGGTTGAATGTAGTAAACCGGTCCTTTTTTATATCAACTACTTAACTCACTTTTGTTTCCTCACTCGTGTAATTTATGTATATGTATGTCCATTTCTCGTTGTGTGTGTGTGTGTGTGTGTGTGTGTGTGTGTGTGTGTGTGTGTGTGTGTGTGTGTGTGTGTGTGTGTGTGTGTGTGTGTGTGTGTGTGTGTTGCCTGAGATTTGATCCGATAATATCCGAAATTATCCGACGGATATCCGTATCCGAATCATTGGAAAAATGGCATTATCTGAATCGATCCAATATCCGAAAATTTGAAAAAACGCATTATCTGAATCGAACTAATATCTGGTAATTTTAAAATGGCATTATCCGAATCGATCCATTATCCGAGGATTTACCTTCGGATAACAACTATAGTGAGTACTATAGGAGTCCTGCCAAAAGTGATTCTCTAAAACTGCTGTGGAAGCCGAAAAACGACCGATAGAGCGAGGGAATGGGCTTGCTGGCTGTTCCTTTCATGACGTTCCAGAGGTTTTTTTTCTTTGGCTGGACTCTGGGTTTCCTTTACAGAAAATGATCAGACCCTGTTAAGTGACATCACTGGTTAGAGCATGCTGAAGTCTCTCACATCATTATCAGTAGCGAGAACTGATGAACTGCCACCTCATTCATTTGAAATCAACGGTTTTCATCGTGAGTATCGCCTTGAAAGACATCGTAGGCGCTGAAAACCATTCAACGTTTTTGGGTTTGGACCATCGGTTGGGTCTGCCTGATAACACAAGGAGAGTCTAGTGGTTATTACCGTTTTATTGTGAAGGTATAGGAAGTCGACGAAATCTTGTCAAAAAGGCCGGCTTTCCTTCAGTCATCTAGCATAATCGAGCACGAGAAACAGAAGCGCCATCACAGGCGCAGTACCAACAAATTTCCAGATCGGGAAATCCCAACATCCAAATCTGCGCAGAAGATACCTGGGTAATTAAAAAGAAAGGTAAGTTTAAAAAAAGTTAAAGGAACGCAAAAGAAATTCACCCAACTATTAAGTTTAAAGCGAACGAACAAAAGGAAACTTCCGATGTTTCGCATCCGGCACACCGAAGTTCACGGATGGGGTACGAATGTATCAATTCGAATGATGCGAGAGTTTTCGAAACGAGCATTGTTTTCGAAAGTTGAGGGCTTTGTAATCCTTTCCACTGTTATCTTGTTTCTCAAGGACCTGCGCAAAAACGTCAAAAACAAGACGCGGATTCTTGCGCTTACGATATCCTTAATGATCAGCTTATCGGCCGATTGATTGTTTGAGGATTTTTCACAGAACGCCGAGAATTTAAAGGCAGTGTTCACGATAGAAATCGTTTTCCTGTTTTTCCGCCTATCTTGAAAACGGCCCCATGCTGATTACAATGATATCTCTGAAATCGCACAAGACCTTTAGGGAACGGAGTTATGGTCCCTCAAATATTGAGCTAAGGAAACATGGTGGACGAGTTGTCCGAGGCTTGTAACTTCCGTCTTTTGCAGCCGATGTATGCGAGCTGACCTGAGTAGAGAGAGAAGTTGAGAATGAAGGGAAGAACGGGGATATTAATCTGAAACCATCGCTCATCTCACAATCTCGAGCATTCATTTGTTCACGTCGTTGGGCGGGGAAAGTTCATATGGGTGTGACGAGCTGACGGGTGTCCAACTTTGGGGCCGTAGGGGACCGTTCCAAGCTCAATTTTCTTAGTTTTTTCAACGTTAGGGTTGCGCTAGGCCCCGCAGCTAACGATCTCCACCAAAAAATCAGACATGGTTTTTATCGTGAACACTGCCTTTAACGTATTCTCGGTGTGTTGGCGGCAACCGCACGAGCGCCCTTCCTTAGGTCAGTGACTGTAAACTGCCGTCCGGCAATTAGTGGAAATCTGTTTTTTTTTCTGCCTATTTCGCGTGAAAGTGTAGAGTTTGCGCAATCATTTGAGTCTGATGAACGGACGGGGCTGCGACGGTAGATCACCCCGCGCGAATCGAAACCCCATCCTCCAGTGAGGCCGCCACCCCCCGCGGCCAGCCGCCTGGTCTAGCGTCAGACTAAAATGATAACGGGAACCATACAGTCGGCACGTATCGCTGTGATACTTTGCGTTCCTCATTTTGAGTTGGCGCAAGTTCGGTGCACGCATGTTTGACTTATGAGCATCGAGCTTGCGCCAGTGAACAATAAAAAACGCAACTTCTCAGTGCGATACGTGCCTATTGTACCTATTTTTTCAAATTCAAGCCCTTCACTTTTTTTTCAATTTTCTTATTACTTCATTTTGCTCGGGATTGCTTTGCAACAAAATGTCTTGACGATCGAAACGTTCAATCATCCTAATACCTCGCTTCGTTAGTCATTTGAGATCTGAACATTTTCTGGACTGTACCATGATCATAGTGGACAGCAGCAAAAACAGCCCCTCAGTCGCCCGGACAAGCCTCATTGAGCGAAATCGCGGCGAAAGTCGCCTGAAAGCCGTAAAAACGCATGCAATTGTGGTTGCTTGATAGCAGCAAGTGACCAGTTCCACCGAAGCACCATGCAACAATTGCTTGAATTGCCTGACTGTTTTCTCCCGTTGGGGAGCGATGTCCTCCATGTGGAGAATTTGGTTTTCAACCTCGCCATCCTTTCAGACGATCTATTTACATTGCCATTACGTGGGCATCATCTGGCACATTGTTTTCCTTGATTGTGCCCTCACTGATTCGTATTGTCCATTCGTTAGGGGGGAGAGCAACCGGTTCGATGTCAGCGATGATTCGCCTCGATCAAGAGGGCGATAAGGTGAGGTAGTTTAAACGAAAACGGCTAAAAACAACATAAACACAACAACAGCAAGACAACGGCTATTTCAACGTCTATCTGACGCTTATCGATGGAGAGAGGCGCCACACCTGAGTTATCTATAAGTTAGTGCTCGGGGGACGAGCTCTTGAAACTCTTGACTCAAAGGTAAAATTCCATTTCAGCAATCAGTATCGGGAATTGATCCAACTTGCCCAAGTTCAAAGGCAGCGTTCGAACAACAAAAAACCGTTTCTCATTTTCTCGTTGTCGTGCTTAGGTGGACCTATGAGGTTGCGGAATTTAGCAAAATTCTCTCAAAACCTTTAACGGAATCGGAACTTTGAAAATGGACAATACCTTAAAGACAGGGTTCGCGATAAAAACGTTTTTTGAGCTCTCTTCATGAGAATGTAGATATAGTCATCACAAAAGTAAAAATAAGTGAAAACCCCCGGAATTCTGCGGCAAAAACGCACAAAAACAAGGTATAACGGCTAATTACTGGTGTCGGCCGGCTCCTAATTAACGATATTTTCGTTAATGCGTGTTTATTCGCCTTTTATTTTGCTGGTAAAGTAGTCAGTAGTCTCCAGGGGCCGTATTCATCATTGAAATGCCGGGTAAATCTTACTTTGCATTTACCCTACCCGGAGCCGATTACTTACTCACCGCGAAACGGCATTCACCATACACTTACTTACCCGGGTAAGATCCCGCGCAAAATGTGTACAGTGTGCACTCACCGAAACACTGAATAGGCGTCGTCAATTTGAAATTCTTTCGCCGATTTACTCTTTTTTTTGGTTCAAGGAGGCTAGAGAGAAGTGCATGTTTCTCGTGGTTAATGAAAACTTCAAAGTACATTATAGGGGGCTCCTCATATACAGAAAATAGCATCATTTAACATTACTGACTATTCCATTTTTTTAGCGAGATTTTTTCCAGAGGCACTCGTCGATTTTTTCTATTTGTTGTTCTTCTATATGATCGAATTTTTCCTCTAAGAGTATTAGGTTATAGCTAAAGCTACCCACTACTATTTTTTGTTTTTTTTTCGGTCCAGTTTCTCAACCAAATTTGATATACCGTTCAAAAGAGCCATTCTGTTCCTATCTAAGATTTTTTGAGCTCTCAGCTACTCCTTGTGGGTCACGAGTTTCAGGGGGAGATTCGGAAAATTTTCTGGAAGTGATCACCGATCAGCCAACGATAAATATTCCCTTTTCTGCGTAATACAAGTCGACAAAAAAAAGCCAAAGGATTTTTCTACATCGAGTCGTGCTTATTTAGTTGTAGAAAAGAAAAAGTTAAACCCCTTAGTTTAATTGGCAGAATGAATTATAGCATTAGCAATGCAGCTGTCCCTCTGTCGTATATCGCTGGAAATTTTCTTTTGAAATGCATTTCATTGCGAGTTGTCAAGTATTTTTTATATGGAAGAAAAAGCAGAAATCGGTTGCGAAAAATTGACTATTCGCAAACTATATTTGGTGGATATGAATATTGCGGGTACTGCGGGGTTTGAAGTCCAAACTCATTGCACAGAAGTAAATTTTAAATGCGAAAATATCGAGTACTTTAGCCATAAATTGAACTTGTGCGTGGGGTTCACAGGTTATCATGCTCTAGAAGGAGCGCCAAAAATATTAGATAAGGGAACGACTGCGCTTTCGACAGCTACATATACTACTAACATATGACCTGAGAAATTCAATGGGGCCAAGAAAACTGTTTTCTCACTCAAAACTATCACTTTTGCATCAGCACAATATAACCTTCTGTGCTTATTTGGGCCAAATTCCGGTCCGCAATTGCGTCTCGACACGCTTTGCAGCCGCACGCGCTCGAGTCAGCCGGGTTTCCAGCGCCAAAGCCGACTCGATGTGGCTTTTTTACACAATTTTCTCCAATTTTTCTTAGTTTCCAGTTTCCGAAACCCACCTCGAGTCAGCAGATCGGCGGCTGCGGCGCTGGAAGCTCTTCTGACTCGGATGCGTGCGGCCGCAAAGCGTGTCGAGACGCAATTGCGGACCGGAATTTGGCCCAGATAAGCACAGTAACTCAGTAAGAGTTCGGTGAAAAATCGCACGAGGAGTATAAAGCCGAAAAAGAGAATCTTTAGTCGCATTTTCTGATGCATTCAAAATTTGGTAAAGAAATCAAGAATGAAATGAAAGAACGGAATGAAAGAAAGTCTACCGACTGACAACAAAATCCTATGAGAACACGCATGTAAAAAATTAATAACATTCTGTTAATGGAAAGAAACTCATTGATTGAGTCATAAAAGGCAGAATAACTTATAAGGAAACGAGTACTTTGAATTATCGATGAAAATATTGTGCTCCGTTGCTGTTTGCGCGATGAGTGCAGCTGCAGCCGGCTGGGAGCAAAATTTACCCGGCTCCGTGCGTCGGGTAAATTTTACCTGGAGTTTTACTCGAAAATTCCGAATAAGTAAGCGTGTGAATACCGGGTAAGTGCCAAATTCGAAGGACTCTACACTTACCTCGCGGGTAAATCATTGATGAATACGGCCCCAGAAGTGTTCAGAAATTACTTCAGAAGCAAAATAAAAGTTAACAAAACAGGCTTTTATAGAAATCCCGATAACTGGAGGCGGGAGGACACCAAGCAATAACTTGTTCCTGAGCGTTTTTTATTCAATTTTTTACTTATTTTCACTTTTGTGATGCCCAGACCTACCTTTTCATGGGGATGGCACAACAACCGATTTTATCGCGAACCCTGCCTTTAAGTAAGTAAGTTTTTATCAATATTTGTCTTCGTCGAAAATTCTTCAAAAATAAGAAGTTTCTGATACTCACGTTTGTCTCTAAGGTTCTCTTTTATCAGAAAGTAGTCAGCTCTGGATCTTTTGAGCCAGTCTTGAAGCCTCTGCTCTCCGTGCTACCCTACCGCTCGTAGGTTTTCGTCACATTTGGTCGCGTCTTCTTTAATAACTTCCTCCAAACTCGACTTTTTTAGATCTAACAAGTTATTGACGATCCTGGTACGTAGTGCTTGGTAGGGTTCAGATCTAGGCAAAAGAAAGTCTTAGAATGTGACTCCTAGGTCGTAGTACAACACGTATAGCGCAGTGAAGCCGCGTGCTGTATTTGTGTACTGCGTGGCGCACTGAAAATTTCATCACGTTTTATTTTTGTCGGAGCCTTAATACCAGCAATCACTACGCATAAGATCGGCCTCCAACAGGATCTCAAAAAAAATTTCGGCCCCATGGAAAGTAATTATTAATCTAAAGAGAGTGTCTAAAAAGGACGCTCAGAACGCTAAAACGCGTCCCCGCGCGCCTTCTCGTTAAATCTTACTGGCGGTAATACAGAGGATCGAATATGGTTTTTTTCGCAGTGGATTTATTTATACGGAACCACGAAATGAAGATGAGCCAGAAAAAAACGCTCTCTAGAGAAGTTTGAAGGACGAGTCCGAATTAATCTCGCCCGTGATCACTACTAGTTTTGAGGTTCTCTTCTTTCACACTATTTTACATTCCTTGCGCTTTTTAGACTTCCTGTAGGCCCACTTATGCTTTGAAGGTCATGCCTCTTTGTGTTCTTATGTAGGTGTCATCAATCACCAAAGGGCGTGCTTTCGAGCCGTTATGGTTAGGTTTGGGAACAGGGTCGGACTCTGTCCTCGAGTTTAGTTGAAATAGCATAGTGCCAAATGACTGAACAAGAAAGGGAACATTCCAGGTAACTACGTTGATTTCAACTGCTTCAGCTTTACCCTCAGAATTTCATTTCAGAACTAGATTCCTCTGAAACGTTCATCTTCCAGGGTGCTAACTTCTACAAGATTGTCCATCACAAATACCAGTTTATCTCTCCCGCCGGGAGAGGTTTGGTTTTTATATAGATTTCTGGACGCACGTTTTCAACAAACACAATCCTAATAGAAGTTTCAGGAGCTATGCCTTTGAGAACCACGGGATCCCACTGTGAAACAAGTCCATATCCGAGCTGCGCCCTGCCGTTAAAATGGGAGAGATTTGATAAAAAAAGTCTGGGACAGAGTGGCTAGGAGTAAAAGCACAAAACAACCGAAGCAATTTTCTCTCGCTGTGTTTTCCCTGATTAGTCTTTCCCTAGAGACTTAAAGGCACAGGACACCCAGAAAATTAATTTTCAGATTTCATGCTTATCTTGGAGAGAGTCACATGCTAATCACCGTGGTATTTCTGATATCGTCCAAGACCCCCTTTGAACAAAGTTATGACTCTTCAAAGATGCCTAGAATTTGAGGGTGAAAAATTGGTGGACGAGTTGTCTCAGGCCTGTATTTCTCTTCATTCGCAATCGTTGCTCGAGAGCGAGCCAGGATAAGGAGACAGTCCGGCAATGGACTGAAGAACGCGACGCGGTCGAAATTCATCCATCCATCAAGCCGCTATCGAGGTCGGAAATTTGGTAGGGGGTCGGGCCTGTGGTGGTGAACGAAGGGGAACGGGCCCGTGGTGGTCGCTTATATCTCGCTTATTTGGAGGAATTAAGATCTGGCATTTGGCACGTGTTATACAGGAGGGGTCTTCTACACAATTACATGTAAATCTCAAAATTCATATCTGAGGGTGTACTGTGCCTTTAATGCGTTCACTCTTCATTCTTTTTTCACCATTTATCTAGTTCGTTGCCTACATAACCTCATCCGTAACACAGTTGTCAATTTGAGTTCATTTAACAGTCAGGGTCAATCCTAAGGAGCCTTTTCCACTCAATACCCCGCGATCATAGTTATGTCGCCGATTTCGCCACATAAGTCATATGTGACCAAGCTCCCTGGTTACGTTATTTTGGAGTTGACGACCAAATTTTGTCAACGCCTTCCACGATGAGCTTCCGAAATGATCGCGTGCCTGCTTGGCTGACTTCACCAAAAACTCAGAATCCGGTTCTAGTATGGTGCAGTGTATAACTAATAAAATATCTACATTAACACCACTAATTCTTTAATCACTGCGCCAAGATTTATGGAAAGTCGATGATGGACACTAATATTACAATGACTTCGAATCCGTGCACACTTAATGTGATAAGGGCAGGTCCGCTGGTGATCTTGTTTGTAGCGATTTTGAGGTCAAGGGTGGACACCATTCTTAGCAAGATGAGAAAAACTTGGTTCTAGCTGAGGTTTGTCTTTCAGACCTTTGCGCGGCCACTACTGTTCAAACTCGCTCATTATGAGAGGAAATGGCTATTGTAGGCCTCTTTAACTACTGAATTTGGCGAAATCTTGTCGTAGAAAGTAAGTAATCGCTAAAGTAAACTTCGGATTTAGACTAGTGGGTTTACTGCTGCCGTACGGCGTTCGCGGCAGCACAGAGCAGTGGGACATAAAGGCAGCATACACGCTCGTAAAATATTGTCGAGATAACTACATTACTGGGGTCTTAGGGGCCCTAGAAGTTGGAAGAGTTGAAAGCGAGTTAGAATGACAGTATTTGAGCCGTATTGAGTCACAAAATCATCCTTTCTCCGCCCATCGATACGGGCTCCGCCCCTCAATACAGACATTCAGTGCTCGATTACGGTCATTCTGGATAGTTTTTTACGCCTCTGACAGCGTAGGCGTTCCAGAAAGGGCCGTACGAAAACATTCCAACAAATTTGTTGCTAGCTACGCTATTTCAGCAAATGCGGTACAACTCGTCCACTTCCGAACCAATATCGAACGAACCGTTATATCTTCATTTCAGTCGAATTTTTTCTGGTTTTTCCGTCATTTATGAATATTAACAGCTTCAGACCTTCGATTCATTCTATAAAATTGATATCATTTTTGAGCGTGTATGCTGCCTTTGAATCGATCTACCAACGCTGCTCCGTTCATTTGCTGGACTAATTTTGGCGAAAGGTCTATATGTATCCGCTCTGTGGTAGCATTAAACTCTACAGTTTGTGAATGTCTTCTCCGCCACGCTGAAATCTGTTTCTCGCTCGTCTTCTTCGTTGGAGCTCACACAAAGCGACTTCTTACTGACGTTTCTGTGCTGACATCCTCGCCGTTTTCACTGGCATGTCCTACGGTCACTCGGGAAAAGCTATCTATTCGTTTTCTGATTTGCTGACTTCTTTTGGTAGTAATATCTCCTTTTAAACTATGCAGAAGGATTGCCAGGCACAAGTACAGTCCGCTCCAATTCACAATCACGTTTGGACGCCCTCCAATCAGTTGTGCTAAAGCAGGTGACATTGAGTCATTGGGAACTTGTTACGTACGAATTACTGACATTTCGAGTAGAGAAATGCAAAACATCGCGTTTGTGGGGTTCACGCGTTCCTCTAAGTGAACGGCTTCAATTAATGCTAACTTCTGGGACATCTACAAGGAGCTCTTTATTCTGAACACCGTCAGTAGCGAGCGGTCGTCTTGCATCCCCTTCACCACAACGATTGTGCTGAAATATTTCCATTGTAACGGTTGAAGGCCTGCTTGGATTAGGTATCTTTTCAGAGTTCTGAACTGGCATCAATGAAGCTGACGTCAATGTCTTTCAAAAACACTGAAAGCAAAGTTGTTCGTAAGAAATCTCGGCTTTCAACTCATTCCTTGTTCATTTCCCGTTTTGTCGCAAGTTCTTCCAATTTTTCGGATTCGTAGCCGTCTAGCCGTCCCATTTTTCTCCGTTCGTTTTTGAGCAGATCTCGGCTTATGCTGTGTAGCCGTCTGGTTTTTCTGAAACTCATCTGATCGTAGACATAAACAAGCCATCAAACGCTGGTCCTCATACGCAATCGTTACTCATCCCTGTTCGGTGGGAAAAGCCCTTCTATTGAAACAAGGAGAAAACTCATCAGGTTTTAGATAACTTTCGAATTGCGAAAGCCAATCTGATCCGAACAGTTAGAATGAGAGGAAATCGCGACTGAGCATGCATATTACATCTGTGCACTGTTGCCGTATTTTATGGAAAGATTCAGAGGGCTCAAATTTGCTCGGAGTTGACACCTCCGGGTTTTTCAGTTCAGTGAATGAGCGAAGAGATTGCGTATATTGTTTCGTTTCTTCATGTATGATTTCGAAATTTGAATCAACGGCTTCTTTGAATCTGTCTCTGGAAGACTCCAAGTATGCTCTCAGTATTTATTCTTCTCGCGGACCAATTTAGCATTACTCCTGAAAAAAAAATTGAAAAAAATCACTTTGCCTCTAAGCAGGTGCTGTGTAATCACTATTTCTATTTTCTTAGTCCCTTTCTGTTCAGATACACGCATTTATGAGAATTCATCTGTAGCAACGTTTCCCTGCCCTGTTTACTCTCCGAACGCTGCTTTTTTTCTTAAAATAAGCTGTAGAATTGTTATAGAGGGTTCTTCATGTGTAAGTTCGAGTAGAAGGGCTCTGAGCTCGAGGGCCTATAGGGAGGGTTACAATGGTAAGTGGGCAGCAAGAGAAAGCTAGTTGGGTAATCCTAAAACTTACGGTTCAACGGAATCAGGCAGCGAGTCATTGAAAACACCATCGAGTTGTTTTTTTTTCAGTTTTTGTTCTTTTCAGCAGACCTGAGATTGATTCAGCGTTGAAGGTCTCTTTGAACGAAATGACTCATTACTCTCTGAGCACCTTTCAACAGACTACCCATATTTTATTCCGGGAGCCCAAATGATAGCCGAACCTCCTGGAATATCCTATACAAATGATTTCCTTTTATTTCAATTCTTTTCTAGTGTTTGCTGATAGGTAATTGAAGGGATTCCCATTCAAGAGTCGTATTTTCTCGATAGAGATCGCATTAACGACGGGGTGAAAACGCTCTCGCGCGCGATTCTCATTTTACCCAAGTTCATCGCGGGTTTTACGAGCATCGCCGCGGCATCTTCTTCATAAGTCGGTCATTGGCAGAATAAAACCGAAACTCGATATTTTCCTATGGCAAGCAAAACCAAGGTCAAGCAAACCATCTCTGTCTCAAAACAACATACTGGTTAAACCAACACCAGTTTTTGACGTACGAATAGATTACTATGAAATCGAATCGGTGGCTAGGCTGGGAAAACTGTTCAAGCGGGGCCAACCGCGCGTTGGAGGCAGTATGTACACTTCCCATTCCCCCTCGAAGCAGTAGGTGCAATATTAGAAGAACAAAGAAAGGAGGAGTCTGGTAAGGGGAATATGGCTCATGCGTCTTTTAGCTCAGCTACTGCAACTTCTAACGCGAGAATCCAAAGTGGTTAATTCCTCCCACACAATTGAAACATTATGCGGAGTTTCTCGAGAGGAGCATCTGCATCCAGACTCGAGTTTCTGGTCCGTTTCCAACGGAAAGGCATGATTTCCAACCTGTAGAGGACCCACACCGGTTACAATGCCTTACTTGGCAGTCACATGCGCAGTCCACGAATGCCTTCACTTACAAGTGAAGTATTTTGTAGAGCGTTTACCGCATATAACAAAACGGATCATATTGTTAGTACTTCTTGGGCTTCTAAGGTAGAACTGCGCACTATCCCGTCCCGAGCTGCTGGTTCCAAGAAGTTAGTTGCGTTTTTCAAGCTTCGCGAAAAGGCAAGAGGCAATCTTAGAGTGTTTCGAGTAATAATGGGTTACTTAGTGTTACGTATCTGGTATTGGTTTGTCGAAATCCTGAGGCTCGTTGTAGAGTCTCTTTGTAGAATTTAGTTTAGTGGATGGACGGGGCTGCGGAAGTATGTAGATGATCGCACGCAATCGAAGATCCGTTGACAGGTGGAGCCGTTAACGCCCCACCCTAATACTTCGAACAGACTACCGTATACCCACCGTAATGTATAGAAAATTGATAACCGCATCTCAGATTCGTGTTAGGCGCTCGAAATAGCCCCTGAGAAAAAATGTAAACCACATCTATAGTAGCATTTTGGAAATCGTCAAAAGCTGCGCTCCGCCCTGAAAATCGTCCCCTGATAGGAAACTGAACGATATATGTATGTATTTCGAGATTTTTGGAAAATCGACAAACAAACCTCGGACTCGTGATCAGCACCCCAAGCAACCTCCCTGGGGAAATTTCAAGTTAAATCTGGAATATTGTTCTTGAACGCTTTCAGAATCATCTAACTGATATACAGTTCAGCTCCGCACTGCCGTTCAGTCCGCAAAGTGCACGCTGATTGCGAAATCGTGCTGCGGCGCGGTTGCGAGCATCCTCAGACAAGGATGTGGGATCACCCGGGCGCTTTTCGCCTTTGGTGCCCAGGTGATCCCACCGCCCGGGTGATCCCACATCCCTGTCTGAGGATACTCGCAACCGCACCGCAGCACGATTTCGCAATCAGCGTGCACTTTGCGGACTGAACGGCAATGCGGAAGTGAACTGTAAGTAGACGCCCAGCCAGCAATCGGTACAAATGGAAAACGCTATTACTCTGTTCAAAGTTCGAGAAATGTCCGTTCACCCAAACGTTGTCTAGGGCGATTATTGCTGGCCCTGAACAGGATATGAGGTCGTTTTCTATATTTTTTAGGACTACAATGCTTCGAAAGGTTCAATAAGTGCCTTAACGACCGTTTTGAGCTTATACCTTCTTTGAAACCAGCAGCTCGTGATGTGCCCAGTTACACTATAGAGGCTCAAGAGTTTCCGCAGATGCGTAATGGTTCAGAAACAGGTGATAAGAGATCCATCTCATCAGAACTTATCGGAAGCAGAGTCCTTGAAGGTGATCGGTGTCGTTGATGGAGGAGGGGGGGGGGACCGTTGAACCTCGCCGTTCCTCACCTTTGATCAGTCTGCCAACGAGCGACCCTTAAGAGACTGGCCTTTGAGGTTGCTTTTTCCGTCTTTAAAGCGATTACAGAGTTTTTGTACCATCTCGAAAACACAGTGGAATGTTCAATTGATAGCAGTCTTCACGTAACAAAGGCCATCGAGTTTTCACCGGAAGCCGAAATGTTTGCGGCCCATTGCAACAACAATGTCGAAAAAAGCGCCGAGAAAAAGCCCGAAATAGGAGAGGAATGGGCGTGGCGAGTGCTCCACTTAGAAGTTTTTGGCCGGAAAGGTTTTTTTTGTTGCTGCCGTGGCCCCCGTTCTCTCGGTTATTGGTGAAAACTGTGAGACTGTTTTTATCGTGGATCCAGCCTTTGATTCATCAGTAATGGACGGTGCATAGGTGCTGCGTAGACACTCTAGTATGTAGATAATAGATAGCGACTCTGAGGTTACGACTGAAAACTCGCTCCAAATTAACCTGAAAGTTGTACACCGTGGAAAGCTCAAGATATGATCCTTAGTCGATTAAGTATGAGGTGAACTTGGAGTTCTGAGGCCTAGTGCATACTTCCCACAGCGACAGCGCATATCAGCAATATCGATTTTCGGTCGATTTGTATAGAAAACACTATGTCACGTCGCCCGTCGCGGGAAGTATGCACTAGGCGCAAGAGTTGTAGTGTAAAGCATGTAAAGATTCAAACCGAATATGCATTTCTGTATTGCAGAATTGAAGTCTGTATGTGAACTGAATTTTTCTAGTTTCGAAAGCGTTGTAATGCTGAGCCCTCATATCTGTTGTACATACCTCATCTATAACATCGTTTTACTCTCGGGGACGATCTGAGAGTAGTTCGGTTTCCCTTTTTCAACCATAAATCTACCCCTAATGATGTGTTCCAGTGAAGGGGCGAACTGTTCTGGGTCAATGGGGTTTGGTGAGCCCATTTCAGTGAGTGAGAAACGATCCCCTGCATAATTGGCGTATAATTGACGCAGAAGTACGTTCTCGAAAAACATAGCTACGAGCTACTACATTAGAGTTTAATTTGCCCTAATAAGGAACTCATGTGTAGGGAAGGAAAACTGGCGTATAGTTGGGGAAGCCGTGGCTTTTCCTTTATCACAAAATCATCTGTGCGGCAAGCACGCACACGCGACAGTAGCAAAAGCATAAGAACCGTCTCCTTTTCAGAGCTCAGTTTTGTTGTGGATATATTTGTAGATACCTCGGAGACGTAAGGTTGCTATAGCTTTCTTTTTATATGGAGCAGAGTATCAGCTTGGTATATACTTTTGACTTTTGAACCTGACGATTCTGCTAAAATCAAGTTTTAGCTACTTTTCCGGGACTGTTAATGAAACATCTTGCGTTTTACTCTTCATTTGCTGCAGATCTACATACATAGGTCTACTTTTGAAGTTCGTGTTGCGAATTCTAGCTTTTTCCAAGTGGAATTCCATGAGTGGAGACACCCGAGTAAATCTATTTTTTAAAAAAAACTCTCGAGAATCGGATTTTCGGTGTTTCCCGAATTCGTGTTCCAATACTGACTCGTTTATTAGAGATGAGTGTCTTCAAAACTAGTATGAAGTTTATAACTTTTCGACGAAATTCCCTTTTCCGTGTGGTTTCTTGCCAGATCTTATCACTTTCGAGTGTGACGTAATGGACACATGGCCGGTCACTATCTTCTGATCGGAATTTCAAGGACGACCAATTTTTCTCAATAAAGAAAGCGTGAAAATGGGAGAGCAATACTAAATAACTGCATTTCTGCAACAATCTGGAAAGTTCATCCGGTGATGAATGGCGAGCGAATAAAGAATTCCATCAACTAATTTCTCGTCGTTCTCGGTTATACCATTTCTTCTGCTGCTGATTGCGAATGACGGAGAGCCAGCATTCTAGGATATAAAGGCAGTGTTCACGATAAGAATCGTTTTTCTCCTTTTCCGCCTATCTTGAAGACGGTCCCATGCTGATTCCAATGATGTTTTTGGAATCGTACAAGACCTTCTGGGAACGGAGTTATGGTCCCTCAAAGATTGAGCTAAGGAAACATGGTGGACGAGTTGTCCGAGGCTTGTAACTTCCGTTTTTTTGCAGCCGCTGTATGCGAGCTGACCTGAGTAAAGAGAGAAGTTGAGAATGAAGGGAAGAACGGGGATATTAATCTGAAACCATCGCTCATCTCACAATCTCGAGCATTCATTTGTTCACGTCGTTGGGCGGGGAAAGTTCATATGGGTGTGACGAGCTGACGGGTGTCCAACTTTGGGGCCGTAGGGGACCGTTCCAAGCTCAATTTTCTTAGTTTTTTCAACGTTAGGGTTGCGCTAGGCCCCGCAGCTAACGATCTCCACCAAAAAAATCAGACATGGTTTTTATCGTGGACACTGCCTTTAACCATAAAAACTGAACTCTGAATCGCGATGAAAGTTCAATGTTACGTCACAGAATCAGGCTCAAAAATCGTGTCCAAGTCTATCAAACAAGTAAAATATTGCCAAAGAAGCCAGCTCCCAACAAAGTCATGGTTTTCGAATTCGTAGAAACCAGTGTGACTCATTCAATAGCCAAAAAGTTGTGAGAAGCTCCAGAATATTTGATTTCGTGGTGTTCTTGTATTTGTGGAAAAATGTGGTGTTGCCATTGTCACAATGTATTCAAAACGAATACCATAGTATTTTAAGAGGTTGTGTTCACGATAGTTTTCAGTTCCGGGATTATTTGCTAAAGTTATTACCAGGTTCTTGGGTACAGCTGAAATGACAAAGAATTGGGAAAACGCGCCTGAAGTACCTGAGAAACTGCTCTCACACAGCCTCTTTGCTCTCAGGAATTCTTTGCTGGGACCGTGAAACTTATGTGTACTCGTCATTTGAAACTCTCCTCTCTGTTGATCCGCTCTCTCCTGTGGGCACTGGTGAATACTATTTTGCAATATATTCTTGCATCTTAAGTATGATTCCCGTATTCACCGGTCGCAACCAACGAAAACTCGTCCATCCTACCGGACAACTATGTAGTCCAGGTTATAAAAAACATTTTACTAAACTGGGGCGTTTCTTGTCATTTATCCTTGATTTTATTGGCAACCGTTGGCCAAAGCATTGTTTTATGCGAGAAACTCATTAACGAAAATCATCGTTAACTCATCGCAAGCCTTAGCGAAGCGACACCTTTCCGACCACAAGGAGAACACTGCAACCCACCCCTCCCATGGGAGAATGTGCGCGATATGAAATTAGATAGAACCCCATCCCTTAAAGGCACAGTACACCCTCAGATATGAATTTTGAGCTTTTCATGTAATTGTGTAGAAGACCCCTTCTGTATACCACGTGCCAAATGCCAGATCTCATTTCCTCCAAATGAGCGAGGTATAAGCGACCACCACAGGCCCGACCCCCTTCGCTCACCACCACAGGCCCGACCCCCTAACAGACTTCCGAACTCGATAGCGGCTCGATGGATGGATGAATTCCAACAAGTCGTCGTTCTTCAGTCCTTTACCGGACTGTCTCCTTATCCTGGCTTTCTCTCACGCAACGATTGAGAATGAAGAGAAATACAGGCCTGAGACAACTCGTCCACCAATTTTTGACCCTCAAAATCTAGGCATCTTTGAAGGGCCATAACTCTGTTCAAAGGGGGTTTTGGGCGATTCTGGAGATACCTCTGTGATCAGCGTGTGATTCTCTCCAAGATAAGCATGAAATCTTTAAAATTAATTTTTTGGGTGTCCTGTGCCTTTAACAGCTAGAGAGGCTCGTTTGACCAAAGTGGAATGAGATTCACATTCGATGAAACAATGATATTGACATGAGTGTTCGCAGAGTAGATTCCTAAAGGAATCATTTCCTGATTCTCAGTGAAAGGCCAGATGTGGTGCAACCTTTTCCTTCTGTCTGACTGTGGCTGTTGCAGCACGGTGAATATCTGAGTCCTAAGAACCAGACGTCCATTTATAAGTTTGCACCTCTTGGGAATACTGCTCAATATTCCATTGAACACTTGTTCGATTACTTGGAAAAACAGTGCCAATAACTCCGAAATGAGATTGAACACGACCAGAAGGATGCTAGTATACTTTTCCAATTAGTCGTTTGAGAGTATGTCATTATTTCAGCGCCGTTTATATCTTCAACGTCATCAGAGAGGCCTATAGTTTCCGAACCACCTCCTCCGGTACAACAGATGAATGTGGACCGGGTCAGCAGTTGTTCTGCTGTCCGCAGCAATTTGGACCATGCCGCAGAAGTGAGTTTGGGCTGAAATGGCTCATGGGAAACGAGGCGCCTAGTCCATTATTCATCCGTCATTTTGTTCTGATTGTAGTTGATGATCGCATCGAATCTCATTAACAGCGTTGAGGACAATTTTGGACGAACTGTGATTTCAGTGGACGAAATAACCAAAAGTGTACCCTCAGGCTGTGTTCCTCAGGTAAGCGTTTGATTCTCCCTCTTCGTTCATGTGGCAGTATAATTTAATGCTCTTTGTTTCTCTGACCTGCAGATTCGGACAAGGTGCTTAGACAAGCTAGTGGTCGTACACACCAGATATAGTTACATAGTATTAGCACCATGCTTACTCGGGTGTCTTCTAAAAGCTCTGGCATTTCTGTCCACTTCTCATTTCTATTGCTATCCTCTCGGCTTTGGGACTGGTAGCGCCAAAGAGCATGTTGTGCAATGTGATAGCTTACTGGAGAATTATTTTGAGAAAAGCTCAATTTTTGGTGTAAGACGTGACTAAGATGGTAAGCTTACAAGAATATATGAAGTTGGCTCCTATAGCCAATGATGGATCGTGCTATGTGACAGCCTGGACTTGCACCCTTTTCCAGAAAGGTAGATTGAGGCCAGTTCATCGCACCCACGTGATCTGTGGCTCATTAGTGCATCATGTCGCAATGACCCTGTGATGGATTCGCTTTTGTGCACCATTCTTGGTTTCTGCCGGTTCAACCGCCGCTGAAAGGGTCCATAGCCTTTTATAAATGTGCTTTGGCGCTATCCTGGCTGCGAGAGTGGTGCAGAATGCTCACCAGCATTGATGTCAAACACGCAGTTTTTTCAAGAATTGAGGGTAGAACTCAGGAAACGACGTCAGCCACCGCTGTCCAGCGTTTCTGGCTAAGGTAGTGTCCATAGGCGGCAGCGCGCGAAATCGATTCGTATTGCTTGCACACTCGCCCTCGACCTCTCCCGTACGCAAAATCTGTGGCTATAAACTAACTCGACAATGCTTTTCGAGAACAGCTGATCGTCTCCTTATCTTATACAAAATGGCGATAAGATCCAATCAATACAGTGCCTTTCAAATGCAGGCGAGAGCGGGTGCGCAAGTGATGCGTATTGATTTTGCACGACGCCGCATACGAACGCTTCCTAACGTGACCTCTGTAGTGAAATTTATCTCCGTTTATCGCGTGCGTCTGCACGCGTATGCTGCGTCTCTTACTCCCCATACTTTCTCGCTGTCTCCCCCCTTCGCTTCGCACGAGCGCGTGAAGGAGCAGAGCAAATTCGTGACTTGCACATACGAATATTTGTTTCGGCTCGCCTTGACTGTTGTGATTGTTGTCTGTGTTAGCCACATTTGTGAATCATATTGGTGGCTATGTCCAGGGCTTCCTGAGCTAGAAACGGAGGTTAGGCCGTGATCATACGTCCAGCGACGAGCTACTCGATGCAATGTTCCTCTTGAACATCTACCAAACATTGATTTGCCTGATGTGCGTTCTCGTTGGTATGATCCCGGCCTTAGCAGTGATTAGCGGTTCGTGAGTTTTACCTCAGGCTGGGAGAACGGATAGCCTGGCATCTTTTTTAATAAGTACTTGAACAATATCGCGGGATACAAAAAGAAGAGTGACGCTGGTCGGCCGAGGAAGCTTTCGAGGCGCGATAAGATGCGTGTTTCTCGTGAGATATGCAGTCCGCCAACGAAATTTGAGAAAGTTTGGATCTACCGGTTTCAAGATGGCCATTATTTTGATCTCTCCACCGCTGTCCGTACAAGATCAGTCAAGTTATGAGACTTGCAGTCCGCCTAACACTCCTTCATAAGTAAGAAAGGATGCTTTCTGTTCGTACCAACTTAGCTACGAAACATAAAGGTCTAGATTGCCCACAATCTAGAATTGAATGCTCGAAAAGTAACTACTTCTGCGTGTCACGCTGTACTTACTGACAAAAAGAATTATAGTTTGGGTGCCTCGGATGGAAGAAACCATTACTGACGAAATTAGCCGAAAGACATAGGGGTAGCCTCGGAGTGTATAGTCTACAGCAATGGAAGTAGGACCTGGTGAGGTTGCGGGTTCTTCTTAACGTACTGTACCCTGATAGTGTTATCACTCATTTTTTCGAAATAACTAAAATTGGTCGGTTAGTTTCGGCTTCCGCACTCACATTTTCACCTGTTTTCATTGCTTCCACAGATTTGGTCGTATCGGTGAACACACAGACTCACCGATCTATCACAGCTGTTCCGGAAATAGAGTGATACCACTAACAAACTACCGTATGTTAGGACGAGTCCGCAACCTCACCAGGTCCTATTAACATTGCTGTAAACTATAACTGTGGAGGCGCGAGTCCGATTGTCTGGACTGCTTTCTCCAGTCATGAAGGTCGCTTCTGACTTCGTTTCCTGCAGGATGAACAGTTTGAGCTACCAGAAGGTGCTCAGTGACCACTTATGTCATATGTGTACAGTATTTACGGCTAAGCTTGTCTTTCCATCATGAAAACACCACAATTCACGCGTCGCATTCAACTTCTGTATAGCCCGAGGCGCACAACGTGATCGTTTCGGAGTGGCTTGCGTGTTCTGCCGATCTAACTGAAATTGTGGCAAATTTTTATACAGGAGGTGTAAAAAAATGCCACCACATTCTGCTCATTTTCTGTATACAAGGTTGTCATTCTACATACATAGATGCATGGGCTAGCGTAGGGCAATCAGTGATTGGTATTCTTGTTATTAGTAACCCCCATTTCCCAGCTAGACTCTGTTTCATTCCAAGTGAACTCATGTTTTCGGTTATCACAGCGTCGTTTTATCACAATCGAAGATGCTTTCTCAAAACCGCACCACTTTTATGATAGTGATAGAAAAAACTGCGAGTAGACTATGGCCAACTCCTAGTGACTTGTGGATTTCGATTATCACTAGCAACCGAGCGGTGAGTCTCGGTGAAATATAACTAGTGATAGGGAGGTCCCGACAAAAAAGCATCTACGATGCTTTTTTATCGCATGCTTCGCATCTACGATTTGATAAAACGACTGCGAATAGCGGGGAAAGGAAGGGTATGCCAACTAAGATTTTTGATGTTTGTATACATGAAATAGGTGCCATTGTCGGCTAGGTTTGCTTCATTTGGTGTTTTAAGTTTGATAAATAACTATTTCCGCAGGTGGACCGATAATTTTCCACCGCTCAAAACGGGCGGTTTCTTCGAAAATATGCAGTACGTCTTGAATGCGGGAATGAAGGAGGATCTACAATTTTGCACCGCCCTGAACATATTGGAGATGTCACCCAAGAGAGCTAGCATTTGTAAGCATAAGTCCGTGGACACACGCTGCGTGCTCAGCTGCGGTGACTGTATGTAGGTGATTAAGATTTCCGGTCACTATCAATGAAATGTGGCATCGGTTGTCGCTGCTAGTATGGTCTCGGTCGCTCATCTTTTTGTGTACCAGGACATGCCTGTCGTCTTAATTCAGTGGGTAAGATTCCCTAGGATATGCTTGCGGGCGAAAATATGATGGTTACAATCATTGAGCCGATTATTCACCTACAGCATGACGTAGCCACCTCAGCGTGGCTGTTTTCGTTAGTTTTCATTGACAGCATGAATGATATGCAACGCTGGGGTATTTCTGAGGAGCTCTTGATTTTGGTTTTTATCAGCAACGCGGCTGTGGGGGTTTTGAAGAAATATAACTATCCATAAGGATGCTTAGAATCCTAGCATCCAGCGCACACCATAACTGTCGCTTCGTTTGATAGATTCGGGGGTCGCAGATAGTCAGCCCGTCCCGGATGTGAATTTGGGTAATCTCAAAAACATTTTCTTGAGCGTTGGCACCGCGGATGGATTGGTTAGAGCTTTGATTATTGACTGGGGTCCTGCTAATTGATTAGATGTGCTAGATATGCATTTGACCATTTCCGGCTTGAGAGAGGCGTTAAAGTCACAGTCCAAGCTCGGGCACGAAATCTGATATTTCCACGTAGTTGTGAAGTAGACCCACCCTGTATAGCACCTGCCAAGTGCGAGCTCTCAATTCCTCCGAACGAGCGAGATATAGGAGGAAGCCACCCTGGGGCGCCCACATCCGGAAGCCACTTTGGCACGCCCCTTTTACGATCTTTCGAGCTCAACAGTGGCGATATGTGCGACGATTTCCGATCACTAGCCCCGTTCTTCCCTTCATTCTCAGCCTATCTATCCATTCAGGTCGGCTCGCATGCATCGGTTGCAAATGACGTTACAAGCCAAGTTACAAGCCACAGACAACTCGTCCACCATGCTTCTGTAGCTCAATTTCTGAGGGGCCGTAATTCCGTTCGTAGATGGTCTTGTACGATTTCAGAGACATTATTGGAATCAGCGTGGAGCCGTTTTCAATATAACCATAAAAACAGAAAACTAATTTCGAGGTTGGACTGTGCCTTTAAGTCACAGCGAAAAAAAACCCTAAAAAATTTGGATTCAAAAAAGTTCTCAACATCGTTTAGGAAAGAGTATACGGATCTGTGAGACTTTGAGTTGGAGCGATCTTGCCGTACATGTTACCTCGAAGGCAGCGTTCACGATGATCATCCTCGGTGACTTTCCACAGTGAAATGATAGACGAGAAGGATCTTCTCAGGCAGTAACGCCAGCTGAGGGGGCAGGCAATACCGGCTGACTAAACATTGTACGCGGGTATGCTCCGGTATTCACTGCCCCCTCAGCCAGTAAATGGTGGAGCGCTCAGCCGGCAAGTGGTGCCTCCCCCACCCCGCATCCACTGCCCCCTCAGGCCCGGTCATAGTTGGATGAGCCGACGTCTCCAGCCCGGTCGATACACACAGAATGCATTGGAAATGGGATGCAAAAATCACTCGGTGTATCCCCCCCCCCCGCACCCCCCAACACCCCCAACACCCACCCGGTCGATACGTATGTTTAAAATGATGGAGTGAGGTTGAGAAAATCACTCGGTGTATCCCTCCAACACCCCCCCCGCACCCCCCAACACCCACCCGGTCGATATGTATGTTCAAAATGATGGAGTGAGGTTGAGAAAATCACTCGGTGTATCCCTCCAACACCCCCACCCCGCACCCCCAACACCCACCCGGTCGATACGTATGTTTGAAATGATGGAGTGATGTTGAGAAAATCACTCGGTGTATCCGACGCGGTCGATATCCATGCTATACGTGGATGACGGCGGATGAAAAAATCACCGGGTGGGCAGACCGATGATAAAGCATTGCGTATCACTAGAAAGCTAGCCTTCCTGCTACCTCTGTTTCTTTACTATGCTCTCCTTCACTATTTCTCTGAACAGGTGCAATCCTGTTGGGCACATACGCCGAGTGATTTTCTCAACCTCACTTAATCATTTTAAACATATGTATCGACCGGTGTTGGGGGTGCGGGGGTGTTGGGGAGAGTCGGTGGGTTCCAGATGCAAATAGCACCAACTCTGACCGGGGCCTCAGCCGGTAAATGGAGGTCTGCTCATCCGGTATTAGTTGTTTACCTTGTGAATGATATCGATCTGCAGGATCAGATAAAGGCCCTAGTAGGCTCTCCCTATTACCCAGCAAGGTTGAGGCTTGCGCTTCATCCCTGAAGCGGCAAGTCTTACCTAGCCTCAAAATTCATGAACTGTCACGCCCCCACGGTCACAGCGAACCGTAGGGGGTGAGGGTCAATGATCCAAATCGCGTGTGTGACCGTCGTTCGAATGCCACCCGAGTCAGCTCGAAGTCCGCTTTGCCCGCGCCGTACATGAGCCTGGTTTGCTTTAGCTCTTCAGTATTGGGCCAATGATATTCATATGCCTGCCCGCTCACCCCGTAAAGCCATACCCCTCAGCCTGTAATGCTATGTCTGCCCGAGCAGCCGGTGTCATGCACCGCCGTGGATTTATGTCCGCGCGCTGACCCCCGTAAAGCCATGCCCTCAGCCGGGAAATTGCATGCCCGCCCGCTCAGCCGACAAGACGCTCCGCCCCAAAATGAGCCTGCCCGCTCGGCCGGTGTTATTATCTGAGTTAAGCTCCGAGCTCCGAAAGAACGGTGAAAAACGAGCCGGGAGTGGCAAAGTAACGGCTGCAAACAAGCGTTTGGAGTCCCAGAACCGTACCGTGAACCATTTCCGCCCCGCAATGTGAACAAATCAACACTCAGATTAAAGGAATGATCAAGTCAAGGAAGTGCTGATAAGTGAGCTAATCGCTTGATTGCACATCCTTCAAAGCGGTCATATCGCCCACGCTCAAAAGTCAACGTAAACACGGGAGGACCTGTTTTGGCCGCTACTTTCGCGTCCTTTTAAAGCATACCTTGCTAAATAGGGCACCGGATCTTCCTTGAACCGTGAAGACATTCAAAGTAAAATCTATCGTGAACACTGCCTTTAAAGGCAGTGTTCACGTTGAATATTATATTCGAGTTCGATTCCAAAATGGGGTCTTTTGATGATGAGCTAACGAATAGTGAAGGAACAGCGAAGAGAAGCGCTTAGAATAAGCTAGAATAGCGATTTTAATGTACGTACTGGTTCAAGGCAAGGACTAGCTTACGCGCCCTGCTAGTTTCCGCAAGCACGCGGTAATGGCGAAATGTGCACGAATCGATCTTGCTGGACGTGGAGGAGTTGCTTGGCAATTCGCCGTCGAAAACGTCCGCGGCGCATCAAGTTCGTCAGAAAGGTTGGGGGGCGGGCTAAGCAGGCGTAGTGGGTTAACGAAATCTTCACTCCGCGGCCGTTTTTATCGATTGCTTCGCTTCTTTCTGCGACTCTATTCCCTCCATCATTTGCCAGCGTAGCGTGTCACACTGGAAACTTGAAAACAAGATTTCCCGTGAAAGCTACCTTTAACGCGAAGCGCTCTTTCTTCAAAACCACTACTTTCCTTTGACTTCTTTTGGCCCATTGTAAAGGCAGTGTTCACGATGATTCTCGTCTCCGAGTTTTCCACATAAAACAATGCATTGGCCTCCAAGTGTTACTAAAATTACGAAGAAACGGCGAGAAACGCATTAAAATGTCGCTTTTCAGTGACATTATTCTATAACATGGACTAGTTGTCCGGTTGGATGAAAATGTTCATGGTGGTTTTCACCGGTCGAAAATTGGGCCATTCAAAAATAGAAGAATATTCCTGAAAGTTTAGGTTCCTGGCAAAAGTAAAGATTTGGCATGGCCGTTTTTTCGAAATTTTAGAAATATACTCAGTTAAAAGGGAAAGGTGAAGAAAAATGGAAAAAGTTTTGAAATATTCCTGAGAACGATTTGGCGTAGAATAATTTGATTTTTAGGAAATGTAATGAAATAGTTGAAAGTATGATTTGGCAGTCGAGTTTGAACCAACTATTTACAAGAGTTGTGCGAAACGAGAGATCGCATTGTATGAGCTTATCCGTAGAACATATCAAAGCAAAATCACGCGTGATATGAAACAAACACTTGATTTTACTTCACTTAATACGTGAAGATCGCGGCATTCCAGCTCACAAACGAGCTTTTACTGCTTGCCTTATCACGCGTGATTTTGCTTTGATATGTTCTACGGATAAGCTCATACAATGCGATCTCTCGTTTCGCACAACTCTTGTAAATAGTTGGTTCAAACTCGACTGCCAAATCATACTTTCAACTATTTCATTACATTTCCTAAAAATCAAATTATTCTACGCCAAATCGTTCTCAGGAATATTTCAAAACTTTTTTCCATTTTTCTTCACCTTCCCCTTTTAACTGAGTATATTTCTAAAATTTCGAAAAAACGGCCATGCCAAATCTTTACTTTTGCCAGGAACCTAAACTTTCAGGAATTTCATTTATTTTTCCTGAAGGTTTCCTTTCTAACATGGTTTATGCCTGGTGGTGTTAATTCAAAGCAAACCCACTGATGCCCTGCCCTCCCCCCCCCCCTTCTATGACGTCCTGCACGCTCGCACTGATGTCCTGCACACGTTCTACGGCGCTCTGCGCACACCCATTTGGGTCACAAAGCACGCTCATGCCGATCATTTTTCCCCAGGGCTACCGTAACCCTCCTTCGGAAGTTTTCCAAGTGTCAGCCTGGATATGAGCACATCGTTATAGCCAACCATCATCTTTGCACAATTTCGACCTCCTCAGCCACTTCCCAGTGGCTTCTCGAAGAGAGCGGTGTGTGAATGACTGCATACCGCTCCTCTCCCTTTTTATATCCCGCATGTTATGAGCGTGTGTTATCGTTCGTTATCATGTTTTGTTCAAGAATGATTACGGTAGCCCTGCGGAAAAATTATCGGCATGGGCGTGCTTGTATTTGGATCCCGCAAACTTTCTACGGCGTCTTGCTCACTTCCACTTGGTCACCTCACAGTTTTTATGGCGTCCAACGTACTTTCATTTGGGTCGCGTACACTTTCTACGGCGTACTGCGCACACCCATTTGGATCCCGCACACTTTCTACGGCGTCCGACGCACTGTTATTTGGGTCCCACACACTTTCTACGGCGTCCGACGCACTCTAATTTGGGTCCCACACACTTTCTACGGCGTCCTACGCACTCTCATTTGGGTCCCACACACTTTCTACGGCGTCCGACGCACTCTCATTTGGGTCCCACACATTTTCTACGGCGTCCTACGCACTCTCATTTGGGTCCCGCACACTTTCTACGGCGTCCGACGCACTCTCATTTGGGTCCCACACACTTTCTACGGCGTCCGGCGCACTCTCATTTGGGTCCCACACACTTTCTACGGCGTCCGACGCACTCTCATTTGGGTCCCACACACTTTTTACGGCGTCCGACGCACTCTCATTTGGGTCCCACACACTTTCTACGGCGTCCGACGCACTCTCATTTGGGTCCCACCCCCTTTCTACGGCGTCCGGCGCACTCTCATTTGGGTCCCACACACTTTTTACGGCGTCCGACGCACTCTCATTTGGGTCCCACACACTTTCTACGGCGCCCGACGCACTGTTATTTGGGTCCCACACATTTTCTACGGCGTCCTACGCACTCTCATTTGGGTCCCACACATTTTCTACGGCGTCCTACGCACTCTCATTTGGGTCCCGCACACTTTCTACGGCGTCCGACGCACTCTCATTTGGGTCCCACACACTTTCTACGGCGTCCGACGCACTCTCATTCGGGTCCCACACACTTTCTACGGCGTCCGACGCACTCTTATTTGGGTCCCACACGTTTTCTACGGCGTCCGACGCACTCTCATTTGGGTCCCACACACTTTTTACGGCGTCCGACGCACTCTCATTTGGGTCCCACACACTTTCTACGGCGTCCGACGCACTCTCATTTGGGTCCCACACACTTTCTACGGCGTCCGACGCACTCTTATTTGGGTCCCACACGTTTTCTACGGCGTCCGACGCACTCTCATTTGGGTCCCACACACTTTTTACGGCGTCCGACGCACTCTCATTTGGGTCCCACACACTTTCTACGGCGCCCGACGCACTGTTATTTGGGTCCCACACATTTTCTACGGCGTCCTACGCACTCTCATTTGGGTCCCACACATTTTCTACGGCGTCCTACGCACTCTCATTTGGGTCCCGCACACTTTCTACGGCGTCCGACGCACTCTCATTTGGGTCCCACACACTTTCTACGACGTCCGACGCACTCTCATTTGGGTCCCACACACTTTCTACGGCGTCCGACGCACTCTTATTTGGGTCCCACACGTTTTCTACGGCGTCCGACGCACTCTCATTTGGGTCCCACACACTTTTTACGGCGTCCGACGCACTGTTATTTGGGTCCCACACATTTTCTACGGCGTCCTACGCACTCTCATTTGGGTCCCACACATTTTCTACGGCGTCCTACGCACTCTAATTTGGGTCCCACACACTTTCTACGGCGTCCGACGCACTCTTATTTGGGTCCCACACGTTTTCTACGGCGTCCGACGCACTCTCATTTGGGTCCCACACACTTTCTACGGCGTCTGAGGCACTCTTATTTGGGTCCCACACGTTTTCTACGGCGTCCGACGCACTCTCATTTGGGTCCCACACACTTTCTACGGCGTCTGAGGCCCTCTTATTTGGGTCCCACACGTTTTCTACGGCGTCCGACGCACTCTCATTTGGGTCCCACACACTTTCTACGGCGTCTGAGGCACTCTTATTTGGGTCCCACACGTTTTCTACGGCGTCCGACGCACTCTCATTTGGGTCCCACACACTTTCTACGGCGCCCGACGCACTCTCATTTGGGTCCCACACACTTTCTACGGCGCCCGACGCACTGTTATTTGGGTCCCACACATTTTCTACGGCGTCCGACGCACTCTCATTTGGGTCCCACACACTTCCTACGGCGTCCGACGCACTCTTATTTGGGTCCCACACGTTTTCTACGGCGTCCGACGCACTCTCATTTGGGTCCCACATACTTTCTACGGCGCCCGACGCACTCTCATTTGGGTCCCACACACTTTCTACGGCGCCCGACGCACTGTTATTTGGGTCCCACACACTTTCTACGGCGTCCGACGCACTCTTATTTGGGTCCCACACACTTTCTACGGCGTCCGACGCACTCTTATTTGGGTCCCACACGTTTTCTACGGCGTCCGACGCACTCTCATTTGGGTCCCACACACTTTCTACGGCGCCCGACGCACTCTCATTTGGGTCCCACACACTTTCTACGGCGCCCTACGCACTGTTATTTGGGTCCCACACATTTTCTACGGCGTCCGACGCACTCTCATTTGGGTCCCACACACTTTCTACGGCGTCCGACGCACTCTTATTTGGGTCCCACACGTTTTCTACGGCGTCCGACGCACTCTCATTTGGGTCCCACACACTTTCTACGGCGCCCGACGCACTCTCATTTGGGTCCCACACACTTTCTACGGCGCCCGACGCACTGTTATTTGGGTCCCACACACTTTCTGCGGCGTCCGACGCACTCTTATTTGGGTCCCACACACTTTCTACGGCGTCCGACGCACTCTTATTTGGGTCCCACACGTTTTCTACGGCGTCCTACGCACTCTAATTTGGGTCCCACACACTTTCTACGGCGTCCGACGCACTCTTATTTGGGTCCCACACGTTTTCTACGGCGTACGACGCACTCTCATTTGGGCCCCACACACTTTCTACGGCGCCCGACGCACTCTCATTTGGGTCCCACACACTTTCTACGGCGCCCGACGCACTGTTATTTGGGTCCCACACACTTTCTACGGCGTCCGACGCACTCTTATTTGGGTCCCACACACTTTTTACGGCGTCCGACGCACTCTCATTTGGGTCCCACACATTTTCTACGGCGTCCTACGCACTCTCATTTGGGTCCCACACACTTTCTACGGCGTCCGACGCACTCTCATTTGGGTCCCACACACTTTCTACGGCGTCCGACGCACTGTTATTTGGGTCCCACACATTTTCTACGGCGTCCTACGCACTCTCATTTGGGTCCCACGCATTTTCTACGGCGTCCGACGCATTCTCATTCGGGTCCCACACACTTTCTACGGCGTCCGACCCCCTCTCATTTGGGTCCCACACATTTTCTACGGCGTCCGACGCACTCTCATTTGGGTCCCACACACTTTCTACGGCGTCCGACGCACTCTTATTTGGGTCCCACACGTTTTCTACGGCGTCCGACGCACTCTCATTTGGGTCCCACACACTTTTTACGGCGTCCGACGCACTCTCATTTGGGTCCCACACACTTTCTACGGCGTCCGACGCACTCTCATTTGGGTCCCACACACTTTCTACGGCGTCCGACGCACTCTTATTTGGGTCCCACACGTTTTCTACGGCGTCCGACGCACTCTCATTTGGGTCCCACACACTTTTTACGGCGTCCGACGCACTCTCATTTGGGTCCCACACACTTTCTACGGCGCCCGACGCACTGTTATTTGGGTCCCACACATTTCTACGGCGTCCTACGCACTCTCATTTGGGTCCCACACATTTTCTACGGCGTCCTACGCACTCTCATTTGGGTCCCGCACACTTTCTACGGCGTCCGACGCACTCTCATTTGGGTCCCACACACTTTCTACGACGTCCGACGCACTCTCATTTGGGTCCCACACACTTTCTACGGCGTCCGACGCACTGTTATTTGGGTCCCACACGTTTTCTACGGCGTCCGACGCACTCTCATTTGGGTCCCACACACTTTCTACGGCGTCCGACGCACTGTTATTTGGGTCCCACACATTTTCTACGGCGTCCTACGCACTCTCATTTGGGTCCCACACATTTTCTACGGCGTCCTACGCACTCTCATTTGGGTCCCACACACTTTCTACGGCGTCCGACGCACTCTTATTTGGGTCCCACACGTTTTCTACGGCGTCCGACGCACTCTCATTTGGGTCCCACACACTTTCTACGGCGTCCGACGCACTCTCATTTGGGTCCCACACACTTTCTACGGCGTCCGACGCACTCTCATTTGGGTCCCACACACTTTCTACGGCGTCTGACGCACTCTTATTTGGGTCCCCCACATTTTCTACGGCGCCCGACGCACTCTTATTTGGGTCCCACACACTTTCTACGGCGTCTGACGCACTGTTATTTGGGTCCCACACATTTTCTACGGCGTCCGACGCACTCTCATTTGGGTCCCCCACACTTTCTACGGCCTCCTACGCACTCTCATTTGGGTCCCACACACTTTCTACGGCGTCCGACGCACTCTCATTTGGGTCCCACACACTTTTTACGGCGTCCGACGCACTCTCATTTGGGTCCCACACACTTTCTACGGCGCCCGACGCACTCTCATTTGGGTCCCACACACTTTTTACGGCGTCCGACGCACTCTCATTTGGGTCCCACACTTTCTACGGCGTCCGACGCACTCTCGATTTGGGTCCCACACACTTTCTACGGCGCCCGACGCACTGTTAATTGGGTCCCACACGTTTTCTACCGCGTCCGACGCACTCTCATTTGGGTCCCACACACTTTCTACGGCGTCCGACGCACTGTTATTTGGGTCCCACACGTTTTCTACGGCGTCCGACGCACTCTCATTTGGGTCCCACACACTTTCTACGGCGCCCGACGCACTCTCATTTGGGTCCCACACACTTTCTACGGCGTCCTACGCACTCTTATTTGGGTCCCACACGTTTTCTACGGCGTCCGACGCACTCTCATTTGGGTCCCACACACTTTCTACGGCGTCCGACGCACTCTTATTTGGGTCCCACACGTTTTCTACGGCGTCCGACGCACTCTCATTTGGGTCCCACACATTTTCTACGGCGTCCGACGCACTCTCATTTGGGTCCCACACACTTTCTACGGCGTCCGATACTGTTATTTGGCTCCCACACACTTTCTCCGGCGTCCGACGCACTCTCATTTGGGTCCCACACACTTTCTACGGCGTCCGACGCACTCTCATTTGGGTCCCACACACTTTATACGGCGTCCGACGCACTCTCATTTGGGTCCCACACACTTTCTACGGCGTCCGACGCACTCTTATTTGGGTCCCACACGTTTTCTACGGCGTCCGACGCACTCTCATTTGGGTCCCACACACTTTCTACGGCGCCCGACGCACTCTCATTTGGGTCCCACACACTTTCTATGGCGCCCGACGCACTGTTATTTGGGTCCCACACACTTTCTACGGCGTCCGACGCACTCTCATTTGGGTCCCACACACTTTCTACGGCGTCCGACGCACTCTTATTTGGGTCCCACACGTTTTCTACGGCGTCCTACGCACTCTCATTTGGGTCCCACACACTTTCTACGGCGTCCGACGCACTCTTATTTGGGTCCCACACACTTTCTACGGCGTCCGACGCACTCTCATTTGGGTCCCACACACTTTCTACGGCGTCCGACGCACTCTCATTTGGGTCCCACACACTTTCTACGGCGTCCGACGCACTCTTATTTGGGTCCCACACGTTTTCTACGGCGTCCGACGCACTCTCATTTGGGTCCCACACACTTTCTACGGCGTCCGACGCACTCTCATTTGGGTCCCACACACTTTCTACGGCGTCCGACGCACTCTTATTTGGGTCCCACACACTTTCTACGGCGTCCGACGCACTCTCATTTGGGTCCCACACACTTTCTACGGCGTCCGACGCACTCTTATTTGGGTCCCACACGTTTTCTACGGCGTCCGACGCACTCTCATTTGGGTCCCACACACTTTCTACGGCGCCCGACGCACTGTTATTTGGGTCCCACACATTTTCTACGGCGTCCTACGCACTCTCATTTGGGTCCCACACACTTTCTACGGCGTCCGACGCACTCTCATTTGGGTCCCACACACTTTCTACGGCGTCCGACGCACTGTTATTTGGGTCCCACACATTTTCTACGGCGTCCGACGCACTCTCATTTGGGTCCCACACACTTTCTACGGCGTCCGACGCACTGTTATTTGGGTCCCACACGTTTTCTACGGCGTCCGACGCACTCTCATTTGGGTCCCACACACTTTCTACGGCGTCCGACGCACTGTTATTTGGGTCCCACACACTTTTTACGGCGTCCGACGCACTCTTATTTGGGTCCCACACGTTTTCTACGGCGTCCGACGCACTCTCATTTGGGTCCCACACACTTTCTACGGCGTCCGACGCACTCTTATTTGGGTCCCACACGTTTTCTACGGCGTCCGACGCACTCTCATTTGGGTCCCACACACTTTCTACGGCGTCCGACGCACTCTTATTTGGGTCCCACACGTTTTCTACGGCGTCCTACGCACTCTCATGGGTCCCACACACTTTCTACGGCGTCCGACGCACTCTCATTTGGGTCCCACACTTTCTACGGCGTCTGACGCACTCTCATTTGGGTCCCACACTTTCTACGGCGTCCTACGCACTCTCATTTGGGTCCCACACTTTCTACGGCGTCCGACGCACTCTCATTTGGGTCCCACACTTTCTACGGCGTCCGACGCACTCTCATTTGGGTCCCACACTTTCTACGGCGTCTGACGCACTCTCATTTGGGTCCCACACACTTTCTACGGCGTCCGACGCACTCTCATTATTTGGGTCCCACACGTTTTCTACGGCGTCTGACGCACTCTCATTTGGGTCCACACACTTTCTACGGCGTCCGACGCACTCTCATTTGGGTCCCACACACTTTCTACGGCGTCCTACGCACTCTAATTTGGGTCCCACACACTTTCTACGGCGTCCGACGCACTCTTATTTGGGTCCCACACGTTTTCTACGGCGTCCGACGCACTCTCATTTGGGTCCCACACACTTTTTACGGCGTCCGACGCACTCTCATTTGGGTCCCACACACTTTCTACGGCGTCCGACGCACTCTCATTTGGGTCCCACACACTTTTTACGGCGTCCGACGCACTCTCATTTGGGTCCCACACATTTTCTACGGCGTCCGACGCACTCTTATTTGGGTCCCACACGTTTTCTACGGCGTCCTACGCACTCTCATTTGGGTCCCGCACACTTTCTACGGCGTCCGACGCACTCTTATTTGGGTCCCACATGTTTTCTACGGCGTCCGACGCACTCTCATTTGGGCCCCACACACTTTCTACGGCGCCCGACGCACTCTCATTTGGGTCCCACACACTTTCTACGGCGCCCGACGCACTTATTTGGGTCCCACACGTTTTCTACGGCGTCCTACGCACTCTAATTTGGGTCCCACACACTTTCTACGGCGTCCGACGCACTCTTATTTGGGTCCCACACGTTTTCTACGGCGTCCTACGCACTCTAATTTGGGTCCCACACACTTTCTACGGCGTCCGACGCACTCTTATTTGGGTCCCACATGTTTTCTACGGCGTCCGACGCACTCTCATTTGGGCCCCACACACTTTCTACGGCGCCCGACGCACTCTCATTTGGGTCCCACACACTTTCTACGGCGCCCGACGCACTGTTATTTGGGTCCCACACATTTTCTACGGCGTCCTACGCACTCTCATTTGGGTCCCACACACTTTCTACGGCGTCCGACGCACTCTTATTTGGGTCCCACACGTTTTCTACGGCGTCCTACGCACTCTCATTTGGGTCCCACACACTTTCTACGGCGTCCGACGCACTCTTATTTGGGTCCCACACGTTTTCTACGGCGTCCGACGCACTCTCATTTGGGCCCCACACACTTTCTACGGCACCCGACGCACTCTCATTTGGGTCCCACACACTTTCTACGGCGCCCGACGCACTTATTTGGGTCCCACACATTTTCTACGGCGTCCGACGCACTCTAATTTGGGTCCCACACACTTTCTACGGCGTCCGGCGCACTCTTATTTGGGTCCCACACGTTTTCTACGGCGTCCTACGCACTCTCATTTGGGTCCCACACACTTTCTACGGCGTCCGACGCACTCTCATTTGGGTCCCACACACTTTCTACGGCGTCCGACGCACTCTCATTTGGGTCCCACACACTTTCTACGGCGCCCGACGCACTCTCATTTGGGTCCCACACACTTTCTACGGCGCCCGACGCACTCTCATTTGGGTCCCACACATTTTCTACGGCGTCCGACGCACTCTCATTTGGGTCCCACACACTTTCTACGGCGTCCGACGCACTCTTATTTGGGTCCCACACGTTTTCTACGGCGTCCGACGCACTCTCATTTGGGTCCCACACATTTTCTACGGCGTCCTACGCACTCTCATTTGGGTCCCACACACTTTCTACGGCGTCCGACGCACTCTTATTTGGGTCCCACACGTTTTCTACGGCGCCCGACGCACTGTTATTTGGGTCCCACACATTTTCTACGGCGTCCTACGCACTCTCATTTGGGTCCCACACATTTTCTACGGCGTCCTACGCACTCTAATTTGGGTCCCGCACACTTTCTACGGCGTCCGACGCACTCTCATTTGGGTCCCACACACTTTCTACGGCGTCCGACGCACTCTCATTTGGGTCCCACACACTTTCTACGGCGTCCGACGCACTGTTATTTGGGTCCCACACACTTTCTACGGCGTCCGACGCACTCTAATTTGGGTCCCACACACTTTCTACGGCGTCCTACGCACTCTCATTTGGGTCCCACACATTTTCTACGGCGTCCTACGCACTCTCATTTGGGTCGCGTACACTTTCTACGGCGTCCGACGCACCCTCATTTGGGTCCCACACACTTTCTACGGCGTCCGACGCACTCTCATTTGGGTCCCACACACTTTCTACGGCGTCCGACGCACTCTTATTTGGGTCCCACACACTTTCTACGGCGTCCGACGCACTCTCATTTGGGTCCCACACACTTTCTACGGCGTCCGACGCACTGTTATTTGGGTCCCACACACTTTCTACGGCGTCCGACGCACTCTCATTTGGATCCACACTTTCTACGGCGCCCGACGGCACTGTTATTTGGGTCCACGCATTTTCTGCGGCGTCCTACGCACACTCATTTGGGTTCCACACATTTTCTACGGCGTCCGACGCACTCTCTTTTGGGTCCCACCCTTTCTCCGGCGTCCGACGCACTGTTATTTGGGTCCCACACACTTTCTACGGCGTCCGACGCACTCTCATTTGGGTCCCACACACTTTCTACGGCGCCCGACGCACTGTTATTTGGGTCCCACACATTTTCTACGGCGTCCTACGCACTCTCATTCGGGTCCCACACATTTTCTACGGCGTCCTACGCACTCTCATTTGGGTCCCACACACTTTCTACGGCGTCCGACGCACTGTTATTTGGGTCCCACACACTTTCTACGGCGTTCTGCGCACTCCTACTGGGGTCCCGCACACTTTCTACAGCGTCTTGCGCACCCCTACTGGGGTTCCGCACACTATCTAAGGCGTTCTGTGGAATTCTTCTGATTCACACCGTGCGGCGTTCTAAAAAATACATCCAAGATCCCGCCATATTGATTTAAGCGTTCAATCCTAAACAAATGCCTATCAGTCACGGTGTTTATTTCATTAGATCATTTTTACGAATGAGTAAACGTCGGATGGTTTATAATAACATGTTTACGTGTTTTTGTCTCACTTGACCCTCAATTTTGAGGTCCCGCAAAAATTGAGCTACCAACTTCAAATTTTGTCAGGAGCTAACGGCAATCATAACAAACTTTCTGGCCAAAAATCAGCTTTCTAGCTCAACGATAAGTGTTCCAACAAGATCATGTACGCCAACTGAAAAAAAGGAGATGAACCCTTTTTCGACCAAAATCACGTGGTTTTGACAATTTTTCTCGAATCTCAGGTAACCATTCCAGACCATTTTTTGAACAGTTATTCAACTTTCTAAAGTATATTAAATGCAAAAAGAACGGACTTCCTACGTTCACTCTGGACCCTGATACTGAGATCAGGGGGTTGCGCGATGGCGAATCAAAGCCAAATCTGGTGAGCGCTTCGCGCTCACCACAATTTCAAGCAAAGCAGGACTAGTTAGGGTCCTAAGGAAAGAATGGAGCAATAGAGAATAGAGAATCGCAACGGACGGGTTCACAAAAGATTTCATTGTCACAAGAAACACTTCCTGTGATACTCAAGAGGCGGGGCAGTTCTAGTTATACACCAGCGTTTCGCCGCCGCTGGCTTCCGCAGCATTTCCACTATTAGTCAATTTCGAAACCTGACCAATCGCAGTCGTCCCGCGAAAACCAGCGGCAGCGAAACGCCGATGTATAACTAGGGCCTCAGGATTTCAAGTACTTCTGGTGCGTTTTCCCAATTTCTACGTCATTTTAGTTCTACCCGGAAGCCACTAAGGCGAATAATGTCAAAATTGAATATTTTTGTGAACACTGCATTTAATATAGTTTAGGCGCATTTTTCTTGATATCTTTTTGTGTGTTTCTGTAGAACTCGGCCACTCTCGGATTTCAAGCACGAAAAAAATGTTTTGCGCATCCTAAGGCGGATTCTGGTCTGCCTAGGAATTAAGTCCTACGTTTGTTATCCCTATTCTCTTTGTTGGTTTAGTATTTCTTTACATCAATCGATTTGTCCCGGAAGCGTTCAGAAAAATGTGTCACAATGGAAGTATAAAAAGCGTAGGTCGGATCTGCGAAAACGACTAGTATGGTTAGTATCTCTTCTGGCTCAATAGTAAAAATACTCAGTATCCCGCCCCTAGCCGCAGGCTCAAAAAAGTTATGAGCGTTTTTCAAGTCTCGCGAAAAGGCAAGGGCACCATCAGGCATTGTTTTGGAGTTTCGAAAAATTTTCTCTGATTTAGCTCAAAGGTTGTATATAGGGGTATTCTAGGGTGGAGAACATGAATCTGGAGTCCGTTTGTCGGAATTTTGAGGTTTACTGTAGATTGCGGTAGGTAACATGCCATTTAGGGGTCAAAACCCACCTTAGTATTTCGAAAATCGACAAACGGACGTTAAATTCGTATTCTCCACCTCAATTGACCCTCCTATACAAATTTTGAGTAAAATCTGAGATTTCGACCAAACTACCGTATAACCACCGTAATCTACCGTAAGCTGCGAAAAAAATCCATAAATCGACATCAGATTTGTGTTCAGCACTCCAAATAATCGTCAGAGCATGATTTTGAGACATATCTGTCGTAGAAATCCGGAAATCTCGAAAGTGGCGTTTTTCCCTCGAAAATTTTCCCGGTTCTGAAGCTTTGAACGGAATTAGCCGAAAACGTTGGAAAATCGACTAATAAACCACAGTTTCGTGATCAGCGCCCCTAATAAACCCCCTGGGAGAATTTTAGAAATCTGGAACTTTTTTTAAACGCTTCCAAAGCCCTCTAGTCGGTATAAATAAACGCCCAATCGAAAATCCGTACAAGTCCAAAACGCTATCAGTCTGGACAAAGTATGGAAAAGGTGCCTTCACCGAAACTTTGTTTAGGGGGGCAGTTTCGGGCGCTGACCACATTTATGGGGTCCGTTCCCGGATTTTCCGAAAACTAATGCGCTTTTTGGAAGGTAGAAAAAGCACAAAAAACGACCCTTTTAAAGGCAGTGTCCACGATAAAAACCATGTCTGATTTTTTGTTGGAGATCGTCAGCTGAGAGGCCTTGCGCAATCCTAACGTTGAAAAAACTAAGAAAAATGAGCTCGGAACGGTCTCCTACGGCCCCAAAGTTGGATACCCGTCAGCTCGTCACACCCCAGATGCATTTTCCACGCCCACCTACGTGAGCAAATGAATGCTCGAGATTGTGAGATGAGCGATATATTCCGACGAATAGCCCCGTTCTTCCCTTCATTCTCGACTTCTCTCTTTACTCAGGTCAGTTCGCACACATCGGCTGCAAAAGACGGAAGTTACAAGCCTCGGACAATGCTTCTTTAGCTCAATTTTTAGAGACCATAACTCCGTTCCTAGAAGGTCTTGTACGATTCCAAAACCATCATTGGAATCTGCATGGGACCGTCTCTAAGATAGGCGGAAAAGCAGAAAAACTATTCCTATCGTGAACACTGTCTTTAAGTTTGTAACTTCTTGGAACCAGCAGCTCGGGACGGGATACTGCGCAGTTTTGCTATTGAGCCACGAGAGACTAATGATACTAGTCGTTTTGGCAGATCCGACCTACGCTTTGTATACTTCCCTTGCCAGAACTCCCCTATGTTGAAACAATATGTAAGTTATTGCGGGTACTGATCACGAATCTGAGAGGTTCATTTGTCGATTGCCGAAAGTCTAGTTTTGTTGAAGGCTTCATTTCTGGGGAGGGGATCTTAGGGAGGGAAAGCGGCTTTTGTCAATTACCGGGTTGCTACGACAAATTTTCCTCAAAATCATTTTTGGGTGTGATTTGGATTGCCTAAAGGCACTGTTCACGTTAATCTTCGTCCATGATTTTTCAATGAGAAGCAATCGAGAGAACCATCATATGCAGATCAGTGTTGAAAAAGCGGATTTGAACGCATTCTAAGAGGCAGGAAACGGCTTAGAAAAATATTCTTCTGGGCAAGTCCGGCCTCCTCGGGTTCAGTTGTTCTCATCGACACGTCTCTATCACTGCCACGCTTTGACCTGCAACCATCAGCTGTGATTTTTATTGAATTAGGTAATGGATTGAACAGATTTTTGCCTGACGAAGATTCTAGAGTTGTTTTCGACAACAAATTCTCAAATTTAAGGTGGTAGTAAATGGGTAGATAACCGCGAGTTAACTCGCGGTTAACTGCAGCTTTTTAGTTGACGATTTTCAGGAGATGCGCCAGACATTTCTGAAACTAAGCACACGCATGGCACTGTATGAGCCACTAGATACGAATTGTAAAAAAAATTCAAAAAAAAAGGTCCGTTGTGCCTTTTTTTAGGGAAAAATAGTGATTCAGAATTTTTTTTCAAGTTTTTTTGAGCTTTTTTCAGCTCGCGGGAAGTTCACGCAAAACTGCAACTTAACGCGAGCTGACAGAAAAAAATGGAATTAGTGTGCAAATGAAGAAAAAGATAGATAGCTTCCGAAAAAGTCCTCCGGAGGAAGTCGTCGTGAAAGGGTGCAGGACGTTGATGATTTGGTGCAGTACCCCCACTATGAGTGTGCAGGATGTGTGCAGGACTCGACTGTGGGTGTGCAGGACCCCAATGGGAGTGTGCAGGTTGTGCGCAGGACCCCACTGGGGGTGTGCAGGACCCTAGTAGGGGTGTGCAGGATGTGTGCAGGACCCCACTAGGGGTGTGCAGGATGTGTGCAGGACCCCACTGGGGGTGTGCAGGACCCCACTGGGGGTGTGCAGGATGTGTGCAGGACCCCACTGGGGGTGTGCAGGATGTGCGCAGGACCCCTTTGGGGGTGTGCAGGACCCTAGTAGGGGTGTGCAGGATGTGTGCAGGACCCCACTGGGGGTGTGCAGGATGTGCGCAGGACCCCACTGGGGGTGTGCAGGACCCTAGTATAGGTGTGCAGGATGTGTGCAGGACCCCACTGGGGTGTGCAGGATGTGTGCAGGACCCCACTGGGGGTGTGCAGGATGTGTGCAGGACCCCACTGGGGGTGTGCAGGATGTGCGCAGGATTGCATTATTATCACGCCTTCTTCTGAGCAGGGCGGTTGTTTCTTCATTTTCACCATTGTGTCTTCTCGGAAACAACCGCTCGGCTTCCATGTTGAAGCTGTCATAGCAGCCCCCATCCAGAGCTTGACTATGCACGAAAAATATAAGCATATCAGTGATTGCATTTGTCATTCAGGCCCCGGTCAGAGTTGGTGCTATTTGCATTTGTAACCCACCGACTCCCCCCAGCACCCCCGCACTCCCCCAACACCCCCCAACACCTACCCGGTCGATACGTATGATTAAAATGATGGGGTGAGGTTGAGAAAATCACTCGATGCATCCAACTAGATATGACGATGATTACGTGGCGAACAGGATTGCACCTGTTCAGAGAAATAGTGAAGGAGAGTATAGTGAAGAAACGGAGGTAGCAATGTCGATAGCTTTCTAGTGATCCGCAGTGTTTTATCATCGACCCGCCCTTCCGGTGATTTTCTCATCCGCCGTCATCCACGTATTGTATGGATATCGACTGCGTCGGATACACCGAGTGATTTTCTCAACCTTACACCACCACATTATTCATACGCATCGATCGGGTGGGTGTTGTGGGGTGTTGGAGGGATACACCGGATGATTTTTGCATCCCATTTCCAATGCTTTCTAGGTGTATCGACCGGGCTGGATACGTCGGCTCATCCAACTATGACCGGGGCCTCAGACACATACTTCATTTCATTTTTGATAATAAAATGCATAATGTTGGTCACTAACGTTTCTCGCATTGCGAGTGGGAGATTAACCTCATTCTCCACATTTGGTTTTCTGCCACACTTCTTGCGCACTCCCACGGTCCTGCACACATCCTTCACGCTCTCACAAGGGCACTGAACACTTTTGATGACGTTCTGCACAAATGGGATGGGTCGTGCGCACATCGGTACAAAACTAGTTGGAGGAGGGCACTCACGATTCAGTTTAAGAATGTAACAAGAACTGTAACACACTTTCTTCCTCGTCCTGATCACTTTTTCACTAAGTAGAAAGATGGGTAAGCTCGCATAAACCTGGCGGTTAACTCGCGTAAAGTTGGTGGTTAACTCGGGGTTTAAAGGTGATGGTTAACTCGCGTTGAAAACGCATTTACTACCACCTCTAATGTTTCTTTCAATGAAAAACCACTGCCGATGATCGCAGGTCAAAACGTGACAGTGATAGAGAAGCGTCGGTGTTGACGAGAACAACTAAATTGCCGACTGAGGTAATCTTCAAACCCGTTTTTAAATTCTTGAAAAGCTTCCGAGCCCGTTTTTTAACACTGTTCTGCTTCTGGGGGGCGATCACCATTGTTTTTCGAAGAAAACTCGATGACTAAGTTTATCGTGAACAGTTTTTAGGTTGTGTCCTTATCTTGGAGAGGGTCACACTCAGGTCACAATGGTATCTCTGGAATCGTCCAAGACCCCCTACGAAAGGAGATATGGCTCCTTGAAAAAGCCTGAATTTTAAGGGCAAAAATTTGATGGACGAGTTGTCTCAGGCCCGTATTTCTCTTTATTCACAGTGGAGAAAAAAACAGGATGAGGAGATAGATCGGAAAGGAAGTGAAGAAGGATGACTCGGTTGAAAATCATCTATCCATCTAGCCGCTATTGAGATCGAAAATCAGGAAGGGGGCCGGGCCTGTGGTCGTCGCTTATATCTCGATTATTTGGAGGAATTGAGATCTCGCATTTGGCAGGTGTTATATGTACAAGAGGGGTCTTCTACGCAGTTACCTGAAAATCTCAAATTTCATATCTGAGAGTGTACTGTGCCTCTAAAGGCAGTGTTCACGATGAAAAATGTGTTTCAGTTTCCACTAGGGATGGGTAGTGGAGGGGCGCACTTTAACGTTAACGTCAAAAGAACGCATGAGAACGAGCCAGGAAGATCCCGAAAAGAGCCCGAAGTTGCTACTTTGAGCGCAAGGCAAACCTCAAAAGCGCAATGCCCGCCTTCCGGCGTGAACGAATGAAAGCTCGAGATCATGAGATAAGCTATAGTTTCCGATCAATAGCCCCGTTCTTGCCTTCATTCTCAACTTCTTTCTTCACTCTGGTCAGCTCGCATACAACGGCTGCAAAAGACGGAAGTTACAAGCCTCCGACAACTCGTCCACCATGGTCCCCAGCTCAGTTTGTGAGTGGCCATAACTCTGTTCCTAGAAGGTCTTGTACAATTACAGAGACATCATTAGAATCAGCATGGGACCATTCCAAAATAGGAGGGAAAACAGAAAAACTATTTTCTCCATGCACACTGCCTTTAAAAGCCAGTGTGCACGATAAAAATGATGCCCGAGTTTCCATCGGAAGTCGAATGTGCCGGGTCCATTGTAACAATATTGGCGAACGAATGGCTAAAAACGAGCCATAGAAAGCTCTGCGCGGCCCTCAAGCTTGGTTTTGTTATGTTCACCCCGCCCACTCCGTCAACGGTGGGGGGGGGTGGTAGGGCATAGCGAATACACGTTTCAGGGCCGTATACGGCTACTTATTGCTCGTTTTTTGCCGTTCTTCCGCCATTATTGTACCGATAGATACGTTACGGTTCGATTTCGGGTGGAGGCTCGAAGACAGCTTTTATCGTGAGCACTACCTCCAACACAACTTTGAGTTCCGATAATCGATTTTCGATAGTTGACGATAGGTTACGGTGTCTATAAGATAGTGCGGTCAAAGTCTCAGAATCGCCTCAAAACTTCTATAGTGCAGTCCACCAAGAGTGTCTCATTTACTTATCAATGAGAAGCGGTCGATTGGAGATCAATGAACATGAAACTCGTTGCAGCACAACCGCTCGCGCTCAATCGGTATCGAGCGTGCTGGTATGGGATTCATGCACATTGATCCCCAGCCGACCGCTTGTTATTGATAAGTAAATGAGACACTCTTGGTGGACTCCACTATATGTAGGTGGGGGTGGTGAATACGAATATGATGTTAATTCGTCGAGCTCCGAAGTATTAAAGTGGGTTTCGCTGCGTGGATGACACCTTTCACACCGTAATCTACAATACGCTGCATCGCATAAGTATAGCAACACCTCCGAAATAGGCGTATCATTGGTTGGATCGAGGTTTTGAGTACTGGTAGAGTTTCTATGCTTTGTGCTATGGCGAAAACGATGGATCATTTGATGTGACTCCAACTTCCCCATTTTGACTATAATTATAGGAAAAGCTTTGTGCTTTGTACGGCGCATAAGTATACCCAACACCTGGGAAACACGAAAATGTCTTGCGATGACCGATGTTTGTACCACAATTATGTGTGTATTTTGATAATATTGGTTCAGGATGATGCTATTTGTCCACTTCACCGATGAAATTCACTTGTATTCTGACGAGAAAGTCATGTTAGTTCCTTGGACTTGGATTTGAGTGGAATTCCAGCAAGGTAGGATGGCTAGCTGGACATGGTTCTGAATTCTTGCTGGATCCTGAATAGTTCAACGCATGCGGTTGCCCAAACGTCCCATGGGGCCTGGGAAACAATCCCAGCGAGACGTTCCTCAACGAGTTCTTAGCGACATGGTGTCAGCCCCAAGGTCTCAATACGAATCGTCTCTGATTTTCTCGGCAAATACCATTCCCTACTCCATCGACCAATATGAAAGCGTCGTGGGCTTCGAAATGGAGCAATCTCATCGCTCAGAACATTTTCACAGGGTTGCTAGACTCGAGCCCGCGCAATCAAACATAAGCATATTCTTCACGTATCGTCGATCACTGGTCGAGAGATCGCCGCGTGGAACACATGTAGCACGCATGCAAGCGAGGAGGTAGTGATAAGATCATTACCTCCTCGCTTGCGTACGTGCCACATGTGTTTGACGCGGCGATCTCTCGACCGGTAATCGATCATACAGTTTACCGCAATGTAAAAGGATAGGGTGCGGTTGCGGTTACACACTAAAACTACGGTGGAAGACGCCAGATTTCATTATCGATCGACAGCACAGCTGATTTTTTAGGTAAGCTACGGTTTTTCTTTTTTCTTTGTTTGTTTCGGCATCATTTTTGTTTCTGACTGTATAAATACTGCTAATAGGGGCTATTCTTAGTGCGTGAGGGAAATGAGCCGTTTGTTTGGGCTTCGAAGAATTTTTTTTCAAAACTCTGTTTTGAAATCGAAAAAACGGCAAATTCCTCTCGCACACTAAGAAAAGCCCCTATTCGTAATATTATAAGAGTCAGAAACAAAAATAATGCCGAAGCAAACAAAAAAAAAGAAAGATTTTAACTCACCCAGAAAATCAGCTGTGCTGTCGATCGATAATTAAATCTGGCGTCTTCTACCGTAGTTTTAGTGTGTGACCGTTACCACACCATGTCCTTTTAACACTGCAGTAAACTGTACAGTTCAGACAAACTTAAGTTCAATCGCGCGCGCTCGAGTCTGGAAACCTGGTGAAAATGTTCTGTGCGATGAGATTGCGACATTTTGGAGCTCAGGATGTTTTCCACTAGTTGATGGGGTAGGGAATGGTATTTGCCGAGAAACTCAGCAACATTTAGTAATGAGTCGTCGGGGCTGACATCGTGCCACGGGGAACCCGCCGAGGAATGTCTCCTTGGGATTGTTTCCCAGGCTTCATAGGACGTCTGGGCAACCACAAGCGTTGAACGATTCAGGACTCAACAGTAACTCGGAACTACATCCAGCTGGTCTTCATAGCTAACTGGAATCCCGAAATCCAAGTTCAAGGGAATAGCATGACTTTCTCGTCAGAAGAGAAGTGAAGTTCACCGGGAAAGTGGACAGCATCTTGTACATAGCATCATCTTGAAACAATAATACAAAAATACATAAAAGTGGTATAACCATCGGCCATCGCAAGGCATTTTCATTTTTGTTAGGTTTTGCTATACTTATGCGTCGCACGAAATACAACATTTCCTATAATTAAAGGCAAAGTGGGCACGTTGGAGTGATACCGAGTGATTCAACGTTTTCCCCGTAGCAGAAAACATAGAAATTTCCACCATTATTCGAAACCTCGATTCAACTAATGATACTCTTATTTCGAAAGTGTTGCTACACTTATGCGTCGCAGTGTAGACCTAAAAGTTGCTTGATGGGTTCCCTTACCTTGCGGCGAACTTTGAAAGTGCCCATAACATATCAGAGTGATTTTAGACAGCTGAAGAGGATAAACTTGGATTCTTTTTTCAAAAATAGTCCTGGAAAAGTACATTACATTCGAAAGCCCAGGCTGACCAAACGGAGTTCCCTTGTCAGAGCAAACGGTTTGTGAAACTCACATCGAAGATTGGAGGGAGCGCTGTCTTGGGCAAACGCATAGGATCTTTCGAGAATCATGGGTACAAAAATGGGCCACGATACTTGAAAGTGAAACCTCGATTTCGTTGTAGTTAACACTTAAGAGACCGCGTGTCCACACTGCGCACCCACGGCTGTTTTGTCCCTCGGACCGCGTGTCCACACTGCGCACCCACGGCTGTTTTGTCCCCCGGACCGCGTGTCCACACTGCGCACCCACGGCTGTTTTGTCCCTCGGATCGCGTGTCCACACTGCGCACCCACGGCTGTTTTGTCCCTCGGACCGCGTGTCCACACTGCGCACCCACGCCATAAAACTTTCAATATTTTCTGAAGTTCTAATGCGTGAAGACCTCCTCAAACACGAATAGGTTCTTAATAATACAGTGCGTTCAAAATTATACGACATACCCCAATTTCCGCGATTCCAAACTTCGCGTAATTTGAAGAGACTAACGGTAAACGCCAATCGATGCAGCACTCTCGAGAACCTCCGGGTACGAATCTCCATGAAATTAGAGCAACTTTCAGGAATCTGGCAACGAAAATTGTCAAAAACGACCGTTGCAAAATTATACGACATAGCCGACGTTCTTGCAGAAATTTCGGTTCTAGACCCTCTGTATCAGTTTGTTCATGGCAAGAACCATAATGAACATCAAGTTAATAGTATTCAGAATTGCCTTGATGCCCAACCACTTGGAAAACTCTTTTTGGTATGTTTCCACCCAGCTTTTTGTGAACGCCCTTTTCAATCTGCCCCGATTCGCTTATAACGGCTAGTTCAAGCGAAACCGCACACTCGTATTGTCTCCTCTGGTTGTATATGTATTAGAAGCTCAGGAATATATTACACGTATTCTTCTGGGTTAAGGTCCTGCGAACCGGCCGCTCATTCTAGCAAAGTGGCATGATCGACTTGAAACCAAGCCTGCGTCATCCTACTGAGTGAAGGCGGATGCGGACTAGAAAGAACTGCGACTGATTTTCCGACACAGTCTGATAATCTGCGATGTTCATAGATCATGTCCGAAAAACCTGGTCCACCACCCGAATCCGGGTCGATACATTTTTCTTTCTCCTCGAAAGTTCCTACTCAAGGATAGTTCTGATCCATGGGTGGATCCTTCGAAACCCATTTTTATCGGTTGAGAGCAAGCTCATTCCGCACGAGCCTGAAATATTCTAATCTATTTAATTGTTTTTTTTGAGCAGAGAGTGGCGTGGCGCGGTTCGATGATGGAGAGCCGTATTGATAGATCGCCGCGATCTATCAATACGGATCTCAATCATCAGGCCGCGCCGCGCCGCGGTGGCACTCTGCTCAGCCCCTAAGTGTTCTTAGCACTGGAGAGATCTATTAGGTCTAGAAGTTAATTTCCGCGTTTTTTGTTGTTATTGATATTTTGTAAAAATAAAATTATTTTTATATAACGAATTTTATGTTATAATGCTTCACTGTATTATCAGCTTTCTATTGATATATAACTTGCTTCTCGTACCTTATTAAAAAAGTATTATTTTAGTTTCAGAATATGTCAACTTTTGTGCCGGAAAAACGCCATTTGCGGGAAGCTCTCCTTTTCCTTTTTCATCTCAAGAAGAAAGCCACTGACGCGCACCAAATGCTTGCCCAAGCTTACGGGGATGCTGCTCCATCCATAAGAACCTGCCAAGAATGGTTTCAGCGTTTCAAATCGGGTGATTTTGACGTTAAGGACAAAGATCGACCAGGACAGCCAAAAAAGTTCGAAGACGAAGAACTTCAGGCTTTGTTGGATCAAGATTCGGCTCAAACGCAAGAACAGCTCGCGGCATCTCTCGGCGTCACCCAAAAAGCAATTTCTATTCGATTGAAGGCAATGGGGAAGATTCAAAAGGAAGGAAAATGGATTCCCTATGAGCTCTCAGAACGCAACAAAGAGCAGAGAAAAACAACTTCACAAATCTTGTTGGACCGATTCCAAAGAAAGTCTTTTTTACACCGCATCATAACTGGCGATGAAAAGTGGGTGTACTACGACAATCCGAAGCGAAGAAAATCGTGGGTTAGTCCTGGTGAAACAACAACTTCGACCGCTAAACCAAACATCCACGGGAAGAAGGTCTTACTGTGCATATGGTGGGATCAACGCGGTATACTGTACTATGAACTTCTTCAACCTGGCGAAACAGTTACTGCGAATCGCTATCAACATCAACTAGCGCAATTGCGGCATGAAATCGAAGCAAAGAGACCAGAATGGGCGAGTCGACACGAAAAAGTCATATTGCTTCATGATAACGCTCGACCTCATGTTGCTCGAACGGTAAAGGATACGCTAAAAGAGTTCAAATGGGAAGTCTTACCGCACCCGCCGTACTCTCCAGACATCGCCCCGTCGGATTATCACCTTTTCCGGTCAATGGCGCATGGTCTAGCGGAGCAGCGCTTTCAAGATCGTCAAGATGTCAAAAAATGGCTCGATGAATGGGTGGAGGCCAAACCAGAAAAATTTTATTATGATGGAATCCATAAGTTACCCAAACTCTGGGAAATGGTTGTTATTAATGACGGAAATTATTTTGAATAAAAATTTTGTTTAAGTATGTCCAGTTTTCAATAGTGTAAAAAGCGTAAAAAACGCGGAAATTAACTTCTAGACCTAATACAAAAGGACCCACACTTATCCTCGTGTAAGAACTCTGGAGGAGAATGTGTGTGGAAAAAATAATGTATAGATCCAGATTCAGGTGATGTGGCAAGCTGGACCAGGTTTTCGCGACATGACCTGTTAACCTCACTGATTATCAGAATGTGTCGGAAAATCATTTCCAGTTATTTCTAGTCCGTATCTGCCTTCACTTCTTGTCGGTAGGATGACGCAGGCTTGGTTTCAATTCGATCATGCCACTTTGCTAGAATGGCCGGCCGGTTCGCAGGACCTCAACTCAGAGGAAAACGTTTGATATCTTCTTGAGCTTTTAATATACATCCAGAGGGGACGCTACGAGTGTGTGGTTTTGCTTAAACAAGCCATTATAAGCGAATGGGCGCAGATTGGAGGCGGCGTTCACAAAAAGCTGGGTTGAAATATACCAAAAAGAGTTTTCGAAGTGGTTGGGCATCAAAGCAATTCTCAAGACTATTAACATGATGTTTACAATGGTGGTTTTTACCATGAACGAACTGATATAGAGGGTCTAAAATCGCAATTTCTGCGAGAACGTCAGCTATGTCGTATAATTTTGCAACGGTCATTTTTGACAATGTCCGTTGCCATATTCCTGCCAGTTGATCTAAATTCATGAAGATTCGTACCCGGAGGTTTTCGAGGGTGCTGCATCGATTGGCGTTTACCGTTTGTCTTCTCAATTTACGCGAAGTTTGGAATCGGAAAAATTGTGGTATGTCGTATAATTTTGCAGATTATTCGCTAAATCGATTGTTTGACGCACGAGTGGGACTGAAATGACGAAGAAACCGAGGAAAACACATTAATCACGAAATCCTGAGGGCACAAAATCCTTTACTTTCACTCCTCTTCTTTACTCTCAGTGGAACTGTTTGTTGTTACAGTGAGATCTTTTGTGGACCCGTTTTTCGCAGTTCTCTATTTTGCGTTGCAGCGTTCATTCCTTTGGACCCAAACTAGTACTGTTTTGCCTAAAATATTCTTCTATTTTCGATTAGTCCCATTTTTTACAGATGACAACTACCGTGAACATGTTCATACAACTGGACATCTAGTCCAGGCCAGATAGTAATATCACTGAAATAAGACTACTTAGCGCGTTTCTCGCCGTTTCTTCGTAATTTTGGTAACACTTGGTAGCCAACGCATTGTTTTGAGTGGGAAACTCGGAAACAAAATTCATCGTGAACATTGCCTTTAAAAAAGCGGTGGATGATTGCTTTTTTATAGCCTTACTTCAGATCTCTATCTACTCTCTGTACTCTCAGCTGGAGTGGAAATGGAGTACTGGTTGTGTAAGTAAGGAAGCCTGCTCCGATCAAAATGGTTCCCAGCTGACCGCGTGTCCACACCAGTCACCCACGGAAACGATTAGTCGTGGAGCGCACCGGTCGGCTGTGGAAATTCGCAGTGGAGCAGGCGGTCTCTTAAAGGCAGTGGTCGCGATCAAATATGCTTGTATTCTTTTTCTCTCCAAATCCTTTCCTGGGTCTCGAGTAGTAGGACCTATAAGAAAAAATCGCGAAAAAACACTGTTTTGGGCCGAATTTGAAACCTGAACTTTCTTGTCTTTTGATGGTGGACGAGCCCTCTCCACATCATCGGCATGGATGACCTCTTATATCAAGAACATCAGCTAGCTTGAAATTGAATGTCAATCAATGAACCTTCGAATTTATGTACACATCTAGTCAAAAACATTGACTGAAGTGATGCTTTCATTATTCAACTGTTTTTATTCGTTAAATTAGCATTTATTTCGTCCCCTGAATGTCGATGACTTTTGACTGCTCGGCATGAGACTGCGATCTGTTTCGTCATCGCTGTGCACGTGTGCACGAACTAGCTTCTTTGGGCCCTAGAAACTCTAATTGTAGACCGTTTTTCACCGCGCTACATTCATAGTTTTTCAGCTGTTTTTGATCTAAGCTGATTTTTGTAGTTTTTTCGATAACGTTTTTCATCGTGACCACTGCCTTTAAGTGTTAATGGTATTTGCATTCACTGGCTGCTGAAAAGTGTTCCTAGCAGATCAGCGCAACTGTGACATTTCGATATTCGAGAAAGGCCGGTCAGCTGATAAGTGCTAAGGTGTGACAATCGCAGTTTACAGTTGGTAGTTTCCTCAGGAAAGACGTGAACAACAAGGTATACTTGCATTATCTTTGCCTTGTTCCTCTGCAGCCACAAGAAAAAACAATTGAAAACAACATTGATGACGATTAAGCGCCCCGCCCTCTCGTCACGGCCACCGGACACTCTCGCATAGCTAATCTATCAGGTTGACAATCTTATCACGCAATGCCCGCTCATCAAAGGGAAGATGATTGATGAACAAGACAACAGAGCAGAAATCATCCCAGAAAAGACTAACTGGCAGGCAGTACGGGCCGATTTAGGAATCGGGAAAAATTTTATAATCGTGGAAACAGAATTATTTCCATAATTTTGCGACCAGAGCATTCTCCTCCTTGAAGGTTTTACCTTTTTAACGACATTTGCTGCCCAACACGGCTTTTTCATTTTCATCATATCGTATTTACCCTGAGGCTCCTTGATGAAAGACTAAAACTCATAGGCATGAAGCGTTACGGGCTGCACCACTGACAAGTAGACCTTCGACTTGAACCTATCGGAAATTCTCCTGTCGCATAGCACTCTAGTCATCGACTGCCATACCAACCACGTTGAGCTGGCGCGAAAGCCTTTTTCACTGTCTTGACTGTACTTAGATAGGATAGTCGAACTAAGGTAGTTTAAGACGTAAATGCAGGGGTTCAACGTCGTCGATCTCCACAGAGTCGCGCTCACTTTTATCCTTGATTAGATATTCGGTTTTCTCGACGCTGAGGCAAATTCCGAAATACAGTGATGTCTGAAAGCCTCCGTACCGACGGTTCATTGGCTATGATTGCGACTGTAACGTTGTAAAAAGCGGAAGAGATTCAAGGGGGTAGACGAGATTTGGGAAAGCCGCATAGTAAGTGGGAAGGGCTGTAATGAAAATGCTTGGACCCTAGGGGGCAGTGTGCAGGGCGTTCTGAAAAATTCTGAACTTTAGAAGGAGTTTGTGGTACATTTTCAAACTCGGCAGAACTTCATTCCATCATCCATGCTATGTTGTGATATCGACATTATTGCAGATGACTCATCGAAAAATAAGGTTGATGAAGCTTGTGGAGAGCTTCAAAAACGCTTATAATGATCAAATCAGCATCCGATTGAAAAAAGTTGACTTATATAAATCGATTATTCGAAAGCTTGAGATACCGAGTAAATCAAAAGGCGATCATCAGAAAAACGTGATTTTCGGATAAGTCGAGAAGTCGATCGTACGAAGATGTCCAATTTTTGACTGATTCGCAACGTCCATCTTTCGGAAAAATTTCAATTGCCCCAAGTATACCGTGTACTAGCAACCTGTTGCCCACTGTTTACAAATGCAGTCGGCACGGATCGCAGCGGAGTCATTTTGTTCCCTCTTGCCGGCGTGGTTTGAGCTAACGCGAACTGCGCCGGCACTTGGGAACCAAATGCCTCTAGACGATCCTTGCCGACTGTATGCTCTCCGCATCAGATTTAGTCTGGTAAATGGACCAGGCGCGATTATTGCGGATGGTAGTGAGGCGTTGGCGGTATCACCAGCCAACAAGGTTTCGATCGCGCGCTGCAATCTACCGTCGCAGCGCCACACATTGGATTTCCATTCAGAATCGTAGACACTTCTGAATGTGTAACACGCCTATACATTGCGTCTTGCGAGGTTCAGCCGATGTTAAAGGCACCGTTCAAGACACTCCGTTCTTGAGTTCTTAATGAAAAACAATTGATGTAGTCCTCAAGAGCTGAACATGGTTTAAAAACAGATTCAAACGTTTTTTTGAGAGACAACAAAAGCTTCGAAGTGGTTTTTATTGAAACAGAATAGGATAAAATTTCGCCTGACGAAGATTCCCGAATGTTTTCGTTTACCAACTTACAAATCCATTGCCTTCGTGATTAAAGACGATTGGTGATGATTGCAAGTCAATGCGCGGCAGTGATTTAGCAGTGTCGCGCGCGGTTGATGGCAACAACTGGACCCAAAGAGGACGATGCTGACCAGAGGGAGCATCTTCAGATCCGTTTTTCGTCTCTGAGAAGGGGTTTGGAACCGTTTTTCATCGATGTTCGGCCTCTGAGAGCTGCCAAAAGCGTTTTTCAGCGAAACTCAAAGATGAAGTTAATCGCGAACGGAGTCAGGTTTCCTATCCTCCAAGACAAGTGGCTTCTCTAGCCACTGCCTCACAATCGCTCTTCATCAGTAGGGAACTGAAAGAGCCTGTGCGATCCGTGCCCACTATATGTACATGTATTATATAAGTAGACTTTGCAATGAAATAGTAGTGTGCCCACTCGCTCTAAACGTGCTCGAGTTGCCGTTAGAATATTTTTCGGATTTTTTTGAGTTAATCATCCTATCACTGCTCTTTGTACATTTATAGGCTCGAAGGAGGTTGTGGGTTGAATTACTGGGTCACTGAACTCGACCAGAACCGATTGTAACGGAAACTGTTCGGTTGTGGTGATACCACGACATATCTCGAAGAACTCCCTAAATGAACAGTGCGCGAGAGAAAATGAAAGCGTGACCACATTCTTATCAATATTCGCAGATATCGAGTGACGATTGACGAGAGTAAAGCCATGTTTCAGACTACAGCGCGTTTCAAAATGATAGAGCCACTGCTGAAATTGAGGGTTCCGCTTATGGTTCGTGGCAATGCCATCGTATTCAGCACCACCGAGAGTCCTAACATCAGGGTTTTATGAAATAATTTGGGAGATAACGGAGTTTACAAAAAATTTATCTATTTTCCACGTCCTCAAAATGGTAGAGCCACCATCGACGATTATCATCCACTCTGAAATTCTTTTTTTTTCATTCAGTTTCAAACGATTTCCGTGCATGGTCCTGTTCTCTCCGATACCCACTATGCCTTGCGAACAGAATGAGGCATAGCGCTGTGATTGATCCGTGTTAGGTGCGGCCCCCTCCCTTTAGCTTGAAAATTCGTGCCCGCCTCCTTCCGGCTCAGAAATTCGTGCGGTCCTCAAAGGAGTCGTGAGTGGCATTTTCAGATAAGTGAAAATTGGCAAAATTTGTAAATTAGTGGATAAATTTCTCCGCAATTTTACCACTGAATACCTACTATTTTGTCGTGTTGGGGAGGACGGACTGCGCTTCTTCATTCCCGTCGTTCAAAAGTGGGCACCTTCTTTACGATCACTGCAGCGTGAGTTCAGGCTTGTTCGCAGAATCATGCCGGTAGTTGTAGATCACGCTTGAATTTGTGCTCTGCACTCATCGGTCGCGCCAGCCGTTAAATTGCTGCTCAAATTGGCCGACAAAAAAGATTGGCAGACCTTGATCTGAGGAACGCAACACCCTTCAGGAACAGAAAATTTTCTCGAAAACTTCACTATCTACCCTTGAAAGTACAGCGCTAGGAGTCGAACTGCATAGCCTCTATGAACTGGGCCTGGAAGAAGTTGTCGCTCTCTGTTTCAAATCGCAGGTGTGGATCAGCAGCCCCAACATTGACGAGCTCTCGGAGTATAGCAACACTGTAACTGTAACCACATTTTGTATCAATAGAATTTACAAAATTTATAACAATTAATTAGTAGAATACTGCCATTCTTTTAGTATGTCTAAAATATATAAAAATCTTCGAGCTACCTTCTTCACTGAAGAGCCCGGAGTAGCTAGAGATATGAATTGTTTAAAGACGGGCGAAACAATGCATATCTAAAATTATTCTACTCATTTTTATATATGTAAAACCATTCCGTTCTAGTCTCGAGCATATGATTTATATGATTCAACTTTGAAAAAAATTTCTACAAGTTTCATCATTCTATTACTGTTTAAAAATAAACACACAATTCAGAAACGGAACCAAAAAGAGTTGATGGAGAAAATTCCGATGGGAGCCGCCTGACATTGGGTGGGATTCATTTCGAGTTTGCTTGCAGGGACGTGGAGAGTTTTAATGGGATATTTTCACTTCTTTGGCAACCTGTCTGTTTCCCCCAATGTTTCCCATTCAGGTGATCTTTTCTGATAAGAAAGCTCAATCTTAGGGCATTGACGGATTCCTCGGTTATTAGAATGTTCCAAGAAGTGACGGCAGATAATTGGCAGTTGTTATTTGAAAAGTGAGAATCCCGTTTAATCGTCATTTTCCTGCGTGCAAACTCGAGCGAACAGGGCCAGTCGTATTCCAGCCCTTTTTAACTCTTGAAGAATGTCGGATTTGTTGCTAACCGCTCTCCAGACGTTCCGGCTGGAATCAGGGAGCGATCACTCCTTCCTGACCCGGTTGACGGAGGCAGTTGAGTTAAACACCAAGTGCCGTATCCTACGAACCTCAAGATTCGATAGCAAGCAAAGGTATATGGGGGATTAACTTTTACTATAGTCAGCTTCAGCTTTCACACAATTGTCTACCACTCTTCTTTGTTGGCCAAATTGGAGTAATGCAACGACTGCTATGACCTGATAAATGCAAACTTGGTCTTCGACTAACATCTTGGGTCCGCTAGGCGTGTCAGGTACCGGAGCGATTATGGACTACTTCCTGTTCCTGGCTTCTAAAATTATATTTCAATTGTTTTTGCCGAAAATGTGTGAAAAAATGACTTCATTAAGCACAAACTGCTTTCAGAGTCATTCTGCATCACATTCTGGCGTGATTTTTTAAAGAGAGTCTGCACTAACTCCACATAGTTTTCAGCGTTGTGACTACCTAGAAAGCCCTGAACAACTGCAACAAAACTGCTCTAAACCGCTCTCTCCGTCCTGTTCAACAGCTTTGCAAAATCCTCACATTTCATTATCCTGTTGATCTGTGGTCCGGCGAATATACCAACCCCGACCTTAGCTTCGAACATTTTCGGAAAAAGATCTTGGAGGTATTAAAATGTTGTTGACCTTTTTGTCAAGAGCAGTGACAAATTCCTTAATGAGGCTTAAAGGCAGTGGTCGCGATCAAAGATGCTTGTCGTCTTTTTCTCTCTAAACCCTTTTCTGGGTCTCGAGTAGTAGGACCTATAAGAAAAAATCGCGAAAAAACCAGTGTTTTGGGGCAAATTTGAAGCCTGAACTTTCTTGTCTTTTGATGGTGGACGAGCCTACTCCACTTCATTGGCATCGATGACCTCTGATATCAAGAATATCAGCTGGCTTGAAATTGAATTTCAATCAATGAACCTTCGGATTTATGTACACATCTAGTCAAAAACGTTGACTGGAGTGCCTTCTGTCATTGTTCAATTGTTTTTACTAGGTAAATTTGCATTTATTTCTTCCTCTGAATGTCGATGATTTTTGACTGCTCGGCATGAGACTGCGATCTTTTTCGTCGGCGCTGTGCACGTGTGCACGAACTAGCATCTTTGGGCCTTAAAAACTCTAATTCTAGCCCGTTTTTCACGGCGGTACCTTCATGGGTTTTCAGCTGTTTTCGATCTGAGCTGATTTTTGTAGTTTTTTTTATAAGATTTTCATCGTGACCACTGCCTTTAAAGACAGTGTTCACGATAATCTTCGATTTTGGGATTGATCGCTTAATCGATTGTTCGGAACCCGGGTAGACTTGAAATGACCAAGAAATCGAAAAAAACGCATTAGAAGGGGGCGAAATGATTTACCCTCACCCCGCCTTTTTACTCTCACAGGAACTGTTCGTTGTGACTGCGAAATCTTTTGTGGACCCGTCCTTTCCAATTCTCTAGCCTCTGTTGCTTCGCACTTTCTTTCAGACTCAATCTAATGCTGTTTTGCTTTAAATATTCTTCCATTTTTCATAAGCACCATTTTTGACTGGTGGCAACCACCGTGAACATGTTCATCCAATCGGACAACTAGTCCAGGTCGGAGAATAATGTCACTGAAATACGATGTTTTAATGCGTTTCTCGCTGTTTCTTCGTAATTTTGGTAACACTTGGTTGCCAACGCATTGTTTTGAGAGGAAAACTCGGGAACCAAAATCATCGTGAACACTGCATTTAACTTGATGTGCAGCGGTGACAATAACACGAATCGGAGTCTTGGTCCAAGACACTTGTGTTTTTATACCTGTACAGCTACTTTCGGAACATTCAAAAACGTTCTAGAAAGTTCTGAGAGTTTCAGGAAAGTTCTCAAGTTTCTTGAACATTCTTGAGTGTTCAGGAGATTTGTAGGAACATCTAGACAACTCTAGGAGTTCAGGGAGGAAGCTCGGCACTGAAAGCAAATCTAGATTTTTTTCGAAAGCACGCGATTTTCCAAATTTCTTTGGCACGGTCACAGAAGCGAAGTTTTTCTGGAATAACAGCGATTTTCTTTCTGTTCTAGACCTAACGGATAAAGAAAACACAATTTCAACCCAAAAACAGAGCAAAGGTGAAAATTTGTTACAGTGTTGAGACGTACTGCATACAATCCGGCTCTTGAGGGCTCCTCGAACTAACTTATTCTGAATGTTTTTCTACGGGGTTGCCAACTCTACTAGTTACTAACGTCCGACCCCCAATTCTAGTGGCCTTCAAGAATTTAGTGTGAGCATGGAAGTTTCAGCTACAATCAAATGGCGTCGATTGCAACAAGAACCTCTGCTACCACCTCATGTTCAGGACGTTGGATGGCACGTGCAATAACCTCGATAGGCCAATGCTGGGAGCTGCATTCCGGCAATATATTAGGTATGCCACAAAAGAGTTCGCTTTTGTACGCAAGTGAGACTCCAGCTTTCATAACCACTTTATAGGAAATTTTCGGTGTAATAACACCTTCTTCAGCCTATAATAATGGCAACTATATATATATATATATATATATATATATATATATATATATATATATATATATATATATATATATATATATATATATATATATATATATATATATATATATATATATATATATATATATATATATATATATATATATATATATATATATATATATATATATATATATATATATATATATATATATATATATATATATATATATATATATATATATATATATATATACATATACAACGAAACGACCCAACAATAAAGGTACAACTAACCCGCTGTGGTGTTCTACAGTGGAGGTCTGTAAAGTTATTACTTAGATGTGTACAGTACTCATCCAACGACGGAATTAGACGACCCCACCTTAGTTGTATCCCAGCGCAACTAAAAATGACTACGTATCTATCGCAGCCGCTATGATATCAGTCTCATTGCCTCCATCAACTCGTCCCTATTATTTATCTCTGGTGATAGTCGTCTTATCGCCAGCGCCTCCATTAACTTTCTTTCAAGAGAAGTTTCGAGAGAGCGGTGCAACACTGACACTTTCAGGGCAGCAGGGGGGTCATTCGTGTGGTGTAGAAGCCGATATTGCGAGAAGCTATTATTTGGGTGTGACGATGGATTCCGCAGGGCTCGTGAGTTCTCGTCTATACGTGCATATAGCGGTCGTGACATCTCTCCTATATATGTATTTCTGACTGCATCCCTCGCAAACAATCAAATAAACTGTGTCTCGTAACTGGCAGATTTTCTTCTCAGTACAGTAAGTACATCGTCTTCGCCCACATCGTTCTTCGCAAATTCTTGTCGAGGTCAATTAGCTCTTGAGTGTTTGTGGAGGTCTAGTTTTGCCGGCAGTCCTGAGAGCTTCACAAGTCTGTTAACGTCCTTCGCGATTCGTTCATTGACGTAAGGTAGAACCAGAGGTGCACCTCCGCGAGTGAACGCATGTTAAATAGCCGTTTTCAGCTAGAATCGTTGTAATTTCCGTTTCGACCTGTGGTGACTCAAAAGACTTAATTTTGTTCTTGGTAGCAATGAGATTTCTTACTACGTTCACCTTCATGTATAGCGGATGCGCTCTTCGGGAGTGCAGAATGATGTTTCGTGAAGCGGGCTTCTTGTACCAGGTCAGTTCTTTCGTGCCGTCGAATATCCGTACTTTTGGATTGAGAAAAGGTAGAATTCCGTTCTCGTCAGGGGCCTCCATTGTAAAGCTGAGACTCTCCTCACATGTGTAGAGGTTTTCAAGTACAGTGCAAAGATCCTCGAGCGTAGACCCTATAACAAAGATATCATCGATGCGGTTTATTTGCGGTCACTAATGGAGTAGATCAAGGAGTTCAAGACGCAGTACTGTGTGGATTTCACAAGTTTGCCCATAAATTACGATGGCGTGAAAATTCACCACCTACTGTATTGGACAGGATAGCGACGCTTCGCGCATCAATACCTTTTCCTCGCACATCGCTATCAGCACCTAAACCTGCGCCCACAGTGGAACCAGCCCTCGCATCACTCCGTCTTAACCTTGTTCAATGCTATACCAGCCACAAAACGACATTTGCTTCGAATCTTACTGTACAGGAAAGACTTGGACTGAGCAAGCTTCTGTCGTTAAAGGGAAGAGCTTCGTTACAGCGTTAGCGACAAAGGAGGCGATTTCGTTGTGTTGTCGCAAACAATGGATAAATACCTTGGAGAGCATGCCTGTCGGACACCAACACATACGAAAGATCATCTGTGCGCGAGTTCGAAACGGTGTCGAAGCATCTGAGCACAACGGTTAAGAGAATCCTGAGCAAGGTTATGGACCCGAAGACTACAAGTCGCTTCTTACTGACATTTCCTTCACTCATTACATACCACGCACTGACCAAAACGCACAAGCTCCGTGATCAAGCCGACCTGCGCTATATACCGGAGAGCAACATCAAAACAAGACTGATCATTTCGTCATGTGGGGGACCGTCAGACAGAATCAGTTGGTTCCTTGTCAGACTTCTCTCACCTCTCTTACGACACGTTGCCGCTCATATTGTGAATGTTGAGGAGTTCACGTCTACATTGAATCGATGCGAAGTGCACAGCCATGCGTGCTACGCGAGTTACGACGCGGTGTCTCTGTACACGAATGTTAACAACGATGGTGCTGTCGATGCAATCGTCGAACTCTTGGAACGACATCAAGACGAAACTCCTACTTTTGGATTGCTGGGTGAGTATATAAGAGAGCTGCTGTCTGCGACGCTTAAATGCAATATCTTTCAATTTGATGGTGAACTCTACACGCAGAAACGTGGCCTTGCTATGGGCCTGAGGATCGCACCCCTGCTTGCCATCGTATTCCAAGACAGATTAGAAAGGCGATCCCTCACACAAAGGGTACTTTTCTACAAAAGATACATCGATGATATCTTTGTTATAGGGTCTACGCTCGAGGATCTTTTCACTGTACTTGAAAACCTCAACACATATGAAGAGAGTCTCAGCTTTACAATGGAGGCCCCTGACGAGAACGGAATTCTACCTTTCCTCAATGCAAAAGTTCGGATATTCGACGGCACGAAAGAACTGACCTGGTACAAGAAGCCCGCTTCACGAAACATCATTCTGCACTCCCGAAGAGCGCATCCGCTATACATGAAGGTGAACGTAGTGAGAAATCTCATTGCTACCAAGAACAAAATTAGGTCTTTTGAGTCACCACAGGTCGAAACGGAAATTACAACTATTCTAGCTGAAAACGGCTATTTAACATGCGAGCCCAAGTCTTGGCGACCGACATTCACTCGCGGAGGTGTACCTCTGGTTCTACCTTGCGTCAATGAACGAATCGCGGAGGACGTTAACAGATTTGTGAAGCTCTCAGGACTGCCGGTAAAACTAGTATTCAGACCTCCACAAACTCTCAAGAGCCTATTGACCTCGACAAGAATTCACGAAGAACGATGTGGGCGAAGACGATGTGCTTACTGTACTGAGAAGAAAATCTGCCAGTTACGAGACACAGTTTATTTGATTGTTTGCGAGGGATGCAGTCAGAAGTACATATATAAGAGAGACGTCACGACCGCTATATGCACGTATACACGAGAACTCACGAGCCCTGCGGAATCCTTCGTCATACCCAAATAACAGCTTCTCGCGATATCGGCTTCTACACCACATTAATGATCCCCCTCCTGCCCTGAAAGTGTCAGTGTTGAACCGCTCTGTCGAAAGTCCCCTAGAAAGAAAATTAATGGAAGCACTTGCGATTAGGCGACTACATATCCCCGGAGATAAATAATAGGGATGAGTTTATGGAGGCATTGAGCCTGATATCATAGCAGCTGCGATAGATACGTAGTCATTATTAGTCGCGCTGGAATACAATTAAGGTGGAGTCGTCTAATTCCGTTGTTGGATGGGTACTGTACCCATCTAAGTAGAAACATTACAGACCTCCACTGTAGAACACCACATCGGGTTAGTTGTACCTTCATTGTTGGGTCGTTTTCGTTGTATACATATATATAGTTGCCATGATTATAGGCTGAAGAAGGTGTTATTACACCGAAAATTGCCTATAAAGTGGTTATGAAAGCTGGAGTCTCACTTGCGTACAAAAGCAATATCTGATAGAAATGAGGCTTCGAGATGACAGTATTCTAACATATTTAAAAGAGAGTTTGTTGTTCAGTGATATTTCGGCCTGAATGTCGATGATTTCAGGCACTTCCCTCCACAATATGATGATGGCTTGGGAGAACCCATCTGTGAGTGGCACTTCTTCATAAATTTTGAATCAGTCATTTATTAGCGTTATGAACAAATGAAGTGGCTTGGCCTACGCACCTGTGTTGTCATTTTCGTAGCATTCCTGAATATGTGGTTCGCGCCACAACTGTTTTTGCCTTTTTTTTCACCGTCTTAAGGATATTATACGAAAAAGTGCTAGATGACTAAGCAAAGAATGGTAGATGATCGAACCCACAGCCATTTTCAAGTGGCCTCAATTTCATGCGTGCGTAATTATAAATCCTCGCGTTCTGTCAGTAACGTTAGGCAGATCAATTGTTCATTGAACTCGAAAATTGAAAGTAATTCCGGGCGTGAACGATGCGTTTGAGGGCTGATTGAATTGCACGACCTGAACCATAATGCCAATGCCGTTGGAAGTGTCAAAAGCGAGCTAAAATGACCGTATTTGAACTTACCTCTTTTTTGACGCCTTCGAAAGCGTAAGCGTTTCCGCGCCGTTTTAGTGCTCTAACTTCGCTATATCAACCTTTTCGTGAGCGTGTATGCTGCTTTTCACCGCAATCTCATTTTCTTTTTTTTCACCTCTTTCCAGGAAACCATAATCCATTTTGCTGAGCAAGATATATACTCTGTTTCAATCGAGTCCGTCAGTGGAGAGCCCCAAGAAGCAGAAGTAAAAATTTTCTGCGCTTTGCCGCATGCAGTGTTGGATGGCTATACATGTCAGAGTCGCAGAGGAAAACTTTTGACCTCTTCGAGCTCTCCATCGGCGAAGTCGATTGGAGCAAAGTATATGAATGGCAGCATTTTTCTGATGGGGTAAGTTGGAGTAAAATGGACGTCTCCTAAATTTAAGTTAAATGTCGTGCATTTTGAGACGTGAGTATTTGACATCTCCAATTCATTCCACCAGCGAGAGCTGATATTTTCCTAGAAGTACAAGAGCCATCGATGACTGAATATAGAGCTGAGATTTACTGGTTTTTCGAAATTTCTAAAAGTTCTTTCTGCACCCCCTGCTCCTGTAGGTGCCAACCTGTTTTCACATCAGATGTTACTACGAGTTTCAGAAATGCTTCGAAAACTGACTAGTGTTGGCCTCAAGTTATTTCACGACTTCACTGGACTCCTCGGGAGTACCAGAGTAATTGCCAGTTTTTCCCCTTATTGCCCTGAAGCTTGATGCATATAGAGTTCTCGTAATAGTTTTAGTCCGACGAATGGACGGGGCTGCGAGGGTAGATCACCTCGCGCAAATCGAAACCCCATCCTCCAGTGAGGCCGACAACCCCGCACGGCCGGCCGCCTGGTTCATGCTTCAGACTAAATCGAAAACGGAAACCATATCTTCGCCTCAGAATTCTCAGTCTTGGGAATAGACGGGCATGAAATTTTTCTCTGAAACTTTGATCTTCTTTCCACTTGTGCAACATCATTCTTTTTCATTCGCTGTGCCGGAAAGTTTCAGTGCGGAGAACATGTGAAGCTTAGAACATTTGAAATCTGATCATTTCTTCTGCGAAATCGAGCCATTCCGAAGGTTTTAATTATTTACATTTGGTTCCACCGCAGTTTGTCGCGTGCGAAACTATCCTAAATGGGGGGAGCACTCAAGTAAAACGGGTTATATATCACAGAGGAAAAGGTGGAAGGGGAGCGTCAGACCCTTCGATGCCTGAGGGGTCTGAGGATTAGATTTTCTGATCTGGCCGGGCTCCATCTACGAGATACAGAAGATTGGCTAATTTTTAAAGCTGTTAGCAGTGTTCCCAAAGTAAAATTTGTGTAGTTGTATTTAAAAAATTATCCAGAACAATTTATATCAATTATTAACCAATAGTGTTTACAAGATTGTAGAGAAAAGGTTTGAGAAACTTATCCAATCCTGTAATTGTAACGGAGTTTCATGTGACCCATGACTGGGTGGTATTCCTAGGTTTGTGAAGCGGGAGCCGGATTTGTCAACGATAAACTGTGGTTTTAGGGTATAATTTACTCCGTGGGGTAATTTTTTGCGATTCATCAAAAAATAAACCCGAATTTTTGGGGTATATATGGGAGTATCCGATACCCGGCTACAGGAGTCGGGTATCCGATACTATTTTTCCAACAAAGGAGCTCAATCAGCAATTTGCTACTAGCAAACTGCGAAGAGTTGCGATTTGAACCATTTGGATTCAACTTATGTACAGCCTCTCTTCCTCATTTTGAGCTTGTTGAAGTAAGGCTTACCGGGTTTATCATGTCCGAATTTCCTTATCACTGTTCTATTTTGCCTTGACCGACCGCTCCGCTGCTAGCTCCGCCCGGGCACACATGAGCGAGAGAGGCTGTACTTTAATATATGGCTTCAATATATGGTTCAATACTTCAATATAGGCCCCTGTTAACCCCTGATCGGAGCATGAATGAACGTTGGACAAAACATTCTCACCCGTTGAGCCCTGCACTTGTCATACTTACCTTGTTAACGAGAACTGATGACTTACATCTAATTCGCACTGTGTGTGTGGTCGTCGGTGTATCATACAGGTTGCGCGCCGCTACCTAGCAAAGTGCGCGCTACAACCCAACAAGCTTGCGCGCCTCCACCTATGAAGCTTGCGCGCCACGAAGTAAGCAATCAGCGAGCTTGCGACGAAGTAGCGCGCAATGTATTCAAAATCTTCTGAGCAGTTATCGATCCAGAATTTTAAGTCACATCAGTGGTTGCGGTTGAACAAAAGGTTGTTGATCAGACGGCGGGGTATCCGATGCTCTCGTGAGGTAAAAGTTGATGAATCGCATTTGGGGTTTATTTTGGGGTATGGGGTAGAGATAATTAAACTCGGGGTATAAATTACCCTAAATTTCGTGGATGAATCCGGCCCCGGATGGTCGATTAGCTGGATGTTTTCCGAGAGATCTGAAAGTTAAGATGCATCAAATGTGAAAAATGTGACTGTTGAAGATCAAGCATGAAATGTTAAGACTAAAAACGGTCAATAGTTGCTAGATAGATGGAAGGACCATGTGCTGTATGGTATCTCTCGGAATTCGTTCTCCCAACATGGCATTTTTAGCGTATTGCAGGGTCACGGGTTTGATCCCTTCCCTCCCCACCCACCGATTAAAAACTTTTCGCTCGGGTGAGATACAATGGACAGTTGAATATTTTGGAAGAGTTGTGTAGTGCGATACCTCATGACTTTTCTTTTTCCTACATAGGGGGAAGAGTGTTGTGAGCGCTATTTCTCTATGTTTCGCTACTGCAATTCAGTGACGCTGCAGTGGTCTTGCTAGCTTTAGCCCTTCATACTACATCGTGGCGTGAAATGGAATTCAATATTATCATTTTCAGCTTCGGTCAAAGTCTCCCGGCCGACAGCTCGCGAGTCGAATCGAGTTATGCTCTCATCAGCACAAAGCGTGGTACATGATAAGGTGAGCGGAAAGACGCGATAGACGAGTTGATTTAGAGAAAGAGCAGATCGACACCAGTTCTTTATGGCCTCACCCAACTAGTCTGCTTTATCTGGTGGAGAATACGTGTGGATGAGTGATCGGCCATAAACACGGCAACCCGATTGAAAATGACACGGGACTTCCCACCCTCCCTTTCTCTGATTGATAGTTGTCATCTAGAAGTTCATGAAGAAAGACTGAGGAGTAAACGATGAAAAGCAGCTGTTTAATAAGTATCCTGAAATGTGTCTGATAAAGCTGGGGTGAATGGCGTCACCCTCCGACTTTTGGCTATGTAACGTCTATCTTAAACGTTCTCAAATCCCAAAATGGCTGTGTAACGTCCCGATTCCGACCAAAGATTTGGAATCCCTGGGTGGACGAAATTCTGACGTGAGTGCTGAGATTTTCTGACCACCCACCAATGTCAGACCAAGCTCCGAGCACCATGACGAGACACATTATAGAAACGAGAAGAAGAACTGATCTACTTTAGCTTAAAGGCAGCATACACGCTCAAAAATGATATAAATTTTATGGAATGAATCGAAGGTCTGAAGCTGTTGATATTCAGAGATAACGAAAAAACCGAAAAAAAAATCAACTGAAATGAAGATATAACGGTTCGTTCTATATTGACCCAGAAGTGGACGAGTTTTACCGCATTGGCTGAAACAGCGGAGCTAGCGATAAATTTGTTGGTATAACGACGCTAGTGTACTCGTACGGCCCTATCTGGAACATTTACGACGTTAGAAGCGTAAAAAATGAGCCAAAATGACCGTAGTCGAGCACTGAACATTTGTATTGAGGGGCGGGGCCCGGATCGATGGGCGGAGAAAGGATGATTTTGTGACTGAATACGGCTCAAATACGGTCATTTTATCTCGTTTTCAACTCTTCCAACTTCGCGAGGGCTCTTCTAGGGCCCGTACGACCCCAATAATGTAGTTATCTCAACAACTTTTGCGAGCGTGTATGCTGCCTTTAAAGGCACAGTCCAACCTTAGAATAGGTCTTCTGTTTTTCTGTCTATCTTGAAAACAGTCCCACGCTGGTTCCGGCGATGTCTCTGGAATCGTACATCATCCCCTAGAAACAGAGTTATGGTCCCTCAAAAATTTAGCTGCGGAAGCATAGTGGACGAGTTGTCCGAGGCGTGTAACTCCCGGCATTTGCAACTAATGGACGCGAGCTGACCTAAGTAAAGAGAGAAGCCAAGAATGAAAGGAAGAACGGGGCTATTGATCGGAAACCATCGTGTTGAGCTCGGAAGATCGTAAAAGGGGCGTGCCAAAATGGCTTCCTGATGTGGGCGCCCCAGGGTGGCTTCCTCCTATAACTTCTTTATTCGGACGAACTGAGAGCTCACACTCGGCAGGTGTTATATAGCGTGGGTCTACTTCACAATTATGAGGAAATTTGAGATTTCGCCCCTGAGCTTTGACTGTGCCTAAAGGCAGGAATTTTTTGCCAGAACTATTACTTGGTACTCGACTAGAGCCCAAATGGCGAAGAAATTAGGGAAAAATCACCAGGAGGACACGGAATGTTGTACTTTCACTCCGTTCCCGTACTCTCAGCTAACCTGTTTGTTGTGACGATGAAATTTTTGTAAGCCCGTCCCTAGTCCCGGCTCTAAAATTATCCAAATGACGCTATCGCAGCAGGAGGGGCGGCACATGACCATCGCACTTGGCCACGCCTATTTTTCCGAGCTGCAACAACTCTCTTTTGTAAAGGATGAGGAAAACCTTGGGTTGGCGCTCTAATTGTGGCATGGAGAAATGAGCGTGGCCAAGTGCGATGGCCCCCCCCCCCCCTCCCTGTGCGATATCAAGTGGAGCGATTTCGGATAGGACATCCAAATTCGGGAGAAGCTCATATTCCTCTATTTCATGATAATATTATCAACTCGCATTCACAGTTTCTCCTTGCAGAGCGAAGCGGGAAATGAAGTGTAAAAATCTTCATTCTAATTTTATAACCTGTTGAGCTGCTTTGATTTTTCTCTACATTAGGGAATTAATTTTTTATACAAGCCTTAGAAGCCAAATGTGTGCATTCGAAACACTTAATCATAGTCTTTGCACCTGCAAAAAAAGAACTCTACCAGGTTCACGTTCTAACAAATCCAGTAACGCAGTATTTTTTCAAACTTTGGTTTAGCTACAGGCTTTAGAGATGCAAAATTCCCGTTGTTCTTTCGCGTGCGGGTACGGAGCAGGGGTGTGCATTTTCCGTTTACCGATTTACCGATTTTCCGAATTTACCGGCGTTTTTCGGTAATTTTGGATTTACCGATTTACCGACTCTTTCTCGAAATTTACCGGAATTTTTACCGAAAAAATTGGACGTTTTTTGGCTAATCGGCCTACTTCTTACTCGTATTTTACGGGTTTGTTACTGTTATGGCATACCTTTGACACAATATCCTTCTTCTCCTCGTTTTTGTTACTCTGTTTTAACCCTTTGGCTCACTTTTCAAATGTCCAAACGATCTCTTCACCTTTTGTGTCACGAGATTCTTCTTATCTAGATGCTTCTCTGAGAGAAACATATTTTATTCAGAAATGTCAACAGGTTTGCATTGCAGGAGAGTCCTGAAGCAGATATTCCAAAAAGGAAAATTCTGAATCCACTGCAGTTCTGGAACGACTCCATTGTAAAATCTTTTCCTCACTGACCAATAAGTAGTTTTGTGCGCCTCCTGGCACAGTCGAGGCGGGAAGGATGCTTTCCTCAGCTGGCCTGATTTTGAGTGACTACAGAAAGGCAATGATGACATAAAATTTTGAAATAGTACTTTTTATCAAAATCAACGTCCCGCTGACGTTGAGCTCAGTTTAGTATGTAAAAGTCACTCATTATTTTCACTGTCCTCATGCACTATTGAAAATATACATAAATATATAAATATACATAAATATTATCGGTCATTTGTGCTATTGTATGGGATAGGCACCAAAGTCGAAGTCAGAATTTTTACCGAATTTTCCGTTTTTACCGTATTTACTGAAAAAATTTCGGTAAAAAGTTTCGGTAAAAAATTTACCGAAAAGAATCTTCCGCACACCCCTGGGCCAGTAGCAATCCCCCCGGAAGGTGGCAGCTACCGGCTGTCACTGCGTGGTGACTGGGTCAATCACGTCTCGGCTATCAATGTGGACGGGCCGGCATAGAAATGCACAGGCGGCGCTCAAGTTAATGACCATTGCAATCAGCCACCTGGGAGCAGTGAGCGTTCTTTTGTGAGGTGGCTGACTGCAAGAAACGGGGGTGACTTCGCTCACCGCAGCAGAGGAAAGAGAAATAGCGCGCGGAGCGAAGAGGAGCTGGGTCGATACCGCGGTCATGGGGTCGAGCACGTCCAATGGTGCTGACTTTTTGAAGCAAGTGCGCTTCAAGAAAGGGCAGTGGAGCGCTTGCGATCCGACCAGTTCGCTGCCCACTTATCACCCCAGCACAGCACGGTTGCCTATCTCATTCTCTAGGTGAGTAAGGAAAAATTGCACCCGCCGGCTGGTGGCCATCCAGCTCTGCTGCCAGCTGATAGGAATGACAGGCGAAAAGTTCGAAGCTTTTGAGATTAACGTCAAATTGTACGTAGCTGTCATGAACACTTCTCCTTTATAGATATCACGTGCTTTAGTCCTATGCTAAGCTCAACTTCCAATTCCCAGAAGTTGCTGTGGCCATTATCAACCATTTTCAGATTTTTTTCTAATAATCGCTCCCCACAAATAAAAGCAGACTTGCTTAGAAAGCTATCTAAGAAAGATGACTGAAAAACGGTTTCGTTTCTCAGAAAATGCATGAAACTTAGGTGATCCACGTGTACTATTTACTATATAATAGTTCATCTAAGTGCGGCTTTTATCTAAACTTCCTTTTCCTCTTTAACGTCATGTTCACTTCTTTCTATGTTGAATGGGGAGCGTGAACCAAATTAAGGATAAAAATAGTTCATAATTTGAAGAAAAAATCCTCTGAAGTTTTCGGTACATTGTGGAAAAAACACATGATTGGCTCCTCGACAATCATACTACAAAGTGTTGTGTATCGTGGTTCAGTGCTAAGAGGTCATCCAACAAAAAAAAATTCAAAATCGTTTTTTGAATTTCAAATTCTCTTGCTTTGATGATTCTCCCGGAAAATTCCGGAATCCCATCATCCAAGGTTGAAAACTTATCAAATCTAAAAGATAGACACATTTGCACCCTCCCGAAACCGATATTTACTACTTCGATTGAAGTTACCATGAATACGAAAAAATGTGGAGGGAGTGTATGTAGGAGAACAGAAAGAGTCCCTGACAAATGAACATGTGGCCTAGTGGTCTAAGGCTCTGTGTTGGGCATCCGTCTCGTAGGTTGGGGCGGTGATGGTTCAAATACGTCGACTTTTGAGAGTTTTGCATTCAACGCTACTCTTCGAGAAAGATTCTCGTTCTCAGGTGGCAAGCATAGGAGGCATCTAGGCGTCACCGACCTCAGGTTGGCTGCCTCTTTAAAGTCATTACATTGGGGAATCGCTACTGGCCCTGGTGCGGAGCGAAGTTTAACGGCTATAGGGCGTATGGCAGACAGAGGTAGGTGCACACCCAGCTCGTTGAGTGATAAGAAACTCAACTTTTTCATAAAGGATAAGACCGCATCGATGCTGAGGTCTAGGGAAAAAAGAAAACTGTAATAAGGAGAGGGACGTTCTGGAGAACATCCTAAAATTGATCATTTTGATGGGCAAGCCTGCGATCATTAGTAGCAGCCAGATAATAGAAGCTGGAGCCAATATAAGATAGAGAATAGGTAACAACGGGGATTGGAGTGCAGTGGAGTGCAGAAAAGTAAAGCACTGGTCCAGCAAGCGACCCAGCGGGGAGAGTGCTGGTAAGTTGTTGAATCGCTGGAATCCTGCTAGCTTGGTAGCGTAAGGGCGTTAACCTGGTAGGGGCTTTCTACTCCTGAGGCTGCAAGGTGCCTACGCTTTTCGGTTCACTCATCTGGTGCGAAGCGTTAATTGAGTAACCGTCTCCCATAGTCAAATGTCCGTTCGATGCTAGAAATAAGTGCCTATCATCAACGTCAGCAACCATGCTCGTACAGTAGCGGTGGCCCGCCCTTTTCCAATCTTATGAGCAACGATTCAGCTATAGCGAACTTTCGTCGAGACAGATCTCATGACTGAAGCATACGGTGAAGATACGTTCGCAGATTTGACCTAGCCTAGTTAAACTTATCGTGAAGAGACCATTTCTAGGTATTTGTTGATGATATGAGAACAACCCCGCTACATAACGGCAGTTGAAGATTGAAAATTATGATTTTATCCATCCTGAAATGAAATATTTGTGTGAATTCCAGTACAATAATTTGATGATGCAATGGGGCCAGTTTATGTCTCACGATATGGCCAAGACCACCCTGCAACCTTCTGCTCAGTGCACTTCATGCAATCCTGTGAAGTCCAAGTGCATGCCGATCAGCATCACTCCAAAGGACCCGAATTCGGCGTAGGTTTCAACTTGGTGAAATCCTCTGGGGAAGCATCTGATGCATTTTCTCATTTCAGATTCCGTCAGAAACAATGTTTAAAGGTATCGCGATCAGCACCAATCTGTCATGTTACTCCTAGAGAGCAGCTGAACGAGAATACTGCCTACATCGACGGTTCAATGATTTACGGATCCTCACCGAAAGATCTTCACAAATTCCGAGAGGCCAGAACTGGACTGCTCAAATTGACCAGATTCAACAATCAGGTGAATTATAGTTGAGCCTTTCCCCCTTCTAAGGTGTCACAATATTCACTAAAGTTACAAAATCAAGTTCAAGCTCTTCTCAAACCACATAAACGTGTATTCTACTTTCTGTCCTTTGTTTGAGTCTGCTTATGATGCCACGAAGGTTCATTGAAGAACACTCGATTCCGATTTACGCAAGCAACGAGCGGGGTTCGATTGCTCATGGCTTTGCGTTTACTCCCGGAGCAGTACATATGTTCGTCTAGTCAAGGATAGCAACAACAGCAGTTCGTAAATCTGTGGGTTTTACGTCAGTTTGAGGTCGAAACAAGAGCAAGGAGCCGCTACAGGGTCTATTCAACCTCGCCAATGATGACATCAGAGTTGCACAATAAATAGTTTCTCTTTCACTTAGTCTTATCACCATCAGCGCATTCGTTTACTGGTCCACCTGGAGTACGCCGACGATGTTGTGTTCTTCACTGTAAATTACGATGGATAGAGGCTTTGAACTTGTGGATGATATATGTTATTTGGGCTGTTTGCTGATGAACGATGGTAGTAGTGGAGTGGATATTCAACAACAAGGTGCAAAAGCTACATCTGCTCACAATTCTTTAAAGGCAGTGTCCACGACAAAAACCATGTCTGATTTTTTTGGTGGAGATCGGCAGCTGCAGGGCCTAGCGAAATCCTAAAGTTGAAAAAACTAAGAAAAATGAGCTGGGAACGGTCCCCTACGGCCTCAAAGTTGGGCACTCGTCAGCTCGTTACACCCCAGATGCACTTTCCACGCCCACCAACGTGAACAAATGAATGCTCGAGATTGTGAGATGAGCGATGGTTTCCGATCAATAGCCCCATTCTTCCCTTCATTCTCAACTTCTCTCTTTACTCAGGTTAGCTCGCATACATCGGCTGCAAAAGACGTAAGTTACAAGCCTCGGACAACTCGTCCACCATGCTTCCCTAGCTCAATTTTCGAGAGACCATAACTCCGTTCCTAGAAGGTCTTGTACGATTCCAAAAACATCATTAGAACCAGCATGTGACCGTCTTCAAGATAGGCGGAAAAGCAGAAAAATGACTCTCATCGTGAACACTGCCTTTACGCAAGTGTTTGTGGTCTACCCCCATCGCGAAGGAAGTCAAGTTGCGTGTCTACGTGGGCAGCACCGAAGTCGTAAATGGAGGGGTTAGACTGCATGGAGAGGAAGCCACGGATATGCCACAACGAAGATCTCTACGACGAAATCGGCGCATTACATCAACTCCTCACGCAAAGGAGGTGCCAGCATCTCCCAACACCTTCTCAAGCGACAACGGGAGGTCGCTTTCGACTGTTTGGCCACGTACTAATAAGAATGGCAGGTCGTCTCTTTCAACACTGTCTACGAATGCTTCCGATACTTGTCTAGAAATGGCCAGCTGGACGTAGGCGAAAGTTCTGAACGGTTGTAGTGAAAGAGGATTAGAAGTCACTTAGCATCAAAAGACACTTCAGGCACAGTGTTCGTCTTCACAGAAAGACAATAGCGAGAATTGAATGGATTGTGCTCAAATTTTGGCTGAAGATCATGGCACATGGACACAGCTGACTGCTAGGACGGCAGGCCGCAAGGAGATGTGTATTGACCGCTTCAGCCGAAAACTAGCTGACTGAAGGCAGCATACACGCTCAAAAATCACATCCATTTAAGGCATGAGTCGAGGGCGTGGAGCTGGTGGTATTAGATACGAAAACCCCCTAAAAAATGCGGTGCGAATAGAGAAATAACGGATCGTTTTCGTATTGGATTGTAAGCGGAAGAGTTCTACCGCAACATCCCCTTTCGTTTGAAACAGCGGAGCTCACGACGAAATGTTCTAGATACCATAGCAAGCCAGTAGACCTTTAGGCATGCTTTAGAACGCTCATTTCCTTGGAAGCATCCAAAACTAGTCAAGGCGGCGGTGCCTGAGTAATTAATTTTGAATGAGTTTGTATTGAGGGGCGGGACTGTAAAAGAGCGGGCGGCGTCTGCATGCTTTATGTATCGTCGTTCTCTAGACGGCGGGTAGCCTCGTCGAATCCGGGGTTGCGCGTGTCGAGCGTGTGGGAAGGCACCGTCATGGAAAAAACGAGCGATGTGTTTCATTTTCTCCATGGCGAGCACTCATTTTTCATCCTCTTTTCCCTTTCTTTCCATTCCGTCCTTTTCTCATCTTCTTATTTGTTATATTTGTATAGAAAGAGGGCTCACGGAATTTCCTCCTCTTCTGCGCTTTTCTGAAATCAAAGCCATCCAGCGTTGAATATAAACACAAATAAGTTGCGAAATACGCAAAATTCAAACACGATCAACTACTAGAAGCAGTTGCCATGTACGACTCTCGTTGAACCTCGGAATTAGTACAATATTGTTGAAGTTAACCGCAGCTTCGCACGAGGTGGTAACCGACTTTATTCGACTGACGTTTCTGCGGTTTCGCCTTCTTCAGAGTCTGAAAGAGCCAATTCCAATTATAAAATGACACGATCAAACGCCGTAGCGGTAAAATCTCTACAGAAATTCGACTCCCAAATTTCCAAATTGATAAACAGGGGAAAAGTAGACAACTTATCGCACCTAATCAGGTCCTCAAGCGATAATGGATCAGTAGGAGTACGGAGGGGCACCGATGGAACAGAAATTCGGCCCGAATCAGAAGGCAAGTCTGGGCTGTAGTTCCCGGGTTACATATAGGCCCTCATCCTTCCGGTTGATCTTGGGATCTCTCGCATGGATCCAGAACGCCTCGAGAGCTTTTCGCGCACTTGTCGTGACCTCCCGCGCCAGTATCTCCACTCGCACCTTAAAGGCAGTGTCCGCGATAAAATCAGTCTTCGAGTTTTCACCGGATATGAGAGGTTCGAGCACTATTTAACCAGAAACGTTGAAAAAACGCCTAAAAACGAGCACGAACAAGCCCTACACGGCCCTGATTTGACTGTTCCGCTCACGCAACGCCCACTCCCTCCACGGCAACCGGTAAAGTTTCCCAATTCAAAATTTGAGTTTGAGAAGGTAATGAATCATCAAATGGGGTAAGTCTAGTTAAGCGGAGTTGACTATAGCCCCTGAATGTATGCTATTGCCTTAAAATGGGTTTTCCAGTTATTTACGGATCAGAGGCGGTTGAAAGAGTGGGCGTTGCGTGCGCGGAACACTCATGTTTAGGGCCGTATAGGGCTCTTCTCTGCTTATTACTAGCCGTTTTCAGCACTACTGGTAAAGTCGGACTCGGACCTTTTGATTTCCGGTGGAAAATCGGAGACTGATTTTATCGTGGACACTGCCTTTAAAATCTTCCCCCGGTGGCAATTATGTCTGTGGGTCCCCACTGCAGTGTAACTACGCGACCTTTCTTTCCCATCTAAGTGCTCTTTGATACGCTTATGCAGTGGTCGAGCTGTCTCTCCGATATATTCCTTACCGCAGCTTTGGCATGTGATGAGATAGATGACCCCTGTAGCAGCACAGTCACCTTCGCTGCCCTGAGGGCAACTGACACATTGTGGTAACACACAGGCGCGATCGTATAGGCGATTTCTGACCATTTGACGTTTCGAATTATTGGGTGGGATATCCACCAAAGCCACTGAGTTTTCTAACCCCGTTCTTCGCAAGCACTTTCTGGCGGCGCTGCTTAATTCATCCGAGATGAATAGTATCATGAAGGAAATTTAATCGCAGGGCGGTCTGTTTTGGATGAGGGTCATATCCGTTGAGAAGTGCAATTTGGCTAGCGAGTCTTCTAGACTCGTGCTGCTCTTGTTCGCCCGAACACATTCACCGCGGTGTGGAACATTATCCGGACAACTGCCCTTTTAGTTTGTGTGGGGTGAGCCGACTGCCCCTGGACTAAAATGTTTTTGTTCGAGGGCTTGCGATACCGTTTCGTTATGTTTCTATTCACTAAGAGTTGAACCTGATTATTTAAGAAAGGCTACCAGCTATCGCAAGGGTTTTCCCGAGTTGGCTTGATGTGTTCGGACTGGGCGTTCATCAGATCGAAACAGTGGTCCAGCTCCTGTTGCGTCGAACAAGTAATGAAACAGTATAGACTTCTACTAGAAGGTTATCAGGCAGATAAAAAGATGAGGAAAGAGGATGGAAAGGAGAGAAGGAAAAAAGAAAGTTCAAGATTGAGTGCTTGCCATCGGAAAAATGAAACGCTGCGCTATATCGACTTTTTTTTCATGACGGCGCCATCCCACACGCTTGACGCGTTCAGCCCCGGATTCGACGCGGCTACCCGACGTCTAAAGAACGACGTCACATGCTCAAATGCGGTCATTTTAACTTATTTCTGATGTTTCCAACTGCACGGGCCTTCTATTAGTAGCCGTTTGGTCCTATTAAGGGGCCGATCTCAACCACTTTCGCCAGGGTGTATGCTGCCAGGTTCGGTCGCATTTTGATTCTTTCAAAATTTAGTTCAAATAGGACGACTTGGACAATGTGAACCTCACATAGAAGTTTCGTTAGCGATGAGCGATTTCTTTGAAGAAAAATGGCCTCGAAGTTCGGGAATACGGTATTAACAGCATGATTAACCCGGCAAAATAGCGGTATTTCTACGGCGTATGGGTGGTCGGATAGACGTCACGCGGCGCGATCACCGCTCTCACGGCACTAGCGGCGCTGCTGAGCGACGATTCCCACTACGCGCGGTGGAGAAAGCTCAGGAGATAGCTAAAAACTTGGATGACGAATGATTAGGAAGACCATCGCGATTGCCTAAAATATCAATATTCTGCGGCTTTCTTGCGTTTGATGGAAATAACTGAGGCCTGCGCTCCGATTTGGCGGGGAATCTCAAACTTTAAATTTTGCCCGGACCCTGACTTTGAGTCAAAGTAAGTCGCGGACGTGTCAGACACTGAAAAAAACGGGCAGTTTGAAAAAATCAGTTTCTAAACAAAAGCTTTGAGAATGAATCTGAACCAATTACGGTTCATGATCTCCTCATCACATTTGAACTAGTGAACTCAGAAAAATGAAAACATGTTACGTGTAATATAAAGTGTAAGATACTCGAGACATTCAAATATATTACCTTTATATCGCATGTAACCTACACGTATATCACATGTAACATACACTTATATTACATGTAACTTAATTAGAGCTGCAAGTTGAAGCTTGATGCTTCAGGGGTTGGAGCTGCAAGTTCCAAGTTGCTGCTACAGGAACGAATCAGCAAGCTTCAGGCTCTCTTGGACGTCCCAGGAGCTTAAAGCTCGCTGCTTTATGACTGAAGCAGGAAGCTTGGATCCCACAGCTTCATGCATAATGCTGTAGGTCTGAGCTTGCTTCAAAAATATTGTTTGTCCTCCCCACGATTAGCACGAATCATGAGGAGCGAGAAATCCACGACTCGGCCCGGGCGAGTGAACACCCGGTGGAATGCCAATCTAAGGGACCTGCACTCAACGCTAACGTATCAGGCGGCCCGTATGCTGTGCAAGTTTGCAGAAGGTGTTCAGCATGTATTCTCAGTTGCTGGAGATGCTTGAATAATGATGAACTTATACTACATGTAATTTACTTGAGTAGAGATAATTCACATGTAACTTACATTCACGGAGATGTATTACAAGTATATTGTAATCGTCTCTTATGTTACAAGTATTATGTTTTCGCCATCGAAAACATGTTACGTACAACGTTTGGTCTGCGAGCGATGGATCGATATATTACATGTAACATACATCGGTCGAGATATTTTGCAAGTAATATACATCGGCCAATTTATATTACATGTACATTAATTCAGGCCTTTTATATTACATGTAATATGTTTTCATTTTTCTGAGAATGGGCCAGGCGTGATCATTACGGCGTTTGCGACACTATCGGCAATCGGGGTTTCGATCGCGCGTGACGATCTACCTCCGCAGCTCCATCCACTTACTTGACCAAATTCTGCAGGAAGACTAAAAACGCGCGAAGGGTGACAATCGATGCAGCTTTCCAGTTCCCGACAGGAAATCAAGAATTTTAGAAGTGGCTCACCTTGCTCTTCAGCTACGCATTTTGTGGCCCGTGCTCACGCGGACGGCCGCAATTTGCTGAGGCCTCGTCTAGCCAAAACTGTAGTAAGTGGGTAATCAACGCCTTTTTTTCCGAACAAGGGTACTCTAGCCTTGTATTGTAGCTACTAGTGTGCACTCCCACGCCGCTCCGCGGCGTACTTTTGTGCATTAACCATTGACACGAAAGCGCTCACTCTCCACGGGCTGCATGCGTGGGCAGTGGGTGTGATAGTCGGGTGTCAATTGTTCACGACAGGCCGACCGAATTTCTGTTCATTCTCACACATACACATATGGTCTCCGTTTTCAATTAAGTCTGACGCATGTACCAGGCGTCTGGCCGTGCAGGGTTGGCTGCCTCACTGGAGAATGGGGTTTCGATTTGCGCGGGATGATCAACCGTCGCAGCTCCGTCCATTCATCAGACTACAATTATTGCGCGAACTCTACAGACACACAGACATAGAGTTCGCACAATAGTTCTAGTCTGAAGAATGGACGGGGCTGCGACGGTAGATCACCCCGCGCGAATCGAAACCCCATCCGCCAGTGAGGCCGCCAACCAAGCAAGGCCAGATGCCTGGTCCATGCGTCAGACTAAAATGAAAACGGGAACCATACACATATAGTTAGATTAATATGTATATAGAGTAGGACTACAAGCGAATAAGGTGCAGCACATTCAATATGATTCATACTTCAGATAACTTTTGATTTGTACTAAGATCAAACTCAAATTGAAACGTTTTCCTACCCCAGAGCTTTTCCTACCATCACTTTTATGTGGCTGGAATCAAAGACAGTATTCAGAATGATTTCCGTCCCAGAATCTCCCACTTATAGTGAACACCTTGGCCATCATGCGGTACTTAATTCATGAAGAAAAGGCGAAGAACGCATAAAAATGCCCGCTATCGAAGAAACAGTTTTTTGACTCTATAAGGCACCATACGCGCTGGGAACTTCTCACAGTTTTTTGTGTTTGATTATTTGTTTGGGCCCGCCTGAGAACGCAGGGAGAGATTGATGGATCACCAACGCATTATTGTGAAGATATAGATGGTTGAATGTCTCAAATCTCTTGCAAAGAGGCCGACTTTGCTTCAGGTATCTAACAAAATCTGCTGCCAGTCAGCATATAACGCAGGAATTTCTTGCGATCCAGCGCAATCCGCGCCATAAAAAACCGATATGGCTCGAATTCAGACACCACTGTCGACTACTTAAAACCTCGACTTTCTTGACGAATTGCGGTCTTCAATGAGCTCTTTCGCCATTTTTGATTACTAGAGAGATACACTCACTCAGAATTACGAGAAAAACAGGATATGGTTTTCTGCGCGTACGATGTCTTCAAAGCCAATGTTCACGATAAAAAAATGTGTCAGTTTCCACTAGGAATGAGTAGTCGAGGTGCACACTGTAAAGCTGACGTAGAAGGAACGCATGAAAACGAGCCAGGAAGAGTTCCAAATTAGCCCAAAGTTGTCACTTTGAGCTCAAGGCAAACCCCAAAAGCGCAATGCCCGCCCTCCGACGTGAGCAAACAAAAATTTGAGATCGTGATATGAGCGATGGTTTCCGATCAAAAGTCCCGTTCCTCCCTCCATTCTCAACTTTTCTCTTCACTCAGGTCAGCTCGCATACATCGGTTGCAAATTGTGAGAGACCATAACTCCATTCCCAGATGGCCTTTTATGACTCCAGAGACGTCATTGGAATCAGCATGGGTCCGCTTTTAAGACAGGCGGTAAAACAGAAAAACGATTTCTATCGTGAACACTGCATTTAAAGGCAGTGTTCTCGATAATCTTCGATTTTAATCGCTAAATCGATTGTTTGGTACCGAGTAGAACTGCAATGACGAAGAAACAGACAAAAACGCACCAGAATGGCACGAAACCCTTTACTCTCACCCCGCGTCTTTACTCTCAGTAGAACTATTTGTTGTGACTATGAAATCGTTCATGGGTCCGTCTTTTGCAATTTTTCGTATTGTGTTGCTCCGTTCATTCCTTCGGGCCTTAACTAATACTGTTTTACCTAAAATATTCTCCTATTTTTGATTAGCCCCGTTTTTTACCGGTGACAAGCCTTCGTGAACATGTTCATCCAACCGGACAACTATTCCAGGCCAGAGAATAATATCTCTAAAATAATACGGTATAGTGCGTTTCCCGCCGTTTCTCCGTAATTTTGGTAACACTTGGTAGCCAACGCAATGTTTTGAGTGGAAAACTCGGGAACGAAAATCATCGTAAACACTGCCTTTAAATAGCTGTGCTTGAAGATGACCGAATTATCCGTGACTGTAACCGGTGAATTTTGACCTCAATGTAAATAGGCTCAGAGAAATTTATTATTCAACACAGTGGTTTAGTTAAAGGCAGTGTCCACGATAAAAACCATGTCTGATTTTTTGGTGGAGATCGGCAGCTGCGGGGCCCAGCACAACCGTAACGTTGAAAAAACTAAGAAAAATGAGCTCGGAACGGTCCCCTACGGCCCCAAAGTTGGACACCCGTCAGCTCGTCACACCCCACATGCACTTTCCACGCCCACCGACGTGATCAAATGAATTCTCGAGATTGTGAGATGAGCGGTGGTTTCCGATCAATGGCCCCGTTATTCCCTTCATTCTCAACTTCTCTCTTTACTCAGGTCAGCTCGCATACATCGGCTGCAAAAGACGGAAGTTACAAGCCTCGGACAACTCGTCCACCATGTTTCCTTAGCTCAATTTTTGAGAGACCATAACTCCGTTCCTAGAAAATTTTGTACGATTTCAAAAACATCATTGCAATCAGCATGGGGCCTTTTTCAGGATAAGCGGAAGAACAGAAAAAAATATTTCATCGTGAACACTGCCTTTAAGGTCGAACAGAAGGAATGTCGAACAGTCCAAATTGTTAGAGGACAAGTGGACGAAAGATTTCTTTGTTTCAACAAACAGTTCTACTGAAAGCAAAATGGTGGAGTGAGACCACAGTTTTTCATGTACTTCTGACTCGTTTTTTCCAATTTTTCCATCATCACAGCTCTACGCGAGGACCATGTAACTGTTCTAGTAAACAATTCCGAAACTGAGAAGTATTGCGAACACTGCGCTTGACCCGTAAACTTGCGAAGTGCCTCTGCTACTATGCCTGATGGAAAGCAACACATCTAAAACGAACAGAATGCTTCAGCTTTCCTCCGGAAAATGTTTGAACTGTTTCAGATTGTTCTTCCATTCGATCAGTCGAAGTGCCCTCATAAGGACAAGTGCACCGCCTCATTTACTGCTGGAGATATTCGAGCGAACCTGTTTGTCGGCTTGAGCAGTCTGCACATCCTCTTTGCCAGAGAACATAACAGGTAAGGGATTTTATTTTCTGAGCAGCACAGAATAGCCATAAACTTACACTGCCGGTCATACCTCTGATCATCGCAATGCACTGCACTGCGACCAGCAACACCTGCAGCGATTGAGTATGACATGAGTTGGCATATCACGAGGAATTCAGCCAACCAGGGCACTATGCTTTGACAAGTGCGCGCCAGTTGTTCTTACGGCTGGCGCTGCCATACCTCGGATGCTGGTTCCGTGATAGTCTATGCTAAATGACCTACTTGTTACTCGTGAAATTAAATATATTCTCTATTACAAAGCGAAATTCACTTTGCTCCATTGCGTGCGTGTGCGGAGCGAGAGGAGAAACATTGGGAATGTGTGGGAAAGAAGAAGACGCAGCATGCGCGCGCACTCGCACGCGATCTACGAAAAAAATTCGAAGTGAAGTAGGGGATACCTACTGGCGCACTATACTACGGTCCAGTTTATTCGGAGTATCAGAGTGCTCAGGGATTTTCAGATGTCGACTTTCTTATACAGCGCGTGTATACTCCCTCATTCGTCAATGTACAATGTGGATTGAATCTATCGCAGCACTTATAATTTCAGCTGAATTCGTCGTGCCCGAAAACCGTAGCGTGCAATGCCTTAGCGGTAGCAGTGAAACAATCTATCATTTCTGGCGTTGAATCCCACAACTGGCTGCTTCAAAAGTATAGGTGCGCTTTTGTCAAGGGCAGAAGATCACCATTCATGTCGAGGAAGCTTCCTGGCTCAATTGAGGAGTTATATTAGTAGGGAATTGATGTCGCAACTCGCAATTTAAACGCCCCAGATTCCTTGCCTCTCCAAATTCGAGCGAGCCCAATTACATGTCGTGGACAGTGTGGGTATGACCTACTCAAGAATGGTTGATTAACTTCGCCATTCTCTGATAAGTGACCACTTTGAACGCAAAATGGAGTTTTGGGAAGCGGTATTTTGGGGGTCGTAGAGGAGTTAGAAAGAAACAATTTGAGGTTCTAAAATGTCACTTAGTCCTCACTGGTAGATCAAAAACGACCAAAAAAGAAAGAAACCAGAACGCTGGATTGGGAGGACGTAGCACAAATATGACCGATATAGTGGCCTTGAAGTCATCTGAAAAGATTCTCCTAAAAGTTTGAAGATGAAATCTAGCTAGGTTCTTGAAGGCAGTGGTCACGATGAAAAACGCTATCGAAAAAATTACAAAAATCAGCTTAGATCAAAAACAGCTGAAAAACTATGAAGGTAGCGCGGTGAAAAACGGGCTAGAAATAGAGATTTGAAGGCTCAAAAGTGCCAATTCGTGCACACGTGCACAGCGTCGACCAAAAAGATCGCCGCCCATTCAGAGGAAGAACTAAATGCACATTTATCTAATAAAACCAGTTGAACAATGAAAGAAAGCACTCCAGTCAATGTTCTTGACTAGTTGTGTAAATAAATCCGAAGGTTCAATGATTGAAATTCAATTTCAAGCCAGCTGATATTTTTATATAAGAGGTCATCGATGCCGATGATGTGGGGTGGGCTCGTCCACCATCAAAAGACAAGAAAGTTCAGGCTTCAAATTTGACCCAAAACAGGGTTTTTCGCGATTTTTTCTTATAGGTCCTACTACTCGAGACCCAGAAAAGGGTTTAGAGAGAAAAAGACGACAAGCATATTTGATCGCGACCACTGCATTTAAGTTATGACTTGTTTGTTAATCTCCTGAACAACTCAGACAGTCGGGGCTTAGTACGTCGGCACAATACCGTTAGTACGCCAGGGCAAACCTGGCATACTAACGCTCGTTGTGTGCAGGAGCTGCTGGTTGCGGCAGCATATCCTGCCAACGTATGCTGGCATACTAACGCTCGTTGTGTGCAGGAGCTGCTGGTTGCGGCAGCATATCCTGCCAACGTATGCTGGCGTACTAACGCTCATTATCGACAGAATTTGGACTGCCACCCTCCTTACCGGTGTTGGATATAATTTTTGTAACGGCCAGCATCAAGGAGAACATCCTCGCCGCGGTCCGCAACCAGGAGGCTTCCCTCCCGATTGGCGATGGGGATGATCCCCTCAGCGTTCCAAAAATTAACTTCCGAACAGTATCACAAGGTCACCCCATCGGACTGGCCTCAAACTGCCAACTGCTCCCTCAGCGAGACTGGCCGCCTTATATACCCGCCGCCGTCGTACAAGAGGATGCTGCAATGTTCATTCGTATTAGACAAATCAATGGAAGAGTGTCAGCAGACACTAGGAAAGAGTGGCTGGCGATAGCACGCGTGCCACGATAAACAAAGCGTTAGTACGCCAGCACAAGCAGCAGGAGCTCCTGGTCGTTGCCAGTATATCCTGCTGTTACCAGCAGCTACAGCACAGGTGCTGCCGATCCCTTTGTGCCGGCGTACTAACGGTATTGTGCCGACGTACTAAGCCCCGACTGTCCGAGAATGCTCGTTGCATGCAAACCACCGATCATCGCAATTAGATACATAGTGGGAGTACATCATGGTTCAGCTGGTTAGGCGTTGGATTACGAAGCAATTGAATGATGGTTCAATAACTTTGGGATCATTACTCCATTGTGGCTAACAATAATGACATTTCTACGTATTCACCTTACTTGTTTTGAGTTTTAACAGTGTCTCTTGTTTTTATACCCCTTTTCGTGTATCGCAGAGGTAACGTGATATAAACGGAGAACGTTTCACATCAATGTTAGAAACTATGGAAAATCTAAGGTTTCAACAATTGCTAGAATATCGAGAATACCCTTACCATTCTCCCCTTATATGCCCCAGAAAAACCGTCCTTAATTTGGTGAAACACCTTAGGGGATTTGTTTTGATATATGACGCTGAAAAAATGTTCGGACAACATCAAACCTCGTGGACTTGTTCCTTGATCAATGACCAAGTTTTTTTCCATCAGAAATAATTTTTTAAACACAAGTGTTTACCTAACCTACAAACTCTAATGAAGCAACCTAATACTTTAGCGCATAGTTCGAAGACACAGGACAAGTGTTTTATTATCAATTCCAAAATATTGAGTAGACCCGAACCACTCTTTTAGAAACGCATCGTACAAGGGAACTACTTTTAGTCATCCTGGCCATTCTGTATTGAATGTACTTTTCTGGAACCATTTTGGACGTAGAATCCGAGTATGTTCTTCGCAGCTTCTCTGAAAAAAAAAGAAAGAAACCACTTTGAAAAAAAAAGTATAAGGGTCTTTCAAAGCCTCGCGGCAAGACAAGGGAATTTTTAAGGTGGTTTGGAAAAACTTTTCGGATTCGGCTCAAAACTTGGATGGAGGGGTAATCTAGGGTGCTGAACACGAGTCTAGAGATCGCTTGTCGAAAATCTGAGGTTTACTGTAGATTACGGTGGTTGCCATGCCGTAGAGGGCCTAAACCCACCTTAATAATTTGAAAATTGAGAAATGAACATCAAATTCGTATTCAGCACCCCGAATAACCCCCGTTCAGAAATTTGGAGTCAAATCTGTGACTTTGACCCAACTACCACATACCCACCGTAATCTACCATAATCTGTCGAAAATCGATAAGCTGACCTCAGATTCGTTATGAGCATTTTACATAACCTCCGAGAGCAAAATTTGGGCCTTAATTTTTTTTTTCGACCTTTGGAGCCCCTTATGTAAGCTCAGTGCTATTTTTGGGAGTTCAGAGGTCGAAATTTTTGTCGCCCAACAGTGGGTAATTTGGGGCGCTGAACACGAATCTGAGGTCCGTTTTTGGTTTTTGGCTGATTTAGTCAGGTTAGGGTGCACTGAATGGCATTTTACCTACCGTAACCCAATGTTTTTTGTCGTTTTTGATCTACCCGTGAGGACTGAGTGAAACTTTTGAATCTTAAATTGTTTCTGTTTAGGCCCTTTACAACCCTCAAAAGACCATTTTTCAAAACTCCACTTCGTGTTCGCAGTCATCCCTTGCCAGTGTGACCGGCATGGTCCAACTCTGCTCTGACTATTAATGGAGCAAAGCTAAATTTGGGAGGCTGAGTAAGTCGTTTGCTCGAGGAGTTCGCAGCCCTGATCGATTTGCTTTCGACTCTATACCCACGACCAATGAAGTGAAAACTGATTTTTCGAGTTTCGCCACGACGGTCACGATGATGTGGGGCAAACGACACAAGAAAACATTGCTCGTATTCGACTCCAATCCGCTGCATGCACTACCGATTCGCAAAAAACTGCTCGACGGTTTGGCGCTATGAAGATCGTGACGACGGATCTGTTCCAAGTGGGCACCGCATTGTCATGACAAAGCATTTTTACCCATTCACGATCGTATGACCCACCAGTGAGTCATACGCTGGCTGCCACTTCGGACCAAATGACCCACCGAGGGGTCATTATTTTCAAAAATCGAGTCTTCTCTTCAAGGACGATTATTCAAACCTACATAGAGTCTACGCAATAATTTTAGTCTGATGAAAGGACGGGGCTGCGACGGTAGATCTCCCCGCGCGAATCGAAACCCCATTCTCCAGTGAGGCCGCCGACCCCGATCGGCCAGCCGCCTAGTCCATGCGTCAGACTAAACCAAAAATGGAAACCATACGCTCTGGTCTGTGGGTAGCTTCACTTACAATTAGACAACATCTCTGATCTGTCAAATGAAACAAGGATAAAAACCGAAAAAAATATACACTTTGTGTTTCCACAAGCAAATCATGGCTTCTTTTTCTTCTTCAAAAATATGTAACGCAGCAATTGGTTTTGGTCGAAGGATGTTTGGCCGTTAAACTCGCCTGACCTCAACCCTTTGGATTTTGCTACATGATCGATCATGGAGCAAAAAGTCAGCTCTTTCAAACGCAAGTCATTGGATTTGCTGAAACGAGCTCTGATGGAGGCATGGGACGAGATTTTTCCGGAAATGGTCGCGCGCATCGCCAAAACTTAACGGAAGAGACTGGGTGCTTGTATTGAAGCAAAATTAGGACATTTCGAATGTGATTCGTAATACCTTGTCCAGAATGTTTGTATGCATTGAATAAAAGTCAATAGCCCGTATTTGAAATGTTTTGTGCAAAGTTGTGGGCAGTTTTACACGTCACACTTCATGTGGACCACCGTGTATAGTTTCATTGCTGCACGTGCGCAACACCGAAGACGCAGATGGAAGGGTTGAATTGCCCGGACAGGAAGCTGTTTAGACGTTTGATTGAATATTTCTGCCCGCGAGTATGTCATAACTAAACCCTTCGCAAGGACGTCGGCCCATAAAATCAACGCGTGACATGAGGGAAGTGCCAGCATCTTTCAACGCCTTCTTAAGTGGCAACGGATGGTCGACATAGACTATTTGGGCATACAGTAAGAAGAACTTCAGATCGTCCTGTACAACGCGCTCTAAAAAATGTGTCCAAATGCTGTCTGGAAACGGCCACCTAGGCGTTGGCAAAAGTTCTGGATGGATTCGAAGGCGCTCGGCATTGAAAGACAGTTCATGCGCGATGTTCTACGTCGCAGAATAAGGAATAGTAGCAAATCAAGTTGTGGCCGAAGACCGTGACAAATAGAGGCGGCTGACTACCAGAACGGCACACCTCGGCGAAGATGCGGAATGACCGCCGTAGGCTGAAACCAGCCGATTAAGTCATGTATTTCATTACTGCACAATGTTACCACCTGAGATTCTGCTTTTTCGCCTGCTCAAGTCTTGCCCATAAAAAGGTTTAACTAATGTGCTGATCAGTAGTCTAAAAACCATTTCATCTTATACGAAAGAGTGGTTGAAAAGTATTGGCGCGAACACAAACGCTATTGTTCTCAATGATACACGCTACCTAACAGTATTCTTCGTTCTAACGGAACACAAATAGCACAAGTATTAGCATTCAAAAAATAGCTCAGATTTCTTCCTCTCGCATATACGCAGTCTTCCAATGAGGGTGCACAGAATTGTCGATGCGCCACAGGTACCTCGCATCTGCAACACTTTAGTTTCTCTAACATCAAGAACATCCGCTGGCCTAAATTTGAATTTCAATCACTGAACATTAAAGGCAGTGTTCGCGATGAAAATCGTTTCTTTGTTTTTCCACCTGTCTTGAAAACGGCCCCATGCTGATTCCAATGATGTCTCTGAAATCGTACAAGACCTTCTGGGATCGGAGTTATGGTCCCTCAAAGATTGAGCTAAGGAAACATGGTGGACGAGTTGTCCAAGGCTTGTAACTTCCGTCTTTTGCAGCCGATCTATGCGAGCTGACCTGAGTAAAGGGAGAAGTTGAGAATGAAGGGGAGAACGGGGCTAATGATTGGAAATCATCGCTCATCTCACGATCTCGAGCATTCATTTGTTTATGTCGGTGGGCGTGTGTTGCGCTTTTGGGGCACTTCGGGCTCTTTTGGAGCTTTTCTTGGCTCGTTTTATGCGTTCTTTCGACGTCAACGTTACAGTGTGCCCCTCCACTACCCAATCCTAGTGGAAACTGAAACACATTTTTGTATCGTGAACGCCGCCATCAAAAGGTCGCGACGCAAAGGGGCCATTCGTTTATATTCCCTCTAGCAAGCTCCAAAGAGAGAAGTCGACTGCCCCTAGAATCCGACTGATTGAGGGCAAATCATCTCGTCCGAATCGGTGTCGAAGGGCTTTGTGTTGAATCGGGGCACATACTTGCTAGAAGAATCCACGTGGCTTGCTTTGCTGCCGCGAGCTGTAGATTAGTAGAGCGTTTGGTTAAAGAACATTCCATCATTCTTCTTCTTCTTCTTCTTTATTGACGCAGGTTAACACCCACGTGATAAAAATAGAAATAATAGGACAAATCATTAATAATTAAAACCAAGCAGCCAATCAATTAGTTGGAACAGCCAACAGTGAAAAAAAGAAAAAAAAGAAAGAAAGCTGTAATCAAAGATCAACCGACTTCGTTAAAAACCTCCGATTTTAGTAGATGGGTAGCTAAACGTCTGAACGTAGTCAGAGACAAGTGCATCATATCCTGATCAAAAACCTCATTCAACAAAGGTACTACTCTAATAAAAAAGATCTGCGACCTGATTTGAGATTTAGTTAACGGAAGCTTGATTTTTGTGCTCCCACCCCTAATTCTAGAATGGACAGTTGAAAAGAATTGAGACGAGTTGACTCTTGCCCTACCTGTAAGAATTTTAAAAGCCATAACAAGATCGTTTTTCCTTCTCCGACTGATTAGACTAGGAAGAGCATAAAGCTGGCGTCGTTCCACAGCATTAGGGATAAACTCGTAACCGAGACCAGAACAACGCATAGCAAGCTTTCGCGTAAAGTTGCTTTGCACACTCTCGAGATAATTCATATCCTTCTTTTTACACGGAGAGAAAACTGTAGTTCCAGACTCTAGAATAGGTCTTACATAGGTCTTGTATGCTTCGAGTAAAGTTTTGGAATTCCTAGACCTCAGTGCCTTGAAGAGATTGTACGTTCTATGAACTGCACTGGAGAAGAGCGCTTTGTAATGACTGTCAAAACTCAGTTTGTCGCTTATTCTGTACTATACTTGTTATCCGAAGGTAATTCCTCGGATAATGGATCGATTCGGATAATGCCATTTTAAATTCACCGGATATTGGTTCGATTCAGATAATGCGTTTTTTCAAATTTTCGGATATTGGATCGATTCAGATAATGCCATTTTTCCAATGATTCGGATACGGATATCCGTCGGATAATTTCGGATAAATTTCGGATATTATGGGAACAAACCTCAGACACATGCACACACCTGCACACACGCACGCACACACCACACACACACACACACACACCTGCACCTACGCATGCACGCATGCACATGCACATGTCTACATGCACATGCACATCTGCGCATGTCTATGCACCCTGCCATGTCTACATGTCTACCTGTCTACATCTACCTGTCTCTGTCTACATGTCTGTGTCTACCATGCCATCTGCCACACATCTATGTCTACAATCTACCTGTCTACCACAGCCTCTGTCTACCACCTATCTACCTGTCTACCACCTACTCTACTACCTGTCTACCACATACACTACAATCTACCCTACTACCTGTCTATACCTGTCTATATCTACATCTACATGTCTTTGTCTCTTATCTACTGTCTACAATACACATCATCTGTCTGTCTACATAATATCTACACATATCTACACACACTCTGTCTACACACACTATACCTATATCTACACATACTACACATATACACACATACACACATCTCTACACTGTACACATCTACACATACATACACATATACACACATACACATACACACATACACATATCTATACACATACACATATACACACATACACACACACATACACACATACACACACATACACACACACACAAACACACACACACACATACACACACACAAACACACACACACACACACACACTTTCCTACATTCAACCTAAGATGAAATTTTATCCGTTTTATCCGTTTTTATCCGATTTTATCGATTCTACGCAAATTTTATCCGTTTTATCCGGTTTTTATCCGATTTTTATTCTTTTTATCCGATTTTATCCGATTTTTCGCAAATTTTATCCGTTTTATCCGGTTTTTATCCGATTTTTATCCGTTTTATCCGTTTTTATCCGAGTTTATCCGAATTTTTGGCCCTTCGGATAATGGTTCGATTCAGATAATGCCGATTTTAAATTTTCCGGATATTGGTTCGATTCAGATAATGCGTGTTTTCAAATTTTCGGATATCGGATTATCCGAGTCTCGGATATCCGGTCGGATATCCGAAATGGAGTGATTCGGATACTAAGTATATTCTGTACCCAAGATCTCTCACTTCCTTTACTAACTCAAGTTCCACGCCACCGATATTATATGTAGCATTCACCTTACAGGTTCCGATCCGTAGAATCTTAGTTTTGTCCGCCGCGAGAGGCAGCCCCCATTGATCTGACCATATTTTGACATGATCGATGGCCCTTTGAAGAGTTTTGGCATCCTCCGAATTCTTGACAACAGTAACACTTTGATATCGTCGGCATACATTTCACAAGTCACTCCGAAATTTTCAAGGTAATCAGGCAATCCCGACGTGTAGATAAGAAAGAGAATTGGGGACAACACTCCTCCTTGAGGAACACCACTTGCGGCAGAGTATGTCTCAGAAAAATCTTCACCAACCCTGACTTGGTAAGTACGATCGTGAAGAAAATTGGTCAACCACTTGATGACCATAGGGTGCATACCTATTGTCGTTAGTTCACCAATCAGCCTCGTGATGGGAATTCTGTCAAAAGCTTTCGAAAAGTCAAAAAATACTACATCAACTTGCTGCCTACTCTCCACCGCTTTCGTCCATTCGTTTAGAGACGAAAGTAGAGCAGTTTCTGTACTTCTACCTTTCCAAAACCCATGCTGGTTCTCGGGAACAATTTTACAGTTTTCTAAATGAATGATGACCTTATTCTTGACTATTTTTTCGAAAGCCCGTGCAAATTTAGAAGTTATACTAACTGGACGAAAGTTTTTAACATTCGAATAAGGAGGTTTTTTGGGACTGGAATGACAAAAGCATGCTTCCAGCGGAATGGAATTTCAACTGTGATGTAGGATAGATTGAACAGATGCTCAAGAGAGGACAGAATGTAGGGCAGATTTTTTTAACGAAATGTAATGGGACGTAGTCTGGGGTGAGGGATGAAGAGTTGGGCCATTCAGCCAAAAGTTCGAAAATCTGATCTTTTTGAAACCATCCTGTAGATTCCATTCCAGGGAAATCCGCTGTAGCGCATTCAACAGCTGATTCCGAAGTTTCAGTGAAGGTCTTTTGAAACTCAGCAGCAAAAAGATCGGCTTTCCCCTGATCTGTAAAGACTAATTCAGCTCCTTCTGAGAGCAGGGCAGGAATTTTTTTCTTTTGTTTCAACCTCTTATTGATATACGAATAGAGTTGAGAACTGTTCCTTGATTGTACTAATTTACGTTCCACACTAGAAGCGTATTTAACTATAGCTTTGTCCACCTTAGCGTTATATGATTTATATAGTTCTAAACTATGGTCGTTTTTGCTCTCAACCGCAGCATCCCAAAGAGCATTTTCACGATTCATCATTCTATTGAGATACGCAGGTAGACTTCTCTGCGATTCGTTCATTTTCCGACGGGGAACGAACAAATCGATAACGTGATGTAAAATAGCAATGAACATTTCATATTTTTCATTCACAGAAACAACAGTGCTAAGCGAACCGAACCAATCAATGTCCGCTAGGTACCCTTCAATTGCCTTGTAATCGGCTACCTTGAAAACATGCTTATACTGGGGAGTACTTTCCAAAATGCTTGAATTCTTTGTAAATTCCACTGTCGCATGGTCACTGTTGCCAATAGGTGCCTTGACTCTCACTGCATTGACTAGTCGATCATGATTGCAGAAAACAAGGTCTAGAAAGGAACTGCCTCTAGACGGAGATTTGACCAATTGAGAGAAGTTATGAGTGGTGAAAAGATCCATAAACTCTTTAAAAGAACCTTTCGCTAGTTGAGGTGAATTCCAGTCGATTTCTGGCAAATTAAAGTCGCCGAGCACTACGCTAAGGCAATTATCTGTACAAAAATCACTAATAACATTACGGAGAACTTCAGCGTCTCCAGAGCTACAACTTGGGGTGCGATATACCAAAATGAATCTGACGATACCAGAACAAAATATAGCATCGAAGACTAGAATTTCGTACGCATTCTTGATAGAGGCTTGAAATTTTTCGACACAAGGGATTCTGTTATTGAATAAAACGAGAACGCCATCACCTTTTCTATATGCTCTGTCACATCTAAAGACGGAGAATTGTGAACCAGCAAAACCTAGAAGAGAACTCATTTCATTCTTCGAGCTCAACCATGATTCCGTTATGAAAATTAGGCCATAGTTCTCCTGCGAAATAGTATGTAATAGGTGATCAATATTCTTGACCAGAGATCTAACATTAGACATCATGCACTTGATTTCGCCGCTCAGACTATCAGACCGAGGAAAGTTTAGAGGTTTCCCGACGGAGTCGGCTGAGGTGGAGAAACAGAAGGAGGAGAATGTGACTGAACAGTACCGGAATTACTGGATTAACGTATAACAAAATCAGATGAGTTCAACGGATTGATATTGGAATGAATGTCACAGTGATCTGCTAGTCCTATTTGTCATCAGGCGCATTTATCACGGTCACAATTCGAACACAGTCCGTCTATTTCTCACTATGCGATTTCCTGCAAAGTAAAACATCCAGCATGAATCGTCTTTCATTGCTAAATGATTTTAAATACTCCTTCAATACACATCCGTCCAATACTTTCGCTCAGTCCAGGCGGCCATTCCATACAGGGATCGGAAGCATCTTCAGAGCATATCGAAGACGATATGACGGTCTTCTTACTTTATGCCCAAACTGTCAAAACGATCTTCCAGTGCAGCCTGAGATGGCGTTGGGAGACCTTCCTCCTGTCAAATCTTGATGTATTTCCTGGTAAAGATCTTCGTTATGGAATACTCGCAGCCAGAGATATCCAAAAAAACGCCTAGAAAGTTTTCGGTCAGGGAAATCCATCCTTTCCATCTGTGTCTTCGGTGCTTGCTTCGGTGTTTGGTTAAAGGTTAAAATGCTAATGTAGGTTGTGTACATCGTTTTTGAATATCCACTGTAGAACTACCATCATCCTCCAGCAAACAACCCAGATAACAGAAATAGTCCACAAGTACGATATGTACGTCGCCCATGCACGCAAACTCCTGTTGAAGGCTTTTGAGAGACCCTCATTCTATTTACCTGCTTTCGTCGGGACTAAGACGAAGTCCATAGGCTGCGGCATACTTCGAAACGAGGTTCTCAGGCGATTATCTGCCCCGAGCCGCCTGACAGTTCGGCTCGTTTTTCCAATCTGCGAGTCGGCTCCTGTTGCTGTCCGGGCCACTGCTGTTGCTGTCCGGGCTATTCCGGTTGACCCAAACAGCAACAGCAGCAGCCCGGAGATTGGGAGAACGAGCTGAACTGTCAGGCGGCTCCGATTCCTATTCGGTGCGGCTCGGGGCCGAGAATCGCCTGAGTAAAATTACGCAAGATCTAGGAAACGTCTTCATACAATGGTTTCGGTCAATCGTGTTAGGGGACATGAACTTTATGTGAGAGATCCGGTGGTTTTCAATTTATTTCAAGTCTTGTGCAGAGTGCAACCTGATAAAAGGCATCACTGGGCGAGAGAATGGCAGCTGCCACTGGCTCCGCAAAAAACCGTATTTATGCGGGTTCATTTGAGTCCGGCGTCGACGGCCCATTCATATACATGTGCTGTTGTCGCGCTACGAGCGGTAGACTCGGTTCGAGACCTCGGTTTTCACTACGACAGAAAGTTGGATTTTTCTGAGCATGTCAAAATCAAATGCCAATCGGCTCACAGGCGGATTTTTCAGATTTATAAGGGTATCTCCACTAGAAACAAACAGGTTCTGCTCCGAGCATATAAGACTTATATACGACCCATTGTGGAATCTGGAACATCAGTATTCGCTCCGCACAAGAAAAGGGATATTAACGCGCTCGAAAAGGTCCAGAATAGTTTCACTCGCAAACTGTTGATTCGCATCGGTGGTTTCCTGAATTCCAAGATACCCAGGGCCCACTTAAGGAACAAATATTTTGGGTTGACAACGTTGGATTCTCGGCGCAGAGTATTTGACCTTTGCATGGTCCGCAAACTTCTGGAAAACAGCAGTATTTTCAGGCTTGCACCCTATTTCAAACTAGTCACATCGAGAACTAGAGGTGAAATAATGAAAATATTTCTCGGTCGGCCAATTACCAGTGTTAGGGTTAGGTCTTTTCCTCATAGGGCGGGTAGCGCATACCTGAAAATCGCTAGAAGAGTCACCGGCGCTGCTTACTCGGGCCAGTTTAGGCGACGGGTATCCCAAATAGTTCTTAGCTACGAAACATAGCATTTTCGATTGTTTCTTCTTTTCTAGAGATAGATCTTCGTTTGTTTGATTGGTAGGGTGTATGAAGAGTAGGAGGATTTTTGCCCAAGTTTGCTGTCTGTTTTCTTTCTCCCGGTCTTGTTAGTTTTCTGTGCATCTCTTCTTATTATTATCACGCATTTGCCTTATGTGAGTGTAATAAACATATACATATACATATCACATTTCTCATAGATCTGCTATCCTTTTCTAAGATCAAAGTTCCGATTTCTTAATCTCAATTTCGTGAAGCTCTGCGAGTATTTTCCTCTCGGTTGCATACAGAGTTATCCAGATCACATTTTGTTCTGCTTGCGCCATTAACAATGCTTCCAAGCATACGCCAAGGCGTCAAAAATTTCAAAATCGAAGGGTTGGGTACGGAACTGGATGTTTTCCATCTTCACCACAACATTATCGATGGTTTCGATGGTTTGGCAAACTTTAAGTTACCTCCTGCTCAACCGCGGTAGTAAACCATTCCAGAAATTGACATCGCTACGTGGATTCTCATTGCCTACATAAATGCACTGTTTATAATGAGAAAGCCTCGTTTTTTCTGCAGTAACGTGAGTTTGAGTCCTTCCAAGGAAAGTAAGGAACAAAGAACGACGAAAAGTGGTCAGTAAGCGGGTGAAAATCGCGTGGATTACCGGACCCATTGGATCGAATTAAGGGCAGGGGCGGCAGTTCATAGTTGCTTTTTTGCAAGTTTCCCTCAAAACTGATAGTTTTGTCGGGTTTTTGATAATCCTCTACTTCGTGCACTTACCTGTGCAAAAATTTCATTGTACACCGTACCGTTCGACTTAGAGTGCACCTCAACCATGTTCACGAGCGCGCTTACGTTCATTCGGACTAGTAGGTCATGACAATGTCACTCAGAAAGTTTGACGTTCCAAAATCGCCTCTGAATGAAGATAAGCTTACCTCAAAACGGCTGCCTGGGTTTTGGGGGCCGGGCTTGGGGTCGATCCGTTGTTACAAGGAACAAAACTCCGTGGTTGCTGCCGGCAGGCGCGCCTTGACGTGTCGTAGGGCGCAATGCACACGCCAGTCGATTCCACGTACGGCATCGATCGGAAGCGCCTGGCTGTGATGGACGCGGCAGGTTGCTAATCCACATTAATGTCGTTGAAGTCGTAGTTGAGTGGCATCCTTGGTGAATTGCTTCCAACGCTGCGCCAATGAACGAAGCGTAGAACTGTTCCTTACGTTTTCCGCGCAATTATCCCAAGCTGATGTCGGCGCGAAATTCGAATTTGCTATGAACTTTCTAAACATGGGTTTTCCTTGAAAAATTGACGTTTTTGAGGGGACCTTTGGCTACCGTTAGTCACTATAGAAATAGTACAACACGAAAACGTCAAAACCCCAAATACGGTTTTCATCGTGTACGATGCCTTTAAGGAAGCGCCGTTCTCAGAGGCAAAGTCGGTGATTTCTATATAATTTCGAAAAGTGTACTACCTGTATAGCACACACTTGGGCCATCTTTTGAGCTCAATACTGACTAGATACACGATGAATTTCAACCAATAGTTTTGTTCTTCGCTTTCTTCTCGGCCTCTCTTTTTATTCAAATTTGTTGCCATGCCCCAGCTGCGGATTACGGTAAACACGGAGCCTGGACAACTCGTCCACAGCTCTTTCGCCACTCAAATGGAGGGTGGTGTACCATCCCCACTACGGGCTCTGGTAGGATGAGGGCTGGGGTCGGGCAGATACAGGGCGGGCCCTACTCTGAGAGAATCTTTCGCGCTAGTGCCGTGATGCTCCCGCGATCTGCGATAGTACCGTGTTCGTCTCCCCCTAGTCCCGTGATCCGCGTCCGTCCCGCAATAGTTACTCAATTGGCTCATCCGATAACATTCTCGTTCTCTTACCGTGATGCTACCGCGATCGTTATCAAGTTTACCGCGCTAGTACCGTGGTGCACTCGCAATCCGCGATAGAGTAGTGATCGTTTCTCCCCAGTCCCGCGCTCTTATGCTGTGCAGATTTGTAAAGCAGCGCGAAATACGGCAACGGCAATACCTTATAGCTTCGTGTTGACCTGATAGGCAACACCCATACGAGTGAAACACCGAGAGGGCATGGATTCAGCACGATCGGGAGTGGAGGCTGGCGGAATCTCGCGACCATCCCTCGAGAGTTCCGGGTTCGGTTCATCGCGGTTCCGCTATGTAACATCCCGAATAGGTCAATGTCTAGACGCGATTTGCTCTCAGGTTGAAAGTGGTGAAATCTCGCGATCGCTCCGTGATAGCTCCAGGCTAGATTCCTCGCGGTTGCGCGATGGAGCACCGTGGGAGCATCGGTGAACGAACGCGGTACGCTCTCGGTTCAAGACTGGCAGAATCTCGCGATCGTTCCGCGATAGCCCCGTGCTAGTATCTTCTTGGCCCCTATCAGAAGCCGAGGGGATTCTATCCGTGAACGATCGCGGGGGATTCTCTCAGAGTACTTCTTATTCATGTAGCGGCATTGTGGGCATAGCTTCGTTGGGGTGGAGGCAGCGGTCCGAGAGGTGAAGGATCCTTCGGATATTTGAGTGGGAAATGGTGAAGATTCCCTCTACTCTTGCGAATTCAGAACTTAACGTTTTCTTGATCATGTCTTTATTTTTAATTTCTAATATTGAAAATAATTTTTTCATCAGGTGTCCGCCATTCAAAATTCACTGTTTCTAATAAAATCATCTTCCGAGTTCATTAGAAATTCCCCCCTAAACTGTCTTGAAGTAATTTTTTTCGCGTTTTTTCTCCTTGCGAATTTTTTAAAACTGTTTTTTTTGCTCATAACATTTTTGCCCTTGAAGATGAATCTTTGGTGAAGGTTGCTTCTGTAATCCTCACAGAATTCTGCATCGAACAGCATTTTGAGGCTACAGAATATACGTTCCCACTCTTCCAGCCGATTTCAGTTTATAAAGTGCTTTTTTATCACCTGAAAGTATCGGTTTCTCGTAGATAACTTTCTAACCTTTGAAGATGAACTCCTGGTAAAGGTTGTTTTCGGAATCTTTAATTCACAGAATTTTGCAGCAACTAGTGTTTTCAGTTTCGGAAAATAATTTCCCGATCCTTCAGCCTAATTCAATTTACGGAATACCAGTTTTTCGCTTATAACTCTTTAACCTTTAGATATAGTGTCGTGAAGAGGATGTTTTTTGAATCTCCGTGAAATTCTGCGTCGAATGATATACTGGGTTCATCGTTATGGTTACTGGCTCCATAAGCCAGCCATGTTGGTGGAGCCGAGCCCCATTGTTGGCTCCAGTAGAACTCTGCGTCCTTCATTTACATCATAGATGCGAGAGCACCCCATGGAGACCACTATGGAGCTCGGCTCCACCGACCTTGCTAGCTTATGGAGCCACTCAGAGAAGTCCAAGAACGATCCGCGAAGCTTTTGCAGGATCGTCCGCTGCCGACGACCGGACGATCCTTCACCGAAGGCGGTAAAGCGCCGGCAATTCGCCGCGGATCATCCTGCTAGCGCCGCGGATCGTCCCGCAGGCGCCGCGGACCATCCTTTTCTGCAAATGTGACGTGAAATAGCGTGTCTTGTCTGCAACTACACACAAGGCACGCCTTCATATTATTTTCACGCCTAAATAACGATGGGAACCCAATATATAATTCGATGCAGAATTTTACGGAGATTCAAAAACAACCTTCACCGCGTTTTTATATCTAAAGGTTAAAGTGTTATAAGCGAAAAACTGGTATTTCGTAAATTGATTTAGGCTGAAGGATCGCGAAACTTTTTTTTGAAACGGAAAACACTGGTCGACGCAGAATTCTATGCAGGTTCCGAAAATAATTTTAACCACAAGCCCATCTCCAAAGTTTAGACAGTCATGAACGAAAAACCGATAGTCTCAGGCGGAAAAATGCATTTCATAAACCGTAATCGGCTGGAAGATTGGAAACGTATTTAAACCCGAAAGCTCTATTCGATGCAGAATTTTGTGAGGATTCCGCAAACCACTTCCACTAAGGGCCTGTCTTCAAGGGTAAAAAAGTCATGGGCGAGAAACTGGCAATGACACCCATCTCAAAAGACTTGCTTGAATGTCGGGTCACTTCGATGCTTTTTTCGGGACTTTTTTTCGGACGCTACCGGCTTTCTCATTGGTGAAGGTTTCCCCTTTCACCTGCCCAGAGGTGAAGGTTGGTGGAGTACTCGGCTTCAACCAACAAAGGTTGTGGAGTCGTTTTGACTAGTCAAACAACGTAGGCGTTGTGTTATGCGCCGTACCATTCGCTTTATAGTCTACAGCAATGGAAGAAGGACGTGGTGCGGTGCGGGATTTTTCTAACACTCTGTAGGCTGACTGTGTTCTCACTCAATTTTTCGAAATAAGTGAAAACAGCTGTTTCGGAAAAATGAGTGGTACCATTCACAAACTCCCGTTTGTTAGGACAAGTCCCAACCGCACCGCAGCCTATTTCCATTGCCGTGAACTATGGTTTCCATTTTCATTTTAGTCTGACGCATGGACCAGGCGGCTGGTCGTGCGAGGTTGGCGGCCTCACTGGAGAATGGGGTTTCGATTCGCGCGGGGCGATCTACCGTCGCAGCGCCGTCCAGTCATCAGACTAAAATGATTGCGCGCACTCTATATATTGTGATCTCAGCCACGCTTGCGAGCGTCTATGCTGCTTTTAATGGGCTCTCTTCAAAGCGATGATGGCGGTTTCTGCACAGTGGTGAATTTGTGGATGTGAGCAATCGTGGATGTTGAGCAAACCAACGTTCGCAACGCGGTCAGTCAGAAATGGGGTGGTAGTGAATGGGTTCAAAACGCGACTAAACCGAGAGCTGACAGAGAACATGGAAATAGTGTATGAATGAAGAAAAAGTTGGATAGCCTCCGAAAAAGTCTCCAGAAGGAGTTTTCGATAGCTATCAATCTTTATCTTCACTTACACACGCCTTACATCTTCTCTGTCAGATCATTTGCTGACTCTTCGTTAGATCTATTTACTACCAGCCGTGTGTGTCTGTACGCGGTCAACCGGATTACGAAGCAAGCTTGTTTGCGGTCAGTTCTTAATGGATTTTTTGTGCGCGGTAGGTCCTCAGTTTTGCCCGAGCACGTACGACTATTTTACACTCACCCAAAAATCCAGCTCAATCAGTTGCGTCCGAGTTCTCCCTGTAAATGAACACCCGGGTGTACTAATGTTCAATCTCCGTCAAAGGGAGGGTTTAATTATGTGGGGGGGGGGGAGTTTTCACCCGATAATTCTAAAGGTATAAGTGAACAGCGATAATCGGCGAAGCAAGCGTAATGAATTTCTTTGTCGCTCACCCACATTCTGTCTGGAAGTATCCCTGAAATCCGCTCTGCTTCTCAAGCATCGCGTAGAAATTCACAACTGAGAAGGGAGGCATGGGTACGTGAGGTTTAGATAGGCGAAAAATTTAAATGGAGAGGTGGTGGGCGTTTGCATACTCAGACTCTGCGGGGGGGGGGGGGGCAAGCGCCGGACAATAGAGCCTGTTTTCGACATGGGGGAGCGACAGCGGGGGGTCTCCTCCGAGGGGGGCTTCAGGGAAGGCCACTGCTCTCCTCCGGCGCTTGCCCCCCCCCCAGAGGAAGAGACGGAAAAGATGGGAAGAAGTCGTAGAAGGTAGTTTACGACAATAGAGGTCGGAGAAGGCATAGTAGGCCAAACGGACTCATCGTCATTCACGTCAAGTTTTGTCCCAATTTGACGTGATGTTTCCTGTGATCTATCACGTACTCAACCGGTATAAAAGGCGCCTCACCTCATAGAGAGCCGCATTTGGCCCCACAGGGTCGGCCCTGGACGGGGACTTTGAGTCCCTGTCAGAAAGGGATACTTTGGAGGAGAGCGGCGACGCTTCCGGGAGGAGGGTGACGTCGCTGTCTGTGACGGGGGCTTCAAGGCAGTGACAGGGGGCTTTAGGGCAGTGACAGGGGCTTCAGGGCAGTGACAGGGGGCTTCAGGGCAGTGAAAGGGGGCTTCAAAGCATTGACAGTGGGCTTTAGGGCAGTGACAGGGGGCTTCTGGGCAGTGACAGGGGCTTCAGGGCAGTGAAGGGGGCTTCAAAGCAGTGACAGGGGGCTTCAGGGCAGTGACGGGGGCTTCAGCGCAGTGGCAGGGGGGGGGCTTCAGGGCAGTGACAGGGTGGCTTCAGGGCAGTGATGGGGGGCTCAGATCAAGCCAAATTGTCACTTCGGCGGTAGCCCCCCTCGATTGGGGGGGGGGCAACCGCCGGTGCTCGGAGGGCTCCCCCCTGTAGAGCTGCGCTAGCCCCCTCCAGTGTATGAGTAGGTTTGGGAATGCTTTGGAAAGATCTGCAAAGTTCGTTACGCTTAGAAACTTACAGAAACCTATAATCACGGTCGAAAGACATCATAACGTTCTCTGGAAAGGTGCTCGTGAACGTGGCTGAAGCCCGAGTTCATAAGAAGGATGTAGAATTTTTGTAGGTGTTAAAAAGCCTCAAAAATTTTGGAGCGCTGTTTCTTTCAATGTGCATGATGTGCTCACTCAAAAGAGAGAAAGTGGACTGAAATCGAGAGTATCCCCTCACGGAAACTTAAAGGCAGCATACACGCTCGTAAACGTGATTGAGATAACTACGGAAATAGAATGGTATGACCCAGATTACAAAGCCAACGCATTTTGAAGTGTCAAAAACGATCCACAATGCCGCTACATGAGTTGGAAGTTGGTCCCGCCCTGTATTTTCACGCCCCCTGTATTTGCCCTTTTCCTGCGAAGCAAGGTTGCTGGGTCATATTCACCGTCGGTACTGTTGGTAGATTGCCTAACAAGTGAACCACACACGTCACTGACGGCGAAGATGACCCCGCAACCCTGCTTTGGAGCAAAAGAGCAAATACAGGGGGCGTGAAAATACAGGGCGGGGCTAACTTCTAATTTATGTAGCGGCGTTGTGGGTCATTTTCGACACTAGTTAATGCGTAGGCATTATGTTGTAAGCCATACGGTTCGATTCACATTGTTATCCCAACCACGCTTACGAGCGTGTATGCTGCCCTTAAGATTTGGGGGGGGGGGTGTTGAATCACAGCAGATACGCTATATTGTAAAAATAACTATCATAGGAAAAAGAACATCCACTTCGAGAAAAAAGCGCGGAAGACTTCATATATTTTTATTTCTAGGAGAAAGGGTCGGCTGTTGCGTGCTGTTTATTCATGCTTAAAGGCAGTGATCACGATGAAAAACTTTATCGAAAAAAAAAACTACAAAAATCAGCTTAGGTAGAAAACAGCTGAAAACTATGAAGGAAGAAAGATGCCAGTTCGTGCACACGTGCACAGCGCCGCCAAAAAGATCGCAGTGTCATGCCGAGCAGTCAAAAAATAAATGCAAATTTACCTATTAAAAACAGTTGAACAATGAGCGCAGGCACTTCAGTCAATATTTTTGACTAGATGAGTTCATCAATACATACTCAGACAGGTCAGTCAGAAGGTTAATGTCCTTTGATCGAAATTAAATTTCAAGCCAGCTGATGTGCTTGATATTAGAGATCCTTGATGCCGATGATGTGGTGTGATGCCATCAAAAGACAAAAAAGTTCAGGCTTCAAAATTGGCCCGAAACAGCGGTTTTCTCGCGATTTTTCTTTTCAATTTTTCGTCCTACTACTCTAGACCCAGAAAAGGGTTTAGAGAGGAAAGGAAGACAAGCATATTCGATCGCGACCACTGCTTTAAAGGCTAACAGGACCTATTAATTGTGATGAAGAGCTGATTCCTGACGCATTCAGATAGCAATGTCTTTAACTTAATTAGTATTTTCCTTTCCCGTGACGGTTATTGTCGACAAGCTGTAATGCAAATACTGCTCACAATTGCAGATCTTCAAAATCGAAAAGACAAAAGCTTTTGCAGTATAGGGTACCGAACCCGCTAAATGCAAAGTTCGGTCGCATTTTGACTTCTCCAATATTTGGGCTAGAGGTGGAATCGGACCAGGTGAACCGATCTAGAAGTTTTATTAGATACATGTGAGCCGCTGTTTTGGGAAAAATGGTTTGAAAATGGTCTTCGAATTCTCACCAGAACTCGAATGTACCAGGATCAGAGGTTTGCGGAATTTTCTGTTTTTGTCCATTTTGGCCTTTCTGTTTTCTGGTTGCTGTTTTCCTTAAAGTTGGCCAATACCAGAAAAAAATCAAAAAATTCAATAATCAACGTTTTCCAATGATAAGTTGCAGTAACGTGAGGGATGAGGTGTATTGCATCAGAGCGAGCTGGTTGACGGCTGTAGATTTAGAACCTTTTTTTAAGAATGTTCCTACCGATACGTTACTGCAAACAAGAGGTAATGGCAAGATGTTTTGATGCTGAGTCTACCATTTCCTTGATTGGGGTACAATTTTTTCATTAGGTTTCATTAGGAACACATCAAACTAACAAATATGTACGTACAGAATGTGACAGTGAAGCCATCGGCCGCGGACATTCTCGAGTTGGTCTGTCATCTGTCAGAAAAGGATGCACGTCATCACAAAAAAAAACTACGAGAATGATCCTTCCGAGAACCTGTTGTTTGATCGAGGCAAAAAGCAGTGTCAACGGCAGTGCCTTTCTGCCCAAGCGGGAATATTCTTAAGAATATTATAGATATCTCGAAGTTCGTGTTAAAGGTTCTATAACTTTGAAAAAATGCACTCAAAATTTTATGCGGCAATACTCCCTCACATTATTATGTTGATTGCGGATGTTTTTGTTTCTCAAAGAAGCATAAATCTGTCCTTATTTTAAGCACTTCGATTACGCTGCCGTTTTTCCAATCAAAATTATGTAATTGCGAAAAGATGTTTCAAAAGACAAAAAAATGCGATTTTTTCGGAATTATATATATATATATATATATATATATATATATATATATATATATATATATATATATATATATATATATATATATATATATATATATATATATATATATATATATATATATATATATATATATATATATAACGTTGGCATGGATCCGGAAAAGACTTCGCGTTCACTGCTGAAGGTTGGCGAAATCTTGGTGCCATATGCTATACCATATGTGCACCGAGTTTGCGCCAACCTCCAATAGGGAACGCAAAGTCTCATCAGGATATATATATATATATATATATATATATATATATATATATATATATATATATATATATATATATATATATATATATATATATATATATATATATATATATATATATATATATATATATATATATTTTACTGTTGAAACAATGAAAGCACAAATGGACATGATGAAACTTTGGGGTTTCAAAAAGCATCTTAAACACGCAGGTGAGGAAAACTTCGAGACCGAATAAACCGAAAAACCAAAAGTTTTCGGTTCAAAACCGAAAAATTCCGAGAAAAACCGCATTTTTTTGTCTTTTGAGACATCTTCTTTTCGCAATTACATAATTTTGATTGGAAAAGCAGGGCAGCGTAATCGAAGTGCTTTAAATGAGGACAGATTTATTCTTCTTTGAGAAACAAAAACATCCGCAATAAACACAATAATGTGAGGGAGTCTAGCATTTTCGCAGTGGCGATTCTTGACAAAACTGTAACACTAAACAAATTGTGTAGCTCTTAATATGAACATGTTCTTCATAACTAAGGCTTTTTTCTCTGAACATTCAGATCCACAATTTCACCTTTTCTGATTAAAACTGTGGGCTCAAAAGTAGTCTCTAAACTTTTGAAGAAACCAGTCTCGTAGAAATCAAAAATCGTTTACTAGTCGGAGATCGAGACGGAACAAGCTATGTACGGAGACGGACATCAATTGTTCCTCATCCATAACACACTTTCGCTTGATATTCTTGAGCTGTCATATTAATTTCAGTGGAAGCGGTCGCGTCGCGGTCAGCACTGATCAGTAGCTCAGCCTCCCGGAGCTATTGCTAGCGCTAGCGACCACACGCACTGAGTCGTGGGGTCACCAACGGGGCGCAGTTCTACCACTTTCGCTGAGTGGAAACATATGAGACCGCCCCACAATGAAAATTTTTATTCGCAGTTTTTCATCATGGATCGATTGAGGGTGCAAAAATTTAGGTTTTCGCTTAAAGAATTTTTGAAAAAAACTTCAGTATGAAAATTACGAATCCCGAAATTCGGCTTTTTTGAAGACTTTTTCATGTGCATCTTGAACGGAAACGGAATTTCCTGACCTCGAGGTGCCGATGTAGGTCACCAACTATGCGGAATCGATTAGCGTCATTACATTTGTGGAATTTCAGCCCGTCGAATTTTATATTTTCAGTTTTTTTTAATGCAAATTATGATCATGTTTAAAACAACCGCCGTAGTCGTTTTAGGTTGATAAAACAAGAAATTCTAGAAAATTTGACTCAATCAGTCTCATTTTTTAATCGAAAGTGATGTAATAGAAGAAGCCGTTAAGCAAAGGGTAGGTAATACATTTGTTTTTGCACGAAATGATTTTGAAATGAAATGAAAGGCGAGTGCAAACTTGCTGCAGAGCAAATCGCATCAGAACAGCAAATCGGAAAAACGAAAAAACCATACTTTTTGATCTTTTTCTTTTTATATTTGTTTTATTCGATATTGATTTTTTTTCGCCAAAAAGGCTGGAAAACGAAAAACGCACACCCCTGATCTCAAACCGTATCACACTTAAACACATACTCAACGTTGGATTCCGATCGTACAGGTTACTCATTCATGTGGATCAATAACGTTTTCGCAGTATTCCCAGAAATCATGGCTATTTCCTCAAAAGCATGTTTTAAAAATTCCAAACCTATACTTGTTGTTTGTCATTGGAAGATCTTTAGAAGCCACTGCCTAGTTAGGTCCTTGGCTTGCTTCCTCAAAAAGAAACTTTTAAATCTCACCCACGGGTGGCGCGGCGGTCGCGTGCGCCGGCTCGCTATTTGATTCAGGCCGAGAGAAGAGCGCAGCTGATCAGTTTACCAAACCGCCAGCCGCCGATGAGATTTAAACCACCCGCGCCAGCTGCGGGTGAGGTTTTAAATGTTATTTCTCGAGGAGTTCTCCGAGAAATTTGGAATTTTGAATTTGCGAGAGAGCTCGTTTGAAACAAAGCTTGTTGTTTCGAAAATTCTACAAATGCGTCTTCGAGCTGTATGCTGCAACAAAAACAAACCTCAAAACCGTCACTGGGTTTGCATCGATGTTCAGAACATTTCAATCGAGTTATTTGCGAGTCATGATTGCAGGAGGAATGTAAAGCTCTGATATTGAGTGCAAGCTAATGCTTGCTGCTTAAAATATGAAGCATTAAACCTGGAACTTGTTGCTACATCCCCAAAGCACCGAGCTTGCGACTTTTGGCTTTAGTTCTTAAAGGCGGTGTTCACGATGAATATTACACCCGAGTTCGACCTAAAAATGATGTTGTTTGGTCGTGTGGCGGGTGTGCTGCGTTATGCCCGAAATGGGCGGAGCGGGGCGGAGTCGGCTGTCACCAATTGCCCAGGTGGCCGGTCGTAAACGGAGGCGCGAGCAACGCAATTATAGCGTTGCACTCACTACGACAGCGTCGACCAACTAACGAGCCATTCAAGCCAAATGACGAGGAGCAAAAAGGAGAGAAATGAAAGTGTGGTGAGATAGGACAATATCAACCGTAAAGGAGTTATTCTATTCGGTTCGTCTGTGACAGTACATAAATGACCCGTGCTTTAAAAAAAATTTCTGTGAATCTCTTACAAGGGAACTACTTACTATAAGTCATACTAACCATTCCAAATGAAATATGCTTTACTAGAGCCATTTTTGGACGTAAAGTCCGAATATGCCCATCGCAGCTGCATAGACTCATTGTAAAAGAAGGTATAGGCATTTTTTTCTCTGATTTTCGTACCTATTCTACCCTCCAAAAAGCGCAGTAGTCTTCCGAAAATCCGGGAACGGACCTCATAATCGTGTTCAGGGCCCAAAACTACCTCCCCTGACAAAGTTTGTTTACATGTTTTGAGCAGAATCCGGAGAACAATTGAAAAACAATATAAAAATTCCATGATGGTACCTCGCCGCGAAGCTTTAAAAACGCTCATAACTTCTTCCAGAATGAGTCTAGGCAGCTGCGATGGGCATATTCGGATTTACGTCCGAAAATGGTTCTAGAACATTTCATTCTTAACGGTTAGTATGACTTATAATAGTTCCCTTGTTAGGCATTTAGCCGATTCTGAGTATGGAATATTGGACCACTGTCCTTCCCCTACAATATATTAAAATTGCGCTCTGAAACTCAATGGTTTTTGGTGCAAGCCTTCCTTGTTAATGAATTCAGTTTTCCTTTTTTTTAATTATCGATTCATATCTGATTCACTCGAGAGTTTGGATTATGTTCTTTTTTTTCACATCGAGTCTTTAGTAATTTACTCGGTTTTTAGAATTTTGGAGTCATTTGGTACAACACCGCTGCTAATTTCTAGAAACAGTTACCTTCATAGCAACCTATATAAAATTGGATCGATTGGCTTGCGTAGCTCGTTAGTTGGTCCAAGCGGCCGTAGTGAGAGCGACGCTATAATTCCGTTCCTCGCACCTTCGTTCGCACCTCGTTTACGACCGGCCACCTGGGCAGTTGGTGACAGCCGACTCCGCCCATGCCCCGCCCATTTCGGGCATAACGCTTACCCCCCTCGTGTGGCAACTAATAGTGAAGAAACAGCGAAGAAAAAATTCAGAATCAGTTAAAATAACAGGGTTTCTGACGTTCGGGGCGTGGACGAGCTCACTGGCCCTGGTGGCGCCACAAGCTCGTCCGAGTAGGGGCGAACTGGGATAAGCAGGCGCAACGGGAAAACTTTCAAAGCCGTTTTCATTGATTTCTGGCTGCTGATTTCGCTTTTGCTGATTTCTTCGACACTATGCCTGGAGTATCTGCCAACTTAATTTTTCACACTGAAACATCGAGAACGAGATTTATTGTGGACACTGCCTTTGAGCATCGAACTTTAAATTAGTACCGCATATCACCAAATGTATCATGTTGCCTGACTTACTTGACTTAATCGGTTGGCTTTCGCCTGACGCGGTCATTCCGCATCTTCACCGAGGTGTGCCGTCCTAGTAGTCAGCCGTGTCCATTTTTCACGGTCTTCAGCCACAATTTGAACACATTCCATCCAGCTGTCACTATTCCTTTTCCTGCGAAACGAAACATCGCGCCTGAACTGTCTTTCGATGCCGAGTGACTTTAAATCCTCTTTAACCACATCCGTCCAGAACTTTCGCCTACGCCCAGGTGGCCGTTTCCAGACAGGATTTGGAAGCATTTTTAAAGCGTGTTGTACGAGACGATCCGGCGTTCTTCTTAGTATATGCCCGAGCAGTCGAAGTCGACTTTCCATTGCTGCTTGAGATGGCGTTAGGAGATGCTGGCACCTCCCTCGTGTCAAGCGTTGATGTACTGCGTCGATTTCCTTGTAAAGGTCTTCGTTATGGCATACACGCGGCCAGAAATATCCAAGCAAACGCCTAAAAAGCTTCCTCTCCGTGCAATCCAACCTTTCCATCTGCGTTTTCGGTGCTGCCCACGTCTCCGATCCGTACATCATGATAGGGCGAATAGCGGATAGGTAGACGCGCAACTTGACTTCCTTCGCGATGGTGGTAGACCACAAACACTTGGTTAGAGAATTGAATGCAGACGTAGCTTTCGCACATCGTTGTCGAATATCCGCTGCATAACTACCATCGTTCTTCAGCAAACAGCCCAAATAACAGAAATCGTCCACCAGTTCGATACGTTGTCCGTCCACACAAACTCCAGCTGAAGGCCTCTGAGAGACCCACATCTGCTTGCATTTGTCGGGACGAAGACGAAGTCCATAGGCTGCGGCATACTTCGAAACGAGGTTCACAATCCTTTGCAGTTTTGCGTTGTTTTCAGCGAATAACACAATGTCGTCGGCGTACTCCAGGTCGACAAGGGAGCGTCCTGATGGTGTTAGGATCACATCCGCAGGAAACTGTTCTGCAACTCTACGCATGATGTCATCAACGGCGAAGTTGAAAAGAAAAGGTCCTGCAACGGCTCCTTGCCTTACTCCTGTTTTCACCTCGAAAGCTGACGTAAATCCGACAGGTGTACGAACTGCTGCTGTTGTTCCTTTGTTCATGTCCTCGATTAACCGAACATACTTTTCCGGGACTCCATCTGCTCGCAGAGCATTAAGCAATCGATCACGATGAGGAGAGTCGAACGCGGCTTCAAGGTCCAAAAAAGCAAGCTGTAATGGCTTCGAAAACCGCTGCCACGATTTAATTACTCTTCTCACGACGAACACTTGGTCGATGGTCGATCTTCCAGGTCGAAAACCGGCTTGCTCATCTCTGGTCGTTCCTTCACGATGTTTGATAAGTCGCTCGAGAATGATACGTTCTAAAACCTTGTACATGACACGAAGTAGAGAGATTCCTCTGTAGTTCTTAGGATCCGTGACGGATAGCTTCTTGTGAGGTACGATGATCGCATGTCTCCACGAATCGGGTATCCTTTCGCTCATCCATATGGCACGGATGGTGTTGGTCATTTCACGAACCCCAGACGGAGGAAGAGCTTTCAGCATTTCAGCAGTGATGTTGTCATCTCCACCTGCCTTTCCATTCTTCATTTTCCGGACACAATCCAAAACTTCAGACTCAGTCGGCGGTTCCTCACTGACATCGTAATGTGCTCTCTGAACATGCGGGAGCTCAGGTACTGATGGCGCTGGACGATTCAGTAGTGAACTGAAGTAATCCTTCCATATTGGCAGCGTCGCATCACCAACTGCAACTCCATTGGTAGTGTTCAAGACAGGAGAACATCTCTTCATCTTCCCGCTATACTGTCGCAGCAACGTGTAGGCTTTCTTCGGATTCTTCTCCTCCCAAGCCTTCTCTAACTCCTTAGCTCTACACGTCCACTCTCGTTCGCGGTCACTTTGAAGCTGCCGACGCAACTTCCTCCTCAGACGCTTCTCCTCCACGAAGTTTCCTGCAGTTCGGAGAGCACATACTCTGTTGTAGGTAGATGTTGTTTCTTCTGAGACGTAGGCGAACTTCTTCTTAGGCTGTACAACCGGAGTGCCTCTTTCGAAGCGTCCTGGATGCACTTGACAAAAGAATCCGCGTCGCAAAGTTTCTTCTTAGTCCGTACTCCGATGTGAATAGAAACGCGTTGTCGGAAATTCCTTCTGCACTCTTCATCTCTGAGACTTGTCATGTCAATCCTCTGGAGGCTGAGCCCCTCGCTTCCTCTTATGAATCCTCGCAGTGAAGTTCAACAGAACAGGACGGTGATCCGAATCGAATGCGACATCCCACACAGCTCTAGATCTTCGAATGTCCGATACTGGAATATTCCTCGTCAGGACATAGTCAAGCTGTAGTTTCAAAGTTGTCATCTTCCGCTTCCGCTGCTCTTCTGGAGATAGCCGGGTTGGTCCCTGCCAGCTGATGGCGGCGATGATTCCTCTTGAATGTCGATGCAATAATCAGACCACTGCGTTCACAAAAGTCGACAAGGCGGTAGCCATTGTCCGATGTTTGCTCCACTGGGTAGAACCATTTACCGAGTACTTCGGATTCCTGATCAAGTCCCATCTTCGCATTTGCGTCAATCCCCACGACAACAGCATGTTGACAAGGTATCCTGGCCAGCAACGTATTGAGTTCCTCATAAAACGCATCCTTCGAATTGTCTTCGGCGGTTTCAGTGGGCGCATGAGCACTCACTATCCACAGATTGAATCCTCTGTGATCCCGCAGTCGTACGAATGCATTCCGACACGACGTTGAGCCGAACTCCTTGACCATACCATTGAAATCCTTCCTTACAGCTATTGCACAGCCTCCCACTCTCCTATCGTCAGCGTTACCGCAGTAGATGGTGTACTCTCCGACGCTGATGACGGGTCTATCCTTGAGGCGGGTTTCCTGCAAAGCAGCAAACGGTGCATGGAAATAGCTCAGAAGTCTGGATAGCGCAGTTTTTTCGATATCACTCGACAGCGATCGACAGTTCAGGGTGGCGAAATTGTGGCTTGTGGCCAAAGACTCCATGTTGCCTAAGTAGTGTTACAAGCGGCATATTGGTTCGTGTAATTCAGGTAGGGAGCCTTGGTGCTGCTTTGCGGGAAAGCTATCAATTGAAAGATTTCCCGCCCAACTGCTAAGTGCAGCTCCGTAATTGAGTGACACGAACGATAAGCATAACCCGATTTCATACTGACCACAACGCGGGTTTTGTTGTGACTCAAAAGCTGTATGTCAGCCCTGGGATGCATTCGTACTGTGCTATGGTACAACCTTACGGCCATTGTTACACCAAAACATTGCGACCGCGACAGGTGCGGTCAATTGTTACGAATCGGGCCGGACAAAGCCCACACCATAGAAAAATGCTGTCGCAAGAACAGTTTGCGGCACCTGTCGCGGTCGCTGGCTCAGAAGGGGATGTTATGCCTGAAATGTGGAAACCGTGCGATAATCGGTCGCTGTCACGGCTGTCCGGTTACTGCGACGGGTGTCAGCGACAGTGACCGAGGGTTCAGTCCAGTGCCGTTCCTGTTTTTCTTGGTTCTGAGCGACAGCGACGGCTGGCCGTCTGCGACTGCGACAGGCCTGTCGTGGGGTATAACAATGGCCTACGACTGCGTGCACATTCATGAGAAAGCAGAGCAAGAATCAGGCTTCGAAGAGTTGCCCTTTATGGCGCTCGAACTGATATTTTTATATCCATATGGCTAAAAATGTTGAACTCCATTGTTCTTTTATGAAATGCTTCAGCATTTTATTGTTTATTTGTTTATTTATTAGAATGCACGCTAAGGTGTGTCGAAAAAACAGTATGTATGACAAACAAATCAAACAATTACAGTATCGAGCAAAGAATTAAACGAAAAATGAAACAAGTGGAGGTTCTTCTTATTGAAATTTGAGAGGTTCATTGTACCCTGTCAATGATAGAGTTACATCCTCAAATCTATTCCGGCAAGGCAATATATGATATAAATATCCTCGAGCAAAAAAATCAGGTGGATGACGTTAGGGACACGCCATTTACACGAGCGCTGGGGCATTCATGTAATCTCTGACGTCAAGTTTTCGGATGTTAGGTATTCCCTACCCCTAACAACTCGGCTTCAGAGCCACCAACAGAAGAAGTCCAATCTAGAAATAATCAAAGAGCGCTAGTTCGACGGAATACTGTGAGAGAAACCCTCCAGAGAAAAAGCTATTTTATTTTTTTATCGAATGAGAGAAAAACAAACAAGAACCAACATTGCTAAGCAAAACAACGTATCATTCATTCATTCATTTGTCAATCATGAATGATGAACAGAAACATAAAAGTAATTAATATACATCCAGGTTGACTAAAAAAAAGAAGCTTTAAGCAAACTAAGCTTCTCGCACGCGAAAACAGTGCCTCTATTGGAAAGATCTGACGTTTCGATTATAAGCTCCTCGAAAATCAGTGGCCATTCACTTAAGCGCTTTTCACAGTCTGCCGGAAGTTGCCGTCCGACACATTGTAAGAGTGCCGCAGTGCGAGTGAAGCTGCGGTGAACAATGGTCAGTTCCGACTTTCCAGTACAAAATATGAGGCAAAACCAACACGTTTTGACCCGTCATAACTTGCTCCGACGTCGTGTCAATGATTTCACCGCAGTGCGACGTCGGTCGGCCGACATCGCAGTGCGGGCCACACCGATGCCGCAGCCCTATCTTATGACGTACCGGCCGGCGCCTTCCGGCAAACTGTGAAAGGGGCTTTAGAGAAAAAAATGTGTTGAGTAGGATCCATAGCAGCCAACAGTTTGTGGGTTTCTAGAAGGGGTGGCTAATTGAGAAAATAAATAGAAACAAATAGAGCAATCGAGAATTATTTTTCTGTTGCTCTTCAAGCAGCATGAATGAGAGCTTTCGTTGACACTCTCGTTAACATCACTTCCGCCCAAGCAGAGGGTTTGATCAGATTTTGACCACTGAGCAGCTGTCTGTAGGATAACCCTACCGAGATCCAGCGCGACTGGTAGGAGACCATTCACGAGCGGATGCGGAGGCACCGCTTTGATCTAAATATGGTACGAACTCATGACACTGACTCGGGGGTGCCTACAGTATAAGCTATCACACTGGTCAAAAATGGTCATGGCGGATTGACGTGACACGACAACATGAACGATAACCTCATTCATCGCACAGAAGCACAGCACTGCTGAAAAGGGCTCTGACATAGACCTGCGTCGAAATTCAACTATTGAAACTGTTGCTGAGGCATCTTTTGGATAATGGTAGAACTGAATGTAATGGTTTTGGAATCAGGGATGTGCGGCAAACGATTTTGAGATCTCGGCAAACGGCAATTGGCAAGAAAATCTCAAAAATGGCCGGCAAACGGCAAACGGCAAAAAACCTCGTCCCTTATATTGACCCACAAATTATTCAAATGTGCCGCTTTACTATTTTCCTCTTTTTTCCAATACTTATGTCAACATTCTAATGATTTCATTTCAAATGAGTCGTTCCATTTCAAGGCATCAGATGGACAAAAACAAGAGATATGGAACCTCATGGAAATCAAAGAATTCGCCGCTGCGGCTTCGCGAAGGAAGCCGCTTCAGCTCCTACAGACACCGAAGCGGCACTATCGCCGAGTCGCAGCGGCAACGTCGTGGCGGCCCCGCGATGGTGCCGCTGCGGCTCCGCGGTGGTGCTGCAGCGGCTCTGCGGTGGTGCTGCTGCGGCTCCGCGGTGGTGTCGCTGCGGCTCCGCAATCAGTGGCTGCGCTCTCATAAAAATAGGACCGACTGTGAGTAACTCATATGACATGAGTCATAATACAAGTGGGTGGGCCTACGAACAAGAATACACACTTGCGGCGCTTACTTCTTCTGTCTGATAGGGACAGAGTGCATCCCCGTTATTGCGACCTAGGAGTAACGTCAAATTGGGGCTATTTAACCAGCAACGATCCTGTTCTACCACACATAATAGTAAATTGTAATCGACGCGGTTTCGCTGATGCATTCTTGCGGAGTTCGTACGATTCCAACGCGGAACTTCCGCGGTACTGTCGCGGCAATGTCGCGGCTTTGTCGACACTCAAGACACTGCAAGAGAATCTCCGCGGCACAGTAATTATCACGGAGCTGCTGCGGTACTACCGTGGTACTATCGCGGCACAGTCGAGGGTCGCGGTACTTTCCTGGCAGTGCCGCGGCATACTTTTTAAGAGTCCTTGCCCCAGGGTATCGCAAAAATGCTTCTGTGTCGCAGAAGTGCTTCCGGCTGCTTATAGCTATGCCAAAATCTGTCGAAACATAAACAAAAGCACCACATTGGAGTTGGACTATCGACATGGCAGAGGAAATGGAATTAGTATATGAATAATGAAAAAGATGGATAGCTTTCGAAAAAGTCCCCCGGAGAACTTTTTCGGAAGCTATCCATCTTTATCCTCATTCACACACTATTTCCGATTTCTCTGTCAGCTCGTGTCAAAGTGCAGTTCTGCGCGAGCTTACTGCGAGCTGAGAAAAGTTCAGAAAATCTTCGGAATTTTTTTTTTTCTGAATCAATTTTTTTCCGAAAAAGACAGAATGAACCACTTTTTGGGGCATTTTTTTAACACTGGACTCTAAACGCTAGTGGCTCACAACGTAGTTTCAGCGATGTCTGGTACCTTTCCTAAACATCGTCAGATAATCAGCTCGCTGCAGTTTACCACGAACTTACCGCGAGTTAACTCTCGTTTTCAAACCCATTTACTACCACCCCAGATAAGTGAAAACCCCGGATAACGGTTAAGCGAAGAACGGATAATCGGCGGCCGTATTCATGAAACTACGGGAGCTTCCCGGAAAGGTTTTAAGAACCAGCCGATGTATGCGGCGGACGGACGGATTACCCATTCTACCCACATGGTCGCGAGCTTAGGTGGCGTTTTCTTCCAATGTTTTGCCGAGTTTTGCCGGAAAAATCACAAAAATTTCGGCAAACGACAAACGGCAAAAAAGTCCCGAAAATGGCCGGCAAACGACAAACGGCAATTGCCGCACATCCCTGTTTGGAATGCCCGCATAGCATTGGCTGCTGGAAGGATAATGGACTGCGTAGGGAAAAATAAGGTATTCAAGTCATGGCTCACGAATATCCTACGTGAACAATAGCAGACCTTGAATTGATTATAAACACTTTTTTTCAGTTCGGCGGGCACCACAGAATCATACTTCGGAAAATACAAAAGGCACATATCAACACAAGCCATACAGGGCTAAAAATCATGAAAATCCTCGAAATGTCATAAGGTAGGATCATGGAAAGCCGCTTTCCATCCAACGATAAGGTTTAGTCAAGCATTCGTTGCCATTGCAAAGGGCCACTACAAGTCCTGGATTCTGAGAACTAAAAGCATATCAACTTTTCTCAGCCTGCTACAGAAAATTTTACTGTTGAATGGCTTGAGAACGCTAGGTGGAAGTAATTCTAACCGCCTAGCACATCTGTAGAATAAGTAGTTTGAGACTTTTGAATGGTTCTTTCTATGAACTTTAGGACATTGCAGTGCAAACGAACCACTCCGTCCCCTACAAGGCCTAAATATCCAGTACTTGCTTGGTTTGAGTTTGACCTCACATTCAAGAATTTTGAAACAGAAAACTAAATCGTTAAACATGCGACGATAAAGCAGACTTTTCAGACTAAACTTTGCCTTTCTTTCTTCATAACTTGGCATAGATCAAAATACAAAAGTCATTGCACTTTATGTTACTGCAAATTGTAAACATGGCTGAAAAAGCCTTTCGAACGATCGTGTTTATATGTGTTTCAATATTCAAGCTGGAGTTGACTATAATTCCCGAATCGCAAACCTCTTGTGACTCTTTAACGCTAAAATTATTGAAGCTATATTTTGGGGGAGCGATATTGCCAAGGTGTAGCAATGAAGTTTTCGACGAATTGACAGGAATTTCCCAAACAGACGCCCAATCTACAATATTTGCTATGAACTGTGACAAAGCTATGTAGAGAAACCTCTGTCTGAGACTCATTATTATAAGTACTGTTTACCTTGATGTCGTCAGCATACATTCGTATCTTAATGGAGGGACGTGTTGCTAACTTGGCTGGCAGGTCATACGTATAAATAAGAAACAAAAGCGGAGACAAAACGCCTCCTTGAGGCACACCACTGGTGCAAGGGTAACGTGATGAGAAGGTTTTCAACCTTAACACACAAATGCCTGTCCTTCAAATAGGATCTTAGCCAATCCAACAATGAACCAACGACACCATGATTACGTAGGTTAACGAGCAACTTTTCGTGATTAACTTTATCGAAAGCCTTCGACAAATCAAAGTAGATTTTATCAATCGAATTCCCCCTGTTAATAGCCGAATACCAATCGAAAACACAGTCTGCCAGCTGAGTGACTGTAGATGCACCAGCTGTAAAACCGTACTGTTCGGAAGGAATAGACTTTGTTTTAGCCAGAAAAGAAGCCAGCTTATCACGAATACGTCTTTCCATTATTTTCACCGGAGCGGGCGTAATACTAATGGGTCGAAAAGTAGAAAGGCAATTATATAACGGGGTTTGGAATCGCTGTTACGATAGCTTCTTTCCAAATTAAAGGCGTCTCATTGAAAATTAGAGAAATATTGAATATCATTGATAAAGGCTTGTATAGGGACTTAGCGCATTTTTGGAAAACAATTTGAGAAATTCCATCAAAAGTGGCTGATGATGAGATTCTCAACGATTTCAATACATTACTGACGTCGTGTGGGGAAATCTTGAAACTCTCGAGACTTTATTGAGCTTCATTTTCAGTCGTCAAAGAATCAGTACTATCAGCATTGACAGGAGTAAAGACTGAGGCGAAATACTAGGCCAATGCTTCGGCCTTTGTTTCATTACATGAAAATTTGTCTCCAAATTCATCTTCAAGCACGGGAAGTTTGCCACGAGTTTTAATTTTATGCCTTATGAGTGAAAAAACAACCGTTTGTTTCGGTTGGTTGCAGCACGTTTTTCCTGGTTGGCTAAAAAACGTTTCAAATGATGTTCAAGATCAGAACATGTTTTCAAATACAGTGGGTGGGAAGTGGGTTTCGTCAAAGTACGAAAAAGACAGTTTTTTGCGATCAGATTTGATATATGCTTAGGATAGTGAGGTTTAGGTGATTCTTGAACAGTGAACGGCACGAATATAGCTAAGCCAGAATGTACCGCGCTACAAAACCGTTTGTATACGTCATCGACTGGCAGGTAACCGTTGAAGGTTTCCTACCAATCAATAGAAAGAAAATAGCGTAACAAAGCTTGATAATTAGCTTTGTTGAAATTAGGAAGAGGCAGTTTGCAAGGTTTTGCGAGAGAAATGCGAATGCGGAAAGTTATACTGTTATGATCGGACGAGGCAAAAGGAAGAAGAACTGCAACATTGCTCACAGTAAGGGATGATGTCAAAATCAAGTCGAGAATTGAATCCCCACGAGTAGGTTGCAAAACATGCTGCGTCAACCCACAACATTTGACATAATCCAGGAACCTAGCTGAGGTTGCGCTAGCGGATTGCCATGAAACCCAATCAATATTCAAATTAAAATCACCCAATATAATAATCTGGCTACAAGAAAGGCAAAGCTCGAGCAAAAAATCAATGAGTTGCTTATCATCAGCTGCAGACATACTAGGAGGCCGATATACAACGACTATTCTGAATGTCAATGTTAACAATTGATCAGAACCTTCAAGAACAAGCACATCTTATCTGAGGCCGGAAGGAGGAGAAATTTTTTCCAAATTAATGTGATTTTTCGTAATACAACATACACCTACACCTCTGCAGCCACATCTATCTGCACGAAAAACATACGGATTGTCCCCAATGATTTCAGGGTTTAGAATTTCAGCAGAAATCCATGTTTCAGTGATGAAAAGGATGTCGGGCTTGTAGGTGGGTAAAAAGTGGTGAAGATGATGTAGCTTATTCAAAAGGCTGCGAGAATTGAATAAAAACATGCAGTACTATTCGGTGTTCCATGGCGAACTAGGCGTTTCCCTGACCCCGTTTGGGGAGATCCTGGACGCGCTTCAGTTCCCCACGATAAAAAACCCATACGCGCTCATTGAACTGTTTATTGCGTTCTTTACATTCCAGCCTTAGCTCAGCGTCCTTTTCGAGCTCCACAGTGGTCATACTGCGACGCACATACACTCCGGAAAAGTCGGAATCACGAAGTCTATAGGCAGTGGATAGAGCGGTTACCCAATGAGACCTCGATGGTAGCACGACATTGACCAGACATGGGTGCTTGTCAGATGGCTTTCCGATGCGGAACACGTCAGAAGGCCTACACTCGACATTCAGTTCGTCGAGCACACCAGTAACCTTCTCTTCCAAGTCCTTCTGACGCTTCGATGGCTTGAGGTCACCGCTAGCCTCAGCAAGACCAGAAAGTATTATTTTTCTAGACATTTTTTCAGCTTTGACTCCCTCGGAAACCTCTGTAGGGAACTTGGAAATCAAAGCCGTGACCATTTTCTCAACGACCGGATCTTTGTTGCGCTCGAAAATTGCATCCAAGAGCTCATTGGGAGACAGCCTGGAATAGTCAACCTCAGTTGAACTATCAGAGCTGTGATCCCTTTGAGTTGAATTTCTCGAGGAGGGCGGCTTGGGCGACATGGCTGTGGATTGGGTTTTGGCTGTTTTGCTAGCGCGACCCATGATCTCAAAAATTTTCGTCAGACGTAGTCAATTATAGAAAATCAATGGCTCAAGTCGACACAGACGCAACAAAGGGGACCAGTCGCAATAAAAACAGACTTATTTACGAACAGTCAATTAAAGTTCAGTCGAGAAAGCAATTTAAATGGGAAAAGGAACTGGAAAAAAAAATAATCGATAGAAAATTGAAAAAAAAACACTTAGCTGAACAAGGAAAGAGAGGAGCAGACCACCCGACCGTCCACCACCGCCGCTAGTTGAAAGTTTATGAATATTTTGTGCCAATTTATGGCATGGTTCGTGGCATTCAACTCAGCTACCTTGTGATATCTTATCTTAGGATTGTAAACTGACTTTCATAAGGATGAAGAGGATATTGCTCCAGTCGTTTGTCGGTATAATTTTTTTTTCAGAATCGCTCATCGGCTTCAAGACATCAATCCGTCATGGAGTGGCGATCGCCTTTTCCAGGAGACGCGGAAGATTATCGGTGGCATCATCCAGAACATTATGTTCAAAGTCGGGTTTTATTTTCAGCGTAATTAGCCTGGTTGAATATTCCTTCGAAGGCTTTCAGGACTATATTCCAAAGTTGCTGGGAGCAGCTCTGCAAAAGGTTATGGGGCAGTACACCGGATATGACAGCAGTGTTGATGCCACGATCGCCAACGAATTCACAACATCCGCTTTCCGATTTGGTCATGGAATGATTGAAGTGAGATAATTTGGCGAAGAATCGTATGCCAGAACTGTCGCATATTTGTACCCTCTTGCCATAGTAGCTAAGACCTTAATTAAAGTTTGTCCGAATAAGACTGTCCGCCCATGCGGTCGTCTTGCATGTCGAGGGGTCATCGCGGAGGCATTTTTCGGAGGAGCCTTTTCACGTTTGCAAACAGCAGACTTAAACGTTATTCACTATTCGTATAGTATTCCTGCTAATCGATACACAAGACCAAAAAATTCCTTCGCAGCGAACGCTCGACATGACCGCGTTGGCGGGCAATCTGATTCGGACAGACTTTATACACCGGCAGTACGTTGCAGACGACCAGGCAATTGTCTTTAATGGACACTTTTGTTGTGCTGAGGCGCTCCAAAAGGGACAGTTGTACACAAAAATACAAGGCGAGAAGCCGCACCGAGCAGTTATATGTATGTATTAGGGGGACCGGAAAGAATGTCGTTTCTGCCCATGCCAATACTTGATTGTCATTTATCAGCTCATTGTTTTGTTCAGAGGTGTGCGAAAGACATTGTGAGGTTATGGTGAATTCTTTGCTTTTAGACAATTGAATTACAATTTTTTGTTGTCTGGGGTTGAATTAGCCAGTCAAACACCAGAAGAAATAGACATCTGGCATCACATGCTTTTTGAAATTCGCAAGGTAAGTAACACAACAGTTGCTACCAAAAACATTTGCGATGTGTATCCAAATGCATTGGACATCCGTAAATGCCGAGGGTGGTTTTCCAAATTCAGATAGAGTAATTTGGATTTTTCCGACTCGTGTCGAACAGGAGAACTATCAGCGTTAGACAACGACGAGCTAAGTGCGGAAGTGGAAGCGAATCCGTGACCACAGTGGGGAATACATCATTGATTGTGAATAAAGACTCCATGAAAACCTCTATTTCTGAGATGAAACAGGTTCAAAATAAGTGCATTGTGGATTTAAATTTTGCACCTTAAAGGCAGTGTTCACGATAATCTTCAATTCTGAGATTATACGCTATATTGATTGATTGATCCTCGGGTAGAAGTAAAGTGGCGTAGAAATTGAGAGAAACGCCCCAGAAGTACACGAAATCCTTAAGTATCACCCCGCCTCTTAAGTATCACAGGAACTGTTTGTTGTGACAATGAAATCTTTTGTGGACCCGTAATTTGAAATTCACTACTGTCTGTTGCTTCGTACCTTCTTTCAGACCCTAACTAATACTGTTTTGCCCGAAATATTATTCCATTTTTGATTAGCCCCATTTTTTAACCGGTGACAACCACCATGAACATGTTCATCCAACCGGACATCTAGTCCATGTTATAGAATAATGTCACTAAAATACGCCGTTTTAATGCGTTTCTCGCCGTTTCTTTGTAATTTTGGTAACACTTGGGAGCTAACGCATTGTTTTATGTGGAGAACTCCGGGACGAAAATCATCGTGAACACTATCTTTAATCCCTCTACCAGTGTTTTTATTTTCGTCGCGTGACATCATTACTTTTAGATGATTTCACTATAATTATGTTATTTGTACCGTTCAGGCTTGAGCATTTGACGTCGGTTTCTAGGTGGATTAATATTTAAATAATGTTATCGTACATTTTTTGAATTCCGACTTAGCCAGTTTTCTTGCTTCAAAATCTTAGATTTTGATTTTCGCGCAAGGATGACTGCTCTAAATAATCGTATCTATATTCGATTCATTAGATATTTGGATTATTATTGGAACAGCTCCCAGGTAGATATTCAGGTTTTCGTGTAGTCTCTGAATACAGTTCACCGCCACGGGCGGTGGTGCGATTGCGGTCAACGCACTACGTATACTGTGGATATCGAAATTTCGACGCTTTACCAAATTTTTTTATTGATCGACCGAACAGCTGATATTTGAGGTGTTTTGGTTTTTCCAACGTATCTTTTTTTCTTTCTGGTTCCTTGCAAGGGCTGAAAAATTTTGCAATAATTCCTGTACGCCGAAATTCACTCTAAACATTGCCTGTTTTGCCGGTCAATGACGAAATTTGATAAAACGTCAGAATCGACCGTATACTTGGCGTGTTGACCGCAAGTGCACCACCGCCTTTTCCCGTTGTGTTGCACTGGAGTACTGAAACATTTTTGACAATTTTTTATGATTGAATATCCAAGTATCGCTCTCGAAATAGGTCTAATTTTGCAATAATATGAACTTTTGGTTTTCCGTATTAGCCCAATGATAGCTAAACTGATTCCTTCAATTTTCGTCTTTACTAAAGCTCTATACATACGTGAAAGCTCGAATTTTGAACCGATTTGCCATCTAGAAAGCGATTGATTGAATTTCTCGACGAAACTTGTATACATACAGTCTCTGATACTTTGCGCTCCTTACTGTGCGTTGGCGCAAACTCGGAGCACGTATGTTGTAATATATGCGCGCCGAGTTTTCGATAGCGCACATTGAGGAACGCAGTGTCAATTCGATCTGTGCCAACGAAACTAAATTCATGACGGACTGCAAAAAAATCGACGTGGTCGATTACCGTAGTAGAGGACCCAGTGGAGGACCAGTGGCGTACCATGACTTTGTGCATCCCGTCATAAACAGAGTATAGTTGGGCGAACTATCAATTCGAGTACAAATCTGACCATGGGTGGAGTATCCAACCTCTAGGTTGCTGTTTTCCGGACCTTGGAAGGGAATGCTACTCTATGTTGTTTCAAAGACAAGGGTGTGTGGAAACTTAGCGATGAGAATAGTAAACCGTTCGCAAATGCGTGCTGACGCGGCTGATTTTCAGAGGGCGCGGTGCAGTTTGCCGCTTCGTTCGGTGACGAAAGTATAAACGACGCCCAAAGCAGCGCCCATACATTGCACCTTCCAGCTCCTAGACGATGCTGGCCGCTCTTCAACAATCTTCCGCTTTCATTCGTCACCCCAGCACGCAGCAGGAGGAACCCTTTCCTTCTCCGTGAAGGGCACGGCGCTGAGCCACGCAATGACGCAGAGCAAACGGCTAACTGCTACAGTTGACCGCAATCTTAAAAGGACATGGTGCGGTTGCGGTCACACACTGAAACTACGGTGGAAGACGCCTAATTTCATTATCGATCGACAGTACAGCTGATTTTCTCTGTAAGTTACGGTTTTTCTTGTTTGTTTCGGCATTAATTTTGTTTCTAACTGTTTAAATATTGCGAGTAGAAGCTATTCTTAGTGCGTGGGTGAAATTAGCCGCTTGTTCGGGCTTCGAAGTGTTTCTTTTTTTCTCAATTCTGTTTTGAAATCGAGAAAAACGGCAAATTCCTCACACCAAGAAAAGCCCCTATTCGTAATAATATAAGAGTCAGAAACAAAAGTAATGCCGAAGTAAACAAGAGAAAACTGTATCTGACCTCAAAAATCAACTGTGCTGTCGATCGATAATGAAATTAGGCGTCCTCCACCGAGGTTTTGGTGTGTGAGCGCAACCGAACCATGTCCTTTTAACATTGCGGTAAACTGTAGCCAAATCCACCAGCAGCTGACTGCAGAGAAAAATGGTTCTCTTTGGTCTCCTATTGATAAGTTACAGCAAAAAAAAAGCGGACGTAAGCTCGCATTAGCGGGTAGCAAAGCGTGTGCCGAAAATCAACATAGATTCTCATTGTCGCGTGCCCTCGCCAAGAATAGGCGCTGCCAAAATTTACAGGGCGCTATTCGGGACACCTAACTTTTTGGATGATCTTGGTCAAGCACGATACTGCCTGTTGGTACAATGCACTGCTTAGGCGGGAGTGAATGTCCTGTTCGCAGTTACGGACAACCACTGTCGCGATCCGCGAAAAAAAGCGAAATTGTGCTCGATCAATAGGGTCCAGGCACGAGTAATCTTCGCCCCAGCGGGATTACCTCCGCGCAGCGCGCTACAACATCGTTTTTCTGCAATCACGGAAGGGAATTTCACTCTGATGTGAGCGGTACCCAATTGTATTTGTGCCATTAAGCACTTCTGATGTTTTTTTTTTTCAAATACTCTGATGCCTTTTTTTTCATGGCATGGTATATGATCACAAGATGTTACAAGGTCGTTGAGTTGAACGCAAAACTCAGATGTCAGGCAGGACTCGAACTTGCATTGCACGCTTTCCGGGCGAAAGTGTTATCATTACACACCCCGCTCTGCGTACCTCATTGTCAGCTGTTCACACATAAACTGTGTAGGCACAACAGCAATCACCCGTTAAAGGGTATGATCTGGTACTGTAAGCAATTGTTTAGGAATTCTACAAGCGACTAGACTTCTCCGGTGGCAACATCACCCATGGTGGTTTCTTCTTTGGGGAGGGTGTATTCAAATCGAGCAAGATCTTATTCGAAGGTGAGATTGCACGTTCGTTTTTCTATGAAGTTTCTTGCCTTTACCACGAATAAAAACCCTCGTGGAGGGAGTGGCGCATTAAATGTCCCCAACATGATTAGAACCATTGCTAGTACAAAGGTGATGGGCTATTGACCTTCACGCTGTGAACGCTTTAAACTCTACTATAGGAACTCTCCTGCCTTTGCAATGCGCCTTACAACTCTATTGAGACAGCCGTCAACTCAGCGGCAATGCATTTCATTAGCAGCGTAAGTTTTCGCGCTCAAATGAAGATTTCCGGAGAGAAGAACATCCTATTGAATGGTCCAAGATTACACGATCCTTTCCAGCCGCGCCCATACTTTCCAGCAGAGAAATAGCTGTTCAGAGGAGAGAACTGCCTACGGCAAAGCGGCATTGTACGATGGAGAATTCGTCCAAGATGAAAAAAGTATACAACTGTTCACTGGATGTGGAATAATTTTTTTTCAATCTTATTGTGGCTTACTGAGTGAACTAAGAACGGGATTTTAAATATTTCGTTATAAGAAAAATACGCGCATGATTAATTGAAAACTCCAATTTTGGATCGATCCGAAATTTTCATTTTCGGTCGACTGAATTTTGATGAATTCAGCAAAGGAATTCCGGTGCAATAGAAACAAAAAAAAATGACCAGCTTCACGACCAGCTGACGCCCCCACAGTTCACAGTAGCGGACTGAGTGGTCTTCTCGTGGCCCCAAACAAGGAGTAGAGCGGGCAGCTCAGAGGGAAGGGCTGAGCACCGCTATTGGTCAGCGCCACTTTGAAGGCAAGGTTCGCGATAAAACGGCTTCTGAGCTCTCTTTATGAGAATGTAAGTTTGGTCATCACAAAAGTAAAAATAAAAGAAAAAACCTTAAGTTTGCGGTAAAAATGCTCGAAAACAAGGTATAAAGACTAATTACCGGTGTTGGCCGGCCCCCTAATTAACGAGATTTTCATTCTTGCTTGCTCAGCAGTATTTTCTTTTTCCGTTTTCAGTGGTCCCTAGAAGCTCAGAAATTACTTCAAAGCAAAATAAAAGATGGCAAAACAAGCATTCATAGACATCTTGATAATTGGGGGCGGGCGGAACAGGGCTGTGCGAAACCCTTTTTCAAGATTTTCGGAAACGGAAACGGAAGAAAAATGGCCAAAAACGTCGGAAACGGAAACGAAAGAGACCAAATTAAAATTTCGGGTTTTCTCATTCTCATGCCTCGCTGCTGCTCACTGCCCGCAGCTCTCACTCAATGACAAATGATCTCAGTCAACAAATTAATACTTATTACAAATAAAGTCACTACAAGGCATTCAACGATTTCGAGTTTCGCTTCTGGAATTTCTAAAAGGCAACCTCAAAAAAATACTTACTATATGCACCCGCCCTTCAGGGGTGTGGGGTTATTGTCGTATGTCGACCGCAGTTTGCTGGCCGTCTTGGGGTTCGCCGTTGCCGTTTGCCGAAATTTTATTTTTCGTTGCAGCCCGCCTCTGGTGTACAGCCTCTCCTCCGGAAAGCAGTCCAAGCGACACCAGGTGTCCTTCAAGGCTGATCAGTAGTCAATTTTTAGATAATCAGCAGCTACTTTCTCTTCTTTCAAACCATATTTGCCTACTGGAGTGGACATCAAACGATTGAATTCGAAAAGTAAAAAAAAACTTCACGGCGAAGTGGGAAGTTGCTCTTATGATCTGCCTCAAACGAGACTCGCCGCTGGCCGTGGTCACCTCCAACTGTCTCCGGCGAGACTCCTTTCTGGAAGACAGGCTGCACGTGCAAAACAAAAACTATCTCGAATTTGTTGCTGCTGTGGCAGTAATCAAGCGAAGAAGTGGAATCAAGAGAAGCTTCACGAAATCATTGAATCTCAGAGAGAAAACTACACATTTTCAAAAAGAAATCCTCAAAAGGCGTTCGGATTCCTGCCATGCCCATTTCGTGTCATCATTTATAGTGTTCCAATCTCAGGCCCCTACACTTCGTGAATGATTTAATCCAAGCTCAGATATTCGCTTAACACGAGGAGGTTGGATGTAACTTTCAGCGTCTCATGAAACCTCCTAAAATCCTTGCCTAGATCCATTATCATAGATGGTGTTGCACTAATTTATTCCGTTTTCGAGCCCAAAAACTAGCAAACGGAAGCGGAACGGAACAGCCCAAAAACACCGGAAATACGGAAACGGAATCGGAAAAGGAACAGTTCCGCACAGCCCTGGGGCGCACACCAGGCAATAACTAGTTCTTGAGCGTTTTTTCTCCCACTTTTCACTTTATTTCACTTTTGTGATGGTCAGATCTACTTTTCCATGAGGATATCAGAACAACCCATTTTATCGCGAACCCTGCCTTCGACGACCAATAGCGCTGCATGGTCCTTCCCTCTGCTCTGCCGGCCTTTTCACTGTTCGGCGTCATAAGCAGATCCCAGCGGATTCGGCTGAGCTTACACACTCAGTTCATTGACTGGACCACTATTTGAATCACGGACGCTAATGTGCAATCGCTTGAGAATCGTGCTTAACACTTAGAGACCGCGCGCTCCACGGCCAATCAATTCAGTGGGTAATTGAACCGGGATTTTTCTTTTGAAAGAACCAGAACATAATAAAACCAATGTAACTCATGTCTGCCCACCAGTGATATAAATCCCTTTTGATACGGGTCTTCCAGCTGCAGTAAAAAGAAATCTTTTTTTCTGAAGAAACGACGAAAAATCGAGTTCATGGCGCAAAGAACATTGTTTTTTCAAACAAATCCTTGCATCAGACAGTCTCCAACTTGCATTAAAGTGGAAGGTTATTTCGAGTGGTGTCAATTGAAATAAAGTGTTACTTTCAGGTGGAGTTGATCCTATTTTGCGCGGCTTCATGAGCACTGCTGTGAAACGACCGCACCGTATGACTCCAGCTATCACCGAAAAAATGTTTGGAAGGTACGTGCAGAGACTCTTTCACCACCATTTCACAGCTTTTTGAAGCTCTCGCGCACCTAGTGCTTTTATAAAATATCAAGAAAACAGAATTCTCTTTTTTCTCTAAAATTTCATATTCGACCCAAACTACCGGGTTCATACTAAAGATTCACGGAGAATTTGCCCGAATGCCCGGAGAATTCGCCCTATGCGTAGCGCGTGGAGAATATGCCCGCGAGGGGGGGGGGGAGAAAATGCCCGCCGCGAGGGGAGAAAATGCCCGTCACGAAGGGGAGGAAATTCCCGCCGCGAGGGGAGGAAACGCCCGCCACGAGGGGAGGAAACGCCCGCCTCGAGGGGAGGAAATGCCCGCCGCGAGGGAAGGAAACGCCCGCCACGAGGGGAGGAAACACCCACATCGAGGGGAGGAAATGCCCGCCGCGAGGGGAGGAAACGCCCGCATCAAGGGGAGGAAACGCCCGCCTCAAGGGGAGGAAATGCCCGCCGCGAGGGGAGAAAATGCCCGTCACGAGGGGAGAAAACGCCCGCCTCGAGGGGAGGAAACGCCCGCTTCGAGGGGAGAAAACGCCCGCCTCGAGGGGAGGTAATGCCCGCCGCGAGGGGAGGAAACGCCCGCCGCGAGGGGAGGAAACGCCCACCTTAAGGGGAGGAAACGCCCGCCTCAAGGGGAGGAAATGCCCGCCGCGAGGGGAGAAAATCCCCGCCGCGAGGGGAGAAAATGCCCGTCACGAAGGGGAGGAAATTCCCGCCGCGAGGGGAGAAAATCCCCGCCGCGAGGGGAGAAAATGCCCGTCACGAAGGGGAGGAAATTCCCGCCGCGAGGGGAGAAAATCCCCGCCGCGAGGGGAGGAAACGCCCGCCACGAGGGGAGGAAACGCCCACCTTAAGGGGAGGAAACGCCCGCCTCAAGGGGAGGAAATGCCCGCCGCGAGGGGAGAAAATCCCCGCCGCGAGGGGAGAAAATGCCCGTCACGAAGGGGAGGAAATTCCCACCGCGAGGGGAGGAAACGCCCGCCTCGAGGGGAGAAAACGCCCTCCTCGAGGGGAGGAAATGCCCGCCGCGACGGGAGGAAACGCCCGCCACGAGGGGAGGAAACGCCCGCCTCAAGGGGAGGAAACGCCCGCCGCGAGGGAGAAAACTCCCGCATTGAAAATATAGTTCCTCTATGACCCTGCCTTATGATTAACGGCCTACCGCAACCTGTTAAAATAAAATATTCAACGCTTGCACACGCGTACCCACGGTATAAGTGTATCGAAACCTTATCCAAACTGCACAGTTTCATAAATAATTTCATTGTGCGAAAAACTGAAAAAAAGAACAAAACTATGAAACAGTGTAGGTGCTTAAACTTTATTCGAAGAAGTAAAATGTGGTAAATAGTAGAATGCATTCTAACCCCTAACATAACCGTCTATTCAACTTCTCTAAAGTTAGAAAAATGATGTTACCCTGGGGTAGTCCCTGTGGTAAGAAATTTATTCAAAAGTAACTGGGTGATATTAAGGCAGACCAATAAGGATGGCTAGAGAGTCTAAATATCTTTCTTTTCTCGGCGTGTTCTTAGGGTCAGGGATCGCAGAGAACTGTTGGATTTCTTCTTGAATCTTGCGCTGTCGTTCCAGCCCTGCCGGTCTTATGTATCGGTCTGGCGCAGATCCATCCAAAATCGATGGCAGTAGGCTTAGGTTTAGGCAGCGAAAAAATTGAGAAACAGCAAAAAGGAGCAAAAAATGGAGAAGCGGCAGCAGAGAAGTGAACGGAGCACCACTCATTGCTAGCATGATGTTTTCTAGCGTAAGCAAAATCTCGCCCTCGCGACGGAAATTTTCTGCCCCCTTGCGGGTGAATTCTCCCCTCCATGCGGGTATTTTCTCTCCCCCTCGCGGGCGAGATCTCCTGCTGAAATGTACGCGTGCAGTCTCACATAATCCATACTATACTTGGGCAAATTGTAAATTTTTTCGAATGATCGACTTTCCGATTTAGCCGAAATTTCAACTTTTCGGATCATCGACTTTTTCGAATAAGTCGAAAAACACATTTTTTTTTCGAATGATCGACTTTTCGATTTAGCCGGAATTTCCACTTTTCGAATGATCGACTTTTTCGGGTAAGTCGAAAATCCCACTTTTTCGAATGGTCTACTTTTCGAATAAAAAGTCGACTTTTTCAATCGACTTAAAAAATTATCTACCCTCCCATTCAGCCATTTGGACGGTACATGAAAACGTGACAGCCTAATTGACTTTTTCTTTACCGCAACAGCTCCATTACATACATATTTTTACGCAGATTTATGAAATCGGAATGCGAAAAATGAATAGCTCAGGCACAAAAAAGTTGAAAGGATTCGCTAGGAATTATTTGCGACTTAGGGAAGTCTTTACATAAAAATGAAAGAATCTGTAATCTAGGAAGCTGGTTTCGGGGTCTAACGGCTATTGTCCGGGGGAACAACGGCGGGAAAATAACACTTGGGAACTAAAGCGAGTCTCCTAAATTGACCGAGGTATGGGACAACGAGTGTACAGTCTGGTCGGATCGTGCTAATACTTGGCGGTTCCAATCGACGGTTAGTGTAAACCAGGGATCGCAAAGTATTAGTGCGATCTGCGCTGACTGTATGAACAGAGTTTTGATGAGAATGACCCCTTTTCCTCGTGCGCGCGGGGATGCGTCGCGACATTCTCAATGCAGCGCACAAGCTGACACCCCATACCTAGCTAAGATATCAGCCGAGGCCTATTTCAGCTTCTAAAAGCAAAGTTCACGAAGAATTCCGCTTTCAAGTTTTTAGCGTGAAATACTACGCTGGCAGATGCTAGAGGGGATAGGGTTTGAAAAAAGCAGCGAAAACGGGCCAGAAATCGATAAAAACGACGGCGAAAAGATTTCGTTAGCGAAGTACGCCTGCTCTTCCGCCCGCCCCGTCCTGACGAGCTTGTGGCGCCGAGGACGTTTTCGATGGCGAATTGCCAAGGAACTCCGCCACGTTCAGTCCGATCGATTCGCGCACATTTCGCCATTAGCGCGCACTTGCGGAAACTAGCAGGGCCCGTAAGCTCGTCCACGCCCAGAACGTTACAAAAAGCTATTTCAGCTTATTCTGAGCGCTTTTCTCCGCTATTTATTCACTATTGGATAGCTCACGACCGAACAACCCCATTTTTGAGTCGAACTCGAATATGAGATTTATCGTGAACACCGCCTTCAAAAGCCACGCACGGACAGCTGAAGGTTGCTATGGGGTCGATCATCTAGCACTTCTGGTCCATCATCTACCACTTCCTCATAAAATGTTGATGGGACTGTCAAACAACACTAAAACAAGAATGGCCCAAACTCCACATGCAGGAAAACTTCAAAAACGATTTTGGCGCGAACTTCAAGTGATTTTAACAGTGTATTCAAACTGGTTTTTCATTACAAATGAAGATTTTTTAGGGACTCGTCCGACATTTTCTTTCACTAAAGAGGCCAAGCTATACAGAATATGAAAAAATCTATGGTTTTCTACGCGTACGATCCCTCTAATATGACAATTTTCGTCCTCGATTATCAGCATAATTCGCTCGCAGTTTCCCCATTTTCATTTCCATTCAGACACCCTTATTTAAAATCTTATAAGCTCTTAATTCAGTATAAAATTCATTGAACGTTGCGCACATGTAAAAATAGAAAAAAACTAATTAGGTAGTAGAAAGAAGGCAACAATTATGTTTGTCTGCGGCTACAAAAATTCTTCATTGATTACGCGTAAATTAGAAAAATGTGTCCAGATGGAGTAGCTGGCATTTCCAGCAACTTTCTCAGTAACCAGGCACTACATTTAGTATCCCATTCACTCCTTTTCGAATATTGGACCGGATATCCGAATCGAACCAATACCCGGGAAATTTGAAATCGGCTTTATCTGAATCGAACCATTATCCGAAGGGTAAAAAATTCGGGTACAATCTCGGATAGAATCGGATAATTTTTGGGATGAAATCGGATAAATTGGGATAAAAATGCACTCAGCCACGCCCATTATTCCGTACCGTCTTCTGTTTAGTACGTCAACCCAGGGTTTTCCTCCTCCTTCCGAATGCGGAAGTCGTTGCGGCGCGGAAAAATGGGCGTAGTTAAAAGCAGCATGCATACACGCCCGTAAACTACCGAAATAGAATGGTATGGCCCAGATTACAACGCCTACGCATTTTGAAGTTTCAAAAACGACCCACAATGCCGCTACATGAGTTGGAAGTTGGCCCCGCCCTGTATTTTCACGCCCCCTGTATTTGCCCTTTTCCTGCAACGCAAGGTTGCTGGGTCATATTCACCGTCGGTACTGTTGGTAGGTTGCCTAACAAGTGAACCACACACGTCACTGACGGCGAAGATGACCCCGCAACCCTGCTTTGGAGCAAAAGAGCAAATACCGGGGGTGTGAAAATACAGGGCGGGGCTGACCTCTAATTTATGTAGCGGCATTGTGGGCCATTTTTGACAATTCAAAATACGTAGGCATTATGTTGTAAGCCATACGGTTCGATTCACATTGTTATCCCAACCACGTTTACGAGCGTGTATGCTGCCTTTAAAGGCAGTGTCCACGATAAAAACCATGTCTGATTTTTTGGTGGAGATCGGCAGCTGCGGGGCCTAACGCATCCCTAACGTTGAAAAAACTAAGAAAAATGAGCTCGGAACGGTCCCCTACGGCCCCAAAGTTGGACACCCGTCAGCTCGTCACACCCCAGATGCACTTTCCACGCCCACCGACGTGAACAAATGAATGCTTGAGATTGTGATATGAGCGATGGTTTCCAATCTAAAGCCCCGTTCTTTCCTTTATTCCCAAGTTCTCCCTTTACTCAGGTCAGCTCGCATACATCGGCTGCAAAAGACGGAAGTTACAAGCCTCGGACAACTCGTCCACCATGCTTTCCTAGCTCAAATTTTGAGGGACCATAACTTCGTTCCTAGAAAGTCTTGTACGATCCCAAAAACATTATTGGAATCAGCGTGGGACCGTCTTCAAGATAGGCGGAAAAGCAGAAAAACGATTCTTATCGTGAACACTGCCTTTAAGTGAGATGACCGAGTGGCTAGTCCATAGTGTAGAAGTTTTTGTATAGTTGCTTTGCATACTTTTTACTTCCTAGTTGTTCTGAAAAACCTGTGTATGGATGACACTGTGCCTCCCAACGACGATAGAATAATTGAAGATTTGTTTCCATATTTTTATTAATATGCATTTCTGAAGATTGATTTTCGTATGTGAACATGCTGCAAATGCAATGAAGTACTTCTGTTTCTACAATTATGGATGTTTTCAGATTCTTGCCTTGAGTGCCTGGTTCATTTTTTACCGTTTTGCCTCAATTGAACTTGGTTCCGAAAATAGCCGAAGTTATCCGAAATTATCCGACCGGATATCCGTACCCGAATCATTAAAAAAATGGCATTATCTGATTCGACCCATTATCCAAAAATTTGAAAAAAAAACGCAATATCTTAATTGAACCAATATCCGGAAAATCTAAATTCGGCAATATCTGAATCGATCCATTATTCGAACAATTATCTTCGGATAACAAGTATACCAGGTACTCTTGAAAGCGGCAGAAAATTCGAATAAGTTGGATATTACTCTTTTCGAATGATCGACTTCTCGACCTATCCGAAAATCGCCCTTTTTCGAATAATCGACTCCTCGACTTATCCGAAAATCGCCCTTTTTCGAATGATCGACTTTTCTATTTAGCCGTATTTTCCACTTTTCGAATAGTCGACTTAGTCGATTTAATCGAAGTCGACTTTTTTCATTCGGATGATGATTCGATCATTCGATTCGGCCCAAGTATAATCCATACTAAATACTCGTACGAAGTTTCTAACCGCAGTTTTCTGTGGTGCAGGAATATGCGGATTCCCAAACACCCTGTATGGTCTGTTCTTTTCATTAAACGCCTCTCTCAAGCCTGGAGGATACTCAATTTTCACGAAGTAAGCTAACGCGTACTCGGTATCGATATTCGTCCCTCCCCTTCCTTATATGAAAGTAGGGATCCTATCCGATAGGTCCATTTAGGGGAAGGGGTTGTCAGCTTCAAGACTTAATATCACGCGAGTCCTTGAACCCTCAATTAAAAGAATACATACGAGAGCGTGATACCAAGAAGCAAAAACGGCCACGACAAGAGTTCGGAACGATTGCATCTGTGCCACATTTTTCGTTCACAAGACTGAAACTTTAGCCATGTGCTCCTTGAAATTACCTAGCGAATTGCATAGAATTTACTAGCTTTTCTCAAAAATCTCTCAAAAATCTATCAGAGGCGCAGAAGTCTATGAAGAATCTTCTGCTGCCTTATTCCACAAAGTTTTCAGACTTGGTGTCTTCGCTGAATGGCAAAACTAACGAAAATGTGTTTGTCTAGAAATTCAGATGGGCCGTTTTGGTTTACGGTATTAAGCTCTCATATTCTTTTGATAGAAGGTCCAAGGCAGGGTCAAGCAACCCGTTGGAAAAACTGCGATCGCCCCTCCAGCGATGCCGAAATTAGCGACCCTCCCCCTCCACCATGGCCGCGCTGAATCCGCTTTTTTGACCTCCCCACTTTCTATTTCCTTAGATAAGGAAGTTTTTTAGCTGATTATGATTATTCGACTTCTTTACTTTTTTATTTTTTATTCAGGTCAGTGATATTTGTGAATATTTCGACCTTAGTGTCAAAAAAATCAACAACAACAAAACATTTTACCTACAATATTCTCTTTATCCAACTAACGCGCAAATACTCCTTGAAAAATAAGGTTTTCAAAATTTTTCCCTTGCAAACGGAAAAAATCGCCCAAAAGCCACTTTTTAAACTTTGGCCCAGTTTCGCTTGGAGTCAACTCAGAATCACTTCAAACGGTTTTTCACACGGCCTTTCTAAATGCTCGTCGGAATCGGATTTTTCTGTATAGCGAAAAATAGGATTTCCGGACCATCTGGTGTTTTTGGTACTGACATGAGGTGCCGTAACTCAGCTGTTCGGAAAATAGACCGGCTTAAAAACTCCAAAAAACCAAAGCCGCGCATATAGGAGATATAAAAAAATTCCCCGTTGGAAAAAGTGGTGTTAGAAGGCCGTTTTTTTCCAAATGGCCCTTACAGCCTTGGTTTTCACTTCTAGAAGGCGGCAGTCGAGCAAAAAAAGATGCACCTACTAGATGGTAATCAAAAACAACATTAGCTGGATTTTTTCTAAAAAAAATTTTTCTGAGATTCGTTCATCGTACGAAAAGGAAAAGACAAATTTTTCAAAAAAAATTCTAGAATAAAATCCAGCTAATGCAGTTTTTGATAACCATCTAGTAGATGCACCTTTTGCTCGACAGCCGCCTTCTTGTTGTGAAAATCAAGGCTGTAAGGGCCATTTGGAAAAAAAACGGCCTTTTAGCACCAATTTTTTTAAATGGGCGATTTTTTTCTATTTCTCACTATAAATGAGCGGCTTTGCTTCTATCCACTTACTGGGTTTATTTCACCGAACCGCTGAGTTACAGCCCATCAGAGCATTGTGCATGACACTGGAAGGCCCCCAAAAACCATTTTTCGCTATTTGGACAATTGCGATTTTGACGAGTGTTAAAGTCAGCAGCGGTTGACAAACCAGTCTGAACAACTTGTGGTTGGGTAGGAAACATTTTGTGGTGTAGCTGAGTTGAAATCGAAAATTTAGGAATCGATAAAATTTGGCGGCGCGACCCCCCAATTTTCAAGTTTGGTGGCGACCCCCCACTCTGGAAAATTTCCAACATTGCTTGACCTTGGTCCAAGGACCTTTACGGAAATAGGGATTTGAAGCTAGCAACTTCTGCTCCAAAACTACCCTGTGTGAGTGGATCTCAACGTTCACATGCGGAAAGACAGGAACGACTACCGATATCGCGTTCGCAGTATATTATTTCGCTAAAATTGAGTACCGTCCAAGCTTCTGTCCAACATTCATTTCGGGTTGGTCTACGATGTTTAGTTATAAGTATTAGGGTGTAACAATGAGAATGTTCGCTCGATGTTTGAGCTCGATTCGAGAACATTCGGCATTTCGGAGCAGCCATCTTTTGCCCAGGTTTTGCTTGTTGAATTATTTACCTTTTTCTAATATTGTAATTTTGCTCGCTTTCATATTTCGTGGTAAAAAATGTATGTGTGTATTACAGGCAAGTTTGCCCTATGATTACAAGCTGGGCGAAACTGCTTCTGATTTGCGTCACTCTGTGAAGCTTTTGCGGATTGTACTCTATGCGAAAGGTAGTGTTTGAAGCAGTTTTGCTCTGCTTGTAATCACAGAGCAAACATGCCGGCGATATATAGTTTTGGGCGGCCATTCCTAATTTTTTTCGCAAGAAAATAATTTCTTCACAAGGAAATATAAAAGCGAGCAATCAATTAAGGGCAAAAGTTGAACAATTAAAAGCAGTGTAAACGATGAAAATCGTATTCGAGTTTGACTCAGAAATGGGGTTCTTCGATCGTGAGTTAACAAATAGTGACGAAACAGCAAAGAAAAGCGCTCAGAAGAAGCTAAAATAGCGGTTTCTAACGTTCAGGGCGTGGACGAGCTTACGAGCCCTGCTAGTTTCCGCAAGCGCGCGCTAATGGCAAAATGTGCGCGAATCGATCAGGCTGGACGCAGCGAAATCGCTTGGCAATTTGCCATCGTAAACATGCGCGGCGCCCTAAGCTCGTCAGAATGGGGCGGAAAGGGCTGAGGTCATGCGTTTTGGGCTAACTAAATCCTCACTTCGTTGTTGTTTTTATCTCAATTTCGGGCCCGTTTTCGGTAGTGCTTCTCACTGAATACTCAAAAACGAGTTTTATCGTGGACACGGCCTTCGAATAAGCAAAACCTGCGCAAAATATGACTGTTCTGAAATTTTGAATATTTTCGAATCGAGCGTAAACATCGTGCGCGCATTGATATTGTCACTTTCTAACGGAAAACGGGAAGTGCACCCATAATTCCACTTCTCTGTGGAAAATTTGCAGCGTCAGTGCGGGAAAGAACCGCGACCCTCGACTGTGCCGCTATAGTTCCGCGATAGTACCACAGCGGCTCCGTGACCAAACGATTTTGTTGCCGTGTGTTGAGCCTCGAAATCGCCGCGATAGTACCGCAGCGGCTCCGCGTTAGAACCGCGCCGGCTCCGCGAGGATGCAGCAGTGAGCCCGCGTGGAGTACGATGTATTACCCTGTGTGGTAAAACGACATCATCGCCGGTTCAATTACCCAAGTTTGAGATACATCCCGTATTTTCTTGGGCGCAAAAGCGGCGGTAACCTCTGTCCCTCTTAGACAGAGGACGTAACGACCGCAGGTGCGTATCTTTGTTTTTAGGCCCCTCTAGTTGTATTATCATTTTCAGATAACTTCACATCAGATACTCTCCCGGAGCCGCTGCGGCACCATCGCTGAGCCGAAGCGGCGCTGCCGCATCGCCGCTACGGCTCCGCGGTAGTGCCGGCGCTGCTCCGCGATAATGACTGTAGCGGAGCCACAGCGGCGATTTCTCTCAGAGTTTATGCACAGCTCCTAATCGTGATCATGACCAATCAACTCAGTTTTATATTTCCGATGCGATAGACTATTTGATTCTGGTGAATAGGACTAAACAGCAACAATCAATTCGAAAAATGTGTATTGCTGATTCCAGCACCGATCTGGGATCGCTAAATATTCAACGAGGTCGAGACCATGCTATTCCCTCATACAACACCATGAGAGTGTTCTGTGGATTGCCAAAGGCTGAAACATTCGAAGACTTCTCCGATATGATCCTCGACCGAAATCTACGCATTGGACTCAGTCGAACCTACGACACTCCCGGTCCGTTTATTTATCATTTCTCTCTCTTGTCACTTTTTATCGCTTTCTCATTGGATGTTTCTCGCGAAAAAAAAATTGTCCAGCTCTTAACCCACTCATTAAAATTGTGGTGCGCGCGAAGCGCGCACCAGATTTGGTTTTGAATCGGCCCCGCGCGCAACCCCTTTTTCGAAATCTCAGTTGAGAGTGAACGTAGAAATTAGAGCTAAATTGCATTAAAAAGAGCGCAAAAAGTTGGTTTATACCCAAAAATGGTCTAGAACGGTTCACTGGTTTTCGAGTAAAAATTGAAAGACCGCGCGTTTTTATTGCTAATCTCCTTTTTTTCGGACGGCGTACACGATCTTGTTGGTACACTTAAAATTGAGCTAGGGAGCTCATTTTTGGACAGGAGGCTGGAAATGGATGCAGGTCGCTCCAATTCCAATTTGAACTTGATACCTCATTTTTGAAGGGTACCTCAAAATCGTGGGTTTATATACTAAATTAGCCGTGGAGCACGAAAACTGCTTTTTTCTGCTACGGCAGTGGAGACCGGGGTGTGTGGGTGAATCTGTAGCCAATCAATACAGGTCGTTGAAGGTAAGTACTGAACTTGTCAGAATTCGTACTCATGACACGTCATCGATCGATAATCAATATTATCAATTTTTGCGCTTTCTGCAGAAAATGCTCCCGGAAGTGGTGATTGCTGATGGGATTGGTTTTCTTGGTTGGGGAATTTTACTCATCAGTCATTATCGATAAATACCACTCAATAATATCGATTTTTTCGCCCTTTGCACAAAATGCCGCAATGATTTTCGATTGTTGATGGCTCTAACAATAAGTCACTTGTTTGGGAAATTCTTCTCATCATGCAAAACCGAACATTATCGATCAATGATATCGATTTTTCACATGTTGCACAAAATGCGGCAACGAGTGGTATTTTTTATGGTTTTGGGTAATAAGTTTCAAGAATTGTACTCATTCGACAATCTCGTTGTTAGATGTTTCATCATTCCAAAATGGAATATTTTAGCAAAATTGAAGTCAGAAAGGGATGTGAAATTTCTGAAAATATAGCTTCTTGGCGAAAGTAACGATTTGGTAATGATAAAAAAAAAGTTTTAAAAGTGTCTTGAAATATTTTAAAAAAATGATTTGGCGTAAAATAGCTTGGAAAATAAAAAAGCTAGGAAATGAAGTGATATAACCAAAAAAGTGATTTGGTGGTCAATCATTTCACAAGCTTCTCCGTTAAACTTAACAAAACGAAATCAAGCGGAAACATTAAGCCATTTTTGAAAGCTGTAATAAGGGAATCAGCATGGGTCAAGCTAGGTGAAAGCAAGGCTCCATTCCATATCGAGCTTAATGATCGACCACCAAATCACTTTTTTGGTTATTTCACTTCATCTCCTAGCTTTCTAATTTTCCAGGCTATTTTACGCCAAATCATTTTTTAAGATATTTCAAGACATTTTTAAAACTTTTTTTTATCATTACCAAATCGTTACTTTTGTCAAGAAGCTATATTTTCAGAAATAACCCTTATGAAGACAAGCTAGATCTATTATGATATCTAATTGTAAGAGCGATATAAATGAAATGGCAGCTCCCGCTCATTATCTAACCAGGTACCGCAACAGAACTGGAGTTTTCAAAAATGTCTCTTGAGAATTGTGAAGTATAAAAAGAAACAGTTTCAAGTTCTAAATTTCATGTAATACACCTAAGTAGACCAAAAACGACGACAACGGTGAAATACGGTAGACAAAATGCCATTCAGTCCATATGCTCATAACGTCGGCTTGGATCCGGAAGAGACTTTGTGTTCGCTGTTGCAGGTTGGCGCAAACTCGGTGCCCTATGCTATAACATAGGTGCGCCGAGCTTGCGCCAACCTCCAATGGGGAACGCAAAGTCTCTTCAGGGTCCACGCCGATGTTACATATCCGTGTTTCGCGCCCAACTAACCCGCCTGGACAATTTTCTCGACCTCTGATATCCGTGTATGGCATGAGGAAATGTCAAGGAATGTCATGGTCCTTTCCCTCTTTCGGACACCATATGCCGAAAAAATCGGCCAAGGGGCTCTTTAGGGCGCTGAACACGAACATGAAACCCGCTTTTAGTTCTTTCATTGGAAATTTCAGTAGGTTACAGTACTTGAAATACAACTTACTCCACAGGGACCTGCCGTGATCTACCGAAAAACTGAAAACGGGCCTCGAGTTCGTGTAGGAACCTAATGGGCCAAGATTGAGCGAAAATCTTTTTTCTCCCATTTCGTATAGTAATGAATTGGACTTACAAACGTTCATGCGCGGTCAAGTTTCCGGGCCACACCTCCCTCAATGATTTCCCTCAGTCCTGATCGAGTTTTCAAAAATAATAGCGCTCTGCTTGAAGGCAGTGTCCACGATAAAAACCATGTCTGATTTTTTGGTGGAGATCGGCAGCTGCGGGGCCAAGCGGAACCCTAACGTTGAAAAAACTGAGAAAAATGAGCTCGGAACGGTCCCCTGCGGCCCCAAAGTTGGACACCCATCAGCTCGTCACCCCCAGATGCACTTTCCACGCCCACCGACATGAACAAATGAATGCTCGAGATTGTGAGATGAGCGAGGATTCCCAATCATTAGCCCCGTTCTTCCCTTCATTCTCGACTTCTCTCTCTCTACTCAGGTCAGCTCGCATACATCGGCTGCAAAAGACGGAAGTTGCAAACCTCGGACAACTCGTCCACCATGTTTCCTTAGCTCAATCTTTGAGGGACCATAACTCCGTTCCCTGAAGGTCTTGTGCGATTTCAGAGATATCATTGGAATCAGCATGGGGCCGTTTTCAAGATAGGCGGGAAAACAGAAAAACGATTTATATCGTGAACACTGCCTTTAAAGGCAGCAGACACGCTCAAAAAGGTATCGATTTTATGCCATATTTCGAAGGTTTGAATCTGGTAGTACGGGAAATTAACGAAAAAAAACGATGAAAACTGCATGCAAATACAGGAGTAACGGCTGTTTTTGTATGGTTAAAATTGGACGAGTTATGCCCGAGCGGTTGAAACAGCTAGTATTAACGATAAAACGGTTGGGATAGCGAAGCCGGTAGACTCTCACGGCCTGTTCTAGACCGCTCACCTCGTTGGAAGCTTCAAAAACCAGCCGAAGTTACCGTATTTGTATATTGAAGGGGCGAGGTTGAAAGCTCATGTGCGTGGCTGACGAAAATTTTCGACTCAAATTCAGTCGTTTTCACTCGTTTTTGACGCTTCCATCGGCGTGAGCGTTCCACTAGCGGCCATACGACCCAAGTAGCGTAGTTATCTCCACTTTTTCGAGCGTGTGTGCTGCCTTTAAAGTAATGACTGAAGTTTTGTCTTGAAATGGTGTTTTGCGAGAGATTACGGTGAAGCCACTCTTGTAAGTGGAACATGATTTCTGTTCGGTAAAGCATTGGTCACGGACGGAGCAAGAAGAAAGCTCTATATGAATTCTCGTGTTGGCTCAACCTTCTTTCCAGCGTCATATAACAAGATGTTATTGTGTTTCATCCGAAAAAAATTCTGCTTATGAGGAGGTAGGAGTGAGGGCGCTTCTGATTTTGTGGCAGGTGTTGAAACCCCGGAATTCTGATGTAGGAGTGTTCATCCAATTAGGAAGTGAAGGTTCTCCGATTTATTCGAAGAGATTGGCCCACTGTTATAGAGGAAATTCCTATCAGAAATACAAAGCTAAGTCCCATGCATGCATTATGCAAACGCTAGTAACTCTAGAGCTGAAAATAAAGTCAAATTCGAGGTGGAAAAATAAAAAATTGAATTTTTGAAAAATGCAAAAAATGCATTCAGTGATTTGAACTATCAACCCACACCATTCCATCGTGTCGTAGTCCACCGTGTTTCGATCGTACACTGTTCGCTGCAGGGCTGCACGTAATTAGGAATTACGGGCGTTTTGCCCATTTTTTCTACGAGTTACGATTCACGAAATTCCGCCTCAAAATCGTAACGATTCGTAACAAATCTTAACAAGTCGTATTGTGGAAACAATGTGAATTTGCGGTCTAGATTATAGATAAATGTTCACTTCTCTCATATTCCTGATTTTTGATTATTCTTTCAAAATTCAATTTTTGGAGAAACCTCACCGTGACATTCCCAGCCGGGCGTAGTCAGGAGTAAGTAGGACATGGCGAAGCATAATTGTTGAAGACGAGATTCAAGTGTGACCGACCGCTCCGCTTCTCCCACTGACCGGCTAAAACGCATTGTTCGGTCCCAACCTTTTCTTGCTCCATATGTGAGCCAGGTCGGTGGAGCAGATTTTCACAGTTATGTATCTCTCTGGAATGCTCTCGCCCCATTATGAACACGAGAGACGCAGACGTTTGGTGGAGCTACTGTCTATATCAGAGCAAATTTCTTATCCACAGTTACAGACAATCGCTGTTGCAACATGCAGCGCAAACAGGATCACGCTGGGACCACAAGGTCCTGGCACGAATAATTCTCGTCTTAGCACGATTATCTTCAAGCTGCAGGCTGCAAAAGCGGTAGTGTGCAACTGCAAACTGGAATTCCACCAGACATTGACACTGAATCTTGGGCTCGGTTCTAGAGACCTGGCTGACTTATGGAGCAAATGAAGGTTGGAACCCAGTATACATTCGGTTGCAGGATTTTACGGGGATTTCGAACACACCTCTCACCACGCATCCATCTTGAGCGGTTTAAAAGTTACAAGCAAATAAGTAGTATTTAGTAAATTTGAATCTGCTGAAGGATAAGGGCATTTTTCTCTATCCTGAAAACACTCTCCGACGAAGAGTTTCAGGGGGATATACGAAGCGAACTTTGGTGGATGTCTATCTACAGAGGCAACTAAGCGACGAGAAAAGAAGTGGGAATTTTGAAGACCAGAAGAAACCACCGGAAGAAACTTATGTTTATGAGGGGGGAGCGCTTGTAACTTCACTCAACGTAGCGCTCCACAAATATAGAGGGTAGCCACGATTTCTGCGTCAGAAAAAGATTTTGCGAATGTATCTCTTTAGAATGGCCACCTAATCCAAGCATCCTTCCATTGAAAGAGTGAGAATGAAACCATCGAACTGCAGATTTTTCTCACATCACAGAGTTGCCATATGTGGCTTCCACTGAACTGTATTTGGTATAGCATTGTATCTCTATGCTTCCGTATTCAAAAGTTGGGCAAAACGTGGCACAAGTTTGGTACCTGTGTGAGCTTAGAGCTTCAATTTTGCCTATTTAGGTCGCTTCTAACTACATGATCTGCGCACCAAAATTTCTCCACGATCAATCATTTTAGTGGGTTTTAAAACGGGGATTTTATATATGAATGAACATGCATAAAAGACTTTCAGGGTGCCTCAAGTCTGCCCTTCAGTAATATAACTTTTGTGTTAGTACGGATCTTCCGGTACAAATGAAAAGGATTCTCATTTTTCTGATGAAAGAACAAAAAATCGAGTTCATGGCGTGTGCGCGCACTGAGGGCACGCGGTCTCTTAGGCAATAATAGTGCTCATAACAGTGTTATTTTGAATCTCAATCTCAAACCTCCTTCGATATCAAGCACCTCATCACTGAGATGCTGAGATGTTTCCACATCGCTTGAGGTTTGGGCTGTGTGTGGGCTTATTACTCAATATCAGTTACGAATTACGAATCACGATTTGCGAGGAATTTGAAATATTACGATTCACGAAATTGCAAGATTCAGTTACACAGTCCTGGTTCGCTGAAAGCGGTTATCTCATTACAATGATCGCTGGGTAGCTTGCAATCAAGGTTCTTCGAGGAACCTGAGGACGAGTCTTGAATATGGGTCGAAACTAAATTCTGTTTCCAAATTTTTGTAGAGAATCCTCAATGTTATCAAGTCACTTTCTCGGATATATTTGCTTTATTTCTTCTAATTCGAGCTTCTTTATTTTTTTTTTAGTTTTAGTCGTTTTTGATCTACCCATTTGTATTGCGTGAGACTGAAAGTTTTCGAATTGTTCAATTTGATCTCCTCTTCACCCGCAAAAGACAACCGCATGTTTTTAAAGCTCCAGCTCGTCTTGGTTTAACCCTAGTGAGCCGAATGGGAGTTAAAGGCAACGTTCACGATAATCATCCTTGGTGACTTTCCACAGTGAAATGATAGCAGAGAAGGTTCTTTGGCTCCCAATGTCGGGGGAACTGTAGAAAACGAGCCAGGAGTGGCAAAGTAGCGGCTGCAAACAAGCGTTTTGGAGTCCCAGAACCGCCCCTCGATGTGAGCCAATGAACACTCGAGATCGTGAGATGAGCTATGGTTTCCGATCAATAGCCACGTTCTTCCCTTCATTCTCAACTTTTCTCTTTACCCAGGTCAGCTTAAGGTCGGGCGAACGTATTCGTATATGGTGCAGTAAAGCATACGGACAAGTGAAGAGCGATAACGCCCATGTAGGGCGATGCTTGGTAACATGTACTCGTGAACTTCTTCAGTTTGAGGGTCAGACTGACTCTGCCTTCCAGCAGACTGAAAAATGGCTAGTAGCACGAATATTTTGAGCTGTAACTCATTGAAGCCAACTATTCACGCCTGTATTCATGCCCTTGAAAACCATTCCTTGGTCTGAAAAGGTGTGTTCTCGGTATATCATTTACACGGATAACAAAAGCCGCAACGACAGTCGCCAACGGTCCCGTGCTCAATACTCTTTGACTCTAGAGATCCTAATTATAGAGCACGTATGTACATTAGAAACTCCTCACTTTTAGAGAATTTCTGACAAAATAAATGCAGAGGGAATAGAATTACCCAAGAAGTTTAAGCTGCAAAACCATTTCTGGCATTCTAAATTCGTATTACGCCAAGCATATCGAAATAGACGCAAGGAGAGGAAGGTTGAATGCATCGAAAATTTCGAAAGAGTTTGGCTCCAAATGTTGAGAATCCCGTGTGGGCGTTCTGCTTTATTTTGCAACCGTTTGAAGGCAGTGTTCACTATGATTTTCGTCCCCGAGTTTTTCACATAGAACAATGCATTGGACTCCAAGTAATACCAAAAATACGAAGAAACAGCGAGAAACGCATTAAATCGTATTTAACTGACGCTTATTCTATAAAATGGATCAGTTGTCCGGTTAGATGAACACCGGTCATTATGGTTGTCACCGGTGGAAAATTGGGTCAACCGAAAATAGAAGAATATTTCCTTGTGGTCCCGGCACAATTTGCTTGCTCTGCGTGTAACAACAGCTGTTGCACGCAACAGCGTATAGATTTCTTTCTGGGAAGAAAGGTAATCGCTCTAATAAAGTCCGTTCTGATTCAGACGATGTCGATTTTTACGTTGGCTCAATGCTGGAAGATCCTGTTATTGGTGGTTTGGTTGGCACCACTCTCAGCTGCGTCATTGGTGAGCAATTCAAGCGAACACGAGACGGCGACAGGTGATAGACACTTGGCAATCTTCCATGGGCGACAGTTTTTCAATTACATTTGTAGGTTTTACTATGAAAACCCAGGAGTTTTTACTCCAACACAACTCGTTGAGATCCGAAAATCTTCTCTATCACGGGTGATATGCGATAATGCCGACCACTTCGAATTGATCTCACAGGTATCAAAGTTGCTCATCTGTTTTTTTTCTCTTCAGAATATGCCCCGGGTTTCAGTTCATGATCTCAATACTAAAACTCTTGCTACGTTCCTCCGTTTTCCGTGAAATAAGGAAGTCTGCCCGAATGCGATTGTCCCACAATGCGGTCGGCGTGCGTGCTGAGAGGCCAGCGCGTTGGGAGCCTCTGGACGACTGCTCAGTCGGCGAAGAACAGCTGACCATTGTTGCAATTACTTCTTTATTTATCTAGCGTTCCTCTTCTTTAGTATTATTATGAGTTCTTACCATGAAAAAAATAAGAATTGTTTGCGAAATTTTCATAGTCATGTCCTTGAGCCATCTAGAGGGTTTTTTTGGCGTTTTTCGCCATTTTTTGGTGAAGATATATTTGGCTTTTTTCACCCTTCGTGGGATAGGCACTTGGTAGAGTGATTCGGTCGGCAGCATTCCCTCGCCTGTAGGAGCATTGTTCCTAACAAATTTCTATTTGTGGCACATCGAAGGCAGCCAATTATATTGGAAACCCCATTTTCATTGTAGACTTGAAGAGATTTTTCATGAAAAAAAAACTCACCTAAGTGCTGCAGGAAGGGAAGAATAGATGAGCATAGAAGTAATCTTAGCTGCAGTCAGTTGTTTTCCACCAGGTGAACACGTTTTCAGGAACACCGGGTGAACTGCGATTCTCCCGCCGCAATGCAGCGAGTCCTTCGCGCGCGGTGGATGGGCGCGGAAAGCAATTTTTCAGTACTTAGGGCGCTACAATTAGAGCGCGTTAGCGTGCACTTCAAGGTCTTGACAATTGCGAGAGCATTATCGGGAGAACTGCTAATCTCGCAAGAAAGTTCTGAAAGTCCTTCCAGTTTTTCCCATAAATTCTTACTGTTTTTTTCGTAATTATTCCCGCCTTAATCGATGCGAGGAATAACTAAGTTTCATACTGAGATATTTTCCGCTATAGCAGGTATTCCCACACAGTGGTAGGTTAATCCTGTGTGTAACCTATGGGTAAACGAAGCAGTAAATAGAAGAAAGTACAGCAATAGGTGGGAAGGCTCATCTACGGTCGGGCATTGAATAAACAATGAAGCGCGCGATAACGTGCTCCAGTTGTAATCATCACGATATGGCAAACTCGTCCGACGAGCCAAGCCCTTATCGGGAGAACTGCTGGTCTTCCGCGCAAAACAGTTTAAAAAGTCGGATACGGTTTTTTTGCGCGTATGCTGCGTTTGAAAGGATTCTGTTCTTCTCTCATTAGGGACTGTTTTACCCGCGTCCGATGATTTGGAAAACCATGTCCTCGTTGTTGTAGGTGAGTGACTGACTACATAAATAATCCATGGTCGCCATTCCCTGAATGCCTCGAGGGATTCCAAATAATGTGTTTCAATTCCTCCGCGAAAAGGTGCAAGGAGTAGGAAAAAATGAGAAAATTTCAAATTTTCTCAGAATTTTTTCCCAGATTTGCCCCCTGTGGCTCATTTAGCTAAACGCGAATCTGGGGTCCGATTTTCGCTATTCTAAAGGTCACTGTAGGTTACGGTAGGAATTTCGCCTTCTAGCTGGTGTCACCCACCCTGATACTTTTAAAACTGACGAGTGATCTCAAACTCGTGTTGAGTATCCTAAATAACACCGACAGAGAATTTTTGAGCCAAATCTGAGACTTCAACCAAACTACCGGAACCCAGATTTGTGTTAAGCACTCCAGATAACCCCTATACAGAAGTTCTATGACAATTTTGTCGCAGCTTTCTGGAAGTCATCAGAAGTCGCGTTTGGCCAGAGAAATTTCTTTGAGCGGGAAGCTTAGGACCAAATCAGCCGAAATCTCTGAAAAATCGACAAATTGGCCTCGGATTTCTAATCAGCAGTGAAAACAACTCAAGAAAAAGTTTCAAGTCAAATCCAGAAGTTTTTCTGAACACCCTACATATCGACTTTCGAATACAACCACTTCTCTCGTAGCAAAACTATGAAAATGCTCTTTCCTGGTTATTCCCTGAGGCATTTGGGAAGTTTCGAAGCCGGCTAACTAATTCACAGGATCACACTTACAGCACCCAGAATATGGATTTCTAAAGTATGCGAGTGTTTGTAAAACAAGCCCTTGGCAGAGGTTTACTCTAATCGCGTTCTGAATGAAAATTAATCAATTTTGGGTTTTTTTCTGCCGTTGGTTTCATTTCTCGTTTTCTTATTTGAAAAAAACTGCATATCTGTGCCATCTGCCTGCTCTCGTCTCAAAGGGAAAAGTTATGCGATGCTATGACTTTCGGAAGCAGCACTATCGAAGCTGGAGGCATCGTTGTTAAAACACAAACTGGGCTAGAATTCCAAAGGAATGCCATTAATAGGAACGATTTTCTGCGCGGAGTATACCTGTTTACATCCCTTAAGGCAGTGTTCACGATCAAAAAGTTGCCCGTTTTTTGACAAAAACGTAGCTTTGGGTATCTCTAACTATAAGATGAGTAAGCATGAAAGTACTACGAAAAACGACCAGAAAGTGGGTGAAAATCTCATGGACCAGCCGACCCAGTGGATCACCCCGTCCACGTTATATAACAGCTGCAGTGCGTTGGTTTCACCAAAGGAGCAGTTGCCGCATATTGAATATAGTTTCATCGCGTAAGGTTCTAACATTCAGACATGCGCATTGGCCCATCCTATTTTTGAGGAGTTTTCGGTGCAAGAGGCAGAAAACAGATTCGAGAGAATTTTTAAGCTCAAAACCATTAGGTTTGACGCTTTGCTCGTAGCCCCCCCCCCCCGAAACACACCAAATAGTCGCCATTGAGTATTTCATAGGTTTCTTAAAACAGTTTTCTTCGGTATTTAAGTTTTTTTAGGACTTTTCTCTATTAGCCTCTTTTTCGTGGATTTACTTTCTCAAGACTATCTCAAACTTGAATAAGATTTTTTATAGTGAACATTGCTTTTAACCGCACGCCAACCCGAGATTCTGCGAATGCTTTTTGATAAATACCTTGTGTTAAAATCTCATGTAGCTTAGCAATTCCCATGTTATCTATTTAGGACGCGTTCCTGCTTCCTGGCCCACAATTAACGCCGTGTAATGCCCTACCCGAGATCGACCTCAGCAAATGGAGACTGCAGTAGAGGATTAGATATGGTATGTAGCTGCATGTATAGTACGTGTTAGAGGGAAAACCACATTCCATGGATGGTCATTGCAAGCACCTCATTCTCTCGCCTTCATCGTCTCAATGTACCTTCCTCTCTACATTTGTATCCCAGCCATCATCATCATCGTCATACCGCACGATCCTCCACTGTGCTACTGCTTATTCGCACTCTCAGTTCAGGCTCGCCCATTCAAGGGTGGTCTGCCCTTTCCAATACTGGTCTAATATTGCCAAATGTCTCTTGTTGCGTTGTTGTTTTGACTTTTCCGTGCATCATCGTCATTAAAATACATCCGGTGAGAATACTCACCGGACTTCGGAAGGGTTGATTATTTCAGTCAGCTCATCTGTAATCCTATTGTGTTTCATTGCTCTTGCCACCAAATGTTGTATATAAAACCATCGTTGGTACATCGCTAATAAAGATACAGATTTTTCAAGATTGTTGCCACAAAGTTTTCGTCGGTTATTAGTAGGAAACGACATTCGACTCTTCCAATTAATCTTGAACGATCGTAAATATGTGTGTGTCTTCGTGCTAATTCACGCAATTTTACAATCTTCGCCCTGACCGCAAAGCGCTCTTCGTCCAGGGAGAAAACGATAGGCATATTCTTCGAATTTTACATCAAATTGTAGAGAAACTTCTGCGCCGCAAAATGTTTTTAAAAGCCTCTCCTTCTATTCTTTCCATCCATCACGACTGTTTAGGTTCAAGTAACATCCGGAGTGCTCGAGGGCCAGATAGATCACACTAGCTTCACATGTTCATGAAGTTTTTTTTAGTAGAGCGAATTTCAAAATTTCAATATTTTTTCCGAAAATGGCAGTTTCTATCATATTTTCATTATCTGAGAAAGCCAAACCTTATGGTCGAATCCCGCGGACGTCTTATAATAATGATAACTTCGTAAATTCTCGACCTTTTTTCACAACCCTCAAAAAATTGTAAGAATTGACCAATTTTGAAAAATGGCCGAAATCTTTAAAAAATAAACTCGGGCAATCGCCGCAATCAACGCGTGTCGAATATGCATGCAACTCGAGTGACCGCTCTTATAGAGAGGCTTTTGCAGGGGCACGTGCTCCGAACAGCAGCACGTGATGTCAAATTTCATCGCAGGAGCACGTGCTGCAAGGTAGGAAACCCACCCCTATCGTAGCAGCACACCGGCACGCAACGCGGCCGGCACACCGGCTCCCCAAGCACCATCCGAGGCGGCCAGAGGTAGGACGAGGTCTCCAGCGACTGGGCGGGGCCAAGTGCCGCAAACTTGGGTGACTGAACCGGCAACGCTGCTGAAATCTGAATCCTGCCTCAAGTGTCGTTCGCTTTGATGCTTTGCATCATGCACACATTGAACGTCTTTTTTGTTGGGGCATGTGCTGCAGTTTGAAACACAATAGGAGCACGCGCTAGCCGCGCGTTTCTAGAGTGTGCTCGGATGCGCCTTGCCTTCGAGTTGTATTGTATTGTATTATTTATCGGGATAGTAAGAAACACAAACTGACAAATCCCAAGATAATGAATGAACATCCGATATAAAATAAAAAACTATGAAAACAATCAGAGGAAAAAAATTTAAAGAGTATGACTGGATAGGACAGTTAATCAGGGTGGGAGTGGGGTCACTTGGCGGTGAAGAGCAGTGGCCGGCCAACACTGCAAGCGGCTGGATGATAGATGCGGCTCCGGATACCATCTTAGTTGGTCCGTCAACCCCACCAAGGCCCACATGTCGATCACCAGAGGTCTAGAATCAAGAGAAAAAAATCCGCATGAGATGCTAGCAAGTGAAATGAGTCAAGTGAACACAATGCATGGAACAAGAACCAGCATCAAGCTTCCTCGCCCACCAACGCACGTTCCTTGAATTGTTTACAAACTGCGTACTGAAAACTCGTAGACTTCCTGAATTTAAAAAAATTGTTCATCCAGATTATTCCAAGGCGTGATAACTCTAGAAAGAAAAGCGCCTTTGAATGACTGACTGTTGCATCCGTTATGACACAGTCTATAAACATGTCCCCTAGTTAAACCGATGAAGGGAGGGAGACAGGCGGAACATTTCACAAAGCTCCAGGTCGACTTCACCAGTGATCATTTCGTACAGGAAGGTCAAGTCAGTGATTTTACGGCGATCTTCTAAAGACAAGGAGTTCAGAGCTTTCAGTCGTTTCTCGTACGGCATTCTAAATTTTCCTTTGCGAGCGAAAATTCTATACGTGAAGCTTTTTTGAACATTTTCAATTTTCTCGATCAGACACGCTTTGTAGGGCGACCACACCGGAGAGCAATACTCCAGTATAGGCCTCACATAAGTGGTGAATAGTTTGAATAGTAGCAATGGATCACGCGAATGGAATGCTGTTGAATGCGTATTCGACACGGCCATTGTCCGAGAATGTCATAAGGCAGTATCAATAATGTTCAGATATGGAGTCGTGTGCTGCTGAAACTCCTGGATAATAAAGATATGAGAATTGTGATTTTCGAAAAGAATACGAAATTCGCCCGAATGAACCCGTTGCTGTCCGACATATAATAATCGGCGTGGTGGTGTGTCTGACCGAGTGTCTGGCACGTATGACCGACGTCTGTCTGGCCGGGTTTCAAATTTCCCGCAATTTTCAACTCCATCACTCTGAAGCGCGTTATAGTTTCAGAACACCGAGAAGGTGGCGGAATATGAGTGGGGCTTAGGAGGAGCGGGCACATCATTGAGATCGTGGTGGGACCACCCTGGCTGTTGCATATTGAGTCCTTTAAACTTTGATCGTTATTGGTCGTGGTGGGACCATCCTAGACGTTGCATATCGGGTCCTTTGAACTTTGTTAGTAACGGATCATGGTGGGACCATCGTGGCTGTTGAATCGACGCGTACAACGTGAGCGGGGCTCAGAGAAATCCAAGAAGTACTTTGTAAAAGTGGGCGGGGCTTCGGGTCCATCGCGTAAAACGACACGGAAAAGGCGCGGGACTTCGCAATCGACGCGTGCAACATGTGCGGGGCTCAGAGACATTCAAGAAGTACTTTGTAAAAGTGGGCGGGGCTTCGGGTCCATCGCGTAAAACGACACGGGAAGTGAGCGAGACTTCGGAATCGACGCATCCTTACATATAATAATCGGCGTGGTGGTGTGTCTGACCGAGTGTCTGGCACGTATGACCGACGTCTGTCTGACCGGGTTTCAAATTTCCCGCAATTTTCAACTCCATCACTCAGAGCACGTTATTGTTTCAGAACACCGAACAGGTGGCGGAATATGAGTGGGACTTAGGAGGAGCGCGCACATCATTGAGATCGTGTTGCGACCACCCTGGCTGTTGCATATTGAGTCCTTTAAACTTTGATCGTTATTGGTCGTGGTGGGACCATCCTAGACGTTGCATATCGGGTCCTTTGAACTTTGTTAGTAACGGATCATGGTGGGACCATCGTGGCTGTTGAATCGACGCGTACAACGTGAGCGGGGCTCAGAGAAATCCAAGAAGTACTTTGTAAAAGTGGGCGGGGCTTCGGGTCCATCGCGTAGAACGACACGGAAAGTGCGCGGGACTTCGCAATCGACGCGTGCAACATGTGCGGGGCTCAGAGACATTCAAGAAGTACTTTGTAAAAGTGGGCGGGGCTTCAGGTCCATCGCGTAAAACGACACGGAAAGTGCGCGGGACTTCGGAATCGACGCGTACAACATGTGCGGGGCTCAGAGAAATCCAAGAAGTACTTTGTAAAAGTGGGCGGGGCTTCGGGTCCATCGCGTGAAACGACACGGAAAGTGCGCGGGACTTCGGAATCGACGAGTACAACACGTGTCGGGTAGAGTGTTGGAACGAATAATTTTTTTTGAATATTCTAATAAACGAATAATCCGAATAATCCACTTCTTTGAATATTCGAATGAACGAATATTCTACATCTTTGAATATTCGATTATTCGAATAACCCGAATAACTCACTTCTTTGAATATTCGAATTATTCGAATATTCGAATAAACGAATATTTGGGCAACACTATCCCATTCAATCCATTCAGGCAAACTGGGGCGTCGACAAGAGGCTGGTAAGTTGTCATCTCATAAAATGCACCCTCCTGACAACTCAAATTTTTTGTCAGCCTGAAAATTAAGGTGAATTCCACCGGGAAAGTGGACGAATAGCATCACCTTCTCACACATTGGGATTGGCGGACCGCCAGCATTTGCTTGGCGAGTGAAAACCATTTCCGGTGTCGGACAGCCCTTAGCCGGCGGTCGGCCAAAACCCTGCCAGCGGTCCGCCAGGACGTTGGCCGAACGCTGGCAGTCTCTTGGCTAATACCTGGCAACCCAGGTATTGTTGAGCAATCATTTGCCAGCGGTCCGCCAGTCTCTTGGCAGACCGATGAGTCGAGGTGGGTGCCTCACCGCAGATTGTTGCGTAGGAGATCGCCTACGCAACGGTCTGAGGTGGGGGACCCACCCCACCTCCCCCCCCCTAGCCTTGGGGACTTGCCCCTCAGCTGACAAAAATAGGCTAGCCCCTGTAGAGTGACTTCAGGTCACCTTCCAGGGCCGGCATCAAAGTGCCGAGTGAACACTCATTGGACTGAATCGCCTTATATACCGGCTCGGCTTATCAGTGAAATCAGAGATCAAACTATAACATGTTAAAACGTGAGTAGTCGTCAACTCTCTCGAGTGCCAGCCATGTGACGACTCAGTGCCAAGCGAAGGCCACTGGGCGGTTATGCGCCAGCCAAGTGCCGATTGGTTTATAACTGCGTTTTTATGCTCCCGGTAATTTCGAGGTTTGATTGCCCTTGCCAGTTTAATTCAAGTTATCACGCAGCTTTCAGGCAGCTGGCACATTTTCGCCAGCGGTCCGCCGCTAGCTATAATTGAGATGCCAAAGATAAGCCAGCTGTCGGCCTCGTAATTACAAATTGCCAGCTGAATGCCAGTCATCACACAGCTGTTAGGCAACTGGCACATATTCGCCAGCCGTCCGTCGCTGGCATCAAATGACATGCCGATTGTATGCCAACTGTTGGCCTCGTGATTGCCATTGGCCAGCGGCAAATTTTCGCCAGCGGTCCGCTGCTCCCAATGTCTGAGTTGAACCAGTTCCATAAAAATACGCATGAAAATGATACAATGTGGCCGTTTTTGCGAGACACTTTCATGTTCCTCAAGTGTTGCTATACTTATGCGGCGCTCGAAATTCAAACTTTTCTCCATAACTAAAGGTGAAATGGGCATTTCTAGCGCTTTGACAAAATCCTACGAGCAGTTTAACATATTGTACATACTTGCTATAACTATAAATTTATGAGGTACTGAAGAATTGTGAGAAATTAGGAGTCATTACGCTAAGATGTTTGAAATGAAAAATCAGGGCAAAATGGAGTGCGATCTTGTCGAATATTCAAATTATTCATGCTGAATATTCGAATATTCGAACAAACCGAATATTTCACTTCTTTGAATATTCGAATATTCGAAGAAACGAATATTCCACTTCTTTGAACATTCGAATATTCGAATTAATCGAATATTCGAATATTCGAATATTATTCGAATAAAAGAATATTCGGGCAACACTCTAGTGCCGGGCCCAGAGACATCCAAGAAGTACTTTGTAAGAGAGGGCGGGACTTCGGGTACATCGCGTAAAACGACACGGAAAGTGCGCGGGACTTCGGAATCGACGCATGCAACATATGCGGGGCCCAGAGACATCCAGGAAGTATTTTGCGAAAGTGGGCGGGGCTTCGGGTCCATCGCGTGAAACGACACGGAAAGTGCGCGTGACTTCGGAGTCGACGCGTACAACATGTGCGGTGCTCAGAGAAATCCAAGTACTTTGTGAGAGTGGGCGGGGCTTCGGGTCCATCACGTAAAACGACACGGAAAGTGCGCGGGACTTCGAAATCTAGCCTTCTCTGCCAACGCGTAGCTAGATGCCTCCGAGGGCGCGGCCTGAAACGCCGCCCCATTCCATGTAGCGGTAAACTACGGGTTTTGGCTACGATGGCTAAAACCCGCATATTCTTGTGTCGAGACTACAAGGGTGCAAATTCTGCGCGTATTCTACGTAAAAACGAAGGCTAAATTGGAAACATTGATATCTCTGACGCTAAATCCGTATATTCTCGCTATAATTTTGTAGCAAGAATCTACGGATTTAGCGACAGCCTGTGTTGAAATGCAATCTCGAACCCGCGTTGGCTACGCGGAACGCAGGGATGCGGTTGAACAGTGTTGGCCCAGTCAACCCACGGACAACTTTACACTCTATGGATGGTCGTAGAGGGTGACCCCGTATCGCTCTCGAAGACCTTGCTAGGGATAATTTTGGCCGCTGGGATGCTGCAGGCCGTGGGGAGGAAACGGCAATGAGCTCGATCGCAGCGGGTATCGCCTTTCTAGTACGGATCAAGACTGAGTGGGTCGATCGACCGAGTGCTGTAACGAGAATAAGGGTAGAATATGCGGGTGCTGTAGCGAGAATTTAAAAAGAATATGCGGGCGCTGTAGCTAAAGGTTCACCAACTGAGGCTAAACTTTCCGTAACTTACGTAAATTCCCGTGTCAAAACTAGACTAGATGCCTCCGAAACCCTGGGCATCTCTGGTTTCCATGTGAGGCATCTAGCTACGCGTTGGCGGAGTTCATGGAGGCCGATTTTTCTATGAACTCGAACAGCTCTGATTGATAGAACGAAGAAAATGAGAAAATTCTAAAGAGATTCGGGGCCAGTAAGCTCCTCCACATTCTGGTGGGAAATTCAGCGCCGGTCAAGTCTCCGGCCAACGTGAATACCATCAAATAGAGGAAAACAAGGGTGAACTCGCTGACAAACATTTAGTGCAAGATTTTTTACCAGCCCAACACACTACTCGCAATAGCTCCCGGAGAATTAGGATACAGGAGGAAACCTCGAATCGCAACTATGACAGAGCAGCAGCTCGCTCGCAACTCTTCACGGGAGCACATGGAGAGAGGCTTCCACCGGTAATTTTCAGCAAGTCATCAATAGTCCACGAAACACCTGTAATAAATAGTATGAAAACACCCGAAAGAGAGCGGTAATCTCAATTCACTGTGTACCTTCCGGCACTGGAGTGCCATCGGCGTTGAAGCATGGTATGTGAACCTCCTTGCGGAGCACGACATCGCAATCGACTTGCGAGAAGAATGAAACTGACTGTAGAGGGATTGCTTCTCACATTCAGTCGGAAAGTACATATGTATTACAAATGAAACTGTTAGATTCTTACCAAAGGCAACTGTTCGATCCCCAATTTACTTGAGATGAATGAACGCACGTACATATTGCTGAGCATAAGAGCAAGAGCTAACCGTGGTGCATCCTCTTCAGAGCACAGGTATCGCACCTAAAAAGGAATGATTTCTCCCTGAAAGCATTTAGATATTGATGATCAACTGACCTCGTCATGGATGGAAATAACGAATCGAGCCGGAATCTCATACTCCCTACAAAGCCATTCCATGCAAACGAGTAGCAGATGCAAAAAATCTACAGCAGACGACTGCACGAGCTGGAAACGATTCATTTACGCAAGAAATTGGACATCGGACACATGCCTATTATAGGTCACTCATGCTAGTCGCCACCCTCTCCTGATTTTTCGCGTCGCCTGGGCGGGGGGCCTTTTAAGAAGTACACAAAATTTTACTGAATTTAGAAAGTTAAAATGCAACAACGCTTATTTGCGAATTTCGTAACACTGGGACAGAACCATCATAACTCTTCAAAAATAGATGAAAAAACTCGTGACATCCATGGAACCATGGAATCGAACTCACCCAATTCATAACAGAACGCTTGTACTTTGATGAGAAGTACCATCTATCGGGAGTTCCTTCTGGAAGCAAGGAAAGCGAATCTGAAAGCCGGCAGTCCAAAACCGGGGTTCGCAGCACTTGCTGATGCGTCTGCATCTCCAAATAATTGAACGTAGCCGACTCGCTTAATACATTTGATCTCAATTTTTGTATATTGGGGGGAATCCTTTCAAAGTCACCTTGAAGGCAGCGTTCACGAAGAATCTCGATACAGAGTATTCCAGAAATTTGAACAGGTCTGGTACATATCGGAGCTTGCTTCACATCCGCAGCTGCGAAACGCCGCACGAACATATTTGTGGAGAGACCTCAAAACCACAGCACGATTCTGTTTGTGCTGGGTGACGTCACAACGGTTCTCCGCAACTACAGATGTAAGGCAAGCTCTGAAACAGAGTGTACGCTTCAACCTTCGCGTGCGCTCAGAAGATAGTTAAACTCACTAGCCACCACTGAACAAGCGAACAGCTGACGAGTAGTCCTCGTACAAACAGCAGACCACATCCGAGGAAGGAATCTGTGGTTTTCCCTTCATAACCATGGAAATTATCCAGTTTTCGAAATCGACTGTGAACGACCTGAATATCCCTTTGAGAGAGCATGAATTGAGACATTCTGAAGAAATGACTTACTTTCGAAAATTGTCATAACTTGGAATGTAAAAATTTCCATCGACAGTCAGGTAGCTATTAGAGGCATCTTCACCACGGGTATGGATGAACTTCAGCAGAAGCGGCTGCACCTCCTTACGGAGCAGTTTCCAGCTGAGACATTCAGATTATTCTTTTGAATGCGCCACATAACCTCTGCATACCTGCTCTCTGTACCCTTTGTTACCGCAAAGAGTTCCTGTGCTACTTTAGCGGCTTGCGTGGTAGTCATTCCAGCCTGTGCCAGAGTCTTAGCTGCATGAATCTCCCCAGCGCCGTACATCCTTGCATAATTCAATCCCTAAAGACGTGTCGGAACTAGTAGCCGCCTTTATGAGATCACTAGAGCCTTCCGGGAGGGTCCATAGTCCGCCCGCCACATATCCTCTGTTTCCGAGTGTGATTTATGTCCGTTCGTCGCGTGCGTCTGCGTGCGTATGCTGCGTCTCTTTCTCCCCACGATTTCTCGCTGTCTCTACCCTCGCTCCGCACAAGCTCGTGAGGGAACAGAGTAAATCTGGCTCGGAACCAGAGGATTCATCGGCTGGTCTAGAACCCTTCCCGAGAGGCTCCCGTAGCGCCATGAATACGGCCACACCACAATGGTAGAGGTCGTTGCGGGCACAGCTTGTAGGCGCCCGCCGCGGCGACAGTTCACTGAAGTTTGATGGTCGTAGTGTATTCCAACCGCAAAAGAGACGGGAAAAGTCCGTGTTCCTTCAAATCACGGGCGCCGCTCCTCCTCTGTTTCCCCGTTTCTCTCTCTCGCGTTTGAAATGGATTACGACGATCACCAATCACTGAAGGGCGTTTTAGTATTGAGTGGCGTAACCCTGGTATACTCCGTCGCTGAGACGAAAACCCGCCGTTGTGTAGCAAGGCTCCCATGACTCCCCAAGCACGCTTCTTCTTCGCTTACTCTTGTACGTTCCTAGAATTTCTCGTACGCTAGCAGCGAAAAACGATAAATTATAATAAAATTTTCGTAGTTGGGATTCTGCGAGGCGCTTTTTTAATTTCTAGGCATGCTTCTAGTCAATGCAATCCACTTTGTATAATTTTTTCTACTTTACCAGATTTTTCCCTTCACCCTAACTCATTAGCTCATTTCTGACACAAACGGCAGGATACTCAGTTAATGCCGGAGCTTCATACAATAAAGGAACTTTTTTCAATCTGAAACGAGAGTCCATAGTTAGGTTCGTGGCTTGTTTCCTTTAAAAAAAAACGTAAATCTCACCCGCGGCCGGCGCGGCGGTAGCGTGCGCCGGCTAGCTAATCGATTCCGGCCGAGAGAAGAGCGCAGCTGATCAGCTTACCATGCCGCCAGACACCGGTGAAATTTAAACCGCTCGCGCAAGCCGCGGGTGAGATTTTGATTTTTTTTTGTTGAGGAAGCAAGCCAAGGACCTAATTGTATGCACTACGGGTTTTTTTGCTTTCTCTATTGCATAATGGCTTGTCGTTCACTACAAAATGTTGATGTTTTCTCTTTTCAGACTTCGACATCTAGAGCGTTTTTGATCTCCATCAAAGTGTCTGCAGATGCGCGAATGCAAAAGCATCCGCACGCAAAAAGCGCATAGAGAAAACTGCAACGGCTCGTTCGCCGGCCGTCGCTGAAGTATACTAATCGCCATAGTCTACAATGAACCAAAATATGAACCCTGTCGAAAAAAAGCGCAATGTTATGGAGCGCGGTCGGGCCTACAACATAAGTCTGGCTACGCATGCCGCCCGCACCAGAACGGTTTGAACGTCAGCGTCAGTCTTCAAACCTTTCACGACCAGGCACAACCTCTCCATACTTCGCTCCGCTCATTTTTCCTCGTTTGGTACAGCGCCTCGTTGTGGAGCGCTAGGCTTGTAGGACATACTATCCTAATTTGTACTAGTTTCGTAATCTTTTGCTCTAGTACAGTCTGGATACAAAGTGATGACAGAAGGAGTCCAGAAGTTCTCGTGTTGCCTGCACTAGTATTTAGTAAACTTGCGGTCACCTCATTATTACAACATTCTGTTTACTTGGGCAATTAGTAGAGGTCGTCGGAATCGTTCAAGGAAGTGAATAATCCCAGTACACAGAACATCTCAAACTTTTGAGCTCTAAATGGTAGCACTCAGTCGATGAATTTAGGCATCGAAATAGTTGATGTTGGCAGTTTTCTTCGTAAAAATAATTCGAGAACGCGAACTTTATATTTTTGTCTCACACAAACCTTCGCTTGTGCTCTATCAATTTTCAGTTGTTTGGCCACAACAGTGTGCAGATCGGTCCCATCGGATTTCGATCCGGCTAACATCATATTACTGAACGGAGTCAGTCCAGGTTGGCGAGCATCGTCAGCTGAAAGAATTCGTCATTCCTCGGGGTGAAATCCGCATTAAATCACAATGACCCACAAAGTGCCTTAGCATGACTCGCGTCTCCAAACAGTCCGGCCAGCCACTGCTCCTGTGAGTCGACGTCAGCCCCAACGAGGACTTTTCCCTGTGGGGCTTGGATAAGGCTCTTTATCCCAGTGCCTATTCGAGCGGTTCCCTAAAAAAATATCAATGTTTCACCAAATTGCCTGTTTCTTTTAGCTAAACACAAGACAAGACGGTAGTCCACTTACGGACTCATTGGTGAGCGTGACCCACAACTTGTGAACACTGCGCCGTGACACCGTCCCTGCTGGAACAATGGCTGGAGCAATGGCGCCGAGCCTCGGTTCATCGCTCGACTCATACCATACAGGGATTTCGGACTCGACCCGCTTTCTTAACATAAATACAATTCATGGGCGACAATGACACCCTACACTGACAAAGACGTTCCATAAACCATTATATGATCAACTTACGCATAGTTGGTCCAGAATTTCGTCGTTTTCAGCGCTTCCAGCAACACGAAAAATTCGTCCATGTACCTTGTTGGCCGCAGAAGTTTCGAATCAATATATCGTAAGAAGTGTTTCCCCAAAGGATCGCCAACATTCTGCGAACCCAACTGAAATTTCCTCTCAAAAATTCATCATCGAGTCCACGAGGGATGTCCACAGAACTGTTCTAACATGACTTACAATCGAGCGAGGAAGCGGAAAGCGAAAATCGACAAACTATGTAAGGTCTGTCCGAACGAGACTGTCAGCCCACGCGGTAAGCGTGCATATCGAGCAGCAGTCGTTGAGGCATTTTTTGGACATGTAAATCGATTGACAGGAACACTGATCGAATACTTAACAGCATCCCAATCAACTGTTAGCAGCCGTGAGAAGGCTCGCCCGAGAAATGCCTCCGCGACGGCCATTCGACAAGCACGCCGACCGCAAGAGCATTCGTAGACTTTATAGTCGGAAATTCCGCTAAAAGAAAAATGACAAACCGGATGAGGAAGCCGATAGAAGAAGAACGGACCAGAGTTTTCTGCCTTTCCCACAGGCTCCATATCACCGTATTCTTCCTTATTCTTCGAGATGACCTCGCAAACGTGCTCATATGCTCTGCAATCTATAGAGTAAAACCAGGTCAGTAAATATTGACCACATTATTGAAAATGACACATTCTTCACATCTTCTAAGCTCTCCATTGCATAAAGTGAGGCATACTGACGACTACGTTGTCCTTTCTGCCAGCTGGTTATAAACTTTTTTTAGTATGGCTACAAGTGTCTCGCCCTCCTGCCTTTTCCATTGATTGAAGCGTTTACCAAAAATCAAGTCTTCCCCTACAGAGTTCCGGTAGTTTTCGAATAAAATGCGTGTTCCTGCGCCTGCTCAACTCTATTTTGAAATTAAATCCTTTAAGCACTAGTTGAAAAATGGTTCGAAAATTGAGTCAACAAAGAGAAACCTCGCAGTTTGGTTATTATGAACCCTAAATAATCTCAGAAATATGACACTGAACCTTTTCAATCCTTTACCCGAGAAAACGGGCTTCATTTCTCAGTTGCTGAGTGAGGGCACCTGTCTGATTCCCAGCGGAAGAATGCGGAATTCATAGTTTTCGACAACAATAAGCTTTGTCAAGTACCTCGTCATGGATTAAAAGCTCGTTCTCAGAGCACGTGGCCGAATTCAATGCAAACACTTGCTCCGAAATCGAGCCTCACTCGCGTTTTTGGTACAGAGGGAATCTTTTTTTAAGAAAAAATGGTGACGATTTCCTATACTAAAGCGAACAGCCTCGGAGTTTTTTGAGGGGTTGAAGTTCCTTGCTAGAGAGGACACAATATCTGAATTTTCAAGGGGTTGGAACTCCGAGTGGGCTAGATCCTGAGATGATGGGGTGGGCATGATTCTGAGATGAGTGCTAAGTTTTCCCGATTTTTTCAAGACGTTGGAACTGGGGGTGAGCGAGATTGTGGCATGCAAACAACTTCAACCACTCGAAAAACTCAGGCGCTGTTTGCTTTAATATAGGAAGTCGTCACCCTTTTTCCTTGAAGAAACTATTGTTGTCCTCGCACAGCCTCTGATCTTGCGTGCGTGACCTCCACCGATCGCTTAACGAGCGAGCGAGCCATCGATATCGCTGTCGGGGCGACTAGGCCGAGAGCGGTCATTGCTGCCAGCCGGCTGGCGCCCACGCCACCGCGTACTCCGCCCTCCCCAAGCTCCGCGCTTTTTTATAGCAAGAGAACGTCGTTCCGTTACAGTAGCAGGTGCTGCAAATGCAAAACGCCGTTGCGGCATCCACATCGTCAACGTAGCAACACGTGCTTCTGTTGTACAGGAGCGCGCACTCCAAACGGGGGAGCATCTGGTGATCGGCCCAATCAATCATGGCAGATTCTACCACACCAGAAAAACGGTTCCTGCTATGTTCCTCAAAGGATAACTACTTTCCCCGAAATAAAACTTTAATGGTTCGAGTATGATGAATAGCCTTTCTCGCAAAAATTGATCCGCGCAGAGCAAGCAGCAGACGGATGGGCTGCATAGAAATATCACTAACAAAAAAAGTTACCAGATGGGGTTGCCAGAACTACCCAACAATGCCTTCAGATCGACTACCTTCCGAGGTCGTCCTAGGGACACAAAACTTGCTGCTCGAGTAATAGAGGAAGAAAAGTTGGGAGCCATTTTTTTGGATGAGGTTGAAACGGCAAAAATGACGGGAGCCGTATCATTGCTTCCCTCAACTCTCCCTCCGGACAGAGTTAGCCGAAAGGCCCCAGGCGCGGCTTACCAGCCGGAGGCTCTCGGGCTGATTCCCCTCTGCTGCGAACGTTTCAGGCATGATGCTTTTCAAATCCAGAAACTGTGAGAAGTATTTCTATGAGTTTACCGACAATAATAGTCACAAACAAGAAGAACAATTCAGAGGAGGAAAACACGGAAACGAAATTTTTGATTGAATATCACTCCCTGTGACACTTCCTTAACCGTAGAGTACTTCAAGCAGAAAAATTAACACGCCACAGCTGCAATATCCACGATACCAATGAAAATCCAGCTGAATGTATAAACCTACAATGCCGAGGGCGTATCTTGCCGTAAGCAGCCTAATCATCCGTCGAGAAGACTATTAAATCCCGTAAGAGAGAGATCGATCAGAAAGCCGTTTGCCGATGCTCCAAACAAAGTGAATGTACAGAGATGGACCGACTCGAATCAAGAACGGCTTCGTCTCTTACGCGCGGAGCACACCCAGTTCGTGAAGGATCATCTCGCCAAAGCGGCCATCAACCCTATTCTCGGTGATGTGCCGCCTAGGGTATGTGATACCGAGTCCGAGCTCGGTAGGCGCGCCAGGTGTATCCTCGCTTCGTTACGCTGCGGACATTCTCCATTGCTTATGTCTTACCTGCACAGGATCGACAATAGCCAGCCTGACGTGTGCCCGGACTGTAATTTATTTATTTATTAACTGCACGCAAGGTGCTCTATGCCCATATGGCCCAAACAGCAAAACGAGTACACTGGAAATGCGAATAAAAAAAAATAAAGATGATGGCAACAAAACTAAAAGAACTCTAAACATAACGAACCAACAACATTCATTTTGGAGCGAAACTAGCTGAACCCTACTTTCGTAGGTTCAAACATGTAGTGCGTGCTATTGAAATCCACGTAGAAGACAAAATCAATGCGAAGCTGACCAGACGCGGAACCGCAGGCACTAGAAGCAGGACTAACGCACACATGTGAACAAGCGAACCACATAAAAATTATAGTATACGAGTGGCGGATGACGCTAGGTATAACGTCACTCAGACGAGCTCAAGGGCATGCGTGAAGAATCTGGAACAGGACTTCCGGATGTTAGTTATTCCCTAGCCCTAACAGTCCAATCCCAGACCCGCCAGAAAATTAGTCCTTGAAAAAAAAAGTCAATGTGCGCATGAGAACTACTTGGTGTGACAAAAGGAACCGTTTCGTATACGTCAGGACCGCTCAATGGCAGATTCCAAGCATTTGAATATATAAAATTTGAACAGTAAGTACTTTTTGAACTCCAAGAATGAGATGATTCAGCTAACTCGCTATCTACAGGGACAGTCATCAAAATGAATCTTCAATTTCGATTATATTCATGTAATCAATCTTCGACAGTGCTCTTTTGAAGTCCATGGAAGAATTTGAGAGTTGAGAAATCGATAATGGAAGCTTGTTGAACCAACGTGCAGTACGGTGAAAAAACGAGTTGTATACTAAATTAGACCGAACATTACCATTCATTAAAGGAAGAATATTGAGGCTAGGCCTACGTGAGTGAATCGGTTTAAAATACCAGTACTTTGAAAAAGGAATGCGTAACTCACCACGAATCAGCTTGAAAGCCATGATCAGATCAGCTCGCACCCTCCTGCTCATGAGGCTTTTTAGACCCAGCTCTCTCAGCCGTACCTCATATGAGGGGAGGCTATAAGGATAGTCAGGGTCCGGGAAGACTCTGTAGTACAGAAGCCTGGTGAAAGTTTTCTGGACTTTTTCAATTTTCTCAATAAGCTTCTTCGAAAACGGGCTCCAGACCGTGGAAACCAAGGCCACGATACTAAGCACCTATTTGATTGTCCGACGAAGCCAACAACGCTCAGTACAATAGACTTGTGGACGAATCCAGTGCTGGTCGCCCAGTTCCTCAACTCGTGACGAAACCCCTCTCCAAGGCTGCAAAGAAGAAGAAGAAACCTACGATCAGTTTCCAGAGACCGTTTTGAACGACCTAAAAAACTTTTAATTTGGTCCCAGACTAATTTTTCGAATTTTTTTTTATCGCACGTTGACGCAACGCCTAAGGCCCTATTGAGAATTTCGAAAAACACTTGAATCTTTTTTTATTACAACCGTGGACACATTTTTTCAAGAACCCTACATACGGTAGCGATCTTCAGCTTGCACCGGCGTCGGTGAAACTCTGAGTTCCTTTGTAGAAACGGAATCATACTATTGATGTATTTTTCCTATTCTAGATTGCACCTATGTGCCATTACGACGCCAAAAATGCCCGGCCTCAGGCGGGATCGCGTCTCGTCAAAAGCCTAAAATTGCACTCTCTACTTTTGAGGTTTTATCGGGGTTTGACTGTCCGGCATGTGCAGTGGTTCAGTGGTAAAGTAGAAGGTTTACTGAGTGAGCACAGACGTTGCGTGCTACGAACACCAAGAGACAACTAAGTTGCAAATAAGCCCTGTCCCTTGCTAGGGACGCGCTGATCGAGTAGTCCTAGCTAATAGCCAGGACATACTCGTGGAAGAAATTTCCACAGATGACTCTTCGAGACAGTGAGCAACGCTCTTCCAACTTCATCGACTATCCATCGCTTCCCAACTTCGCGAAAATTCAGGCCTCTGGCGGGATCGAACCAGTGAAACTTAATTTACTCGAAAATCCATCTTACAATTTCTGTACAAATTTTCGATGCCTGTCGGAGTGAATGACGCTATTATAATTATTATCAATTTCACAACTATTACTACCAAGACTATCATTATATAGTAACGTAGTACTTCATACCAGCAGTATAGCTCTCACCCCCCCCCTGATGGCAGCCAGGGGTGTGCGATAATTTCTGTTTTCTAATTTCTGTTTTCTGTTTTCTGGCCGTTTTGACCTTTCTGTTTTCTGATTTCTGTTTTCTGAAAAAACAGAAAAAAAAATCAGCGAAATTCGGATTTGTAGAACTTATCTAGTCTTTTACGAGTTATTTGTGTTCAATGGTGCGATTGCTGTTGAGGGCAGGGTTCGCGAGAAAAAAGTTTATACAGTGCGTTTCATTGTTTATGAACAACCTACTTTTCAACTATATTATTCTCCAGCTTGAAGCTGGGCATTTTTCACTAGCATGAGCGTATTCAGAGTGTCGAAAAACCTATATATACATGTCATCAGAATATTACCTTTTTGAGAACTTTTTTTATAACAATTTATAACAAATTTGTCAATTTTCGACCGTTTCATTGTTTATGAACACTTCCTACTAACAATGTTTAATACAATTCCCCGTTTTAACCTATCTATATAGGTGTGACGAGAAGGACGAGGCATTTCTTGTCTCAATATGGCACGCGGCTGTCGACTCTCTACTGTGGAGAAAGCTCAGATCAGAGCCCCTAAAGATGCCGGCTTGGGGCCGCGTCATATCGCCGCCCAAATTGAAAGAAGCCCTGGCGTCGTTTATACTTATTTGAAAGACAAAGACGCGTACGAACACAATTCATCTCGGGGACGTGTGCGGAAGCTCTCCCGAAGGGACGAACGCCAGATTTGAAAGCGATTATCCAACAACACGGCTAGTGTAAATCAATTCCGTGCAGAATTGAGAGTGCCTGTATCGAAGTCTACCGTCTGTAGGGCTATTAAACTCAACGGAAACATTGTGAGAGAGAGAATGCAGAAGGCTCCACACCTCACCAGTTTCCACAGAACCGCTCGTCTTCGATTCGCGCGAGAGAACATGACGACCGATTGGGATAAGCTGAGGCCGTAGATAGAGTAAAGGTCAGCTCAGTTTATGTTAACGAGAATTTGATTTCTGGTGTTCAGGTGGTCTTCTCAGACGAAAACAAGTTCAACTTGGATGGCCCTGATGGTGTGAGGTCCTACTGGCGTGGCCTAAGGAAGGAGCCTAGGTCCTTCGGTAGGCGGAACTTCGGCGGTGGCTCTTTGATGGTGTGGGGGGGGGGCATTTAGTTGCGAGAACACGCTCGACCTTGCCTTCGTATCCTGTCGCATGGACTCAAATGAGTATAAGAGAATGTTGGAGCATCACCTTCTGCCGTTTTTGGGAGGTCGCAGACCGAGAAACTTCAAATTTCAACAGGATAACGCAAGCGTGCACCGTAGCAGAGCGACTTTCTCTTGGCTTCGTGAGCAAAGAATTAAAGTTATGGACTGGCCAGCATATAGCCCTGACTCGAATCCCATGGAGAACCTGTGATGATCACCTTGCGCAAAGTGTACGCCAACTGCGAGCAATTTCACTCGATTGATGAGCTCAGAACTGCGATCCTCGAAGCATGGAGTGAAATCGACGACGTGGTACTGCGTAACCTAGCGAAGAGCATGCCAGTACGGCTTTTTGAAGTAGCCATGAAACATGGAGCTCATGTAGACTACTAATTAGTGCGTAGATATTATGTTTGAAGAATAAATTGTTTTCAAACTTGAATGTTCATAAACAATGAAACGGTCAAAAAATGACAAACATGTTATAAATTGTTATAAAAAAAGTTCTCAAAGAGGTAATATTCTGATCACATGTATATATAGGTTTCTCGACACCCTGAATACGCTCATGCAAGTGAAAAATGCCCAGCTTCAAGCTGGAGAATAATATAGTTGAAAAGTGGTTTGTTCATAAACAATGAAACGCACTGTAGTGGTATCTTTGTGAGAAGGTAGGCCTGGTCATCACAAAAGCGAAAATAAGTGGGAAGTCGGAGAAAAAAGCTCAAAAATAAGCTATTGCTGGGTCTCAGCCCGCCCTCAAATAACTAGATTTCTACAATTGCTTGTTTTGTCGTCTTTCATTCTGCATTTAAAGTAGTTGCTAGACACCAAGAGACAACTAACTTTTTTAGCGGCAAAACAGAAAACGGAAAATAGGCATTTATAGAAATTTTGTTCGTTGGGGGTGTGCGTACACCCACCAATTAGCCGTTCTGACTTGTTTTATGCGTTTTTGCAAGTTCTTCCTTTTTTCACTTTTGTGATGACCAGACCTGCATTCTTATAAAGAAAATCCAACAATCGTTTTTATCGCGAACCTTGCTAACGCACTCGAAGGGTAGTTCTTCGGCGCAATAGGGGTAGCATCGCAAGGCAGAGCCCGAATGCAACCTCCCCTTGTCAGCAGCTGCTGCTTACAGCGAGGGGTCGAACCCAATGTCTGTATTAGGACGCAACCCTTATTGTGTTGACGTACTGCCATACGGGGGAGTGCTCTGAGAGTTTTGGCCGAGCAATAGCCGATAAATAGCCACAAAATGCCTGATTTTCGCGTAATAGCCGAGAACAAGGTCGTGTTCAGAAAGAAGCTGGTTGCCGCGAAATAGGCGTCAAATAATGGTCGTCGAGAAACAGCCGCGAAAGAATGCTTTCAAAGGGGAGTATAAGACGCATTGTTGAGGCAGATTCGGATGTCAACACTGCAGTCGGTTCAACTACCCATGTTTTCTCGGTTATTCCTCGGTTATTTCACGAACAACATGGTCGCAGCCACCTAACAGCCAAGAAATGATCAAGAAATACTCGAGAAACACCTCGACAGTATCAGTTGTTGAGCCTGGTGGGTTACATATTTCTCGGCCAAGACTCTCAGCGTGTCTTTAATGATGTTGTGTCCGTCATTGACGCGTCATTGCTACTATCAGTGTCTTATAGGTCATCTGTCCAGCTCCGTAGATATTATATTACAAATACGACAAAGTTATTCAGATTTACGTCCTCTGTTCACTTGAAAAAAAAAGTTAAATTGCAATGGGTATTTTTTCTGAAAATTTTCTGTTTTCTGATTTCTGTTTTCTGGCCATTTTGGCCTTTCTGTTTTCTGATTTCTGTTTTCTCAAAAACTCGATTTTCTGTTTTCTGAAATTTTTTGAAAAATTTCCGCACATCCCTGATGGGAGCCCACCTTGGTTGAAAAACATGGCTGTATGGGTAGTCTTGGCAACCCGGTTTGGTCGTTCCTTTGCAAAACGGTTATCCGCTCCGCTTCTTGCTCCGCCCGACTCGAATTTGGAGACAATCGCATTATGCAACTGTTTTTCCTGCAGGTGACACGGGAGAGCGGCCCGAAAACCCACCGGAAATCAAAATTGGGGTTTCAAAAAATAAGCGAAAAACAAATATGCATATCAAGCTGTTACATAATAAATGGCTGTTTTTCAGACTATTTTCCATCGCTCGGCTGAGCATTTGTGTCAAAAGTGATATAGATTCAGAAGCGGATTTCCCCCTCTATATGATAATCTTTCCCGCCTGTGGTAAAGCTCCATCACTTTCGAACTTATACATTTGAATTTATTTTGTAGTCCAAGTACTGAATATATCGGAATATTTATATTTGCCATCCATCGGAGCACAAAATTAGCCATGGTGAATTAGACGTGAATACTCTGAGAACTAGATGATATCACCAAAACAGACTCGCGAGAATTCTCGGAACTGGTAAATTTCGCTTTTTTTTCGAAATTGTTACTTCTGCAGTTTCTCTTTTTACGGACTTTCTCGGGCACCAATCCTCGTATTTAGGTATTATCCCAATCAACGACAATTATTCTGTAAATTATCGACTTTTTTTCAAAAATCGATTTCAAGGTGTAATTTTCCGATTTCCAGAAGATATAGTCGATAATTCATAAAAGAAATATCGTTGATTGGAGAAGGCTTCATAATACCAATAATACCGTTTTGCGTGCACAACACAGAGGGAAACCCGTGTGTGTGCGCAGAGCAGCACCGTTTATCGGGTAATGAACACAATTTTATGACAGATTCTCTCTTTGAGGAAACATGCCTCAGCACCGACTGGTGAATTTCCGGACCGGCTGGTCTCCTGAACTCTCAATACTTCTTCTAGCAGTTCGATCTTTAATGTTTAGCTTCTCTTCTCTACTGGGATAGTTGCGACATCTGAAATTTCATTATACTACACATATATTAATTTGTTAATTTTTGGACATGTGGAAAATTCATTTCAATGGATAGGTACTTGAAAGAGTTATGATAAGCTCTCAGTGAAAACATGCACAATTTTTTGTTTCAGTGGTAGAACATATTATTTTTACATCTTATTAGCCTTCGTGTATGAGCTTCCCTTCCTAAGCTAATACATACCTCCTTTTTATTTTCATTTTTTTGTTCTTTGTCTTGCATGTATGTGGGTTTAGACATAACCAAGTAACACTACATTCAACCACTCAAGGAGGGCCATACCTCCTCCTAAAAATAGGCGTTGTTGCTGATGTGGGGTGTAGAGTAGCGTGGTTGGGATCTGCTCTGCACGCTTCCGGTAACACTGGTTCTTTGGAACAAAAAAGGGCCCGTCATTCCCTTGGTGGCAGCCCCACCGAAGCCTTTCGGTACACCAACCTTAAGGTGGATCCCCCCCTTCACTTAGGCTTGGCTTCCTAGGTGATGTGGATTTAACAGTCAAAAAACTCCATGCAAGTCAGTCAGAGCAATTACTTTCAGGTATCTAGTTTCACGAAGTACAAGGTAAGTAATGGGCAGTATACAGTTAAGGACTTGGGAGGCCATACAGTGGGTGAAAAGTGTAAAAATAATTGTAGCATTTGCAGTATTATCAGATTTGAGAATCAGATTTGTTCTAATACTACAAATTTTTTAATTAATACTTATCACACTTCGTCCACCAATTGTAATACTAAGGGAGTGGTCTATTGCTTGCAGTGCAATTGTTGCAGTAAACAATATGTTGGAATTACACAACGAAGTCTGAAAATCAGAATTAGAGAACATCTGAATAATTCGAAAACCTTCAAAAAACACACACTTTTATATGAGCATTTTCAACAATGCCGTTCAGGATTTTCTGTGTATGTCCTTGATGCTTTAAAGTCAAATGAAGACCTGAGCGTTTTGCTAGAAAAGGAATTGTTTTGGATCAAGCTTTTAATGACTGCTCATCCATTTGGACTTAATGATAATATTAAGGGCTATGGCAATATTACGGACGTTGCATATCCGCTTTCATACAAGAACAGTCATCCCTTCTTCTCACTTCATATCACTAAAGAAAGAAAAAACAGAGGGAAAAAGAAACCTAAAAGGTCTATAAATAAAGAAAGATATAAGGACATTCTTGACTATCTGACCAACCATGAAAATGATCTTGGTAGACCAATAGAAGTTTATAGACTGCTCAAATCCTTGGACAAGAAAAACATGAAAAATCTTCTGAACGCTTCATTATCAACAGAATTTTTGAAAAATGTTCAACATAAGTATAAACTACTTGTCTTATGTTTGCTAACCAGCTTGCACTATAACATCGTTACATGTAAGTCCAAGGGACGTAAATTGGAAGGCCATCTTATTAAAATTCCCTTTGCCAATAAAATTTTTGATAAAGTAAATTTTAACAGAATTCTTAACTCCCCTGCCATCAAAAACATAATTGGTAACATAGAGAACAATACAAAAATTTTCAGACCTATATACACTTATAACAACCCTATTTCTTCCAGAATTTACAATTATAACAAATTTTTGAGAACTCTTACTGCCACTGAAATTCGATCTATATTGAGTTCAACATGCGTTTGTGAAACAGATAGTGATAAATATCGTGATTATATTTGCCCTCACAGTAGGCATATAATCACAGGGAATTTGGAATTAATCGACGATATCGGTTTCAGAGACATCCTTAATAAAGGCACTAAGTTCAGGGTTAATGACATATCAAATAGACTTGATATAAAAAACATTTTCTATCAAACCACACTTGAAGCTATCAATTTTCTGATCAATAAGTTTGGACTAAACGCTGAAAAGATTAACTGTATAATATCTTTTCTAAAAACACAATACAGGAAAAGAATCAAGCCACTTCTTCATAGTCTGCTACTTGTAGAAAATACTGTAAGGTTTCCTTATGGAGTTGTGAAAAAGTTGCAAAATACTTTCATATTTTGTCCATTGGATAAGGCTAGTAATAACTACGGAGTAATTTGCAAGAAGTATTACCTCATGTTTCTCATGAAAGAAATGGGAATTGGTTTTGATGAAATTAACAATACAATAATATATGAAGATTATAACCAAGTTTATGAAGCTGTACCAAATGCAAATGAAATTTCGATAATCCTAAAACATAAGTTTTTTAACTTGAAAAACAATTTCAAGTTCGATGTGGATTGCACACTTCCATTGATTTATGCCATACCGAAATTGCATAAAACTCCTATTAAATTCAGATGTATTACTGGTGCGCATAATAGCAGTTTGAAACCACTATCTCAAGAGTTATGCGTGATATTCACGACGCTCAAGAAACATTTTGTAAATTACACTAATATAGTGCGTTCTCGTCATAAAACAATCAAAACATACTGGGCAATAACAAACACAAATATTGGAGAGCAATTGAACGCATTTAAAAATACAAATGCGAAGTTGTTTTCTGCAGATTTTACGGATATGTTTACCAACCTACCTCATACCACTATTATTAGCTGTATGAGTTACTTGGTCAACGTGTGCTACAAAAACTCAAACAAGAAATTCATTGCAAGTAATGGTTTCAAATCCTTCTATACGGATAGTCATTTGAGGAGTAATAGTTATAGATATTATACTAAGCAAGATTTAATCTACAGCATTGATTACCTTCTCAACAATAGTTACTGTTTATTCGGAGGCATCGTTTTCAAACAGAAACAAGGGGTTCCACAAGGCGGTAATTTTAGTCCAATTTTAGCAGACCTGGTCTTATCTGTGATGGAGTTTCAATTTTCCAAAACTTTTTCTCTTAATCAGAATGTACTATTGGAGCCATTTAGATATATGGACGACTTATTGGTTATTCACAACAAAAATGATCAATATGTTGAAGATTTGTTAGCAGCTGTTTATAATAATGTATTAGAGATTAAAAGAACTCACATGAATGAATTTCATACTAATTACTTAGATATCAATATAAGAATAGATAATAATGCAATTTTGACCAATTTATACAATAAAACAGATGACTTTGATTTCATAGTGAAGAAGTTCCCACAATCAGATTCTGCAGTTTCTGTTATCATCAAGGCCTCAACAATTTACACAGAGGCCTTGAGGATAGCCAATGTCTGCTCTGAGGTGAAGTTTTTCATAGATAAATTGAAAGAATTGAAAAACTCACTATTAAACAATGGATACTCTTCAGAATTTATTGTCGTTAACATAGTCAAATGCATCTATCGCAACAAAAAAATTTCATATAAGTTCCTTTTGCCAGATGATTACAATCATGCTAACAAACTTGTCGTTGCTATTCTATAAATTCGAATATTAGCTACACTAAAGTCTCGAATTCTGTTCTATTCCAGCTACTGCTATTGTTGAACGACCTACACCATACGACTTTATTGATTCCACATTGATTTTGGACCTGACCTTTCCCCATTTTGGACTTTCATTGTTCTACCACTTTTCCGCACCTCTTCTTTCTCACTCAGTTTCCTTTCATTATTCTTGCTAACAATTTCCGCTTGTGGCTCAGCTTTCTCATTTATTTCTCATCGACAATTCTGTTCCTCACTGAGGAGCCTCGACAGAATTGTTTGGTAAGGTTCATCTGCGGGCAGAGGCGAAACGGACTTTATCAACTTCTTACTCCTCTACATCCTTCTTCTTCTTTTCTCTTCTTATAGGTCATCTGTCCAGCTCCGTAGATATTATATTACAAATACGACAAAGTTATTCAGATTTACGTCCTCTGTTCACTTGAAAAAAAAAGTTAAATTGCAATGGGTATTTTTTCTGAAAATTTTCTGTTTTCTGATTTCTGTTTTCTGGCCATTTTGGCCTTTCTGTTTTCTGATTTCTGTTTTCTCAAAAACTCGATTTTCTGTTTTCTGAAATTTTTTGAAAAATTTCCGCACATCCCTGATGGGAGCCCACCTTGGTTGAAAAACATGGCTGTATGGGTAGTCTTGGCAACCCGGTTTGGTCGTTCCTTTGCAAAACGGTTATCCGCTCCGCTTCTTGCTCCGCCCGACTCGAATTTGGAGACAATCGCATTATGCAACTGTTTTTCCTGCAGGTGACACGGGAGAGCGGCCCGAAAACCCACCGGAAATCAAAATTGGGGTTTCAAAAAATAAGCGACAAACAAATATGCATATCAAGCTGTTACATAATAAATGGCTGTTTTTCAGACTATTTTCCATCGCTCGGCTGAGCATTTGTGTCAAAAAGTGATATAGATTCAGAAGCGGATTTCCCCCTCTATATGATAATCTTTCCCGCCTGTGGTAAAGCTCCATCACTTTCGAACTTATACATTTGAATTTATTTTGTAGTCCAAGTACTGAATATATCGGAATATTTATATTTGCCATCCATCGGAGCACAAAATTAGCCATGGTGAATTAGACGTGAATACTCTGAGAACTAGATGATATCACCAAAACAGACTCGCGAGAATTCTCGGAACTGGTAAATTTCGCTTTTTTTTCGAAATTGTTACTTCTGCAGTTTCTCTTTTTTACGGACTTTCTCGGGCACCAATCCTCGTATTTAGGTATTATCCCAATCAACGACAATTATTCTGTAAATTATCGACTTTTTTTTCAAAAATCGATTTCAAGGTGTAATTTTCCGATTTCCAGAAGATATAGTCGATAATTCATAAAAGAAACATCGTTGATTGGAGAAGGCTTCATAATACCAAACTATGACATTGATGCCCTGAACTCCTTGCATAGAACAGAAACTGCAGGAATCGCAATTCTTGAAAAAAGGCAAAATTCACGCCATTGATGAATTTTCGCGAATCTGTTTTGGTGCTATCATCTAGTTCTTGGACTGATCAAATGTCCAGTCCACCGCGGCTAATTTGGGTGTTCAGTAGCAGGCAATCATGAACATTTAAATATGTACAATCGTTCGAGCACACAGTAAAACTGAATGCGGAATTCGAGAGTGATTGGCTTTCACGGCAGCAAACAGAGAACATTAGATAGAGGAAGAAATACGCTTTCGGGTGCTATACTAATTTTTGTCATGAATGCTCAGCCTTTTGTGGGGAAAAGTTTTGTAGAAAAGATCCATTTATTTCATCCTAATACACACAATGTAAGTATATAACCTTGGGCCATGCCCTGATTTGTTGTTAGTAATATCCATAATTTTCAGCATAAAGTTACTATTGGGTTGGGGAATAAGTTCATTCGGTTTTTTTCAGAGAGCTTTATTTAAATGACTGGTTAGATATTTAGCAACGTTTTGTATTGATCAGAAAGTGCTTTTTCTGCTCTACGAAATTGTGTTATTTGTTGTTTTGTATAGTTTTATTTTTCCATATTTTTCAGTCTTAGAAATGAAATACCTGGGAGGAAAAAATCAGCTTTTTCGACACCTACGGTTTTTCGCTTTTCGTCGCAATCAAAAAGACCTGCGAAGTTTCCGAAGTTCGTGAACAAAAAAAAAACCAAAATGGTTTGTGAAATTCAAAAACAGCGGTTTTGACCTCAAATAGGCGCCTCGCAGCGGACGACCAGCAGAATTCGATGAGGAGCTTCTCAAGGCGCTTTTAAAGGAAGATGGTGCCAAACCAGCCGTGGGTTGACCGAAAAAATGAACTGCGATCATAAAATGATCCTCAGTCATCTGAACTCAATGGGATTTGCCGAAAAACTCGGAGCTTAGGTGCCTCACGAGCTTAAAGGGATCAACAAAGTAGATTGTCTTAAAATCGCTGCTCATCACCTCGCGCGCCATCGAGCAACACGCAGTCATGAACAGCGCTTTTTGTACCGAACGGGAGATGAGAAATGGTGCTTGTAAGTTATCATGAAGCGAAGAAGGGAATGGGTTACCTCAGGTTATTTTCACCGCGTTGAAAAGCGGAGAAAAGTAGGTGTCAAAAAAAGCCGATTTTCGCCTACAGTGTATTTCATTTCCAAGCCTAAAAAATGAAAAAAAAATTATAAAAAAAAAACAAATAACAGTTTTGTAGAGCGGAAAGAGCACTTTCTAATGAACAAAAACACTTTGCTAAATAAAAAACAAATCACTGAAACAAAACTCTTTGAAGAAAACCGAACGAACTTATTCCCCAACCCAATACATTGTAGCTTCGAACGAATGAAAAGGCCGATAAAACTCACAGGAATAGTTTAGAACCAGACGACGATGATTCCTCGCGGCTCTTTGCTGCTGAAATGCGAGTAGTGGGAAGAGAACGTAGGCACAAGATCCAATAATCTAATACTTAAGAGGAGAAAATAGTCACTCACCTCGACTAGTATTCGGTACCAGGTAACCCCAACCGAGTTCACGCGACCGATGAAGAGGGTAAGGACCATATGTCATTCCTGAATGGAAATCTGTTAATAATGCATCTGGGAAAGCTGAATCCTCAAAATCAAATTGACGAAGTAGTCTTCAAGTTGAGCGCTCACCAAAGATGAGGGGGACATAGAAGCTTTTCATGACAACATCTTCACTTGTTAGAGATCCCATGTCGAGATGAATATTCCCTCGTTTTGAAAACAATTTGATATACCACCTGCATATGATTGATTCGAGAGGGGATAGATTATGACCACGAAAAGAATCAGACCTACTCTGGAAACTTAAGTTCGCCTTTACATGACCAGTCAGCGTCGAATAGCCACGCATCCACCACTGGTTTGTCCTTACTCCCAGGTCTAACATCATTCAACGCACGTTTCGCAGCCGAAACCAGCGCCATGACTCCTGCCTCCTTCGTTTCGTCACAAATTCTCTCATTATTCTAAGAAATCATCCTATTGATGTGAAGTTTTATTTATTTATTTATTTAATACGCTACAGAAGGTAGACATTGAAAAAAGGGCAACATATACATAGCCGAAAAGCAAAGTGAAACATTACCACGCAAGAAGAATATTCGAAACTTTGCGTTTGAAAGATGGAAAAGAACGGGGAACATTCATAAAGTTTAATTTCAAAGAGGCGAAAGCAGAGCCAGCTCTGCATGTGAAACTTTTCAATCTGAGGTTAGTTCTGGGAATACTAAAAGAAATTTTCTCCGAGTTCCCACGTGTCCTAGAGGCGTTGAATTTATAGAACTTCGATTTGTCAATTCTCAATATTCCACTCAAGATTTTGAAGATCATGCAGACATCGTTTCGCTTACGGCGAGACTCAAGCGAGTGTAACGTCAGTTCTTCATTCCTCCTTGGGGGACCAGGAACTCTAGCATAAGAAAATCCATTCAGTCTCAAGAAAACTTTACGAGTAAAGTTTTCTTGCACTCTTTCCAAAAGTTGAATGTCTTTCTTCTTGTACGGACAGAATACTGAAGTTCCCGATTCCACTATTGGCCTAACATACACCTGATAGGCACGCGCTAAGACTCTTTTGTCGCAAGTCGACAAGGCTTTGAATATATAAAATGTGCGCACTGAGGCTTTACTACAGATTGCATGATAATGAGCTGAGAAATCAAGCTCATTGTCATACTGAAAACCTAAATCTTTAACATTCGAAACAAATGTTAGCTGAGTTGAGAATGATAAGCAAAAACTGAAAGTACCTTGTAGAAATTTTCCCAATTCTCGTTGATAGGTAGATACGCATTCCCCATATTCAACATTCCATAGAGACTTACCGAGTGAGGGAACCTGAACAAGCGTAATGAAAGCGGGTCGCTGCTAAAAGGGAAGAGTTAAAACTAACCTTTTCTGGAATTCTGGCCACAGTTTCTTGAAAATTTGGGAGCACGCAATATTATCATCGGCACAATAGTTGACCAAAACCTGAAAACCTTATGTCCATGGTTTCCGCATTAGTTTTATTCTGGTGAATTGACCAAAGGCGATGATTGCGGCGGCCGTGCGGCGTTGGCGGAAAGACCGGATGAGGTTTCGATTGCGAGCGGCGATCTACCGTCGCAGCCCCTTCAAATCACAAGTCTATAATGATTACGCGACTACATAGTGTATTTATTTTTCTATTTATTATATATTGTGTAGTACACAGAACGCCTCCGTCAACCTTTGATTCAATAAATTTTCAGAAAAAAAGCATGAAATTTTTCGGATATTTAGACCAAGCGAGAAAAATCGCCCACCTGAAAGTTTTGTCGAATCGTCTGAATGTCTTCTTTCACGAAAAACTCTTGAAACCTCTTCGATTCTTTTTTCATTCTGTGTTGATCACGGTATAGATGTTGATGAACGGCCAGCAAGGAGTTGCGACAAACTCTGTCGTCCCATACATCGCGCCATCGCTCTGATCGCTTTTCCTGAATCTCCCAAAACTATATCCCTCGCTTGGAATATCGGGAATTTCACATGCGCACCCTCAACACAAAATCAGAGTCATCCGTTTCATAGGTAACAACTTGGTGGTCTGCCATCCCAAACATCGGAATCGCCATTGACATGGTGTCCATAAATCGGATCGCTGTCTTCTGTAAAATCAATCTAACCAGATGGCCGAATAGAGAATGAGGTAAGGTCCGGGAAACAGATCTTTAGAGTGAGTGAGACAGAAAGCGGAGTGAAATGATAAATTGGTAGAGTGCAAATTGACGAAGGGGGAGAGAGGGAGAAACAGCATGTGCAGGACACAGGATGAACCAGATGGAGCGAATTTCGGAAGACAAGACAGAAAAAACATTCCATATACCCCGTCCCTGAGCGTCTGTTACTTCCTTTCTACCGATATGTTAATAAAGTCCTGGAACAACCATAAGTCAACGGACTTTCCTTTGTCTGTACCTGATCTTTCAATCAGGAGCGGCACGCAATTCGAGAGTCCATCTCTTCCTCTTTCAAATGCTGTTTGTCGCTACCCGGAAAATTCGACCTGTTTCAAATTTTACTTCAAAATAGAGATGAAATTTCTAGCAGGGTGAATCTCGATCTGCAACTCGTTGTTCTCTTTCTATCATTGGAAGCCGTATGCATACCTCTCCCCAAGCGTCCCGCGCGGGAGAGGTATCCATACGGCCCCAAAGCTATTTGAAATCATAGAACATTCGAAGCCTGTGAGGACTAGAGTATAGCTCCAATACGAATCCGCGGACCTTTTTCCATCAGGCTAATTTCACCTTTCTTGAAAATGTTCCGAAAATGACAATTTCTATCATATCCTCATTATCCAACGACTTTAGGGCACCACCTTCATAAATTCGAAGCATTATAGACAGTGTCTTATCTTATGACCAGCTGCGCCAGGCGGCTAACGCCGCCCAGCGCCGCTGGCCAACCGGCTTCGCCGGTTCGGTGGCTGGCTTTGCTGGCCTGTTCTAGATAGCTAATTAAAAGATCTAACAAAAAAGGAGACAACAATTCTGTTGTTAAAGAACGGCTCTGCTAGGGGACACTATGAAAGGTATGTTTTTATCCAAAGCAACCCTGCTGAAATTAATAGTATTCCTGACGCCGGCTTGCCGCTGGTCGATTGGCTTCGACAAACGATAAGCCGACTTAGCCAGCCTACCTTCATTAAGATTGTGCAGCAATCCAATGGCCTCGCGAAACGATATACTGACTTTGCTGCCGGCTCCCTCCCTTTACCAACGCGTAGCATTCTTTTGGCTTCGCCAGACGATGGACCGCATGTGCCGGCCTCCCTTAAAGGCAGTGGTCGCGATCAAATATGCTTGTCGTCTTTTTCTCTCCAAATCCTTTCCTGGGTCTCGAGTAGTAGGACCTATAAGAAAAAATCGCGAAAAAACCACTGTTTTGGGCCGAATTTGAAACCTGAACTTTCTTGTCTTTTGATGGTGGACGAGCCCTCTCCACATCATCGGCATCGATGACCTCTTATATCAAGAACATCGGCTAGCTTGAAATTGAATGTCAATCAGTGAACCTTCGAATTTATGTGTGTATCTAGTCAAAAACATTGACTGAAGTGATGCTTTCATTATTCAACCGTTTTTAATCGTTAAATTTGCATTTATTTCGTCCTCTGAATGTCGATGATTTTTGACTGCTCGGCATGAGACTGCGATCTGTTTCGTCATCGCTGTGCACGTGTGCACGAACTAGCTTCTTTGGGCCCTAGAAACTCTATTTGTAGACCGTTTTTCACCGCGCTACCTTCATAGTTTTTCAGCTGTTTTTGATCTAAGTTGATTTTTGTAGTTTTTTCGATAACGTTTTTCATCGTGACCACTGCCTTTAATCAAAAATGTAGAGCGTTCGATCCGCTTTGTCGAACGATACTTAACGGACTTTGCCGCCAGCTTGCCCTAGCAGCATCGTGTATTCGTTTGGCTTCGCCGAACGATGGACTGGCTTCGCCAGCCTCCATTGAATGGCCATTAGCCATAGCATTCTACGTGAGTCAATGATCCGCCGCAAAGAAAGCTTATAGGGCAAATACGCAACCAATACATGTGTCCCACAGCGATAGGTTGAATGCAGGTACAAAGAAAGTAACACACAACCATTACGTGGGTTCCACAACGATAGGTTAAACCTAGGTTCAAAACATTCCGTTGGAATGTAGGCTTGAAGGGCGCAATACACAGCACAGCATAGCCCCAAGAATCCTAAGCCCTGTCCATCTTCTCAAAGTAGTGTAAGGATGTTCATGAGCCCCGCACACGTTGATTTCCGCGTGGATCCCAGAGTCTCGCGCACATTCTGTGTCATTTTACGCTATCGGCTCGAAACCCCACCCACATTAACAAAGTAGTACTTGAATCTCCCTACGCACGGAGCAATTTCAAAGGGCCCGATACGCAACAGCTACGATGATGCCACCACGATCCGGAAGGAAGAAGGTTTAGAGGACTCAAATGGAACTGGTAGGGTACTCCCACCACGATTTATAACGATAAAAGTTGAAAGGACTCAATATGCAACAGGTAGTGTGGTCTCACCACTATCCATAGCGGTGAAAGTTCAAAGGACTCAATATGCAACAGGTGGGGTGGTCCCACCACGATCCATAACAATGCAGGTTTAAAGAGCTCAATATGCAACAGTTAGGGTGGTCCCACCACGATCCTTGGCTAAGAAGATTTAAAGGACTCGAAGTGCTACACCTAGGGCGGTCCCACCACGATCCATAACAATGCAGGTTTAAAGATCTCAATATGCAACAGTTAGGGTGGTCTCACCACGATCCTCGGCTAGGAAGATTTAAAGGACTCGAAGTGCAACACCTAGGGCGGTCCCGCCACGACCCGTAATAATGCAGGTTTAGAGAACTCAATACAATATGCAACACCTAGGGTGGTCCCACCACGATCCATAACAATGCAGGTTTAAAGATCTCAATATGCAACAGTTAGGGTGGTCTCACCACGATCCTCGGCTAGGAAGATTTAAAGGACTCGAAGTGCAACACCTAGGGCGGTCCCACCACGATCCATAACAATGCAGGTTTAAAGATCTCAATATGCAACAGTTAGGGTGGTCTCACCACGATCCTCGGCTAGGAAGATTTAAAGGACTCGAAGTGCAACACCTAGGGCGGTCCCACCACGATCCGTAACAATGCAGGTTTAAAGATCTCAATATGCAACAGTTAGGGTGGTCTCACCACGATCCTCGGCTGAGAAGATTTAAAGGACTCGAAGTGCAACACCTAGGGCGGTCCCACCACGATCCATAACAATGCAGGTTTAAAGAACTCAATATGCAACAGTTAGGGTGGTCCCACAACGATCCTCGGCTAGGAAGATTTAAAGGACTCGAAGTGCAACACCTAGGGCGGTCCCACCACGATCCATAACAATGCAGGTTTAAAAAACTCAATATGCAACAGTTAGGGTGGTCTCACCACGATCCTCGGCTAGGAAGATTTAAAGGACTCGAAGTGCAACACCTAGGGCGGTCCCACCACGACCCATAATAATGCAGGTTTAAAGAACTCAATACAATATGCAACACCTAGGGTGGTCCCACCACGATCCTCGGCTGAGAAGATTTAAAGGACTCGAAGTGCAACACCTAGGGCGGTCCCACCACGATCCATAACAATGCAGGTTTAAAGAACTCAATATGCAACAGTTAGGGTGGTCCCACAACGATCCTCGGCTAGGAAGATTTAAAGGACTCGAAGTGCAACACCTAGGGCGGTCCCACCACGATCCATAACAATGCAGGTTTAAAGATCTCAATATGCAACAGTTAGGGTGGTCTCACCACGATCCTCGGCTAGGAAGATTTAAAGGACTCGAAGTGCAACACCTAGGGCGGTCCCACCACGATCCATAACAATGCAGGTTTAAAGATCTCAATATGCAACAGTTAGGGTGGTCTCACCACGATCCTCGGCTAGGAAGATTTAAAGATCTCAATATGCAACAGTTAGGGTGGTCCTACCACGATTCTCGGCTAAGAAGATTTAAAGGACTCGAAGTGCAACACCTAAGGCGGTCCCACCACGATCCGTAACAATGCAGGTTTAAAGATCTCAATATGCAACAGTTAGGGTGGTCTCACCACGATCCTCGGCTGAGAAGATTTAAAGGACTCGAAGTGCAACACCTAGGGCGGTCCCACCACGATCCATAACAATGCAGGTTTAAAGAACTCAATATGCAACAGTTAGGGTGGTCCCACAACGATCCTCGGCTAGGAAGATTTAAAGGACTCGAAGTGCAACACCTAGGGCGGTCCCACCACGATCCATAACAATGCAGGTTTAAAGATCTCAATAGGCAACAGTTAGGGTGGTCTCACCACGATCCTCGGCTAGGAAGATTTAAAGGACTCGAAGTGCAACACCTAGGGCGGTCCCACCACGATCCATAACAATGCAGGTTTAAAGAACTCAATATGCAACAGTTAGGGTGGTCCCACAACGATCCTCGGCTAGGAAGATTTAAAGGACTCGAAGTGCAACACCTAGGGCGGTCCCACCACGATTCGTAACAATGCAGGTTTAAAGAACTCAATACAATATGCAAAAGTTAGGGTGGTCCCACCACGATCCTCGGCTAAGAACATTTGAAGGACTCGAAGTGCAACACCTAGGGTGGTCCCACCACCATCCGTAACAACGCTGGTTTAAAGAACTCAATACAACATGCAACACCTAGGGTGGTCCCACCACGATCCATAACAATGCAGGTTTAAAGATCTCAATATGCAACAGTTAGGGTGGTCTCACCACGATCCTCGGCTAGGAAGATTTAAAGGACTCGAAGTGCAACACCTAGGGCGGTCCCACCACGATCCATAACAATGCAGGTTTAAAGAACTCAATATGCAACAGTTAGGGTGGTCCCACAACGATCCTCGGCTAGGAAGATTTAAAGGACTCGAAGTGCAACACCTAGGGCGGTCCCACCACGATCCATAACAATGCAGGTTTAAAGAACTCAATATGCAACAGTTAGGGTGGTCCCACCACGATCCTCGGCTAGGAAGATTTAAAGGACTCCGAGTGCAACACCTAGGGCGGTCCCACCACGATCCATAACAATGCAGGTTTAAAGAACTCAATATGCAACAGTTAGGGTGGTCCCACAACGATCCTCGGCTAGGAAGATTTAAAGGACTCGATGTGCAACACCTAGGGCGGTCCCACCACGATCCATAACAATGCAGGTTTAAAGAACTCAATATGCAACAGTTAGGGTGGTCCCACAACGATCCTCGGCTAGGAAGATTTAAAGGACTCCGAGTGCAACACCTAGGGCGGTCCCACCACGATCCATAACAATGCAGGTTTAAAGAACTCAATACAATATGCAACACCTAGGGTGGTCCCACCACGATCCTCGGCTGAGAAGATTTAAAGAACTCGAAGTGCAACACCTAGGGTGGTCCCACCACGATCCGTAACAATGCAGGTTTAAAGAACTCAATATGCAACAGTTAGGGTGGTCCCACCACGATCCTCGGCTAAGAAGATTTAAAGGACTCGAAGTGCTACACCTAGGGCGGTCCCACCACGAACCATAACAATGCAGGTTTAAAGATCTCAATAGGCAACAGTTAGGGTGGTCTCACCACGATCCTCGGCTAGGAAGATTTAAAGGACTCGAAGTGCAACACCTAGGGCGGTCCCACCACGATCCGTAATAATGCAGGTTTAAAGAACTCAATATGCAACAGTTAGGGTGGTCCCACAACGATCCTCGGCTAGGAAGATTTAAAGGACTCGAAGTGCAACACCTAGGGCGGTCCCACCACGATCCATAACAATGCAGGTTTAAAGAACTCAATATGCAACAGTTAGGGTGGTCCCACAACGATCCTCGGCTAGGAAGATTTAAAGGACTCGAAGTGCAACACCTAGTGTGGTCCCACCACGATCCAGAACAATGCAGGTTTAAAGAACTCAATATGCAACAGTTAGGGTGGTCCCACAACGATCCTCGGCTAGGAAGATTTAAAGGACTCTAAGAGCAACACCTAGGGCGGTCCCACTACGATCCATAACAATGCAGGTTTAAAGAACTCAATATGCAACAGTTAGGGTGGTCCCACCACGATCCTCGGCTAAGAAGATTCAAAGGGCTCGAAGTGCTACACCTAGGGCGGTTCCACCACGATCCGCAATAATGCAGGTTTAAAGAACTCAAGATGCAACAGTTAGGTTGGTCCCACCACGATCCTCGGCTAGGAAGATTTAAAGGACTCGATGTGCAACACCTAGGGCGGTCCCACCACGATCCATAACAATGCAGGTTTAAAGAACTCAATATGCAACAGTTAGGGTGGTCCCATCACGATCCTCGGCTAGGAAGATTTAAAGGACTCGAAGTGCAACACCTAGGGCGGTCCCACCACGATCCATAACAATGCAGGTTTAAAGAACTCAATATGCAACAGTTAGGGTGGTCTCACCACGATCCTCGGCTAGGAAGATTTAAAGGACTCGAAGTGCAACACCTAGGGCGGTCCCACCACGATCCATAACAATGCAGGCTTAAAGAACTCAATATGCAACAGTCAGGGTGGTCCCACCACGATCCTCGGCTAGGAAGATTTAAAGGACTCGAAGTGCAACACCTAGGGCGGTCCCACCACGATCCATAACAATGCAGGTTTAAAGATCTCAATATGCAACAGTTAGGGTGGTCCCACCACGATCCTCGGCTAGGAAGATTTAAAGGACTCGAAGTGCAACACCTAGGGCGGTCCCACCACGATCCATAACAATGCAGGTTTAAAGAACTCAATATGCAACAGTTAGGGTGGTCCCACAACGATCCTCGGCTAGGAAGATTTAAAGGACTCGAAGTGCAACACCTAGGGTGGTCCCACCACGATCCGTAACAATGCAGGTTTAAAGAACTCAATATGCAACAGTTAGGGTGGTCCCACCACGATCCTCGGCTAAGAAGATTTAAAGGACTCGAAGTGCAACACCTAGGGCGGTCCCACCACGATCCATAACAATGCAGGTTTAAAGAACTCAATATGCAACAGTTAGGGTGGTCCCACCACGATCCTCGGCTGAGAAGATTTAAAGGACTCGAAGTGCAACACCTAGGGCGGTCCCACCACGATCCATAACAATGCAGGCTTAAAGAACTCAATATGCAACAGTCAGGGTGGTCCCACAACGATCCTCGGCTAGGAAGATTTAAAGGACTCGAAGTGCTACACCTAGGGCGGTCCCACCACGATTCACAACAATGCAGGTTTAAAGATCTCAGTATGCAACAGTTAGGGTGGTCTCACCACGATCCTCGGCTAGGAAGATTTAAAGGACTCGAAGTGCAACACCTAGGGCGGTTCCACCACGATCCGCAATAATGCAGGTTTAAAGAACTCAAGATGCAACAGTTAGGTTGGTCCCACCACGATCCTCGGCTAAGAAGATTTAAAGGACTCGAAGTGCAACACCTAGGGCGGTCCCACCACGATCCATAACAATGCAGGTTTAAAGAACTCAATATGCAACAGTTAGGGTGGTCCCACAACGATCCTCGGCTAGGAAGATTTAAAGGACTCGAAGTGCAACACCTAGGGCGGTCCCACCACGATCCATAACAATGCAGGTTTAAAGAACTCAATATGCAACAGTTAGGGTGGTCCCACAACGATCCTCGGCTAGGAAGATTTAAAGGACTCGATGTGCAACACCTAGGGCGGTCCCACCACGAACCATAACAATGCAGGTTTAAAGATCTCAATAGGCAACAGTTAGGGTGGTCTCACCACGATCCTCGGCTAGGAAGATTTAAAGGACTCGAAGTGCAACACCTAGGGCGGTCCCACCACGATCCAGAACAATGCAGGATTGAAGAACTCAATATGCAACAGTTAGGGTGGTCCCACAACGATCCTCGGCTAGGAAGATTTAAAGGACTCGAAGTGCAACACCTAGGGCGGTCCCACCACGATCCATAACAATGCAGGTTTAAAGATCTCAATAGGCAACAGTTAGGGTGGTCCCACAACGATCCTCGGCTAGGAAGATTTAAAGGACTCGAAGTGCAACACCTAGGGGGGTCCCACCACGATCCGTAACAATGCAGGTTTAAAGAACTCAATATGCAACAGTTAGGGTGGTCCCACAACAATCCTCGGCTAGGAAGATTTAAAGGACTCGAAGTGCAACACCTAGGGCGGTCCCACCACGATCCATAACAATGCAGGTTTAAAGAACTCAATATGCAGCAGTCAGGGTGGTCCCACAACGATCCTCGGCTAGGAAGATTTAAAGGACTCGAAGTGCAACACCTAGGGCGGTCCCACCACGATTCGTAACAATGCAGGTTTAAAGAACTCAATACAATATGCAACAGTTAGGGTGGTCCCACCACGATCCTCGGCTAGGAAGATTTAAAGGACTCGAAGTGCAACACCTAGTGCGGTCCCACCACGATCCATAACAATGCAGGTTTAAAGAACTCAATATGCAATAGTTAGGGTGGTCCCATAACGATCCTCGGCTAAGAAGATTTAAAGGACACGAAGTGCAACACCTAGGGCGGTCCCACCACGATCCGTAACAATGCAGGTTTAAAGAACTCAATATGCAACAGTTAGGGTGGTCCCACAACAATCCTCGGCTAGGAAGATTTAAAGGACTCGAAGTGCAACACCTAGGGCGGTCCCACCACGATCCATAACAATGCAGGTTTAAAGAACTCAATATGCAACAGTTAGGGTGGTCCCACAACGATCCTCGGCTAGGAAGATTTAAAGGACTCGAAGTGCAACACCTAGGGCGGTCCCACCACGATCCATAACAATGCAGGTTTAAAAAACTCAATATGCAACAGTTAGGGTGGTCCCACAACGATCCTCGGCTAGGAAGATTTAAAGGACTCGAAGTGCAACACCTAGGGCGGTCCCACCACGATCCATAACAATGCAGGTTTAAAAAACTCAATATGCAACAGTTAGGGTGGTCCCACAACGATCCTCGGCTAGGAAGATTTAAAGGACTCGAAGTGCAACACCTAGGGCGGTCCCACCACGATCCATAACAATGCAGGTTTAAAGAACTCAATATGCAACAGTTAGGTGGTCCCACAACGATCCTCGGCTAGGAAGATTTAAAGGACTCGAAGTGCAACACCTAGGGCGGCCCCACCACGACCCGTAATAATGCAGGTTTAAAGAACTCAATATGCAACAGTTAGGGTGGTCCCACAACGATCCTCGGCTAGGAAGATTTAAAGGACTCGAAGTGCAACAAATAGGGCGGTCCCACCACGATCCATAACAATGCAGGTTTAAAGAACTCAATATGCAACAGTTAGGGTGGTCCCACAACGATCCTCGGCTAGGAAGATTTAAAGGACTCGAAGTGCAACACCTAGGGCGGTCCCACCACGATCCATAACAATGCAGGTTTAAAGAACTCAATATGCAACAGTTAGGGTGGTCTCACCACGATCCTCGGCTGAGAAGATTTAAAGGACTCGAAGTGCAACACCTAGGGCGGTCCCACCACGATCCGTAACAATGCAGGTTTAAAGAACTCAATATGCAACAGTTAGGGTGGTCCCACAACGATCCTCGGCTAGGAAGATTTAAAGGACTCGAAGTGCAACACCTAGGGCGGTCCCACCACGATCCATAACAATGCAGGTTTAAAGAACTCAATATGCAACAGTTAGGGTGGTCCCACCACGATCCTCGGCTGGGAAGATTTAAAGGACCCCGAGTGCAACACCTAGGGCGGTCCCACCACGATCCATAACAATGCAGGTTTAAAGAACTCAATATGCAACAGTTAGGGTGGTCCCACAACGATCCTCGGCTAGGAAGATTTAAAGGACTCGAAGTGCAACACCTAGGGCGGTCCCACCACGATCCATAACAATGCAGGTTTAAAGAACTCAATATGCAACAGTTAGGGTGGTCCCACAACGATCCTCGGCTAGGAAGATTTAAAGGACTCGAAGTGTAACACCTAGGGCGGTCCCACCACGATCCATAACAATGCAGGTTTAAAGAACTCAATATGCAACAGTTAGGGTGGTCCCACAACGATCCTCGGCTAGGAAGATTTAAAGGACTCGAAGTGCAACACCTAGGGCGGTCCCACCACGATCCATAACAATGCAGGTTTAAAGAACTCAATATGCAACAGTTAGGGTGGTCCCACAACGATCCCCGGCTAGGAAGATTTAAAGGACACGAAGTGCAACACCTAGGGCGGTCCCACCACGATCCGTAACAATGCAGGTTTAAAGAACTCAATATGCAACAGTTAGGGTGGTCCCACAACGATCCTCGGCTAGGAAGATTTAAAGGACTCGAAGTGCAACACCTAGGGCGGTCCCACCACGATCCATAACAATGCAGGTTTAAAGAACTCAATATGCAACAGTTAGGGTGGTCCCACAACGATCCTCGGCTAGGAAGATTTAAAGGACTCGAAGTGCAACACCTAGGGCGGTCCCACCACGATCCATAACAATGCAGGTTTAAAGAACTCAATATGCAACAGTTAGGGTGGTCCCACAACGATCCTCGGCTAGGAAGATTTAAAGGACTCGAAGTGCAACACCTAGGGCGGTCCCACCACGATCCATACAATGCAGGTTTAAATAACTCAATATGCAACAGTTAGGGTGGTCCCACAACGATCCTCGGCTAGGAAGATTTAAAGGACTCGAAGTGCAACACCTAGGGCGGTCCCACCACGATCCATAACAATGCAGGATTAAAGAACTCAATATGCAACAGTTAGGGTGGTCCCACAACGATCCTCGGCTAGGAAGATTCAAAGGACACGAAGTGCAACACCTAGGGCGGTCCTCCCACCACGATCCATAACAATGCAGGTTTAAAGAACTCAATATGCAACAGTTAGGGCGGTCCCACCACGATCCTCGGCTGAGAATATTTAAAGGACTCGAAGTGCAACACCTAGGGTGGTCCCACCACGATCCATAACAATGCAGGCTTAAAGAACTCAATATGCAACACCTAGGGTGGTCTCACCACGATCCTCGGCTAGGAAGATTTAAAGGACTCGAAGTGCAACACCTAGGGCGGTCCCACCACGATCCATAACAATGCAGGTTTAAAGAACTCAATATGCAACAGTTAGGGTGGTCCCACAACGATCCCCGGCTAGGAAGATTTAAAGGACACGAAGTGCAACACCTAGGGCGGTCCCACCACGATCCGTAACAATGCAGGTTTAAAGAACTCAATATGCAACAGTTAGGGTGGTCCCACAACGATCCTCGGCTAGGAAGATTTAAAGGACTCGAAGTGCAACACCTAGGGCGGTCCCACCACGATCCATAACAATGCAGGTTTAAAGAACTCAATATGCAACAGTTAGGGTGGTCCCACAACGATCCTCGGCTAGGAAGATTTAAAGGACTCGAAGTGCAACACCTAGGGCGGTCCCACCACGATCCATAACAATGCAGGTTTAAAGAACTCAATATGCAACAGTTAGGGTGGTCCCACAACGATCCTCGGCTAGGAAGATTTAAAGGACTCGAAGTGCAACACCTAGGGCGGTCCCACCACGATCCGTAACAATTCAGGTTTAAAGAACTCAATATGCAACAGTTAGGGTGGTCCCACAACGATCCTCGGCTAGGAAGATTTAAAGGACTCGAAGTGCAACACCTAGGGCGGTCCCACCACGATCCATAACAATGCAGGTTTAAAGAACTCAATATGCAACAGTTAGGGTGGTCCCACAACGATCCTCGGCTAGGAAGATTTAAAGGACTCGAAGTGCAACACCTAGGGCGGTCCCACCACGATCCATAACAATGCAAGTTTAAAGAACTCTATATGCAACAGTTAGGGTGGTCCCACAACGATCCCCGGCTAGGAAGATTTAAAGGACACGAAGTGCAACACCTAGGGCGGTCCCACCACGATCCGTAACAATGCAGGTTTAAAGAACTCAATATGCAACAGTTAGGGTGGTCCCACAACGATCCTCGGCTAGGAAGATTTAAAGGACTCGAAGTGCAACACCTAGGGCGGTCCCACCACGATCCATAACAATGCAGGTTTAAAGAACTCAATATGCAACAGTTAGGGTGGTCCCACAACGATCCTCGGCTAGGAAGATTTAAAGGACTCGAAGTGCAACACCTAGGGCGGTCCCACCACGATCCATAACAATGCAGGTTTAAAGAACTCAATATGCAACTATGCAACAGTTAGGGTGGTCCCACCACGATCCTCGGCTAAGAAGATTTAAAGGACTCGAAGTGCTACACCTAGGGCGGTCCCACCACGATCCATAACAATGCAGGTTTAAAGAACTCAATATGCAACAGTTAGGGTGGTCCCACAACGATCCTCGGCTAGGAAGATTTAAAGGACTCGAAGTGCAACACCTAGGGCGGTCCCACCACGATCCATAACAATGCAGGTTTAAAGAACTCAATATGCAACAGTTAGGGTGGTCCCACAACGATCCTCGGCTAGGAAGATTTAAAGGACTCGAAGTGCAACACCTAGGGCGGTCCCACCACGATCCATAACAATGCAGGTTTAAAGAACTCAATATGCAACAGTTAGGGTGGTCCCACAACGATCCTCGGCTAGGAAGATTTAAAGGACTCGAAGTGCAACACCTAGGGCGGTCCCACCACGATCCATAACAATGCAGGTTTAAAGAACTCAATATGCAACAGTTAGGGTGGTCCCACAACGATCCTCGGCTAGGAAGATTTAAAGGACTCGAAGTGCAACACCTAGGGCGGTCCCACCACGATCCATAACAATGCAGGTTTAAAGAACTCAATATGCAACAGTTAGGGTGGTCCCACAACGATCCTCGGCTAGGAAGATTTAAAGGACTCCGAGTGCAACACCTAGGGCGGTCCCACCACGATCCATAACAATGCAGGTTTAAAGAACTCAATATGCAACAGTTAGGGTGGTCCCACAACGATCCCCGGCTAGGAAGATTTAAAGGACACGAAGTGCAACACCTAGGGCGGTCCCACCACGATCCGTAACAATGCAGGTTTAAAGAACTCAATATGCAACAGTTAGGGTGGTCCCACAACGATCCTCGGCTAGGAAGATTTAAAGGACTCGAAGTGCAACACCTAGGGCGGTCCCACCACGATCCATAACAATGCAGGTTTAAAGAACTCAATATGCAACAATGCAACAGTTAGGGTGGTCCCACCACGATCCTCGGCTAAGAAGATTTAAAGGACTCGAAGTGCTACACCTAGGGCGGTCCCACCACGAACCATAACAATGCAGGTTTAAAAAACTCAATATGCAACAGTTAGGGTGGTCTCACCACGATCCTCGGCTAGGAAGATTTAAAGGACTCGAAGTGCAACACCTAGGGCGGTCCCACCACGACCCATAATAATTCAGGTTTAAAGAACTCAATATGCAACAGTTAGGGTGGTCCCACAACGATCCTCGGCTAGGAAGATTTAAAGGACTCGAAGTGCAACACCTAGGGCGGTCCCACCACGATCCATAACAATGCAGGTTTAAAGAACTCAATATGCAACAGTTAGGGTGGTCCCACAACGATCCTCGGCTAGGAAGATTTAAAGGACTCGAAGTGCAACACCTAGGGCGGTCCCACCACGATCCATAACAATGCAGGATTGAAGAACTCAATATGCAACAGTTAGGGTGGTCCCACAACGATCCTCGGCTAGGAAGATTTAAAGGACTCGAAGTGCAACACCTAGGGCGGTCCCACCACGATCCATAACAATGCAGGTTTAAAGAACTCAATATGCAACAGTTAGGGTGGTCCCACCACGATCCTCGGCTAGGAAGATTTAAAGGACCCCGAGTGCAACACCTAGGGCGGTCCCACCACGATCCATAACAATGCAGGTTTAAAGAACTCAATATGCAACAGTTAGGGTGGTCCCACAACGATCCTCGGCTAGGAAGATTTAAAGGACTCCGAGTGCAACACCTAGGGCGGTCCCACCACGATCCATAACAATGCAGGTTTAAAGAACTCAATATGCAACAGTTAGGGTGGTCCCACAACGATCCCCGGCTAGGAAGATTTAAAGGACACGAAGTGCAACACCTAGGGCGGTCCCACCACGATCCGTAACAATGCAGGTTTAAAGAACTCAATATGCAACAGTTAGGGTGGTCCCACAACGATCCTCGGCTAGGAAGATTTAAAGGACTCGAAGTGCAACACCTAGGGCGGTCCCACCACGATCCATAACAATGCAGGTTTAAAGAACTCAATATGCAACAGTTAGGGTGGTCCCACAACGATCCTCGGCTAGGAAGATTTAAAGGACTCGAAGTGCAACACCTAGGGCGGTCCCACCACGATCCATAACAATGCAGGTTTAAAGAACTCAATATGCAACAGTTAGGGTGGTCCCACAACGATCCTCGGCTAGGAAGATTTAAACGACTCGAAGTGCAACACCTAGGGCGATCCTACCACGATCCATAACAATGCAGGTTTAAAGAACTCAATATGCAACAGTGAGGGGGTCCCACAACGATCCTCGGCTAGGAAAATATAAAGGACTCGAAGAGCAACACCTAGTGCGGTCCCACCACGATCTATAACAATGCAGGTTTAAAGAACTCAATATGCAATAGTTAGGGTGGTCTCACCACGATCCTCGGCTAGGAAGATTTAAAGGACTCCGACTGCAACACCTAGGGCGGTCCCACCACGATCCATAACAATGCAGGTTTAAAGAACTCAATATGCAACAGTTAGGGTGGTCCCACAACGATCCTCGGCTAGGAAGATTTAAAGGACTCGAAGTGCAACACCTAGGGCGGTCCCACCACGATCCATAACAATGCAGGTTTAAAGAACTCAATATGCAACAGCTAGGGTGGTCCCACAACGATTCTCGGCTAGGAAGATTTAAAGGACTCGAAGTGCAACACCTAGGGCGGTCCCACCACGATCCATAACAATGCAGGTTTAAAGAACTCAATATGCAACAGTTAGGGTGGTCCCACAACGATCCTCGGCTAGGAAGATTTAAAGGACTCGAAGTGCAACACCTAGGGCGGTCCCACCACGATCCATAACAATGCAGGTTTAAAGAACTCAATATGCAACAGTTAGGGTGGTCCCACAACGATCCTCGGCTAGGAAGATTTAAAGGACTCGAAGAGCAACACCTAGTGCGGTCCCATCACGATCCATAACAATGCAGGTTTAAAGAACTCAATATGCAACAGTTAGGGTGGTCCCATAACGATCCTCGGCTAGGAAGATTTAAAGGACTCGAAGTTTTAAAGGACTCGAAGAGCAACACCTAGGGCGGTCCCACCACGATCCGTAACAATGCAGGTTTAAAGAACTCAATATGCAACAGTTAGGGTGGTCCCACAACGATCCTCGGCTAGGAAGATTTAAAGGACTCGAAGTGCAACACCTAGGGCGGTCCCACCACGATCCATAACAATGCAGGTTTAAAGAACTCAATATGCAACAGTTAGGGTGGTCCCACAACGATCCTCGGCTAGGAAGATTTGAAGGACTCGAAGTGCAACACCTAGGGCGGTCCCACCACGATCCATAACAATGCAGGTTTAAAGAACTCAATATGCAACAGTTAGGGTGGTCCCACAACGATCCTCGGCTAGGAAGATTTAAAGGACTCAAAGTGCAACACCTAGGGCGGTCCCACCACGATCCATAACAATGCAGGTTTAAAGAACTCAATATGCAACAGTTAGGGTGGTCCCACAACGATCCTCGGCTAGGAAGATTTAAAGGACTCGAAGTGCAACACCTAGGGCGGTCCCACCACGATCCATAACAATGCAGGCTTAAAGAACTCAATATGCAACAGTTAGGGTGGTCCCACAACGATCCTCGGCTAGGAAGATTTAAAGGACTCGAAGTGCAACACCTAGGGCGGTCCCACCACGATCCGTAATAATGCAGGTTTAAAGATCTCAATATGCAACAGTTAGGGTGGTCCCACCACGATCCTTGGCTAAGAAGATTTAAAGGACTCGAAGTGCTACACCTAGGGCGGTCCCACCACGATCCATAACAATGCAGGTTTAAAAAACTCAATATGCAACAGTTAGGGTGGTCCCACAACGATCCTCGGCTAGGAAGATTTAAAGGACTCGAAGTGCAACACCTAGGGCGGTCCCACCACGATCCATAACAATGCAGGTTTAAAAAACTCAATATGCAACAGTTAGGGTGGTCCCACAACGATCCTCGGCTAGGAAGATTTAAAGGACTCGAAGTGCAACACCTAGGGCGGTCCCACCACGATCCATAACAATGCAGGTTTAAAGAACTCAATATGCAACAGTTAGGGTGGTCCCACAACGATCCTCGGCTAGGAAGATTTAAAGGACTCGAAGTGCAACACCTAGGGCGGTCCCACCACGATCCATAACAATGCAGGTTTAAAGAACTCAATATGCAACAGTTAGGGTGGTCCCACAACGATCCCCGGCTAGGAAGATTTAAAGGACACGAAGTGCAACACCTAGGGCGGTCCCACCACGATCCGTAACAATGCAGGTTTAAAGAACTCAATATGCAACAGTTAGGGTGGTCCCACAACGATCCTCGGCTAGGAAGATTTAAAGGACTCGAAGTGCAACACCTAGGGCGGTCCCACCACGATCCATAACAATGCAGGTTTAAAGAACTCAATATGCAACAGTTAGGGTGGTCCCACAACGATCCTCGGCTAGGAAGATTTAAAGGACTCGAAGTGCAACAAATAGGGCGGTCCCACCACGATCCATAACAATGCAGGTTTAAAGAACTCAATATGCAACAGTTAGGGTGGTCTCACCACGATCCTCGGCTAGGAAGATTTAAAGGACTCGAAGTGCAACACCTAGGGCGGTCCCACCACGATCCGTAACAATGCAGGTTTAAAGAACTCAATATGCAACAGTTAGGGTGGTCCCACAACGATCCTCGGCTAGGAAGATTTAAAGGACTCGAAGTGCAACACCTAGGGCGGTCCCACCACGATCCGTAACAATGCAGGTTTAAAGAACTCAATATGCAACAGTTAGGGTGGTCCCACAACGATCCTCGGCTAGGAAGATTTAAAGGACTCGAAGTGCAACACCTAGGGCGGTCCCACCACGATCCATAACAATGCAGGTTTAAAGAACTCAATATGCAACAGTTAGGGTGGTCCCACAACGATCCTCGGCTAGGAAGATTTAAAGGACTCGAAGTGCAACACCTAGGGCGGTCCCACCACGATCCATAACAATGCAGGTTTAAAGAACTCAATATGCAACAGTTAGGGTGGTCCCACAACGATCCTCGGCTAGGAAGATTTAAAGGACTCGAAGTGCAACACCTAGGGCGGTCCCACCACGATCCATAACAATGCAGGTTTAAAGAATTCAATATGGAACAGTTAGGGTGGTGCCACCACGATCCTCGGCTAAGAAAATTTAAAGGACTCGAAGTGCAACACCTAGGGCGGTCCCACCACGATCCATAACAATGCAGGTTTAAAGAACTCAATATGCGACAGTTAGGATGGTCCCACAACGATCCTCGACTAGGAAGATTTAAAGGACTCCGAGTGCAACACCTAGGGTGGTCCCACCACGATCCGTAACAATGCAGGTTTAAAGAACTCAATATGCAACAGTTAGGGTGGTCCCACAACGATCCTCGGCTAGGAAGATTTAAACGACTCGAAGTGCAACACCTAGGGCGATCCTACCACGATCCATAACAATGCAGGTTTAAAGAACTCAATATGCAACAGTGAGGGGGTCCCACAACGATCCTCGGCTAGGAAAATATAAAGGACTCGAAGAGCAACACCTAGTGCGGTCCCACCACGATCCATAACAATGCAGGTTTAAAGAACTCAATATGCAACAGTTAGGGTGGTCCCACAACGATCCTCGGCTAGGAAGATTTAAAGGACTCGAAGTGCAACACCTAGGGCGGTCCCACCACGATCCATAACAATGCAGGTTTAAAGAACTCAATATGCAACAGTTAGGGTGGTCCCACCACGATCCTCGGCTAGGAAGATTTAAAGGACTCGAAGTGCAACACCTAGTGCGGTCCCACCACGATCCATAACAATGCAGGTTTAAAGAACTCAATATGCAACAGTTAGGGTGGTCCCACAACGATCCTCGGCTAGGAAGATTTAAAGGACTCGAAGTGCAACAAATAGGGCGGTCCCACCACGATCCATAACAATGCAGGTTTAAAGAACTCAATATGCAACAGTTAGGGTGGTCCCACAACGATCCTCGGCTAGGAAGATTTAAAGGACTCGAAGTGCAACACCTAGGGCGGTCCCACCACGATCCATAACAATGCAGGTTTAAAAAACTCAATATGCAACAGTTAGGGTGGTCCCACAACGATCCTCGGCTAGGAAGATTTAAAGGACTCGAAGTGCAACACCTAGGGCGGTCCCACCACGATCCATAACAATGCAGGTTTAAAGAACTCAATATGCAACAGTTAGGGTGGTCCCACAACGATCCTCGGCTACGAAGATTTAAAGGACTCGAAGTGCTACACCTAGGGCGGTCCCACCACGATCCATAACAATGCAGGTTTAAAGAACTCAATATGCAACAGTTAGGGTGGTCCCACAACGATCCTCGGCTAGGAAGATTTAAAGGACTCGAAGTGCAACAAATAGGGCGGTCCCTCCACGATCCATAACAATGCAGGTTTAAAGAACTCAATATGCAACAGTTAGGGTGGTCCCACAACGATCCTCGGCTAGGAAGATTTAAACGACTCGAAGTGCAACACCTAGGGCGATCCCACCACGATCCATTACAATGCAGGTTTGAAGAACTCAATATGCAACAGTTAGGGTGGGCCCACAACGATCCTCGGCTAGGAAGATTTAAAGGACTCCGAGTGCAACACCTAGGGCGGTTCCACCACGATCCGCAATAATGCAGGTTTAAAGAACTCAATATGCAACAGTTAGGGTGGTCCCACCACGATCCTCGGCTAGGAAGATTTAAAGGACTCCACGTGCAACACCTAGGGCGGTCCCACCACGATCCATAACAATGCAGGTTTAAAGAACTCAATATGCAACAGTTAGGGTGGTCCCACAACGATCCTCGGCTAGGAAGATTTAAAGGACTCGAAGTGCAACACCTAGGGCGGTCCCACCACGATCCATAACAATGCAGGTTTAAAGAACTCAATATGCAACAGTTAGGGTGGTCCCACAACGATCCTTGGCTAGGAAGATTTAAAGGACTCGAAGTGCAACACCTAGGGCGGTCCCACCACGATCCATAACAATGCAGGTCTAAAGAACTCAATATGTAACAGTTAGGGTGGTCCCACAACGATCCTCGGCTAGGAAGATTTAAAGGACTCGAAGTGTAACACCTAGGGCGGTCCCACCACGATCCGTAATAATGCCGGTTTAAAGAACTCAATATGTAACAGTTAGGGTGGTCCCACAACGATCCTCGGCTAGGAAGATTTAAAGGACTCGATGTGCAACACCTAGGACGGTCCCACCACGAACCATAACAATGCAGGTTTAAAGATCTCAATAGGCAACAGTTAGGGTGGTCCCACAACGATCCTCGGCTAGGAAGATTTAAAGGACTCGAAGTGCAACACCTAGGGCGGTCCCACCACGATCCAGAACAATGCAGGATTGAAGAACTCAATATGCAACAGTTAGGGTGGTCCCACAACGATCCTCGGCTAGGAAGATTTAAAGGACTCGAAGTGCAACACCTAGGGCGGTCCCTCCACGATCCAGAACAATGCAGGATTGAAGAACTCAATATGCAACAGTTAGGGTGGTCCCACAACGATCCTCGGCTAGGAAGATTCAAAGGACTCCGAGTACAACACCTAGGGCGGTCCCACCACGATCCATAACAATGCAGGTTTAAAAAACTCAATATGCAACAGTTAGGGTGGTCCCACAACGATCCTCGGCTAGGAAGATTTAAAGGACTCGATGTGCAACACCTAGGGCGGTCCCACCACGATCCATAACAATGCAGGTTTAAAGAACTCAATATGCAACAGTTAGGGTGGTCCCACCACGATCCTCGGCTAGGAAGATTTAAAGGACTCCGAGTGCAACACCTAGGGCGGTCCCACCACGATCCGTAACAATGCAGGTTTAAAGAACTCAATATGCAACAGTTAGGGTGGTCCCACAACGATCCTCGGCTAGGAAGATTTAAAGGACTCGAAGTGCAACACCTAGGGTGGTTCCACCACGATCCATAACAATGCAGGTTTAAAGAACTCAATATGCAACAGTTTGGGTGGTCCCACAACGATCCTCGGCTAGGAAGATTTAAAGGACTCGAAGTGCAACACCTAGGGCGGTCCCTCCACGATCCAGAACAATGCAGGATTGAAGAACTCAATATGCAACAGTTAGGGTGGTCCCACAACGATCCTCGGCTAGGAAGATTTAAAGGACTCGAAGTGCTACACCTAGGGCGGTCCCACCACGATTCACAACAACGCAGGTTTAAAGATCTCAGTATGCAACAGTTAGGGTGGTCCCACCACGATCCTCGGCTAGGAAGATTTAAAGGACTCGAAGTGCAACACCTAGGGCGGTCCCACCACGATCCATAACAATGCAGGTTTAAAGAACTCAATATGCAACAGTTAGGGTGGTCCCACAACGATCCTCGGCTAGGAAGATTTAAAGGACTCGAAGTGCAACACCTAGGGCGGTCCCACCACGATCCATAACAATGCAGGTTTAAAGAACTCAATATGCAACAGTTAGGGTGGTCCCACAACGATCCTCGGCTAGGAAGATTTAAAGGACTCGAAGTGCAACACCTAGGGCGGTCCCACCACGATCCATAACAATGCAGGTTTAAAGAACTCAATATGCAACAGTTAGGGTGGTCCCACATTGATCCTCGGCTAGGAAAATTTAAAGGACTCGAAGAGCAACACCTAGTGCGGTCCCACCACGATCCATAACAATGCAGGTTTAAAGAACTCAATATGCAACAGTTAGGGTGGTCCCACAACGATCCTCGGCTAGGAAGATTTAAAGGACTCGAAGTGCAACACCTAGGGCGGTCCCACCACGATCCATAACAATGCAGGTTTAAAGAACTCAATATGCAACAGTTAGGGTGGTCCCACAACGATCCTCGGCTAGGAAGATTTAAAGGACTCGAAGTGCAACACCTAGGGCGGTCCCACCACGATCCATAACAATGCAGGTTTAAAGAACTCAATATGCAACAGTTAGGGTGGTCCCACAACGATCCTCGGCTAGGAAGATTTAAAGGACTCGAAGTGCAACACCTAGGGCGGTCCCACCACGATCCATAACAATGCAGGTTTAAAGAACTCAATATGCAACAGTTAGGGTGGTCCCACAACGATCCTCGGCTAGGAAGATTTAAAGGACTCGAAGTGCAACACCTAGAGCGGTTCCACCACGATCCGTAACAATGCAGGTTTAAAGAACTCAATATGCAACAGTTAGGGTGGTCCCACAACGATCCTCGGCTAGGAAGATTTAGAGGACTCCAAGTGCAACACCTAGGGCGGTCCCACCACGATCCATAACAATGCAGGTTTAAAGAACTCAATATGCAACAGTTAGGGTGGTCCCACAACGATCCTCGGCTAGGAAGATTTAAAGGACTCGAAGTGCAACAAATAGGGCGGTCCCACCACGATCCATAACAATGCAGGTTTAAAGAACTCAATATGCAACAGTTAGGGTGGTCCCACAACGATCCTCGGCTAGGAAGATTTAAAGGACTCGAAGTGCAACACCTAGGGCGGTCCCACCACGATCCATGACAATGCAGGTTCAAAGAACTCAATATGCAACAGTTAGGGTGGTCCCACAACGATCCTCGGCTAGGAAGATTTAAAGAACTCGAAGTGCAACACCTAGGGCGGTCCCACCACGACCCATAATAATGCAGGTTTAAAGAACTCAATATGCAACAGCTAGGGTGGTCCCACAACGATCCTCGGCTAGGAAGATTTAAAGGACTCGAAGTGCAACACCTAGGGCGGTCCCACCACGATCCATAACAATGCAGGTTTAAAGAACTCAATATGCAACAGTTAGGGTGGTCCCACCACGATCCTCGGCTAGGAAGATTTAAAGGACTCGAAGTGCAACACCTAGGGCGGTCCCACCACGATCCATAACAATGCAGGATTAAAGATGTCAATAAGCAACAGTTAGGGCGGTCCCACAACGATCCTCGGCTAGGAAGATTTAAAGGACTCGAAGTGCAACACCTAGGGCGGTCCCACCACGATCCGTAACAATTCAGGTTTAAAGAACTCAATATGCAACAGTTAGGGTGGTCCCACAACGATCCTCGGCTAGGAAGATTTAAAGGACTCGAAGTGCAACACCTAGTGCGGTCCAACCACGATCCATAACAATGCAGGTTTAAAGAACTCAATATGAAATAGTTAGGGTGGTCCCATAACGATCCTCGGCTAGGAAGATTTAAAGGACTCGAAGTGCAACACCTAGGGCGGTCCCACCACGATCCGTAACAATGCAGGTTTAAAGAACTCAATATGCAACAGTTAGGGTGGTCCCACAACAATCCTCGGCTAGGAAGATTTAAAGGACTCGAAGTGCAACACCTAGGGCGGTCCCACCACGATCCATAACAATGCAGGTTTAAAGAACTCAATATGCAACAGTTAGGGTGGTCCCACAACAATCCTCGGCTAGGAAGATTTAAAGGACTCGAAGTGCAACACCTAGGGCGGTCCCACCACGATCCATAACAATGCAGGTTTAAAGAACTCAATATGCAGCAGTCAGGGTGGTCCCACAACGATCCTCGGCTAGGAAGATTTAAAGGACTCGAAGTGCAACACCTAGGGCGGTCCCACCACGATCCATAACAATGCAGGTTTAAAGAACTCAATATGCAACAGTCATGGTGGTCCCATAACGATCCTCGGCTAAGAAAATTTAAAGGACTCGAAGTGCAACACCTAGGGCGGTCCCACCACGATCCGTAACAATGCAGGTTTAAAGAACTCAATATGCAACAGTTAGGGTGGTCCCACAACGATCCTCGGCTAGGAAGATTTAAAGGACTCGAAGTGCAACACCTAGGGCGGTCCCACCACGATCCATAACAATGCAGGTTTAAAGAACTCAATATGCAACAGTTAGGGTGGTCCCACAACGATCCTCGGCTAGGAAGATTTAAAGGACTCGAAGTGCAACACCTAGGGCGGTCCCACCACGATCCATAACAATGCAGGTTTAAAGAACTCAATATGCAACAGTTAGGGTGGTCCCACAACGATCCTCGGCTAGGAAGATTTAAAGGACTCGAAGTGCAACACCTAGGGCGGTCCCACCACGATCCATAACAATGCAGGTTCAAAGAACTCAATATGCAACAGTTAGGGTGGTCCCACAACGATCCTCGGCTAGGAAGATTTAAAGGACTCGAAGTGCAACACCTAGGGCGGTCCCACCACGATCCATAACAATGCAGGTTTAAAGAACTCAATATGCAACAGTTAGGGTGGTCCCACAACGATCCTCGGCTAGGAAGATTTAAAGGACTCGAAGTGCAACACCTAGGGCGGTCCCACCACGATCCGTAATAATGCAGGTTTAAAGAACTCAATATGCAACAGTTAGGGTGGTCCCACAACGATCCTCGGCTAGGAAGATTTAAAGGACTCCGAGTGCAACACCTAGGGCGGTCCCACCACGATCCATAACAATGCAGGTTTAAAGAACTCAATATGCAACAGTTAGGGTGGTCCCACAACGATCCTCGGCTAGGAAGATTTAAAGGACTCGAAGTGCAACACCTAGGGCGGTCCCACCACGATCCATAACAATGCAGGTTTAAAGAACTCAATATGCAACAGTTAGGGTGGTCCCACAACGATCCTCGGCTAGGAAGATTTAAAGGACTCGAAGTGCAACACCTAGGGCGGTCCTTCCACGATCCATAACAATGCAGGTTTAGAGAACTCAATATGCAACAGTTAGGGTGATCCCACAACGATTCTCGGCTAGGAAGATTTAAAGGACTCGAAGTGCAACACCTAGGGCGGTCCCACCACGATCCATAACAATGCAGGTTTAAAGAAGTCAATATGCAACAGTTAAGGTGGTCCCACAACGATCCTCGGCTAGGAAGATTTAAAGGACTCGAAGAGCAACACCTAGTGCGGTCCCACCACGATCTATAACAATGCAGGTTTAAAGAACTCAATATGCAATAGTTAGGGTGGTCCCACCACGATCTTCGGCTGGGAAGATTTAAAGGACTCGAAGTGCAACACCTAGGGCGGTCCCACCACGATCCATAACAATGCAGGTTTAAAGAACTCAATATGCAACAGTTAGGGTGGTCCCACAACGATCCTCGGCTAGGAAGATTTAAAGGACTCGAAGTGCAACACCTAGGGCGGTCCCACCACGATCCATAACAATGCAGGTTCAAAGAACTCAATATGCAACAGTTAGGGTGGTCCCACAACGATCCTCGGCTAGGAAGATTTAAAGGACTCGAAGTGCAACACCTAGGGCGGCCCCACCACGACCCGTAATAATGCAGGTTTAAAGAACTCAATATGCAACAGTTAGGGTGGTCCCACAACGATCCTCGGCTAGGAAGATTTAAAGGACTCGAAGCGCAACACCTAGGGCGGTCCCACCACGATCCATAACAATGCAGGCTTAAAGAACTCAATATGCAACAGTTAGGGTGGTCCCACAACGTTCCTCGGCTAGGAAGATTTAAAGGACTCGAAGTGCAACACCTAGGGCGGTCCCACCACGATCCATAACAATGCAGGTTTAAAGAACTCAATATGCAACAGTTAGGGTGGTCCCACAACGATCCTCGGCTAGGAAGATTTAAAGGACTCGAAGTGCAACACCTAGGGCGGTCCCACCACGATCCATAACAATGCAGGTTTAAAGAACTCAATATGCAACAGTTAGGGTGGTCCCACCACGATCCTCGGCTGAGAAGATTTAAAGGACTCGAAGTGCAACACCTAGGGCGGTCCCACCACGACCCATAATAATGCAGGATTAAAGAATTCAATATGCAACAGTTAGGGTGGTCTCACCACGATCCTCGGCTAGGAAGATTTAAAGGACTCGAAGTGCAACACCTAGGGCGGTCCCACCACGATCCATAACAATGCAGGTTTAAAGAACTCAATATGCAACAGTTAGGGTGGTCCCACAACGATCCTCGGCTAGGAAGATTTAAAGGACTCGAAGTGCAACACCTAGGGCGGTCCCACCACGATCCATAACAATGCAGGTTTAAAGAACTCAATATGCAACAGTTAGGGTGGTCCCACAACGATCCTCGGCTAGGAAGATTTAAAGGACTCGAAGTGCAACACCTAGGGCGGTCCCACCACGATCCATAACAATGCAGGATTGAAGAACTCAATATGCAACAGTTAGGGTGGTCCCACAACGATCCTCGGCTAGGAAGATTTAAAGGACTCGAAGTGCAACACCTAGGGCGGTCCCACCACGATCCATAACAATGCAGGTTTAAAGAACTCAATATGCAACAGTTAGGGTGGTCCCCCAACGATACTCGGCTAGGAAGATTTAAAGGACTCGAAGTGCAACACCTAGGGCGGTCCCACCACGATCCATACAATGCAGGTTTAAGTAACTCAATATGCAGCAGTCAGGGTGGTCCCACAACGATCCTCGGCTAGGAAGATTCAAAGGACACGAAGTGCAACACCTAGGGCGGTCCTCCCACCACGATCCATAACAATGCAGGTTTAAAGAACTCAATATGCAACAGTTAGGGTGGTCCCACAACGATCCTCGGCTAGAAAGATTTAAAGGACTCAAAGTGCAACACCTGGGGCGGTCCCACCACGATTCATAACAATGCAGGTTTAAAGAACTCAATATGCAACAGTTAGGGTGGTCCCACAACGATCCTCGGCTAGGAAGATTTAAAGGACTCGAAGTGCAACACCTAGGGCGGTCCCACCACGATTCATAACAATGCAGGTTTAAAGAACTCAATATGCAACAGTTAGGGTGGTCCCACAACGATCCTCGGCTAGGAAGATATAAAGGAATCGAAGTGCTACCTACACCTAGGGCGGTCCCACCACGATTCATAACAATGCAGGTTTAAAAAACTCAATATGCAACAGTTAGGGTGGTCCCACAACGATCCTCGGCTAGGAAGATTTAAAGGACTCGAAGTGCAACACCTAGGGCGGTCCCACCACGATCCATAACAATGCAGGTTCAAAGAACTCAATATGCAACAGTTAGGGTGGTCCCACAACGATCCTCGGCTAGGAAGATTTAAAGGACTCGAAGTGCAACACCTAGGGCGGTCCCACCACGATCCATAACAATGCAGGTTTAAAGATCTCAATATGCAACAGTTAGGGTGGTCTCACCACGATCCTCGGCTAGGAAGATTTAAAGGACTCGAAGTGCAACACCTAGGGCGGTCCCACCACGATCCGTAACAATGCAGGTTTAAAGAACTCAATATGCAACAGTTAGGGTGGTCCCACAACGATCCTCGGCTAGGAAGATTTAAAGGACTCGAAGTGCAACACCTAGGGCGGTCCCACCACGATCCATAACAATGCAGGTTTAAAGAACTCAATATGCAACAGTTAGGGTGGTCCCACAACGATCCTCGGCTAGGAAGATTTAAAGGACTCGAAGTGCAACACCTAGGGCGGTCCCACCACGATCCATAACAATGCAGGTTTAAAGAACTCAATATGCAACAGTTAGGGTGGTCCCACAACGATCCTCGGCTAGGAAGATTTGAAGGACTCGAAGTGCAACAAATAGGGCGGTCCCACCACGATCCATAACAATGCAGGTTTAAAGAACTCAATATGCAACAGTTAGGGTGGTCCCACAACGATCCTCGGCTAGGAAGATTTAAAGGACTCGAAGTGCAACACCTAGGGTGGTCCCACCACGATCCGTAACAATGCAGGTTTAAAGAACTCAATATGCAACAGTTAGGGTGGTCCCACAACGATCCTCGGCTAGGAAGATTTAAAGGACTCGAAGTGCAACACCTAGGGCGGTCCCAACACGATCCATAACAATGCAGGTTTAAAGAACTCAATATGCAACAGTTAGGGTGGTCCCACAACGATCCTCGGCTAGGAAGATTTAAAGGACTCGAAGTGCAACACCTAGGGCGGTCCCACCACGATCCATAACAATGCAGGTTTAAAGAACTCAATATGCAACAGTTAGGGTGGTCCCACAACGATCCTCGGCTAGGAAGATTTAAAGGACTCCGAGTGCAACACCTAGGGCGGTCCCACCACGATCCATAACAATGCAGGTTTAAAGAACTCAATATGCAACAGTTAGGGTGGTCCCACAACGATCCTCGGCTAGGAAGATTTAAACGACTCGAAGTGCAACACCTAGGGCGATCCCACCACGATCCATAACAATGCAGGTTTGAAGAACTCAATATGCAACAGTTAGGGTGGTCCCACAACGATCCTCGGCTAGGAAGATTTAAAGGACTCGAAGTGCAACACCTAGGGCGGTCCCACCACGATCCATAACAATGCAGGTTTAAAGAACTCAATATGCAACAGTTAGGGTGGTCCCACAACGATCCTCGGCTAGGAAGATTTAAAGGACTCCGAGTGCAACACCTAGGGCGGTCCCACCACGATCCATAACAATGCAGGTTTAAAGAACTCAATATGCAACAGTTAGGGTGGTCCCACAACGATCCTCGGCTAGGAAGATTTAAAGGACTCGAAGTGCAACACCTAGGGCGGTCCCACCACGATCCATAACAATGCAGGTTTAAAGAACTCAATATGCAACAGTTAGGGTGGTCCCACAACGATCCTCGGCTAGGAAGATTTAAAGGACTCGAAGTGCAACACCTAGGGTGGTCCCACCACGATCCGTAACAATGCAGGTTTAAAGAACTCAATATGCAACAGTTAGGGTGGTCCCACAACGATCCTCGGCTAGGAAGATTTAAAGGACTCGAAGTGCAACACCTAGGGCGGTCCCACCACGACCCATAATAACGCAGGTTTAAAGAACTCAATACAATATGCAACACCTAGGGTGGTCCCACCACGATCCTCGGCTAGGAAGATTTAAAGGACTCGAAGTGCAACACCTAGGGCGGTCCCACCACGATCCGTAATAATGCAGGTTTAAAGATCTCAATATGCAACAGTTAGGGTGGTCCCACAACGATCCTCGGCTAGGAAGATTTAAAGGACTCGAAGTGCAACACCTAGGGCGGTCCCACCACGATCCATAACAATGCAGGTTTAAAGAACTCAATATGCAACAGTTAGGGTGGTCCCACCACGATCCTCGGCTAGGAAGATTTAAAGGACTCGAAGTGCAACACCTAGTGCGGTCCCACCACGATCCATAACAATGCAGGTTTAAAGAACTCAATATGCAACAGTTAGGGTGGTCCCCCAACGATCCTCGGCTAGGAAGATTTAAAGGACTCGAAGTGCAACACCTAGGGCGGTCCCACCACGATCCATAACAATGCAGGTTTAAAGAACTCAATATGCAACAGTTAGGGTGGTCCCACAACAATCCTCGGCTAGGAAGATTTAAAGGACTCGAAGTGCAACACCTAGTGCGGTCCCACCACGATCCATAACAATGCAGGTTTAAAGAACTCAATATGCAATAGTTAGGGTGGTCCCATAACGATCCTCGGCTAAGAAGATTTAAAGGACACGAAGTGCAACACCTAGGGCGGTCCCACCACGATCCGTAACAATGCAGGTTTAAAGAACTCAATATGCAACAGTTAGGGTGGTCCCACAACGATCCTCGGCTAGGAAGATTTAAAGGACTCGAAGTGCAACACCTAGGGCGGTCCCACCACGATTCGTAACAATGCAGGTTTGAAGATCTCAATATGCAACAGTTAGGGTGGTCTCAAACGATCCTCGGCTAGGAAGATTTAAGGGACTCGAAGTGCAACACCTAGGGCGGTCCCACCACGATCCATAACAATGCAGGTTTAAAAAACTCAATATGCAACAGTTAGGGTGGTCCCACAACGATCCTCGGCTAGGAAGATTTAAAGGACTCGAAGTGCAACACCTAGGGCGGTCCCACCACGATCCATAACAATGCAGGTTTAAAGAACTCAATATGGAACAGTTAGGGTGGTCCCACAACGATCCTCGGCTAGGAAGATTTAAAGGAGTCGAAGTGCAACACCTAGGGCGGTCCCACCACGATCCATAACAATGCAGGTTTAAAGAACTCAATATGCAACAGTTAGGGTGGTCCCACAACGATCCTCGGCTGAGAAGATTTAAAGGACTCGAAGTGCAACACCTAGGGCGGTCCCACCACGATCCATAACAATGCAGGTTTAAAGAACTCAATATGCAACAGTTAGGGTGGTCCCACCACGATCCTCGGCTGGGAAGATTTAAAGGACCCCGAGTGCAACACCTAGGGCGGTCCCACCACGATCCATAACAATGCAGGTTCAAAAAACACAATATGCAACAGTTAGGGTGGTCCCACAACGATCCTCGGCTAGGAAGATTTAAAGGACTCGAAGTGCAACACCTAGGGCGGTCCCACCACGATCCATAACAATGCAGGCTTAAAGAACTCAATATGCAACAGTCAGGGTGGTCCCACAACGATCCTCGGCTAGGAAGATTTAAAGGACTCGAAGTGCAACACCTAGGGCGGTCCCACCACGATCCAGAACAATGCAGGATTGAAGAACTCAATATGCAACAGTTAGGGTGGTCCCACAACGATCCTCGGCTAGGAAGATTTAAAGGACTCGATGTGCAACACCTAGGGCGGTCCCACCACGATCCATAACAATGCAGGCTTAAAGAACTCAATATGCAACAGTTAGGGTGGTCCCACCACGATCCTCGGCTAAGAAGATTCAAAGGGCTCGAAGTGCAACACCTAGGGCGGTCCCACCACGATCCGTAACAATTCAGGTTTAAAGAACTCAATATGCAACAGTTAGGGTGGTCCCACAACGATCCTCGGCTAGGAAGATTTAAAGGACTCGAAGTGCAACACCTAGGGCGGTCCCACCACGATCCATAACAATGCAGGTTTAAAGAACTCAATATGCAACAGTTAGGGTGGTCCCACAACGATCCTCGGCTAGGAAGATTTAAAGGACTCGAAGTGCAACACCTAGGGCGGTCCCACCACGATCCATAACAATGCAGGTTTAAAGAACTCAATATGCAACAGTTAGGGTGGTCCCACAACAATCCTCGGCTAGGAAGATTTAAAGGACTCGAAGTGCAACACCTAGGGCGGTCCCACCACGATCCATAACAATGCAGGTTTAAAGAACTCAATATGCAACAGTTAGGGTGGTCCCACAACAATCCTCGGCTAGGAAGATTTAAAGGACTCGAAGTGCAACACCTAGGGCGGTCCCACCACGATCCATAACAATGCAGGTTTAAAGAACTCAATATGCAGCAGTCAGGGTGGTCCCACAACGATCCTCGGCTAGGAAGATTTAAAGGACTCGAAGTGCAACACCTAGGGCGGTCCCACCACGATCCATAACAATGCAGGTTTAAAGAACTCAATATGCAGCAGTCAGGGTGGTCCCACAACGATCCTCGGCTAGGAAGATTTAAAGGACTCGAAGTGCAACACCTAGTGTGGTCCCACCACCATCCGTAACAATGCAGGTTTAAAGAACTCAATATGCAACAGTTAGGGTGGTCCCACAACGATCCTCGGCTAGGAAGATTTAAAGGACTCGAAGTGCAACAAATAGGGCGGTCCCACCACGATCCATAACAATGCAGGTTGAAAGAACTCAATATGCAACAGTTAGGGTGGTCCCACAACGATCCTCGGCTAGGAAGATTTAAAGGACTCGAAGTGCAACACCTAGGGCGGTCCCACCACGATCCATAACAATGCAGGTTTAAAGAATTCAATATGCAACAGTTAGGGTGGTCCCACCACGATCCTCGGCTAGGAAGATTTAAAGGACTCCGACTGCAACACCTAGGGCGGTCCCACCACGATCCATAACAATGCAGGTTTAAAGAACTCAATATGCGACAGTTAGGATGGTCCCACAACGATCCTCGACTAGGAAGATTTAAAGGACTCCGAGTGCAACACCTAGGGTGGTCCCACCACGATCCATAACAATGCAGGTTTAAAGAACTCAATATGCAACAGTTAGGGTGGTCCCACAACGATCCTCGGCTAGGAAGATTTAAAGGACTCGAAGTGCAACACCTAGGGCGGTCCCACCACGATCCATAACAATGCAGGTTTAAAGAACTCAATATGCAACAGTTAGGGTGGTCCCACAACGATCCTCAGCTAGGAAGATTTAAAGGACTCGAAGTGCAACACCTAGGGCGGTCCCCACACGATCCATACCAATGCAGGCTTAAAGAACTCAATATCCAACAGTTAGGGTGGCCCCACACCGATCCTCGGCTAGGAAGATTTAAAGGACTCGAAGTGCAACACCTAGGGTGGTCCCACCACGATCCATAACAATGCAGGTTTAAAGAACTCAATATGCAACAGTTAGGGTGGTCCCACAACGATCCTCGGCTAGGAAGATTTAAAGGACTCGAAGTGCAACCCCTAGGGCGGTCCCACCACGATCCATAACAATGCAGGTTTAAAGAACTCAATATGCAACAGTTAGGGTGGTCCCACAACGATCCTCGGCTAGGAAGATTTAAAGGACTCGAAGTGCAACACCTAGGGCGGTCCCACCACGATCCATAACAATGCAGGTTTAAAAAACTCAATATGCAACAGTTAGGGTGGTCCCACAACGATCCTCGGCTAGGAAGATTTAAAGGACTCGAAGTGCAACACCTAGGGCGGTCCCACCACGATCCATAACAATGCAGGTTTAAAAAACTCAATATGCAACAGTTAGGGTGGTCCCACAACGATCCTCGGCTAGGAAGATTTAAAGGACTCGAAGTGCAACACCTAGGGCGGTCCCACCACGATCCATAACAATGCAGGTTTAAAGAACTCAATATGCAACAGTTAGGGTGGTCCCACAACGATCCTCGGCTAGGAAGATTTAAAGGACTCCGAGTGCAACACCTAGGGCGGTCCCACCACGATCCATAACAATGCAGGTTTAAAGAACTCAATATGCAACAGTTAGGGTGGTCCCACAACGATCCTCGGCTAGGAAGATTTAAAGGACTCGAAGTGCAACACCTAGGGTGGTCCCACCACGATCCGTAACAATGCAGGTTTAAAGAACTCAATATGCAACAGTTAGGGTGGTCCCACAACGATCCTCGGCTAGGAAGATTTAAAGGACTCGAAGTGCAACACCTAGGGCGGTCCCACCACGATCCGTAACAATGCAGGTTTAAAGATCTCAATATGCAACAGTTAGGGTGGTCTCACCACGATCCTCGGCTGAGAAGATTTAAAGGACTCGAAGTGCAACACCTAGGGCGGTCCCACCACGATCCATAACAATGCAGGTTTAAAAAACTCAATATGCAACAGTTAGGGTGGTCCCACAACGATCCTCGGCTAGGAAGATTTAAAGGACTCGAAGTGCAACACCTAGGGCGGTCCCACCACGATCCATAACAATGCAGGTTTAAAGAACTCAATATGCAACAGTTAGGGTGGTCCCACCACGATCCTCGGCTAGGAAGATTTAAAGGACCCCGAGTGCAACACCTAGGGCGGTCCCACCACGATCCATAACAATGCAGGTTTAAAGAACTCAATATGCAACAGTTAGGGTGGTCCCACAACGATCCTCGGCTAGGAAGATTTAAAGGACTCCGAGTGCAACACCTAGGGCGGTCCCACCACGATCCATAACAATGCAGGTTTAAAGAACTCAATATGCAACAGTTAGGGTGGTCCCACAACGATCCTCGGCTAGGAAGATTTAAAGGACTCGAAGTGCAACACCTAGGGCGGTCCCACCACGATCCATAACAATGCAGGTTTAAAGAACTCAATATGCAACAGTTAGGGTGGTCCCACAACGATCCTCGGCTAGGAAGATTTGAAGGACTCGAAGTGCAACACCTAGGGCGGTCCCACCACGATCCGTAACAATGCAGTTTCAAAGAACTCAATATGCAACAGTTAGGGTGGTCCCACAACGATCCTCGGCTAGGAAGATTTAAAGGACTCGAAGTGCAACACCTAGGGCGGTCCCACCACGATCCATAACAATGCAGGTTTAAAGAACTCAATATGCAACAGTTAGGGTGGTCCCACAACGATCCTCGGCTAGGAAGATTTAAAGGACTCGAAGTGCAACACCTAGGGCGGTCCCACCACGATCCATAACAATGCAGGTTTAAAAAACTCAATATGCAACAGTTAGGGTGGTCCCACAACGATCCTCGGCTAGGAAGATTTAAAGGACTCGAAGTGCAACACCTAGGGCGGTCCCACCACGATCCAGAACAATGCAGGATTGAAGAACTCAATATGCAACAGTTAGGGTGGTCCCACAACGATCCTCGGCTAGGAAGATTTAAAGGACTCCGAGTGCAACACCTAGGGCGGTCCCACCACGATCCATAACAATGCAGGTTTAAAAAGCTCAATATGCAACAGTTAGGGTGGTCCCACAACGATCCTCGGCTAGGAAGATTTAAAGGACTCGAAGTGCAACACCTAGGGCGGTCCCACCACGATCCATAACAATGCAGGTTTAAAGATCTCAATAGGCAACAGTTAGGGTGGTCCCACAACGATCCTCGGCTAGGAAGATTTAAAGGACTCGAAGTGCAACACCTAGGGCGGTCCCACCACGATCCATAACAATGCAGGTTTAAAAAACTCAATATGCAACAGTTAGGGTGGTCCCACAACGATCCTCGGCTAGGAAGATTTAAAGGACTCGATGTGCAACACCTAGGGCGGTCCCACCACGATCCATAACAATGCAGGTTTAAAGAACTCAATATGCAACAGTTAGGGTGGTCCCACAACGATCCTCGGCTAAGAAGATTTAAAGGACTCGAAGTGCAACACCTAGGGCGGTCCCACCACGAACCATAACAATGCAGGTTTAAAGATCTCAATAAGCAACAGTTAGGGTGGTCTCACCACGATCCTCGGCTAGGAAGATTTAAAGGACTCGAAGTGCAACACCTAGGGCGGTCCCACCACGATCCATAACAATGCAGGTTTAAAAAACTCAATATGCAACAGTTAGGGTGGTCCCACAACGATCCTCGGCTAGGAAGATTTAAAGGACTCGAAGTGCAACACCTAGGGCGGTCCCTCCACGATCCAGAACAATGCAGGATTGAAGAACTCAATATGCAACAGTTAGGGTGGTCCCACAACGATCCTCGGCTAGGAAGATTTAAAGGACTCCGAGTGCAACACCTAGGGCGGTCCCACCACGATCCATAACAATGCAGGTTTAAAAAACTCAATATGCAACAGTTAGGGTGGTCCCACAACGATCCTCGGCTAGGAAGATTTAAAGGACTCCGAGTGCAACACCTAGGGCGGTCCCACCACGATCCATAACAATGCAGGTTTAAAAAACTCAATATGCAACAGTTAGGGTGGTCCCACAACGATCCTCGGCTAGGAAGATTTAAAGGACTCGAAGTGCAACACCTAGGGCGGTCCCACCACGATCCATAACAATGCAGGTTTAAAGATCTCAATAGGCAACAGTTAGGGTGGTCTCACCACGATCCTCGGCTAGGAAGATTTAAAGGACTCGAAGTGTAACACCTAGGGCGGTCCCACCACGATCCATAACAATGCAGGTTTAAAGAACTCAATATGCAACAGTTAGGGTGGTCCCACAACGATCCTCGGCTAGGAAGATTTAAAGGACACGAAGTGCAACACCTAGGGCGGTCCCACCACGATCCGTAACAATGCAGGTTTAAAGAACTCAATATGCAACAGTTAGGGTGGTCCCACAACGATCCTCGGCTAGGAAGATTTAAAGGACTCGAAGTGCAACACCTAGGGCGGTCCCACCACGATCCGTAATAATGCAGGTTTAAAGATCTCAATATGCAACAGTTAGGGTGGTCCCACCACGATCCTCGGCTGAGAAGATTTAAAGGACTCGAAGTGCAACACCTAGGGCGGTCCCACCACGATCCATAACAATGCAGGTTTAAAGAACTCAATATGCAACAGTTAGGGTGGTCCCACAACGATCCTCGGCTAGGAAGATTTAAAGGACTCGAAGTGCAACACCTAGGGCGGTCCCACCACGATCCATAACAATGCAGGTTTAAAGAACTCAATATGCAACAGTTAGGGTGGTCCCACAACGATCCTCGGCTAGGAAGATTCAAAGGACTCGAAGTGCAACACCTAGGGCGGTCCCACCACGATCCATAACAATGCAGGTTTAAAGAAGTCAATATGCAACAGTTAGGGTGGTCCCACAACGATCCTCGGCTAGGAAGATTTAAAGGACTCGAAGTGCAACACCTAGGGCGGTCCCACCACGATCCATAACAATGCAGGTTTAAAGAACTCAATATGCAACAGTTAGGGTGGTCCCACAACGATCCTCGGCTAGGAAGATTTAAAGGACTCGAAGTGCAACACCTAGGGCGGTCCCACCACGATCCATAACAATGCAGGTTTAAAGAACTCAATATGCAACAGTTAGGGTGGTCCCACAACGATCCTCGGCTAGGAAGATTTAAAGGACTCGAAGTGCAACACCTAGGGCGGTCCCACCACGATCCATAACAATGCAGGTTTAAAGAACTCAACACGCAACAGTTAGGGTGGTCCCACCACGATCCTCGGCTAGGAAGATTTAAAGGACTCGAAGTGCAACACCTAGGGCGGTCCCACCACGATCCATAACAATGCAGGTTTAAAGAACTCAATATGCAACAGTTAAGGTGGTCCCACAACGATCCTCGGCTAGGAAGATTTAAAGGACTCCGAGTGCAACACCTAGGGCGGTCCCTCCACGATCCATAACAATGCAGGTTTAGAGAACTCAATATGCAACAGTTAGGGTGGTCCCACAACGATCCTCGGCTAGGAAGATTTAAACGACTCGAAGTGCAACACCTAGGGCGATCCCACCACGATCCATAACAATGCAGGTTTGAAGAACTCAATATGCAACAGTTAGGGTGGGTCCACAACGATCCTCGGCTAGGAAGATTTAAAGGACTCGAAGTGCAACACCTAGGGCGGTCCCACCACGATCCATAACAATGCAGGTTTAAAGAACTCAATATGCAACAGTTAGGGTGGTCCCACAACGATCCTCGGCTAGGAAGATTTAAAGGACTCGAAGTGCAACACCTAGGGCGGTCCCACCACGATCCATAACAATGCAGGTTTAAAGATCTCAATATGCAACAGTTAGGGTGGTCCCACAACGATCCTCGGCGAGGAAGATTTAAAGGACTCAAAGTGCAACACCTAGGGCGGTCCCACCACGATCCATAACAATGCAGGTTTAAAGATTTCAATATGCAACAGTTAGGGTGGTCACACCACGATCCTCGGCTAGGAAGATTCAAAGGACTCGAAAAGCTACACCTAGGGCGGTCCCACCACGATCCATAACAATGCAGGTTTAAAGAACTCAATATGCAACAGTTAGGGTGGTCCCACAACGATCCTCGGCTAGGAAGATTTAAAGGACTCGAAGTGCAACACCTAGGGCGGTCCCACCACGATCCATAACAATGTAGGTTTAATGAACTCAATATGCAACAGTCAGGGTGGTCCCACAACGATCCTCGGCTAGGAAGATTTAAAGGACTTGAAGTGCAACACCTAGGGGGGTCCCACCACCATCCGTAACAATGCAGGTTTAAAGAACTCAATATGCAACAGTTAGGGTGGTCCCACAACGATCCTCGGCTAGGAAGATTTAAAGGACTCGAAGTGCAACACCTAGGGCGGTCCCACCACGATCCATAACAATGCAGGTTTAAAGAACTCAATATGCAACAGTTAGGGTGGTCTCACCACGATCCTCGGCTAAGAAGATTTAAAGGACTCGAAGTGCAACACCTAGGGCGGTCCCACCACGATCCATAACAATGCAGGTTTAAAGAACTCAATATGCAACAGTTAGGGTGGTCCCACAACGATCCTCGGCTAGGAAGATTTAAAGGACTCGAAGTGCAACACCTAGGGCGGTCCCACCACGATCCATAACAATGCAGGTTTAAAGAACTCAATATGCAACAGTTAGGGTGGTCCCACAACGATCCTCGGCTAGGAAGATTTAAAGGACTCGAAGTGCAACACCTAGGGCGGTCCCACCACGATCCATAACAATGCAGGTTTAAAGAACTCAATATGCAACAGTTAGGGTGGTCCCACAACGATCCTCGGCTAGGAAGATTTAAAGGACTCGAAGTGCAACAAATAGGGCGGTCCCACCACGATCCATAACAATGCAGGTTTAAAGAACTCAATATGCAACAGTTAGGGTGGTCCCACAACGAACCTCGGCTAGGAAGATTTAAAGGACTCGAAGTGCAACACCTAGGGCGGTCCCACCACGATCCATAACAATGCAGGTTTAAAGAACTCAATATGCAACAGTTAGGGTGGTCCCACAACGATCCTCGGCTAGGAATATTTAAAGGACTCCGAGTGCAACACCTAGGGCGTTCCACCACGATCCATAACAATGCAGGTTTAAAAAACTCAATATGCAACAGTTAGGGTGGTCTCACAACGATCCTCGGCTAGGAAGATTTAAAGGACTCGAAGTGCAACACCTAGGGCGGTCCCACCACGATCCATAACAATGCAGGTTTAAAAAACTCAATATGCAACAGTTAGGGTGGTCCCACAACGATCCTCGGCTAGGAAGATTTAAAGGACTCGAAGTGCAACACCTAGGGCGGTCCCACCACGATCCATAACAATGCAGGTTTAAAGAACTCAATATGCAACAGTTAGGGTGGTCCCACAACGATCCTCGGCTAGGAAGATTTAAAGGACTCGAAGTGCAACACCTAGGGCGGTCCCACCACGATCCATAACAATGCAGGTTTAAAGAACTCAATATGCAACAGTTAGGGTGGTCCCACAACGATCCTCGGCTAGGAAGATTTAAAGGACTCGAAGTGCAACACCTAGGGCGGTCCCACCACGATCCATAACAATGCAGGCTTAAAGAACTCAATATGCAACAGTTAGGGTGGTCCCACAACGATCCTCGGCTAGGAAGATTTAGAGGACTCCAAGTGCAACACCTAGGGCGGTCCCACCACGATCCATAACAATGCAGGTTTAAAGAACTCAATATGCAACAGTTAGGGTGGTCCCACAACGATCCTCGGCTAGGAAGATTTAAAGGACTCGAAGTGCAACACCTAGGGCGGTCCCACCACGATCCATAACAATGCAGGTTTAAAGAACTCAATATGCAACAGTTAGGGTGGTCCCACCACGATCCTCGGCTAGGAAGATTTAAAGGACTCGAAGTGCAACACCTAGTGCGGTCCCACCACGATCCATAACAATGCAGGTTTAAAGAACTCAATATGCAACAGTTAGGGTGGTCCCACAACGATCCTCGGCTAGGAAGATTTAAAGGACTCGAAGTGCAACACCTAGGGCGGTCCCACCACGATCCATAACAATGCAGGTTTAAAGAACTCAATATGCAACAGTTAGGGTGGTCTCACCACGATCCTCGGCTAGGAAGATTTAAAGGACTCGAAGTGCAACACCTAGGGCGGTCCCACCACGATCCATAACAATGCAGGTTTAAAGAACTCAATATGCAACAGTTAGGGTGGTCCCACAACGATCCTCGGCTAGGAAGATTTAAAGGACTCCGAGTGCAACACCTAGGGCGGTCCCACCACGATCCATAACAATGCAGGTTTAAAGAACTCAATATGCAACAGTTAGGGTGGTCCCACAACGATCCTCGGCTAGGAAAATTTAAACGACTCGAAGTGCAACACCTAGGGCGATCCCACCACGATCCATAACAATGCAGGTTTAAAGAACTCAATATGCAACAGTTAGGGTGGTCCCACAACGATCCTCGGCTAGGAAGATTTAAAGGACTCGAAGTGCAACACCTAGGGCGGTCCCACCACGATCCATAACAATGCAGGATTGAAGAACTCAATATGCAACAGTTAGGGTGGTCCCACAACGATCCTCGGCTAGGAAGATTTAAAGGACTCGAAGTGCAACACCTAGGGCGGTCCCACCACGATCCGTAACAATTCAGGTTTAAAGAACTCAATATGCAACAGTTAGGGTGGTCCCACAACGATCCTCGGCTAGGAAGATTTAAAGGACTCGAAGTGCAACACCTAGGGCGGTCCCACCACGATCCATAACAATGCAGGTTTAAAGAACTCAATATGCAACAGTTAGGGTGGTCCCACAACGATCCTCGGCTAGGAAGATTTAAAGGACTCGAAGTGCAACACCTAGGGCGGTCCCACCACGATCCATAACAATGCAGGTTTAAAGAACTCAATATGCAACAGTTAGGGTGGTCCCACAACGATCCTCGGCTAGGAAGATTTAAAGGACTCGAAGTGCAACACCTAGGGCGGTCCCACCACGATCCATAACAATGCAGGTTTAAAGAACTCAATATGCAACTATGCAACAGTTAGGGTGGTCCCACCACGATCCTCGGCTAAGAAGATTTAAAGGACTCGAAGTGCTACACCTAGGGCGGTCCCACCACGATCCATAACAATGCAGGTTTAAAGAACTCAATATGCAACAGTTAGGGTGGTCCCACAACGATCCTCGGCTAGGAAGATTTAAAGGACTCGAAGTGCAACACCTAGGGTGGTCCCACCACGATCCGTAACAATGCAGGTTTAAAGATCTCAATATGCAACAGTTAGGGTGGTCTCACCACGATCCTCGGCTGAGAAGATTTAAAGGACTCGAAGTGCAACACCTAGGGCGGTCCCACCACGATCCATAACAATGCAGGTTTAAAAAACTCAATATGCAACAGTTAGGGTGGTCCCACAACGATCCTCGGCTAGGAAGATTTAAAGGACTCGAAGTGCAACACCTAGGGCGGTCCCACCACGATCCATAACAATGCAGGTTTAAAGAACTCAATATGCAGCAGTCAGGGTGGTCCCACAACGATCCTCGGCTAGGAAGATTTAAAGGACTCGAAGTGCAACACCTAGGGCGGTCCCACCACGATCCATAACAATGCAGGTTTAAAAAACTCAATATGCAACAGTTAGGGTGGTCCCACAACGATCCTCGGCTAGGAAGATTTAAAGGACTCGAAGTGCAACACCTAGGGCGGTCCCACCACGATCCATAACAATGCAGGTTTAAAGAAGTCAATATGCAACAGTTAGGGTGGTCCCACAACGATCCTCGGCTAGGAAGATGTAAAGGACTCGAAGGGCAACACCTAGGGCGGTCCCACCACGATCCATAACAATGCAGGTTTAAAGAACTCAATATGCAACAGTTAGGGTGGTCCCACAACGATCCTCGGCTAGGAAGATTTAAAGGACTCGAAGTGCAACACCTAGGGCGGTCCCACCACGATCCATAACAATGCAGGTTTAAAGAACTCAATATGCAACAGTTAGGGTGGTCCCACAACGATCCTCGGCTAGGAAGATTTAAAGGACTCGAAGTGCAACAAATAGGGCGGTCCCACCACGATCCGTAACAATGCAGGTTTAAAGAACTCAATATGCAACAGTTAGGGTGGTCCCACAACGACCCTCGGCTAGGAAGATTTAAAGGACTCGAAGTGCAACAAATAGGGCGGTCCCACCACGATCCATAACAATTCAGGTTTAAAGAACTCAATATGCAACAGTTAGGGTGGTCCCACAACGATCCTCGGCTAGGAAGATTTAAAGGACTCGAAGTGCAACACCTAGGGCGGTCCCACCACGATCCATAACAATGCAAGTTTAAAGAACTCTATATGCAACAGTTAGGGTGGTCCCACAACGATCCTCGGCTAGGAAGATTTAAAGGACTCGAAGTGCAACACCTAGTGCGGTCCCACCACGATCCATAACAATGCAGGTTTAAAGAACTCAATATGCAACAGTTAGGGTGGTCCCACAACGATCCTCGGCTAGGAAGATTTAAAGGACTCGAAGTGCAACACCTGGGGCGGTCCCACCACGATCCATAACAATGCAGGTTTAAAGAACTCAATATGCAACAGTTAGGGTGGTCCCACAACGATCCTCGGCTAGGAAGATTTAAAGGACTCGATGTGCAACACCTAGGGCGGTCCCACCACGATCCGTAAGAATGCAGGTTTAAAGATCTCAATATGCAACAGTTAGGGTGGTCCCACCACGATCCTCGGCTAGGAAGATTTAAAGGACTCGAAGTGCAACACCTAGGGCGGTCCCACCACGATCCGTAATAATGCAGGTTTAAAGATCTCAATATGCAACAGTTAGGGTGGTCCCACCACGATCCTTGGCTAACAAGATTTAAAGGACTCGAAGTGCAACACCTAGGGCGGTCCCACCACGATCCATAACAATGCAGGTTTAAAAAACTCAATATGCAACAGTTAGGGTGGTCCCACAACGATCCTCGGCTAGGAAGATTTAAAGGACTCGAAGTGCAACACCTAGGGCGGTCCCACCACGATCCATAACAATGCAGGTTTAAAGAACTCAATATGCAACAGTTAGGGTGGTCCCACAACAATCCTCGGCTAGGAAGATTTAAAGGACTCGAAGTGCAACACCTAGGGCGGTCCCACCACGATCCATAACAATGCAGGTTTAAAGAACTCAATATGCAGCAGTCAGGGTGGTCCCACAACGATCCTCGGCTAGGAAGATTTAAGGGACTCGAAGTGCAACACCTAGGGCGGTCCCACCACGATTCGTAACAATGCAGGTTTAAAGAACTCAATACAATATGCAACAGTTAGGGTGGTCCCACCACGATTCTCGGCTAAGAAGATTTAAAGGACTCGAAGTGCAACACCTAAGGCGGTCCCACCACGATCCATAACAATGCAGGCGATCCTCGGCTAAGAAGATTTAAAGGACTCGAAGTGCTACACCTAGGGCGGTCCCACCACGATCCATAACAATGCAGGTTTAAAGATCTCAATAGGCAACAGTTAGGGTGGTCTCACCACGATCCTCGGCTAGGAAGATTTAAAGGACTCGAAGTGCAACACCTAGGGCGGTCCCACCACGATCCGTAATAATGCAGGTTTAAAGAACTCAATATGCAACAGTTAGGGTGGTCCCCCAACGATACTCGGCTAGGAAGATTTAAAGGACTCGAAGTGCAACACCTAGGGCGGTCCCACCACGATCCATAACAATGCAGGTTTAAAGAACTCAATATGCAACAGTTAGGGTGGTCCCACAACGATCCTCGGCTAGGAAGATTTAAAGGACTCGAAGTGCAACACCTAGGGCGGTCCCACCACGATCCATAACAATGCAGGTTTAAAGAACTCAATATGCAACCGTTAGGGTGGTCTCACCACGATCCTCGGCTAGGAAGATTTAAAGGACTCGAAGTGCAACACCTAGGGCGGTCCCACCACGATCCATAACAATGTAGGTTTAAAGAACTCAATATGCAACAGTCAGGGTGGTCCCACAACGATCCTCGGCTAGGAAGATTTAAAGGACTCGAAGTGCAACACCTAGGGCGGTCCCACCACGATCCATAACAATGCAGGTTTAAAGAACTCAATATGCAACAGTTAGGGTGGTCCCACCACGATCCTCGGCTAGGAAGATTTAAAGGACTCGAAGTGCAACACCTAGGGCGGTCCCACCACGATCCATAACAATGCAGGTTTAAAGAACTCAATATGCAACAGTTAGGGTGGTCCCACAACGATCCTCGGCTAGGAAGATTTAAAGGACTCGAAGTGCAACACCTAGGGTGGTCCCACCACGATCCGTAACAATGCAGGTTTAAAGAACTCAATATGCAACAGTTAGGGTGGTCCCACAACGATCCTCGGCTAGGAAGATTTAAAGGACTCGAAGTGCAACACCTAGGGTGGTCCCACCACGATCCGTAACAATGCAGGTTTAAAGAACTCAATATGCAACAGTTAGGGTGGTCCCACAACGATCCTCGGCTAGGAAGATTTAAAGGACTCGAAGTGCAACACCTAGGGTGGTCCCACCACGATCCGTAACAATGCAGGTTTAAAGAACTCAATATGCAACAGTTAGGGTGGTCCCACAACGATCCTCGGCTAGGAAGATTTAAAGGACTCGAAGTGCAACACCTAGGGTGGTCCCACCACGATCCGTAACAATGCAGGTTTAAAGAACTCAATATGCAACAGTTAGGGTGGTCCCACAACGATCCTCGGCTAGGAAGATTTAAAGGACTCGAAGTGCAACACCTAGGGCGGTCCCACCACGATCCATAACAATGCAGGTTTAAAGAACTCAATATGCAACAGTTAGGGTGGTCCCACAACGATCCTCGGCTAGGAAGATTTAAAGGACTCGAAGTGCAACACCTAGGGCGGTCCCACCACGATCCATAACAATGCAGGTTTAAAGAACTCAATATGCAACAGTTAGGGTGGTCCCACAACGATCCTCGGCTAGGAAGATTTAAAGGACTCGAAGTGCAACACCTAGGGTGGTCCCACCACGATCCGTAACAATGCAGGTTTAAAGATCTCAATATGCAACAGTTAGGGTGGTCTCACCACGATCCTCGGCTGAGAAGATTTAAAGGACTCGAAGTGCAACACCTAGGGCGGTCCCACCACGATCCATAACAATGCAGGTTTAAAGAACTCAATATGCAACAGTTAGGGTGGTCCCACCACGATCCTCGGCTAAGAAGATTCAAAGAACTCGAAGTGCAACACCTAGGGTGGTCCCACCACGATCCGTAACAATGCAGGTTTAAAGAACTCAATATGTAACAGTTAAGGTGGTCCCACCACGATCCTCGGCTAGGAAGATTTAAAGGACTCGAAGTGCAACACCTAGGGCGGTCCCACCACGATCCGTAACAATGCAGGTTTAAAGAACTCAATATGTAACAGTTAAGGTGGTCCCACCACGATCCTCGGCTAGGAAGATTTAAAGGACTCGAAGTGCAACACCTAGGGCGGTCCCACCACGATCCGTAACAATGCAGGTTTAAAGAACTCAATATGCAACAGTTAGGGTGGTCCCGCAACGATCACGATGCTGTGCGCGCTCACCCTGAACCTTGACTCACATTTCACCGCTCACTTTCAAACACACAGAGCAGTAACGCGCTCCAATCGCCAATGGAAAATTGCGGCAACCATCGAGTCTTTGAATGCCCGGTCAGACGTCGCACGGACGTTGGTCAGACACACCACCACGCCGCTTATTATATGTATATAAGGATATCTATTTTGTCAGCCATCGACAACTTTTCATGAATTATATTTTTACAAATTCTTGGGAGTCACTGAAAAAGGTCGAAAATTGACAGAACATTATCATAGGATAAGCCACTGTCCAGAAAATTTAACTATGATGTTTGGTGCCCTAACGTCGTTGGAAAAAAATGCTTGGAAAAAGAGTAAACTAGACCGCCACTGTGATACGCCATTAACCAACCGGTTTCCGCTGGCGATCAGTTCGGGAGCTCCCGCTGTCAGTCCGGAACACGGGTGTGCATTCGCCGTTAGAGGACTTTTTAGGTAAGTTTTCATTTACCGGTTTATCGACTTAATTTTAGACCTTCCCGAGATTTTTACAAATGAAATTCGAAAAATTTTTCGCAAATTTACCCATCCTTTGGCCGCATTCCGGGTGTTCTTTATATTAAGACATGCTCTAACCGCTGTTGTGTGGATTCCGCGTTCGCTTCGCTCTTGAAAAGATTCTAGTTGGAGCATTTGCTTGCGGACCGACATCTCTAGCTCACACACAGCACAGACTCTTAGGAAATTTGGAAATGATTCCATAGTTAAAGGCATCGTACGCGGAAAGGACCATATAGTGGAGTCCACCAAGAGTGTCTCATTTACTTATAAATGAGAAGCGGTCGATTGGAGATCAATGCACATGAAACTCGTTGCAGCACAACCGCTCTCGCTCAATCGGTATCGAGCGTGCTGGTATGGGATTCATGCACATTGATCCCCAGCCGACCGCTTCTTCTTGATAAGTAAATGAGACACTCTTGGTGGACTCCCCTATATATTATTTATTCATGTTTTTGTTTAGCTTGTGCCTACCTAGTGAACCAAAATTTTGAAAGGGTCCCTGGAAACCTTCATTTGTAAAAGGAAAATCAGTACGAATATACCGAAAAGTGAATTTGAATTTCACGCCAAAACTACTTTTGAAACTTTCTGCACTTGGAGGCCTTGTCAGCTTCCTTTTTAAAGTTTTTCTGCATGCGCAGTCTGTGTCGTAACTGATTGTCATGTTGTTTTATGGCCGCATCAGCATTCTATGAAAAAAGGGTTAGATAACTGGTGAGAACTGCAGGTGGATCCTCATCTTTAACCCCTTCCACAATCATAACCCTACGTTTTTTGTCGCACCGCAGCTCACCGGTGTGGTCTACTGGGCTCACTCATGAAATCAGGCTTAAAGGCAGTGTTCACGATGGAATATGCTTGTCGAGTTTTCCATAGTGAAGTCTTGTTTTGGTTCACTGTAGTACGACCCATACGAAAAAAACACAGAAAAAAACTCAGTTGAAGTGAAAATAGCAATCTTAAATCGGCCTTTTTTGCTGGTGCACAACTCTCATGCTTATTTGCAGCATCAGGGGTCATCAACTGGCTCGAAACTGATACTCAATAATTGACTTCTGGTCGTCGACTTGGCCTTAGATTTTTGCAGTTTTCTCAAGTACTTTTTCCATCGTGAACACTGCCTTTAAGTGGTCTCCAACGAGAACGATGCCTTTAAATTTTGTTCTGGCCGAACACCTCATCCCACCTTCGTGGGGCGAAGAGTAGGCATAACCTCCGCTATGACATTGCCGTTCAGTCCATTCCGCGCACCATTTTCCGAAAACTCATTTGATTTCTGGTGGTCTAATCAATGATTCGAGCCCCATCCTGCGTTAACACGGGCGAAAAGCGTTTACACAAATTACTCGTGCTGCACTGTTAAAGCTCAACTCTGCAGTATTGAAGCGGCTTCACCAGCAGGCGGATAATTCAGTCAGACTTATCTCTATCCTGGAGCGCACAACTCTAATTTAGAGGGTCGGAAGTAAGAACGGAACATAATCTAAGTGCAGGTTTTAAGCGGAATTTCGGTCTGCTTTATGTATGTAGTTTACAAGAGGAATATTCCTGAAAGTTTAGGTTCCTGGCAAAAGTAAAGATTTGGCATGGCCATGGAAATATACTCTGTTAAAAAGGGAAAATAAAGAAAAATGAAAAAAAAAGGTTTTGAAATATTCCTGAGAACGATTTGGCGTAGAATAATTTGTTTATTGGGAAATGAAGTGAAATAGTTGAAAGTATGATTTGGCAGTCGAGTTTGAACAAACTATTGATAAGAGTTGTGCAAAAGGAGAGATCGCCTTGTCTGCGCTTATCCGTAGAACATATCAAAGCGAAATCACGCGTGAAATGGGAAGCATCAGAACTTCTTCGGGAGCTGTAATGCGGCGGTCTTCACGTATTAGGTGAAGTAAAATCAACACGCGTGATTTCGCTTTGATATGTTCCACGGATAAGCACAGACAAGGCGATCTCTCGTTTTGCACAACTCTTATCAATAGTTGGTTCAAACTCGACTGCCAAATCATACTTTCAACTATTTCACTTCATTTCCCAATAAACAAATTATTCTACGCCAAATCGTTCTCAGGAATATTTCAAAACCTTTTTTTTCATTTTTCTTTATTTTCCCTTTTTAACAGAGTATATTTCCATGGCCATGCCAAATGTTGACTTTTGCCAGGAACCTAAACTTTCAGGAATTTCATTTATTTTTCCTGAAGGTTTCCTTCCTAACATGATTTATGCCTGGTGGTGTTAGATGAAAGTAAACCCACTGATGTCCTACCCCTCCCCCCCCTTCTGTAACGTCCTGCGCACTCTAACTGATGGCCTGCACACTTTCTTTGACGTCCTGCACGCTCCCACTGATGTCCTGCCCACTTTCTATGTCATCCTGCACACTCCCACTAATGTCCTGCGCACATTCTGTTACATCTTGCAAACTCCCACTGATGTCCTGCACACTTTCTACGGTGTCCAACGCCCTCTCATTTGGGTCCCACACACTTTCTACGGCGTTCTGCGTACACCCATTTGGGTTACAAGCACGCTCACGCCGATCATTTTTCCGCAGGGCTACCGCAACCGTCCTTCAAAAATTTTGTGAGTGTCAGCTTGGATATGAGCACATCGTAATAGCCAACAAACGCGTTTGCACAATTTCGACCTCCTTAGCCACATCCCAGTGGCTTCTCGAAGAGAGCGGTGTGTGAATGAATGCATACCGCTCCTCTGCCCTTTTATACCCCGAATGTTATAAGCGTGTGTTATCGTTCGTTATCATGTTTTGCTCAAGAATGGTTACGGTAGCCTTGCGGAAAAAATGATCGGCATGGGCGTGCTTCTATTTGGGTCCCGCCCACTTTCTACGGCGTCTTGCGCACTTTCACTTTGTCACCGCACACTTTCTACGGCATCCGGCGCACGCCCATTTGGGTCCCGCACACTTTCTACGGCGTCCGGCGCACTCCCACTTGGGTCCCGCACGCTTTCTACGGCGTCCGACGCTCTCTCACTTGGGTCCCGCTCACTTTCTACGGCGTTTGGTGCACTCTCATTTGGATCCCACACACTTTCTACGGCGTTCGGCGCACTCTCATTTGGGTTCCACACACTTTCTAGGGCGTTCTGCGCACACCCATTTGGGTCTCGCACACTTTATACGGCATCCGGCGCACTCCCACTTGGGTCGAGCACAGTTTCTACGGCGTCCGGCGCACTCCCACGTGGGTCCCGCACACTTTCTACGGCGTCCGGCGCACTCTCATTTGGGTCCCGCACACTTTCTACAGCGTCCGGCGCACTCTCATTTGGGTTCCACACACTTTCTAGAGCGTTCTGTGCACACCCATTTGGGTCCCGCACACTTTCTACGGCGTTCTGCGCACACCCATTTGGGTCCCGCACACTTTCTACGGCGTCCGGCGCACTCCCAATTGGGTCCCGCACTTTTTCTACGGCGTTCTGCGCACACCCATTTGGGTCCCACACACTTTCTACGGCGTTCGGCGCACTCTCATTTGGGTTCCACACACTTTCTAGGGCTTCCTGCGCACACCCATTTGGGTCTCGCACACTTTATACGGCATCCGGCGCACTCCCACTTGGGTCGAGCACACTTTCCACGGCGTCCGGCGCACGCCCATTTGGGTCCCACACACTTTCTAGGGCGTTCTGCGTACACCCATTTGGGTCCCGCACACTTTCTACGGCGTCCGGCGCACTCCCACTTGAGCCCCGCACACTTTCTACGGCGTTCTGCGCACACCCATTTGGGTCCCACACACTTTCTACGGCGTTCTGCGCACACCCATTTGGGTCCCGCACACTTTCTACGGCGTCCGGCGCACTCCCAATTGGGTCCCGCACTTTTTCTACGGCGTTCTGCGCACACCCATTTGGGTCCCACACACTTTCTACAGCGTTCGGCGCACTCTCATTTGGGTTCCACACACTTTCTAGGGCGTTCTGCGCACACCCATTTGGGTCTCGCACACTTTATACGGCATCCGGCGCACTCCCACTTGGGTCGAGCACACTTTCTACGGCGTCCGGCGCACGCCCATTTGGGTCCCACACACTTTCTAGGGCGTTCTGCGTACACCCATTTGGGTCCCGCACACTTTCTACGGCGTCCGGCGCACTCCCACTTGAGCCCCGCACACTTTCTACGGCGTTCTGCACCCATTTGGGTCCCACACACTTTCTACGGCGTTCTGCGCACACCCATTTGGGTCCCGCACACTTTCTACGGCGTCCGGCGCACTCCCATTGGGTCCCGCACTTTCTCGGAGTTCTGCGCACACCCATTTGGGTCCCGCACACTTTCTACGGCGTCCGGCGCACTCCCACTTGGGTCCCGCACACTTTCTACGGGTTCTGCGCACACCCATTTGGGTCCCACACACTTTCTACGGCGTCCGGCGCACTCCCCCCTGAGCCCCGCACACTTTCTACGGCGTTCTGCGCACACCCATTTGGGTCCCACACACTTTCTACGGCGTTCTGCGCACACCCATTTGGGTCCCGCACACTTTCTACGGCGTCCGGCGCACTCCCAATTGGGTCCCGCACTTTTTCTACGGAGTTCTGCGCACACCCATTTGGGTCCCGCACACTTTCTACGGCGTCCGGCGCACTCCCACTTGGGTCCCGCACACTTTCTACGGGTTCTGCGCACACCCATTTGGGTCCCACACACTTTCTACGGCGTCCGGCGCACTCCCACTTGAGCCCCGCACACTTTCTACGGCGTTCTGCGCACACCCATTTGGGTCCCACACACTTTCTACGGCGTTCTGCGCACACCCATTTGGGTCCCGCACACTTTCTACGGCGTCCGGCGCACTCCCAGTGGGTCCCGCACACTTTCTACGGAGTTCTGCGCACACCCATTTGGGTCCCGCACACTTTCTACGGCGTCCGGCGCACTCCCACTTGGGTCCCGCACACTTTCTACGGGGTCTGCGCACACCCAGTTGGGGCCCACACACTTTCTACGGCGTCCGGCGCACTCCCGCTTGAGCCCCGCACACTTTCTACGGCGTTCTGCGCACACCCATTTGGGTCCCGCACACTTTCTACGGCGTCCGGCGCACTCCCAATTGGGTCCCGCACTTTTTCTACGGCGTTCTGCGCACACCCATTTGGGTCCCACACACTTTCTACAGCGTTCGGCGCACTCTCATTTGGGTTCCACACACTTTCTAGGGCGTTCTTCGCACACCCATTTGGGTCTCGCACACTTTATACGGCATCCGGCGCACTCCCACTTGGGTCGAGCACACTTTCTACGGCGTCCGGCGCACGCCCATTTGGGTCCCACACACTTTCTAGGGCGTTCTGCGTACACCCATTTGGGTCCCGCACACTTTCTACGGCGTCCGGCGCACTCCCACTTGAGCCCCGCACACTTTCTACGGCGTTCTGCGCACACCCATTTGGGTCCCACACACTTTCTACGGCGTTCTGCGCACACCCATTTGGGTCCCGCACACTTTCTACGGCGTCCGGCGCACTCCCAATTGGGTCCCGCACTTTTTCTACGGAGTTCTGCGCACACCCATTTGGGTCCCGCACACTTTCTACGGCGTCCGGCGCACTCCCACTTGGGTCCCGCACACTTTCTACGGCGTTCTGCGCACACCCATTTGGGTCCCACACACTTTCTACGGCGTCTTTCGCACTCCTGCTGGGGTCCCGCACACTATCTACGGCGTTCTGTGGCGCACTTCTGAGTCACACCGTGCGGCGTTCCAAAAAGTACTTCCGAGATCCTGCCGTATTGATTGAAGCGTTGCCCCGTCAAATCCTGAGCAAAAGCCTATCAGTAACGGTGTTTATTTCACTAGTTCATTTTTACGAATAAGTAAACGTCGGATGGTTTATAATAACATGTTTACGTGTTTTTGTCTTTCTTGACCCTCAATTTTGAGGTTCCGCAAAAATTGAGCAACCAACTTCAAATTTTGACAGGAGCTAGGTGCAAACAAAGCCAGCTTCCTGGCCAAAAATGAGCTCTCTAGCTCAACGATAAGTGTTCCAACAAGATCGTGAACGCCAACTGAAAAAAGAAAAGGAGATGAACATTTTTTCGACCAAAATGACGTGGTTTTGACACTTTTTCTCGAATCTCAGGTTACCATTCCGGACCATTTTTTGAACAGTTATTCACCTTTCTAAAGTATATCAAATGCAAAAAGAACGGTTTTCCTACGTTTACTCTGGACCCTGATACTGAGATCAGGGGGTTGCGCGATGGCGAATCAAAGCCAAATCTGGTGAGCGCTTCGCGCTCACCACAATTTATTGAACATTGAAGGCATTTTGTCGAAGTATGTACTTTACAATTTGTGTTATTGCATGGAATGGTCTCGAGTCTATGGTCTCAAGTCGAGGTCTAGAAATTTTACCGAATTTACCGTTTTTCTACAAGATTTACCGAAAAAAAAAACTCAGTAAAAAACTTACCGACAATAAAATACCATAACACCCTGGTCCGGAAGGTCCTGCGGTTGAACCGGAAGATCATGTGATTGATTCGGGTTCAGACACGGTCACTCCAGGTGTACTGCGGTTCGCCTCATGAACAGTCCCCAATCGGTCACAGTTAGTCCATAATACCATCTCCGCAATAAAATGAGGCGGTACGACGTGTAACATTCAGAAATTCTTCCATATTAGGCCCAACTTCTTTCTACGACAGAAACTCGCCTTTTTTACTTTTGAAGAGTGCGAAATTCTCTGGACTGTAAAAAATCCGCGAACCTATTCTGGTGCTATAATCTAGCCCTGGTGAAGTTCGAACGTTCTATGAACTCGCACAGTAAGGTTGGATAGAAGGAAGAGAACGATGGGCAATTAATGATTTTCGGTGTCCAAAACCTCTCCAAAATTTTAACATAAAATTCAAGGCAGGTCGGATTTTTCGAGCAGCAATAAAAGCCACAACAAATAAGAAAGAGCTGAGCTTTCGAATGATATAACATACTTGATTGAAGGATCACAGACCGACAAGAGGAGATTCGGTAAACTACATCTGGTGCGGCAGTTTCTTAAAAGCGTAGTACATTCTGTCCTGCGGCATTAGTTCAGAGAGTCTACTACAACGCCGCGCACATGGAATACGGCGCTGTGCGATCTATTCGACGATCCGAAATCACAAAGCGTCCAGTACACACCGAAAAAAATCCAGACAGGAGTACAGTTATTTGAAAGAACTATGACAAAACACTCCTCGACACATTAATGACTTCTTGTTGAATTCCTATTTCAAGCGGTGCTTATATATTTATTTGTATTCTACACTTCTTCGTATTTTCAGCTGCCTTCCTTTTTTTCGGAAACTCTTTTTTAATCTTCCTAAACACATCAGTCCCGCTCCTGTCCACTAAATGCAGACTTTCAAGACTATTTTGGATGTGCAATATCCTTGATGAGCTTGATATGGTTGGAGATAGCATTTTTCCGTGCAAGAGGGCAAAAGTGAACCCACCTTCTCATTATATGGTTCTCTTGCTCTCGCTCTATCGTACCCGACATTATGACCAATTGCAACGCGAAGTTTGTCAACACCTGAATCTTTCGCCCATTCTACCTTTCATTTCATTTTCACAATAAATGTATCAAGAATGACCTCCAAGAGGAATCAAATGTTTAGACCGCACTATTGACGGGACATCTGTTGAATGCACCAGACGTTCGCTGCACCAACAGTACCTGAAGTGCAAGAATAAAAGTTTCAAAAACTCTGACAATTTGCTGAAATCTTAAGACACGTAAAATCATGCTAACCAAGCTTTTTCGGAAAGCGCTACAGCTAAGGTTGGTAACTGCCCGTCCTGGACACATGTTTCCACATCGAAAAAGAACACATCTTCCAACGGACAGTCAACCTGAATTGTTGGCTCATAGTCCGGATGAAAACAATTGCAAGGTATCTCGCCGGAAAATGCTTGATTGTCACCGAGAAAAGCATTTTAAAATGTAAATCGAAAGTCTTCACTTCTCTTTTTTCTGACACTTCAAACAAGGAGGCACTGAATAACTGCACCACCAAAAAAGGGGTTCCCAGAGAACTGAGGCTAAAATAGTGAGCTCTCACATCTCCAGGCCGCACATCTCACATCTTTTCCTGAATGGTCCATACTCAGCTGCGCTTTGATAGAAAAAATAAGACTAATCATGTACTGTGCTTCTCTGCGTCAAATTCCGCTCCTCAATCGCGTATCGAGACGCTTCGCGGCCGCACGCGCTCGAGCCGGACGAGATTCGAGCGCCGCAGCCGATCAGCTGATTGTAGGGGAGTTTCTTTCATTTTCTTTATTTTTCTTGTTTCTTCTCTGATTAAACCCGCTCTTTTGTGTTTCTTTATAAATTTAAGTATTATTTAAGAAATTAAAAAAGAATTTAAGTGTTACATGCGTAATAATCTTTCTTTCCAGATGCCATCGCAACAACTTCTAGAGCAGAAAAATTCCCGATGATAAGTATTTTTTATTCTCGTTTATTTTTGGGATTCTCTTCTCATTCTGTTTTTTTTTTAACAATCAAATAATTTTTCTGATTGTTTGGTTTCGTAATTCTCCTCGTGTTCGTTTTTTTAAAGGATAGTTCCGGTTTAATCGCGAATTCGATCGATTTGGGAATGAAACCGAACAATCATATAAATCATTGGAATGTAAGGAAGAAAAACTAAGAGGGCATTAAAAAAATAAATGTGAAATAAAAAATTACCTACCATCGTGAATTTTTCTCCCTTAGTTGCTGGGAGGCATCTGGAAGGAAAAAATTAGTGTGCATGTAGATATAACGCTTTAATATATGAAGAAACACAGAAAGACGGGTTTAGTCACAGAAGAAACCTAGAAAATTAAAGAAAACGAAAAAACACCTACGATCAGCTGATCGGCTGCGGCGCTGGAATCTCGTCCGGCTCGAGCGCGTGCAGCCGCGAAGCGTCTCTATACGCAATTACGGCGCGGAATTTGACGCAGAGAAGCACAGTATATGTCATACATTCATTAAAAATTCCAAAAAGCCGAGTAATGTTGGGCAACTTTGCCTTTGTGGGAGACGAGTGTTGAGAATGGCTTCATCTACCTGTTCAACAACTCCGCCATGATCATATCTCGTCCAACCTGCATCGAATTTCCATCGCGAAGGCTTTGGAAAGCTAAGAGGGAACGAGGCAGCCTGATTTAAATACTCCTTATACTCAACAGTGAGTTCATCGGCGATCAATCTGAAACCGATAAACTTATGCATCTCTTAAGGAAACTAGAATTAGTCAAAGTGGCCTTTGCAAATTAATTGTACATTTCTAGAACCACTTTCGGATTTAGAATCCGAATTTGCCCGTCGGAGCTGCCTACAATAGCTTTGAAAAGTTATAGGCATTTTTCCCCTAATTTCCGCACCTATTGTGAGTTCCGAAACGAGTAGTTTTTTTTTAGAAAATCTGGGAACGGACTTCACAATCAAGTTCAGCGCCCGGAACAATCCCTTTGGGAAAAGTTTGGGTGAAAACACACTTCTCGAACTAAGAACGGAGTGGTGGCGTTTTCCAATTGTACCGATTGTTGGCTGGGTGTTCCAGATTTGACTTAAAAGGAACGTCTGAGCGCTAAACGCGACTTATGACGTCAAGAGTGCTACGATAAATGTGGCTCAAATTGTTTCCATGGAGGTTATTCGGAGTGCAATCACACGAATCTGAGGCCCATTCATGGATTTTTGACAGCTTGCGGTAGATAACGGTGGGTACACGGTGGTTTGGTTAGAGTCTGAGATTTGACTCAAAATTTCTATGTGGGGGTTATTCGGAACGCTGAATACGGATTCTAAGTCCATTTGTCGATTTTCGAATTACTGAGGTAGGTTTTGCCTCCTACATACATAAATGGCTGGGTACCTACCGTAACCTACACTAAACGACAAAAGTTTGACAAGAAGACCCCATATTTGTGTGCAGCAACATAAATTGCCACTATATACAACTTTTGAGCAAACCCCGAAAAAAACTTCAAAACAGCCTAAAAAATGCCTGATGACCCTTACCTTTTCTCGATGCTTCAAAAACGCTTATAACTTTTTCAGAGTGACTCTTGGCAGCTGCTAAGCGCATTTCGGACTCTACTTCTAAGAATGGTTCCAGAAATACATACATTCCGTTCGGAATGGCCACTTTGACCAAAAAGGGTTTTCTTGTCGAGAAGCCGACCAGGGCGTTAATATTAAAGCCAGGGTCAGCAGTCAAGATCGTACAGCATTCCTCTTGAGAAAATAGTAGATCTGGCCCCCGTTTCCAGTCGGATCGAGGGAAAATTACACGCGGAACCGCCAGAAAAAGCTTTAAAAAATAATACACGGCCCCTTACCATTGACCAAAACAACATAGCACACAAGTGAGCGTGAAACTCACCGGAAGTGTTCCTGCAGAGACGGTGACCTCAACTTGGGCAACTGTATAGGAATGGGTCTGTCACTGGAAGTCGACGGGATATCGGTTCGGAACAGATGGCGATGAAGGTTTTCCGGTACAGTAGGAATTCTCTGAGGTTTGAACTGAAAAGTCAGTTTTCCTTATTGTGCATCTAGCTTTATACTACCAGAAATATTATATGGATCAGGCTAAGGCGCGCTGTGGTAAAGCGTCCGTGGGTGGAGGGACCACTTCTTCGGTTTGAAAATTACTGCGGGACCCTCCCCTACAGAAGTGGGTCGTGAAAGCGATTCTCATAAAATGAACGAAAATTCTATTTATCTCGAAATTTCATGATTTTATCAAAAAAAGATGAATATATGAAAAATTTCAAAAGTAAAAAAAAACAGCTTGACTTGAAAGTCGACTGCAAACATTTTATAGTTTATGGTTATGGTGACCGGATGGGGACTTGGGCAGCCCCCGTGGCTCAGAGCTGCGGCCTCCTCAAAGAACTCCACCGAGATGGCTTCACCCTGATATGGATATCAAAAAACAACGCTGCCGAGACGTCGTACGTTCGCGCCGTGGCAGTGTGGAGGGAAGAAGACCGCCTCCGTGCAAACCGACGTCATCCCCTCCGAGAAGAGGGTTTTTGTCATGGGAGAGGTGCTGGTCAGCCGCAGCTCTCCTGAGGATTTTACTACAAAGGGCCGGCGTCGAGAGGAATCCAGGTCCAGCGCAGAAGTATCCATGTGCCACCTGCAGCAAGGATGTTACCTGGCATAAAACAAGTGTCCAGTGCTTCGGGTGCCAAGGGTGGGTGCATCTCTCCTGTTAGGGCCTCAGTTCTGTGAGGCATCATGACTCATCCTTTCGTTGTGTTCTATGCTCTGCCCCCAGCAACTCTGATTCATCAATTACCAACACCCCCCCCCTCCCCTCTCCATTGTTCACATTAATCTCAACTGCCTTCGCACCTAATCATCTGAAATCTCTCTATTCGCACGTTCTCATCACCCGGATGTTACCATGGTTCAAGAAACAGAGCTCTCTCCTTCTACCACTAATCCCCAGCCTAACATTCCAGGATACACCGCCTATCACATGCCAAGGTCTGCTCTTGGGGGCGGAGTGTCTACTTTCGTGCAATCTGTCTTACCTTCTCATATTATTCCTAATACTCCTAAGGACGGTACTCTCAAGTACATTACTGTCCACCTCCCCCTCAAAACCCCTTTATCTCTATTCAGCATATATATTCCTCCTATATCATCTTGTCCCCCCTCTTATAATCCTATCCCCCTCCTTAAGCAGTTGCACGACTGCTCACTCTCCCCTTCAGCTGTCTTTGCGGGTGACTTCAATGCTCACACGTTCTGTTCTACTCTTGATTCTGACGCCAGAGGGGAAGATGTCAAAGAATTGGCTGAGGAGTGTGACCTGGTTATCCTCAACGATGATCAGGGGCCGGATTCATCAATGTGCTAACCCACGGTTAGCGCCCTTAATCTACCAACCCAGCACCAATTCAGTGATTCATCAACTTACCAATCCACGCGCTGCTCGGTCGGTTAGTGGGTCAGCGCTACCAGACGATAGAGGCTGGTAGGCAGCTAACCAACCCAGTAGATATCGCGCGCCACTGCTAAACCGCGCGCCCGTTGGCTATACAGATAGATAATAAAATCCTAGTTAGCTGTTTGCAGCAGTGAGAAGGCTCTTCCGAAAAATGCCTTCGCGACGATCGCTTAACACCTACACCAACCGCGTGGGCGGACGGTCTCATTCGAACTAACTGTACATCCTTCATGTTGCGTTGTGCTTAAAAGCACTATGAAATTCGATTCTGAGTTTCCCACATGAAAAAAGGGGCTGGCCGACAAGTGTTGCAGGAACTACGAAGAAATGACGAAAAACTCATTAAAACGCCTCATTCCAGTGAAAGAATTGTCTGGCCTGGACTAGTTGTCCGGTAGGATGAATGAGTTCTCGGCGGTCGCAACCGCTGAGTGAAGGACTATATTATGCAAAACAGCATTAGGTAGGATCCAAAGGTTAGAATAGAGCAACAGAGTTGTGAAGTTCTTGAAAGAATTCCTTCGTCCCCACAAGCAGTTCCACTTAAGGGCAATGTTCACGATGATTTTCGTGCCCGAGTTTTTAACACAAAACAATGCGTTGGCCTCCAAGTGTTACCAAAATTACGAAGAAACGGCGAGAAACGCACTAAAACGTCGTATTTCGGTGACATTCTCAGAACTTTCTGGGAAAGCTTTCCACGGCTTTAAAGTATCTAGGTTGATTGCTTCCACCTAGTTTCATTAAAGGCGCAACAACCTTTCCTCAAACGCGCAATAAGCTTTTTTCAAGGCTGCATTCACCCCACTTCAAGGCTGCGCAGAAGATACTTCAAAGCCGCACTAAGCTCACTTGAAATCTGCACTGACCTACCTCAAGGCTGCATTCATCCTACTTCAAGGCAGCGTAAAGGAGACTATAAAGTGGCACCAAGCTTACTTCGAATCAGGGCTGTGCGTAACTGAATTTTGTAATTTCGTAAATCGTAAATCGTAATTTTTTAAAATTCCTCGTAATTCGTAAATCGTAATTCGTAAATCGTGACTGATAATGAGTAATAAGCCCACACATGACCCAAACCTCATTCGATGTGGAAACACCGTAGCATTTCAGTGATGAGGTGCTTCCATATCGAAGGAGGGTGGAGGTTGGGTTTCAAAGTGACATTTTTAGAGCAGCATTTGAATAAGTACACATACGTGGGATAGGAACGACTTTAACAGACAAATTGAAAACTAAGTTTATTTTAGTACCACACCTGTGCCAGGTTTAGCCCAACTTTTGAATACGAAAGCATACCGAATCATCGCTCTACCAAACACAGTTCAGTTGAAGCCAAAGAGGGCAACACCGTGATGAGAAAAAATTTACGGTTGGATAGTTTTAGCCTTAACCTTTTGAGGAAGGATGCTTGGATAAGGTGGCCGTCCCAAAGGGGATATACATTCAGAAAACCACTTCTTGACGCAGAAGACAAGTCTGCTCTCTATATTTGTAAAGCGCAGCTCTGAACGGAGTTATAAGCGTTCCTCCACAGAAGCGTAAGTTTCTTGGGGTGGAGACGGCGGTCTGAGTGGTGAATGTTGATTAGGATTTTGAAATGCAAACTGGTGAGGACGCCTTCAAAATCTGTGCCTTCGACGATTAGGTTCTTCATCTTCTTTTCTTTTGCGTCCAGAATTAGCTCCTCATTATTAAAACATTTGAAAACTTCTATGAAAAAGTAGGAGACTCTGCAGCCATAATTTCTTAGAAATGTTTCAAACCAAATTTTGAAATTACCACATCTCCTCTCGAAACCTCTGGAGATAGACATCAAAGGTTATTTTGGGAGTCCCCGTAAAAATCTTCGTCGAATAATGTTTTTAGGTTGGAAAAATACTTTCCCGATTCTCCGGCAGATTTGAATTCACGAAGTTCCACTTTTTTGCTTGTATCTTTTTAACCGCTAAAGATGGATGCGTGGGGAAGGTTGTTTTTGAAATCTCCTTAAAATTCTGCAATGAAGTGTGTATCGGTTTCCAACCTTTATTATCTCCATGAGCCAGCCAGGTCCTTAGAGCCGAGCCCCATATTTACTGTCCATTTATATCGGAATGGAATTGGTGTCCGCAGTTGCAGACGGCCGCTTTAGAAGTTTACAGAAAGCTAGAAGATAGTGGTGCTGGGACGAATATCAATCATGTCAGGACCTCGCGGTCACCGCATGATTCCGTTTGCAGTACGTGTTGCAACAGCGGTTGTCTGCAACTGCGGACCGAAATTTCGATCCGATATAGACTGCAGCTCCACAAAAGGTCTGCGTCTCTGGTGTTCATCATGTGACAAGGGCATTCCATGTAAGTAAATAGCTGTGAAGCTACCGACCTGGCTCGGCTTGGGGCAAGGAAAGGTTGGAACCAAATAATAAGTTTGGGTCCGTCAGAAAAAGAAGGGGAGCGACTGGCCATACCTAAAACTCGTTATCAACAATTATAGTTCTCCATGACTGACCTACTGCTGACTTTAACCGGCCGGTGCAAGGGTACGGGTTCACCGAAAATTGAAATTTTGAAGAGTAATCAAATATTAGGAGTGTTTTAAAATTAAAAGTGTTGAAGTTGTGTTGTATTGAAAGTGTATGTAAAAGTGTATGTAGTGTAATTTATATTTGTACTAGACCGCAGACTTGCATTGCTCATTTGACCTCGTTTTCACGTTTTATTACGATTCGTTACGATTTTGGTTCCAAATTTCGTAAACGGTAAATCGTAAAAAATTTGTCAAAAACGCCCGTAATTCGTAAATCGTAAACCGTAATTCGTAACCACGCACAGCCCTGCTTCGAATCTGCATCATGCTCAGGCGTACGGTGTGACGATCACAGACCACAGACGGGGGGCCGCAGCCTTGGACGCGGGGTGGGGGGGGGGGTGCAGGCCCCCGGTCCGTCATCATGCCAAAAATTTTCCTCCTAGCGTACCGAACAGATTTTTTTCTCGCAAAAGCGGCGATTTGTGGCCATTTCGCACGCACAAAGCGTCACATAGCCATAACTTGTTTCAGAGTCCTACAAATTCAATTTTGATGCCATTTTTGAACAGCTTTCATCTAGTGCCATACAATAGTGATGCGAAATAACCGAGTTAATTCCCGAAATCAATCAAAAATTGTATATTCCGACATTAAAATACCTCATTGTGAACTGATTAGACGGTCACCATAAGAGAAATGTGACCTGTTTCGACCTGTGGTCATTGGGAAACACAGAAAGAACAACAAGTATTACGATGAAACACCGGAGCCAGGAAGACTTTTGACATACCATTGTATTCACTTCACTAACAGAAACATGAAAACTCTGAAAATTAATTCCGTCAATTTTGAAGTGAGTTGTGGCGATGGGACGCTCTGTGCTAGTAGAAAAATGCAACAAAACGTTTGCAGAAAATTTACTCGGTGCTGCACTTTTTCCAGACCTCCCAATTGAGTGTGAAATCTACTGAAAGGCTCTCTTCGTTTGGAAGAGTTTCAAAAAATGTAGCGAAGTGGTGGAGGCTTGCGTTCACGTGTTCCACAATAATAGATGTTCTGGCGTCATTTATCACCCTTTATGTGACATTTTCTTGCTTTCGCTCCTGCGGTGTGACAGATAAATTCTGTAACAGCCGTCTGAGACTTACGAGCAGCACCAGGTAAATGGTGAGAATGTTGTGTACTCATGACTGAAAACTTGCAGCCCATCAGACACGGTGGAGCATCGTCACTTGAAGGAACCCGAAATTAATTTCCTCTCCTGCAGATCGTTAGGTAGATCTCCCATTAATCCTGGATGGTGAACCGAATAGGAAGTACTCCTTCACAACAAGTGTTTTGGTGAGGTTCATTGCACATCTTCCTGCGTTGTGGTTACAACGGTCAATTTGTGAGCTCCGCAGACAACAGCAGATCATTCTTTGCGGGTCCCGAAACTTCGTTGCTGGTTACATATGTTCTTTCAATAATCCGTAGATACCTTGCATCCTACCGGTCGTAACAGAAGCCCCACCACCACCGTCCCGAGAAAGAGAAATAAAGACGTTCAATATATTTATTTTATTTATTTATTTGAGACGCGGAACAAGTCCACGTAAGCAATACACAACTTGATATAAAATCGCAGAATTACTGAAATATTGAACGCGACTGTAAAACCTACGCTGAGGAAACAAAGAAAACCGATTAGCCGGAAAATGACATTCAAAAACAAGTAACAAAAAGTAATTGTAGAAGTAAGTGGGACAAAAAACCATCAGTACAAGTAGATTGAAGGTCAGATGTCTCTTAGAAGGAACTTGAATGCACTCAAAGACACACTCAGAAGGAACTCATTCTCACCAAGAATTTGATTGAACTTGCTCACGCTACGGTAGGTAAAAAACCCTGACCTAGTTTGTGACCTCGCAATTGGAATATAGAGTCTAAGTTTCCCGCACCTGCTTCTTGAAATGGGAGCTCCGAAAAATTTTACGGGATCTATAGACAACTTTCTAGTAAGTAATTTGTACATCATTATGAGATCAGCTCTTTTCCTTCTCCTATGAAGACTAGGCAGTTTCAGAATTCTAGCTCTTTCGGCACCATTGGGCACCTGGGAATACGCGAGTCCAGAACATCTCATCATTAGTTTGCGGGTGTAGTTATTTTGAATGGATTCCAATAGGGCAATGTCCTTCTTTTTCACGGGGTTAAAGACTGTGGTTCCACACTCAACTAAAGGCCTCACATAGGTCTTGTAAGCTCGCAAAAGCGCCTGAGGATTAGTAGTTCTGAGTACCTTAAGAAGTTTATAGGTGCGATAATTGGCCTTCCTGACCAAATTTCTGTAATGCTGTCTGAAACTCAAATCACTGGATATTTGAAAACCTAGATCTCTCACTTCAGAAACGGACGTGAGAGTCTGACCTCCTAACGTATACGTGAAACTAATATCAAGATTTCTTTTCCCGATCCGGAGGTGGTTCGATTTTTCTATGGCCAAAAGAAGCTCCCATGTATCTGCCCATTTACCTATGTAATCAATTGCGGCCTGAATCGCCCTAGAATCCTCGCAGTTCTCGGCTTTCTTATAAATTTTGATATCATCTGCGTACATTTTACAGTCGACACCAAAACGTGAAATGGAGTCCGGAAATTCATATGTATAAATTAGGAAAAATATAGGTGAGAGTACGCCCCCTTGAGGAACTCCACTGTATGCTGAATATACTGGAGAGTAAGTATCATTGAGTTTAACCTGGTAAGTCCGGTTGGATAGAAAACTTCGTGCCCAACTTATATGACTGCCATTTTTTGCAGTAGTTTCTGTATGGGGACTCTATCAAAGGCTTTTGAGAAATCGAAATAAATCACATCTGTTAAGCTCCTGGTCTCCAAATTTTTCGTCCAATCGTTCAAAGAACTTATTAGTGACGTCTCAACCGATCTGCCCTTCAGAAAGCCGAACTGATTCTCCGAAATGATGCAGTTCTGCTCAAGGTGACTAACAAGGTGTTTTCTGACTATTTTCTCAAAAGTTCGTGCGAAGATAGAGGTTATACTTACAGGCCTGTAATTTCCAGGATCGCTAAGCGGGGTTTTTTTAGAAATGGGGGTAATAAATGCATGTTTCCACCTTTCAGGAACTTCAGCTCTCATATAGCTCAAATTGAAAATGTGTTCAAGTGGGTACAAAATCAGGTACAGTATTTTCTTTATGAAGGTGAGAGGAATGAAGTCCGGCGAGATTGAATAAGAAAGAATTGGGCCACTTCGATAAAAGTTCAAAAATGTCTTCCTTATGAAACCATAAAGAGTGCTCCATCTGATCATGGCGGGGTAGCGCAAGATCTTCAGATAAAACTAGCTCCGAGTCGACTTCTCGAGGCACACTGAACATTTTTTGAAATTCGTTCGCCAAAAGATCGGCCTTTTCAATGGGAGATGAAAAAACGTTTCCATTCCCGTCAATGAGGCTAGGAATAGAGTTTTTATAACCGCTGTGAGAGCTCACATACCTATAAAATCTGTTTTTGTCATTTGAGCCAATAACCTTTCTCTCTAAATAGATCTGATACCTTGTAAGAGCTTTTTCAACTTTTTTGTTATAGGCCTCATAATTTTCCCATGTTTGCGAATTTTCGGATGCCGAAGCTCTATTCCACATATCAGATCTGAACTTGGTCATATTTCTTAGACGCTGTGGTAAATTAAGCTCTTTTGGCAAGACTTCACGTAATGGGACAAATAACTCAATGACATGCTCGATGACTTCTATGAAAGTTTCGTACTTCTCGTCAACCGTTCCTGGGCTACTCAACTCATCGAGAGGCCACGTTGCTGGTGTCTAGGAATCTTATGAAGTTGAGCGTTCCCGTGAGACATGCAGGGTGCCACATGCGAACTTGTTCTGAACTTCCACAATAGTTAATGAACGATTGACAGGAGATGCATTCCTCAATAAAAAGACTATCTATTTTTTTCCATTTCCTGTGCGATCATCTGTTAGAGGTGAGATCGGGAGGTTTTCGTCAATGACTTACTTTGACAGATCGTGTTTCATGTTAACAGCGAACTGCTCGATCACACCGATAGGCTCTTCTCCCTTAGTAATGAGCTCCACAAGCAACTGTTCCTGTCTTCATCGTGCAATTACGTGTGAAAATTCTTTGAAAAAATTAAATGCTTTTTTAGGTGTAGTGTGGGCTATGGCAGTAGATGTTATTGCAGCCCCGATGGCTCGCTTCGAGCCTTCCTTCTCATGGCCTAGGAAACACGCAAGATTTTGTTGTGCTCTGTAGGTTCAGATAATAACACCGGCTGAGCGGGCGGGCATGCGTTTTACCGGCTGAGGAGCATGGCTTTACCGGTCAGCGGGCGGACATAAATCCACGGCGTAGCATGTCACCGGCTGATCGGGCAGACACTTAAGCGAACCAGGCTCATGTACGGCGCGGGCGAAATGGGCTTCGAGCTTATTCGGGTGTTGGCATTCGAACGGGTGGTCATCCACACGATTAGGATCATTGACCCCTCACCCCTTACGGTTCGCTGTGACCGTGGGGATGTGACAGCAGGTCAGTTCATGATTTTTGAAGCAAGGCAATGCTCGCCGCTTCAGAAATCAAACGCAAGCCTCGAACATGCTGGGGAATAGGGAGGGCCTACTAGGGTCTTTATCTACTCTTGCAGATCGATATCATTCACGTGGTAAGCAACTAATACCGGTAGAGTGGACCTCTATTTACCGGCTGAGGGGGCAGTAAATATTGGCTGAGGGGCAGCCATTTACCGGCTGAGAGGGCAATGAACGCGGTGTGAGAGGGAGGGGGCACCACCTTCCGGCTGAGCGCTCCACCATTTACCGGCTGAGGGGGCAGTGAATACCGGGGCTCGCCCGGGTACAATCTTTAGCCAGCCGGTATTGCCTGCCCCCTCAGCCGGCGTTACTGCCTGAGGGGTTGAAGTGGTGTCGTCTCATCGTCTGGAGAAATAATCCCAGCTCATTTCTGCACGGTCAAAAAATCTATTGATAGTTTTTTTAAGACAGGACACCTTGTCATAGTCAAAGTGAGCTGTGTCAAAGACAGTATTCACCCTCCCTTGGCTGTCGCCGTGGGAGCGGCGCCTCTCTGTACCTTGCCGTGCTCTGTTGGTTCTGTATTCTACACACTTTCCAAAACTAAGGGCGAGTCTGTCGCTTTCTTCGTTCTACTGGGATCGATTCTGACCTGGATCCTCATCTAATAGGTCTAGTATGCCAATCCTCGCGGTCTGACAACTGTCGCCAAGCTTGCTGCAGGAAAGTTTGCAGTAATAGGGAGTGTTGTCTTCCTAGTGTTGTCTCTCACACCATTGTCTCAATCGAAGCATTGGATGATTTAGGGCCTGCAACATCAACGCGTTGCAATCTCGATCCGAAACGCAGGACCGCTTTCTCATCCCTAAACATTCCGCACAGTTCTGCAATCTGGTCTCTAACCGAAGCATTTTCCTTGTCCGCCAACGTGTTAGTTCTCTGAGTGATCCCAAAATGTTGACCGACAAATAATCCAGAATTTCGAGATTTTTTCTGGTTTTCTGATTGCCGAGACATCAACTCAGAACGTGGTTGTTGAAACTCCTCACAGGCTTTGCATAAATCCTTAGAAGCCCTTCGATTTCCTGCTTTCTCGACAGCAGGCTCTACTTCAGGGGCCCAATTCATCACATTGTTGTCCGTAGTAAGTTGAAGAAGGTACGGCGCAAAGATACACGCCATTGAATCGAACAGTAAAATCATCGCATGAATTACGTTTTTCCCAAACATCGTACAACTGAGGTAGCAGCTCGAAAATTGTGAAACATACGTTAGATTCGTCTTCAGCGCCCTGAGTTACACCGCTAGTCAAGATTTCAGCCAAATCCGAGATACTGACCAGAGATCGAAAAACGGAGAAGGTTGAAAAAATTATTTAATCTGGGTAGGGCTGTTGCAATGTTTATTTTGAAGAGGACCATCAAAAAAAGCTGTCAGCCGAGTCCCAGGTGGATCCGACCATTTTGAGCCGATTACGGCCGGTGTGACGGCTGTAAATGTGACGGTGTGATTTGAGCCTTAAAAACAGGCCTCATCACACCGGGAAACAGCTGTCGGGACTTCTTCAAGAGAGGTCGAAAAAATAATTTTTCTGGGTAGGGCTGTTGCAGTGCTTATTTTAAAGAGAACCATCAAAAAAAGCTGTCGGCCGAGTAAGTTGAATTCTTCTTCTAAAGCTTTATTTCCACCTACAAATAAAATTAATAAGGCATCCAACGACTCATCTCTAAACCTGTACGGGCTACAACGCAAAGAATGCTACAAAATAAACTTTTCCGCTTCAAATTAGCCTAAGGAGCTTATTCGAGGTGCTGAACATGAATAAGAGGTCCACTTTGGGTGCTTCGAAAGATCACGGTAAGTATAGGGTAATTATATCGTTAAAGTCTCCGATATGACTGAAGTTTTGCCTAGAGAACCTACCCCTAAACCTTCTCAGATAAAAAGGAGCTCGACGCTCACTCCGATCTTCCCACTTTCCCGGAGACACGCGATAGGCGAGTGCTTGCCCTCCTGACACGAGAGCGTGCCCATCACGGGCAAAGCAGGCCCCCAAAAAGATGCTCGACGCTCAAGACGCTAGTTTCCGAGGGAGGCATACGACGCGGTTCTGAGCCAGGATTCAAATGAAGGCAATGCCTTCTGTTCAATTGCCCAGTTTCGCGGTACTTGGCTCTGCCTGGACGCTGAAGGCCCTGCTCAATCGCTGGTGGCCCCAGTTGGTGCTCGATACACTGGCCGGGTCGCGTGTTGGCGTGCGGTCGCGTCGTGCACCGGTGCGTGAGTATATTTTTGAAAACAAAAAGCTCAGAGGGGCTTATCACCCGGGCAGGAAGCAGCTACTCGCCCACGACAGTCGCTACCGTACCCCGCGATAGCTACTACCATGGGCGACAAAACTTCGGATTTCGCGCTCCACGGGTTTTTGTCTGAGCCATCAGTCCTTCAAAAATTGCGAAAAGGATAAGAGATTCTTAATCCACAGCTCAGAAAAGCCTCTTGGCGAAGTTTTAGCCAAATCGGTGCTATCACTAGAAGTAGGGGGGACCGATTGCCATCCCACTAGGGCGCGCCCATTTTTCCGTGCCGCCGCGCAATTAAACACCAATCTGGGGTTTTCTCCCCTGCCAAAAGCGGTGCGGAGCGGAGAAATTGGTGTAGCCATATGCAGTGGACAAGTGGCCCCGACTGGCGAGATAGCACGGCCAAATCTAAAACATCGACAAACCACGGCACTTTGCCGCAACCTTCCGTAACACCGGAAACGGATGTCAAATCTGTGCTTAGCACCCCCAAAGGTAGTTATCGCGGCCACTTGACCACCCCTGTTTCTCCGCGCCGCAAGGATTTCGGAAGGGAAGGAAAATTCCGGGTTGGTGTCATAGGTTCGTTGGGGTGGAGACAACGGTCTGAGAGGTGAAGGTTGTTTAGGATACCTGAGTGGGGAATGGTGAAGGTTCCCTATAGATTTGCAACTTCAAAATTTGACGTATTCATAATCCTCTTTTTCTTGCATTCAATGTATTTTTATTTTTAGTCATTAATTTTGAAACAACATTTTTTTCCGTTAGATGACCTCCTTTAAAAATTCACTATTCTTAATGAAATGATCTGCGTAAATCATGAGAAATTTCCTTTGAGCTGTCTTGGAGTCAAAATTTGTCGGAAAATTTCTTCAAGCGACTTTTAAAAAACTACCTGTTCTTCGCTCATACCATTTTTACCCTTTTTGATGAATCTTTCAACAGAGCTGTTTCCGAAATCTTCATGAAATTTTGCGTCAAATAATGTTTTCAATTTGAGAAAATACGTTCCCAATCTCTCAGCCGATTTCAATTTATGAATTAACGTCTTTCACTAAAAGCAATCAGTTTTTCGTCCATAACTTTTTTAGCCTAAAAGACAGCCCCTTCGTGGAGGTTGTTTTCGGAATTCCCAAGAAATTCTGCATCGGATAGCGTTTCCAGTTTAGAAAAATATTTTCTCGAACCTTTAGCCTAACTCATTTTACGAAACACCGGTTTTTCGCCTGTAACTCTTCAACCGTTGAAGATAGGGTTTTGGTGAAGGTTGTTTCTGAAATCTCTGCAAAATTCGGCGTCGAATGATATAATGGGTTCCTAACTTTGCTTGCCCCGTAAGCCAGCCAGGTCGGTGAAGCCGGTTTTCATAGTTATCTCCACAGGGTGCTCTCGCCTCTATGGTTTAAATGAGAGACGCAGCGTTCTGCTGGAGCCAACAACGGGGCTCGGCTCCACCGACATGGCTGGCTTATGAAGCAAGCAAAGTTTGGAACCCGATATGCCATTCGACGCAGAATTTTACGTAGATTTCAAAAACGACGTTCACCAAAACCCTATCTCCAAAGGTTAAAGAGTTATAGGCGGAAAACCGGTGCTTCGTAAAATGGATTAGGCTGAAGGTTCGAGAAAACACTTTTCCAAAGTGGAAGCAGAATTCCATCGAGATTTTGAAAACAAGCTTCACCAAAGGTCTCTCCAAGCACAAAAAAGTTATGAACGAAAAAGAAATAATTTCAGGCTGAAAAAATGCACTTTATAGACTGAATTCGGCTGAAAGAATGAGAACTTATTTTTCAGAACTAGAAGCGTTTTTCAATGCAGAATTGTATGCCAATACCGAGAGCAACTTTTACCAGAAGTCTTTCTTTGAGCACGAAAAAAAATGGACGAAAAACCGGCAGTGACACCTGCGCAATCTTGAAAATGACTTGCATGAGTGTTGGGTCACTTTCATTCTTTTTCGGGGCGTTTCACTGGTTGTCACCAGTTCTCCCAACGGTGAAAGTTCTCCCCTTCACCAGCCCAGGGGTGAAGGTTGGTGGAGTACATGGCTCCACCTAACGAAGCTATGGTTGGTGTTATCATTGCGCGGCGGCATGAAAAAATGGGCGTGGCCAAGTTTGATTGCCATGTGGCTCCCCCTGTTAGAACCGTCCTAGTAGCCTCATCAGACTGTGGGAAAAAATTTAGCGCTTGCGTTTGGAGAAACGGAACAATGGGAGCTGATTTTTATATTTTTTGTTGAATCAGCTCAGTTATTCAAATTCGAATAACGTTCGAATATTCACCTCTGCGAATAATCGAATTCGAACAATATTCGAATATTCACCTTTTCCGAATAGTCGAATTCGAATAATATTCGAGTATTCACCTTTTCCGAATAGTCGAATTCGAATAATATTCGAATATTCACCTTTTCCGAATAGTCGAATTCGAATAATGTTCGAATTTTCACCTTTTGCGAATATTCGAATTCGAATAATGTTCGAATTTTCACCTTTTGCGAATAGTCGAATTCGAATAATGTTCGAATATTCACACTTTTCGAATATTCGAATGTTCGAATAAAAATTCGTTCGAAAAATTCGAATATTTATTCGAACTCGAATATTCGATCCTCACTCTAGGGGGGCGCACCGAATCCAAAGCTGGAGGAGGGGGACCGCATCTCTCACAGGCCGATCACACCGCTACGCCCTACCCTGTTATTTACGGAATACTACTTGCTTATTTCTTTTTTTTTGTGTTAGTTTGAGACTTTTGATGTGTTGAATAGTGAAAAATTGTTCAATGGTAGTGGAAACACAGGACTGCTCTCATCCGCTCCGTCGGCTTCGGCGACCGGTGTGGGCGTGACTGATCAAATCCCTCCAGGCGCGTGATTTGACTTTGATTATTCATGGAACGCCTCCCAAATCGATTTGCAAAAATTTCAAACCATTCAAAAGGATTCGTTGATTGACAAATCTGACAAAAGGAATCTCACAACATTTCATGACTTTGTAAACGGCCAAAACCATCTGCGAAAATTTCCTAACATTTGAAAACATTCGTTAATCGCCAAATCCAACAAGGGGAACTTCACAATATTTTAAAAGATTTGTTGTCTGCCAAATCCGTCAGAAGGAATTTCACATCTTTTTTCGGCAAAACCAGATCTTAAGCCTTTTCAGCGGCCGCTTTCCGAAGCACCAAGTCTCGAATTGGCAGAGTATGACAAAGACTTCAGGCGCATTGATAATGTGGTGGTGGGGGGGGGGCTCACCGTTTTTCAACGTTCCAGATGCTTTTCTTCAAAATTTAGCGAAAAATACAATATTCCCGTCGATTATGTCTCAACGTGCAGTATGTTTAGTGCAAATACGCAACCATACAGCAGTCCGTTTCCACTGCCACGCATTGTAATCTGACTGCGCCTCCGTACTTTAAGGGCAGTGTTCACGATAATTTCCAATTTTAAGATTATTCGCTATATTGATTAAGCGGCCCCAGGGCAGAACTAAAATGGCGTAGAAATTGGAAAAACGCACCAGAAGTACACGGAATGCTTGAGCATCACCCGCCTCTTAAGTATCACAGTAAGTGTTTGTTGTGACAATGGAATCTTTTGTGGACGCGTCCTTTGCCATTTTCTACACTGCGTATCATAAAGATAGGACACCCCCTGAAATTGTCGGTCTCGTGTTTGTTGAGCAAGGAAGATCTTTTTCGTCGAAAATACTGTGATCAGAATGTAAAATAACCCCCGTATACCTCTTTTGGGTTAGATTGAATGTTTGTGCACTTCTATAGAATAAATTTATTTTTTAAATCGTGTATCAAAAAGATAGGACACCCCTGGGTTAAATCGGATTTCTCGTCCGATAGAATTGTACAATCCCAAAACTATGACCTATAAGCCTTCCTCGCACCTTTACTGCAACAAATACTTGATTTTGTATACTTTTGACCAAATTGATCTGCCTTCGCAAGTCGATCTTGCTCCATTTCTCGGTTTTTGCAAGTTGGAGCACAGAAATTGAGAGAAATCGTCGGCCATTGGCTCAGACCCGACAAACCTAAATATTCTAGAGAATTTCAATTTTGTTGAGATCAGAACTGTAAACTGTCCCCTCTGGACAAGAGAGTTATTGCCGAGAAAAGAAGCCGACCTCAGACCTGCTCAGGTGAACTTTCTGGTTGTCCGGCTAGAAACTGCATTTGCCGCCCGAAAACATGAGGAATTGAAAGTAGGTGTTACTCTGATATCCTCTGGTACTCGTTTGAGATCATCCGACAGCTGGCGAACGCAAGCTACAGACGTCCTTGACGGGCTAATCCTCTGACAGATTATGGGAGATCTGTGACGGCAGTTCCGATGGCTAAGGTGAACAGCTACTTCGACCATTTGTGTATAGGCGATGGTTTCTAATGGAAAGGAGTCTTGTCTTAATAGGTCTGATGGCCGGAAGTGCTACTAAAGCAATTGGAGGGTAGACGCTGTCTCATTTAGCCTTCAGAACCTCAAACGTAGATCTCCCATAACCCGTCAGAACATTTGCCCGTAAGGACGTCTGCAGCTTGCGTTCGCCGGCTGTTGGATGATCTCCAATGAGTACCAGAGGATATCAAAGTAACACCTACTTTCATTTCCCCACGTATTCGGGCGAGAAAGTTGCAGTTTCTAGCCGGACAACCAGAAAGTTCATGTGGGCAGGTCGGCTTCTTTGCTCGGCAAAAACTATCTTGTCCAGAGCGGATAGTTTACAGTCCTGATCCCAACAAAATGAAGAATCTCTGCGATATTTTAGTACGTCAGGTCTAGGGCCATTGGCCGGCGATTTCTCTCGATTTCTGCTCTACAACAGGAAATAACTGAGAAATGGAGCAAGATCGACTTCCGAAGGCAGATCAGTTTGGTCAAAAGTCTACAAAATCGAGTATTTGTTGCAGTAAAGGTGCGAAGAAGTTCCATAGGCCTTTAGATTTGGGATCGCACAATTTTATCGGACGAGAAATGCGATTTAACCCAGGGGTGCCCTATCTTTTTGATACGCGATTCAAAACATGAATTTATTCTAGACAAGTGCACAAACATTTGACCGTGCTCGAAAGAGGTATACGGGGGTTATTTTACATCCTGATCACAATAGTATTGACGAAATAGATCTATCCTGCTTAACAAACACGAGACCGACAAATTCAGGTGTCCTATCTTTATGATACGCAGTGTATTCTATATTGCTCCGTTCTTTCCTTAGGGCCCTAACTAATCTTGCTTTGCATGAAATATTCTTCTATTTTCGATTGACCCGATTTTCCACCGGTGACACCACCATGAACATGTTCATCCAATCGGACTAGTCCAGGCCAGAGAATAACTCAGAACTTTCGGGGCAAGCTTACTGCGTCTAATTGGGCCAAAATTAAGCCTAGCCCGTCTAATTCACCGAAAATCGTCGGTTTTGAGCTTCCCGCGAGCTTAAAACTCGTCGTAAGCATACATCGCCCATGTATGGTCACTGCGTGGTTTTCTAAGCTCGCACTAAGAATCGCCTGGGGTTGATTAGATGTCGGAAGCCTACTAGGATACAGATTAGACGGGGAAAGCAAACAACGGACACTAAAGAGTCTATAAAGACGCGGTGAGCTTGCGGTAACGGCGTGAATAAGGAACATACGTATCGACCGACATTTGACGACTCTGACGTGTCTCTGCGGCCACTCACAGGCGAGAGTACACGCATGGCGCTGAGCAGCAGAGAAAGAGGCAAAGGAGGAGGCCCCTGATTAAAAACCGAAGTTTGGCGTCTGATCATTTTATTTGCGTACCCTCTTTGTATGCTATTTTTATCTTTATTCATTTTATTCGTTCTCTGTTCTTCCTCGTCAGTCTGGACTTCGCCAAGTAATACAGACTCTGATAAACTCTTGGAACGATCCCCAACCCAAACGCATTCCATCCCCACCGACAGCTGAGACGATCCCCTAAAGTGGGCAGAGTTGGTCCTTCCTAGGTTTGCTATTGGGAGGGACAGGGTTGAGTTTAGCAGGGACTTGGTTGGCCCCTCCTAAGTTTGTTATTGGGAAGGACCAAAGCTGAGTTTTGCAGGGACTTAGTTAGCTCTGTAAAGCCGTTCTTAGGGAGCCGGGTCTAAAAATGCTTACCATACCGCTTACCTTTCCACTAGCTTCCTCGATCGCTACGTGTGTACTGTGCTAAAACTGCTCAGTGTACTTACGCATTTCCTCACACTATCAAAACGTTAATAAACACAAAATCCATCAAAAATTTTCTTCCAATGCAATTTCCTTCAAAATCACAGCAAAATCCAAAATCAAAAACTGAAGAAACGCTAACAACACAGTATGAATCTCATGACTTACTTGACTTAAACGGTTGGCTTTCGCCTGACGCGGTCATTCTGCATCTTCACCGAGGTGTGCCGTCCTAGTAGTCAGCCGTGTCCGATTGTCACGGCCCTCAGCCACAACTTGAACGCAATCCATCCATTGGTCGCTATTCCACTTCCTGCGAAGTAAAACATCGCACCTAAATTGCCTTTCAATGCCGAGTGATTTCAAATCCTCCTTCACCACATTCGTTCAAAACTTTCGCCTACGTCCAGGCGGCCCTTTCTAGACAGGACTTGGAAGCATCCTTAGAGCGTGTTGAACAAGACGATCTGGCGGTCTTCTTAAAATATGGCCCAACAGACGAGGACGACCTTCCGTTGCCGCTTGAGATGGCATTGGGAGATGTTGACACCTCCCTCGTGTCAAACGTTGATGTAAGACGTCAATCTCGTTGTGACACATCCGCGGCCATTCACACAACCCTATTTTGAGTAATCCCTCATTCTTTTTCACCAGCCTACTGATTTTTTCTGCAATAAATGGTACTTGCTCATCAGCATCCAAATTCAAAAACAAATTGTTAGAAATATATCCATTCGCAGCTCAGCAGAGCTTTTTCATACTCAGGTAAAACTAGTTGTCCGGAATCAAACGAATAGTTGTCGAGAATCGGTCGACAATCGGGAAGTTGTCCAGACGGTTGATAGAAGTTGTCGAGAATTCCGGGATTCGCAGTATTTCTCGAGGATTGCGGCCGATTAGTTCAGAATATCGGAGAAAGTTGCCGAGAAATCGGAGGACCGAGTGTTTGCCGCGAATTCGGACAGATTTCTCGACAACTCCTTCCGAAATTTAGAATATGTTTCGAATAAGTCGGAATTTTCCCAAGAATTCAGGCCATCACATCTGACCCCTCTTTAAACCACACTCTTTAAACGTTGCGGCTGCTGTTTTTGTTATTTTCTGTTGGTGTGGGTCCTCTGTGGTTTTTTTTTCTTTTTTTTTCCATTCTTCTAACTGGTTATCAATTATAATGTATTTAACCGATTTCTTGAGTAACAAAGTCGTTTTTTTTTGGATTTTCATCTTCTGAAAATAGCGAACAAAACATGGGATTTTCAACTCGAGTGGTTCAGTTCTGACCGAAATATGCAACTCTAAACCTTGCAATAGTTGTTTAGCATTATGCTGGTGTACAATAAGTGGACTTCTGGTGGGTCCACACCTGCAGCCAGCAGTTTGGCCGCTGGCTGCAGGTGTGATCCCCCCGGAAGTCGACAATTTTGAAAACTAGGAGCCACAAGGGTAGGACATTTGAGTCCATCGCGGTCGATTTACTCTATATACAAACTTTCACCGCCTGAGATGGAGGCTGAACACCGCTACAGTATTATGGCTCACACCTTTCTCAGGTGTGGTCCCCCGGAAGTCGAGAATTTAGAAAACATGGAGTTTAGAGAGTAGGATATTTGAGTCTAGCGTGGTCGATTTACTCTCTGCTCAAACTTTCACCGTCTTGAGTAATTCCGAAGACCGCTATACTGATAGCGCACTGGTGCTGGGCAAGGTCAATAGCGGTCCATGTTGAAAAATTTTGTAGACCCACAGCAAATACGATGCACAGTTTGCCTCTCCCAAACGTCCATGAAGCGAGCCAAGTCGGGAATTCGCTACACAAAGTTCTGTGAAGCAATTTCCGTGGGCATCACCGACAGCTGTGATCAACGGTTGGGCAGGAGCCTCAATTCTTGGTAAGTACATATGGTTGTACATGTGTATAACTGTGTGTTAAATTTCGAGAATCAGGCAAGAAGTTGTCGGGAACTGGTCGAGAAGTTGTCGAGAATTCGGCGTAAAGTTGTCCAGAATTCTCTAGAGTCTGCGAAAGTTGTCCTGCATTCGTACCAGGCTTGAGCAGGCCGTTGCGCCAATTTTCGGCGAATCTACGACCTCCTCCCCATTGACCGAAATTTGTAAAAATTTACAAATTTTTCACGATCCCCCTTCCGAGATAAAAATTCCTCATGTTTTTTGAGAGTCAAGAAGTTGGAAAAGGTTCAAATTTGTGGTAAAATTCGCTCAAATCGAACGAGCCCCCCCAGACTTCGATTTTTTTCGAAAAATTTCCACTTATTTTACGACCCCCCGTTGCGCCGAGTCGCAACCCTGCTCAAACCTGATTTGTACGCCTGCAGGACAACGTTTCACCCGATTTTCGACAACCAGTTTTACCTGAGTATCAAATTCATGAAATCGAAGCGGCTGATCTGCGAAAGAATGGGGCGGCGGAAACAAAATAATGAGTATGAAAAACCGCTTCGTTCCACTGATGTAAAAGTGCCCAGATGGAATGGAAGGTAGTTTCCGACTGCAGGTTTTGGGTTAGTTTCATTCGAAAGCGAAGAACTGCGGGCAGAGTCTGCATCCGGCTGTAAGCCAGCACGCTTTCATGATTATCGACCGGAATGGCTGCGTCTGAGCGACCAACTATAACCGGGGCAAAAGCCCCTGTCAGAGTTGGTTGAGAAAATCACCCTGGCCGACCCGTTCAATTATAAAAACATGGAGGTTGCAAATAACACCCGGGGTAGCCAGCTGTGGCTGACGCGATCAATATGGATGAATTCCTGAAAGTTTAGGTTCCTGGCAAAAGTAAAGATTTGGCATGGCCATTTTTTCAAAAAATTTGAAATATGCTCAGGTAAAAGGGGAAGGTAAAGAAAAATGAAAAAAAAGTTTTTGAAATACTCCTGAGAACGATTTGGCGTAGAATAATTTGGTTTTCGGGAAATGTAGTGAAATAGTTGAAAGTATGATTTGGCAGTCGAGTTTGAACCAACTATTGATAAGAGTTGTGCAAAACGAGAGATCGGATCGCATTGTATGAGCTTATCCGTAGAACATATCGAAGCAAAATCAAGCGTGATAAGGAACGAACAGTTGATTTACTTCACTTAATACGTGAAGACCGCGGCATTACAGGGGTCGTATTCGCCAATAACCCGCCGGGTACCCGCCGGGTAGTCGAAGGGTAAATGAGGTGAAATTTAAGTACAAAACGCGCGCTCCACGGCCACCTCTCGCCTCCCTTGGTTTCCCTCGCGACCGTCGAAAGATTTTGCATCGCTTCTCGGGAAAATTGGCCGCATCGCGGCGAAATTTATTGCAAATTGCACGGAAGAGACGTTAGATTCATTCATTTTGATTTCTTAAACCCTCATTTTCTCAATTTCCGTGTGATTCTGTCTTTTGTTTCCCTTTCATTGGTGACTCAGATCCTTTTTTTCGTTACAATTATACATTTTTGACTGTGAATATTCATTTTTTGCTATTTTTTTCGCACGTTTCATTGAATTTTTACCAAAAAAATTGAAAAGCGATTTATGCCACATCTTAATCATCCAGAGAGCTGCGGGCTCTCATCTTTATGTCCAAGTATACAGTGTGCAAAATAACGATCTTTATTCTGCCAGGTTTCATTTTTTCAAATGTGAATATTAAATTTGAAAGACCGATCCATTTGTGGTAAAATAAGTCTCATTTGATGAGCCACTGTCCATATTACTTGAATTATAAAGTTTTAAAATCAGAACACGAGCTTTAAATGCACCGATTTGCTAGAACTACGAATAAAACCCAGTAAAACATGTTATAATATTGTTCTGCAACAAAGGAAATTAGTTTTCAATATTCTTATGCTAGAAACAAGTCTAAAAATGCAAAAGAATCGAACGAAAAATAGAAAATTACACAATATTCTCGAAGGGAAGTCCACGGGAATTCGAAGGGTAATCGATCAATACGTTCATTTCCATCTTACAGCGTGTAAGATAGGTCGATCTGTTCCTCTGCCGCGCGCGGTATCATCCCTTCCGCTTCCCTTCGACTACCCTCGGCGGGTTGTTGGCGAATACGACCCCAGCTCCGAAAAAGTTTTGATGATTGCCTTATCACGCTTGATTTTGCTTCGATATGTTCTACGGATAAGCTCATACAATGCGATCCGATCTCTCGTTTTGCACAACTCTTATCAATAGTTGGTTAAAACTCGACTGCCAAATCATACTTTCAACTATTTCACTACATTTCCCAAAAATCAAATTATTCTACGCCAAATCGTTCTCAGGAGTATTTCAAAAACTTTTTTTCATTTTTCTTTACCTTCCCCTTTTACCTGAGCATATTTCAAATTTTTTGAAAAAATGGCCATGCCAAATCTTTACTTTTGCCCGGAACCTAAACTTTCAGGAATTTCACTTATTTTTCCTAAAGGTTCCCTTTCTAACATGATTTATGCCTGGTGGTGTTAATTGAAAGGAAACCCCCTGATACCCTGCCCCCCCCCTCTATGACGTCCTGCGCACTCCAACTGATGGCCTGCACACTTTCTTTGACGTCCTGCACACTCCCATCGATGTCCTGCACACTTTCTATGACGTCCGGCGCACTCTAATTTGGGTCCCACACACTTTCTACGGCGTTCTGCGCACACCCATTTGGGTCCCGCACACTTTCTACGGCGTCCTGCGCAAACCCATTTGGGTCACAAGCACGCTCATGCCGATCATTTTTTCCGCAGGGCTACCGTAACCCTCCTTTAAAAATTTTTCAAGTGTCAGTTTGGATATGAGCACATCGTATTAGCCAGCAATCATGTTTGTACAATTTCGAACTCCTCAGCCACTTTCCAGTGACTTCTCGAAGAGAGCGGTAAGTGAATGAATGCATACCGCTCCTCTGACCTTTTTAACCCCGAATATTATGAGCGTGTGTTATCGTTCGTTATCATGTTTTGTTCAAGAATGGTTACGGTAGCCCTGCGGAAAAAAATTATCGGCATGGCCAACTCCCATTCAGGTCCCGCACACTTTTACGGCGTCCGACGCACTCTCATTTGGGTCCCGCACACGTTCTACGGCGTCTTGCGCGCTTCCACTTGGTCATCGCACACTTTCTACGTCGTCCCGCGCACCCTCATTCGGGTCCCACACACTTTCTACGGCGTACTGCGCACTCCTACTGGGGTCCCGCACACTATCTACGGCGTTCTGTGGCGCACTTCTGATTCACACCGTGCGGCGTTCCAAAAAGTACTTCCAAGATCCCGCCGCAATGATTGAAGCGTTGCCCCGTCTCAGGGAGCGTTCAATCCTGAGCAAAAGCCTATCATTAACGGTGTTTATTTCATTAGTTCATTTTTACGAACGAGTAAACGTCGGATGGTTTATAATAACATCTTTGCGTGTTTTTTTCTTTCTTGACCCTCAATTTTGAGGTTCCACAAAAATTGAGCTACAAACTTCAAAATTTGACAGGAGCTAGGTGCAATCATAAACAACTTTTTGGCCAAAAATGAGCTTTCTAGCTCAACGATAAGTGTTCCAACAAGATCATGTACGCCAACTGAAAAAAAAAGGAGATGAACCCTTTTTTCGACCAAAATCACGTGGTTTTGACAATTTTTCTCGAATCTCAGGTAACCAATCCGGACCATTTTTTGAACAATTATTCAGCTTTCTAAAGTATATTAAATGCAAAAAGAACGGTCTTCCTACGTTTACTCTAGACCCTGATACTGAGATCAGGGGGTTGCGCGATGGCGAATCAAAGCCAAATCTGGTGAGCGCTTCGCGCTCACCACAATTATGTGGAACGATATCATGGATATCATTCATTTCTTAGCTTATATCATGTGAACATCGGTCGTGTCAGCCACATTGGGTGATTTTTCTGAGATAGTTTTATAACAGGTTGGGTCATTGATTCTTGTACCCAAAGAAAGAGGAGTGAACTAGTGAGGAGATGAAGAGGTCTTCGTTCGACATTCTTGCATAGGATATTACTGCGTAATATCAAGAAAAAGTGAACGGTTCTGTAGAAAAGCGGTCTCCCAAGCAAAAGTGGTTTGATTTGCGTTACAAATGTTTCAACAAAAAGGGAACACTAGGAAAGTGGTATGAGGAGAGTGTACAAAAACTGAACAATATCCTCTAAAAACTCTTTTCTTTGCCGGAACTTCTAAACAGCGAAAACAAACCGTTGTGGTACTTTAGGAGGAAGAATTGAATGGTTCCTAAAACAATTTGACATCATCTCCTCTTTTAATGATAGCTATTATGTACACATGCAGGTATGTGTACATATTTTATCGGCACTCACATAATCAAAGTCCTTTATCGGGCCAAAAGCGCTTACTCATAGAGAACCGCAACGGTTTGTTTCCGCTGTTCAGAAGTTTCGACGAAGAAAAGTTTCTAGATGATATTGTTCATTTTTTGTACACTCTCCTCATTCCACTTTCCTATTGTTCCCTTTTTAATGAAACATTTGTAACGCAAACCAAACCACTTTTGCTTGGGAGACCTTTTTTACAGAATTGGTCTAGTCATTACTATCACCAGAAGACAGTGACTCCGGGTGCATTAGAATGAATGCATTTTGCAGCTTCAAAATAGGCTTAGTGCACCATCGAAGTAAGCTAAGTGAGGTGTAGAAGTATATTGAGAGCCGTTTTAAAGTATGCTTAAAGCGCCTTCAAGGTAGAATGAGCGCAACCTTGAGGTAAGGTTGATGCAGATTAAACGAATGCAACTAAAAAACTGAGATTTATTACGGCAACCTACTTTGATGCAACTTATTGCCAAGATCTTTGCGGCGTTTTCTTGTGTTTGCTAGATTTTTATAGCTGTTTTAGCCTGATCCAGATTAAACTCGACGCGAAATCCCTCCAGGCGCGTGATTTGACTTTGGTTATGCATGGATGCCTGCCAAATCGATTTGCAACAATTTCAAAATATTCAAAAAAATTCGCTAATTGACAAATCTGACCAAAGGAATCTCACAACATTTTATGATTTTGTAAACGGCCTAATCCGTCTGCGAAAATTTCACAACATTTGAAAAAAAATCGTTAATCGCCAAATCCAACAAGGGGAACTTCACAATATTTTAAAAGATTTGTTGTCTGCCAAATCCGTCAGAAAGACTTTCACAGCTTTTTTCGGAAAACCCAGATCTTTAGCCTTTTCTGCGGCCATAACTTTTGAAATTCGTACAAGGAATTCCATAGCATTTTGTGGCAATGCCAAACCCTCCACCTTGTCCGCGGAGCCCAACCTTTTAAAAATGTCAAAAAGGTTTTGGGTGTCGACATCTCGAGCAGCCCGTAGCAGTTCACGTCCGATAGGATTGGGTCTCCAATGTCTTTTTTCCTCTAAAGGGAGGTGGGGGGGCTTTAATAGAGGGGGGGTGTTATATTCTTCAACCTCCACTGAAAGGGGGGTTCAAAAAGAGGGGGGGTGTTCAATTACAGGAAATATGGTAAGTCAAAAAATCGGATGGACGAGCATTCGATTAATATAATTTTAACATTATTCGATCTCAGCTCTAGTGGAAACTCTTTTCAAACACTTTTTGTAGCGGGGGATTATTAGCTCACTGTCTCACTGGTGAAAAATACTCTTAGGGTGTGTTCATTTCATAATTCTGTTGTAAATAGACCTAGGTCCGGGAGTTCATGTAATGTTTTCCGGGCTTCAGAAAGAAGTTGAAACTTTAAGGGATGACGGAAGGTTTTCCCTAAGGGAGCGTGCAACATGCCTCCGAGTAAATGGAAACTTCAGTGACCAGAAGTATATCGAAAGGCACATACATTGAAAGATTTTTAAAAGGAAAAAATCGTAGTCATTTCAACGAGTATGGCCCAAAGATTGAGAGTACATGATTTTTTTTACAAATGAGGTACTCCAATTCACCCTTCGCAACAATCATCTCATTGGTGAATCGGTAAGCTATTTTGTTTTTTTTTCTAATTTCTCTGAAAGTTTTGGCGGAGAAATAGTCCCCCCCCCCCAGGTTCCGCAGCGGCTCCCGGCGGGCTACCTTTCGGCTATTTTGCAGCTATTTCTCAATTATTTATCGTTCATCTAGCGGCCAGTGCCCGGCCGAGACCACGTTTTCGCGAAATAGCCCACCAGGCTCTGCAGCGGCTCCTGGTGGGCTATATCCAGGCTATTTCGCGGCCAATGCTCGGCCGAATATAGCCGAGAAATAGCCACCAGGAGCCGCTGCGTAGCCGGAGGGCTATTTCTCGGCTATTTCCTGGCAACTGGTGCTTTTCAAACAGCCACCTATCTGGAAATAATGCTGCAAACTTTCATTGCCGGTCTTACCTTCATACACAATTACAGACAACGATACCGTCAATCATAACGAAAATACGCTCATGTAGGGGAAGCAGTAATAGTTGGTGATCAAGGAACCCGATTTTACCAGTACCTTTCCGGAGTAGGGCACGGTTCAGCAGACCCAAGCAGACCACATATTTGGCGGCCATTTCGCGGTCAGTGTTATTTAGCGGTTATTCTACGGCTATTTCGCAGCAAGCATTATTTGACGGCTATTGGCGACAAGCAAACATTTCGTGGCTATTTCTCGGTCAAAACTCAGAATTATTTCTTGTGTAACAATACATATTTCAGAAGAGGAGAGCAGTCGCGAATGAGCCGTCTACCACTGCGCGGTAATGATGAGTGTGCGTCAAAGACGGAGCTCATCTTGGCCGTAGTCGTAACAATTTGGTTTATATTCTTGTTGATTTTCATGTATAATCTCATTTTGGGCACGTTTTTAGCCTTCTCTATTTCACTTTGTGGGACCTGCATTAAATGCAGCCTTCGGGTTGTCCAGAATAGTTTGCCTTTCATTTGAAGGTTTTCTATCTACGGCCGCTGGTTTTCTTGGTGTGGAATCATGAAATATCATTTCTGTATTATGTCAATCCTGTATATGTTAAACCTGTTGCTTGCAGCTTGTGAGAAGACATTATTTTCTTTATGTATGAGATTCATACTGTGTTGTTAGCGTTTTAACTGTTTTCGATTTTGGATTTTGCGTTGATTTTGAAGGAAATTGCATTGGAAGTAAATTTTTGTTGGATTTTGTGTTGATAAACGTTTTGAAACTGTTGCGATTCGTTACAAAAAGGTGAGGAAATGCGTAAGTCTACTGAGCAGTTTTAGCACGGTACACACATAGCGATCGAGAAAGCTAGCGGAAAGGTAAGCGTTATGATAAGCGTTTTGAGACCCGGCTCCCTAAGAACGGCCTCACAGAGCCAACTAAGTCCCTGCAAAACTCAGCTTTGATCCCTCCCAATAAAAAACTTAGGAGGGACCAACCGCAGTCAACCAAGTCCATGCAAATTTCAACTTTGGTCCCTCCTAATAACAAACTTAGGAAGAACCAACCACGGTCAACCAAGTCCCTGCTAGACTCAACCCTGTCCCTACCAATAGCAAACTTAGGAGGGACCAACTCCGCCCACTTTAGGGGATCCACCCCAGATGTCGGTGGGGATGGAATGAGTTTGGGTTGGGGATCGTCCCAAGAGTTCATCAGAGTGATTAGCGTGTAGTTTCGAACTGCAAAAACGGGACAACTCCTCCATCAGTGGGTAGACAGCCCCTGTCCCCACCCCCACAGAAAAGTTTTCTACTCAACGGTACAAAGTACAAGAAACTAGTGAGAAAATATTGGCCGTCGAAAGTATTTTCCGCCATCCGACTTCAACCTTTCAATGTTCGCCCTTTGTCCAAGTACGATATGCCATGAGCTGCTTTCTACATATATGCAGTTTACAACTTCAAGCAGGACCCAGGGTAAGGCGTAGCGGTGTGATCGGCCAGTGAGAGGTGCGGCCCCCCTCCTCCAGCTTTGGATCCGGTGCGGCCCCCTCCCACCGAGGTTTTGATTTTGACCCCTTGTGCGAAACAATTTAAATAAAACCTGAACAGGCAGCAGCGACTGTTTATCCATACGTGTCCCATCTCAACAAGTTTCAACTTGCCAACTTCCAGCGTATTTAGTGCTAAAAACGATGGGATAAACGGTCGCTGCTGCCTGTTTAGAAGGCCCCAACAATTTGAGAGGTCTCTTCCGAACAACGATTCCGAACCATTTTCAGCAAAAACGGACGTTATAGGTCAAGTCACACCGGCCGTACTCGGCTCAAAATGGTCGGATCGACCTGGGACTCGGCCGACAGCTTTTTTTATGGTTCTCTTCAAAATAAACACTGCAACAGCCCTTCCCAGAAAAAAATGTTTTTTCGACCTCTCCTAACGTTGAAGCCCAACCAGCGATTTTCCGGTTTTTCAGCGCCCCGAATCACACACTCACACACTCATCAAGTAGTTTTCTTACTTGTCTATCTGATAAAGCTTCGAAAACTGATCTAGAGGCTTTTATCGCAAAAATCACACGGTGTGATGAGGACTGTTTTCAAGGCTCAAATAACACCGTCACATTTACAGCCGTCACACCGGCCGTAATCGGCTCAAAATGGTAGCTTTATTGGCCGGCAGCTTTATTTTTGATGATCCTCTTCGAAACAAACACTGCAACAGCCCTACCCAGAAAAATTATTTTTTTGACCTCTCCAGACGTCTAACAGACAACGGTTTTCCGATCTCTGGTCAGTATCTCGGATTTCGCTGAAATCTTGACTAGGGGTGTAAGTCAGGGCGCTGAAGACGAATCTGACGTCCGTCGAAACGGTCTTGAAACGGTTGTGGTGGGGCTTCCGTTATGACTGGTAGGATGCAAGGTATCCACGGATTATTGAAAGAACATAAAGCCTAGCATTCTCCAGCTTCTCCTATCTTGCAACCTCGGCATTTTCGTATAGTATTTTCAAACTGTTTTTCTGCCTTCGAGGTTACTATTGTGGACAGATTTTATTTGTTCGGCCTGAGCGTTTCGACGATGATCGTCGTCTTCAGAGGCCTGGAAAGCAGTACAAGGTTATGATATGCTCTCTAGACCATCAAATACTGCCACAGCTCTAGCGTTTCCGAAAGCCCCTCAAGTTAGAAACGCGAAAGCTCAGTCAAAAAGATTCAGGAACTCACACATCTATCCGCCCACCGAGCAGCGTTACGTCTGCTGTTAACGAGAGACCAGTAAAGAATGGATGGTGCCGCGCGTTGTGCCATTTGATAGTAGATGATAGGCACGCACACGCACGCGCCACTAACTGGCCAAATTTAGAGGTCGCAATGCGGAATGAACGGCAAGAGGTCGTTTGTTATGGACGGAATCTTGAAACGGCTGTTCATTGTTGGGTTCCTGGCGTATATCCAGAAAGCCTCCAACGCTTTTCGCGCCGAAATATCCGTCTCAACTGCCAAAATGGCGCGCGTGACATTTAAATCTTCACCGCTGTGATCGTCAATTCTGTGCTTGCCCAATGTTGTTGTTATGACGCTACGCCTTTTACCGGCCAGATGTTCCTTCACACGTGTAGCGAGCATTCTTCCTGTCTCCCCAATATAGGTAGCTCGGCATGCTTCACATTCAATCTGGTAGATTACCCCTACTTTCGAACAGTCTCCAACTGTACCATATTGGCATACAACACAGTTTTCTGATACCCACTCAACGTCGTATAACCTATTTCTTACCAACTGACGCTTGATGTTGTCATTAGGTATGCTGACAAGGACAACATCATTGTCGAGGTGTACTCGTGCGATGCTACGCTGTATTGCAGCACTGACCTGGTCAGAAACAAAAGGTACGCACAACGATATCATATTCTGATGTGAGAGCTGTCTCGGCGCTGCATGACGTCTACCATTTCGGTTGAGTGGTACATCGTAACCGTTATTTATAGCTACAAGTGAGGCCAATCTTTTCGATTCTTGGCGCTCTCCTTCGCCTGTGCACATTTCTGTTGCTGTTCGGAACATGTTACGCACAACCGCTCGTTTCATAGCAGTGGGGTGAGCTGATGTTGAATGAATCAAGATGTTTTTGCAACGTGGTTTCCTGTACCACTTAACTCGAACAGTGCCTGCAGACAAGTTGAATTGCGTGTTGAGGAAGGCAAGCCACCCATTGCTCGGGGTTTCTCGTGTAAGTCGTATGTACTGTGCCTGTTCGTTGAGTATTCGAAACGAGCGGTTGTGCGTAACATGTTCCATACAGCAACAGAAATGTGCACAGGCGAAGGAGAGCGCCAAGAATCGAAAAGATTGGCCTCACTTGTAGCTATAAATAACGGTTACGATGTACCACTCAACCGAAATGGTAGACGTCATGCAGCGCCGAGACAGCTCTCACATCAGAATAGGATATCGTTGTGCGTACCTTTTGTTTCTGACCAGGTCAGTGCTGCAATACAGCGTAGCATCGCACGAGTACACCTCGACAATGATGTTGTCCTTGTCAGCATACCTAATGACAACATCAAGCGTCAGTTGGTAAGAAATAGGTTATACGACGTTGAGTGTGTATCAGAAAACTGTGTTGTATGCCAATATGGTACAGTTGGAGACTGTTCGAAAGTAGGGGTAATCTACCAGATTGAATGTGAAGCATGCCGAGCTACCTATATTGGGGAGACAGGAAGAATGCTCGCTACACGTGTGAAGGAACATCTGGCCGGTAAAAGGCGTAGCGTCATAACAACAACATTGGGCAAGCACAGAATTGACGATCACAGCGGTGAAGATTTAAATGTCACGCGCGCCATTTTGGCAGTTGAGACGGATATTTCGGCGCGAAAAGCGTTGGAGGCTTTCTGGATATACGCCAGGAACCCAACAATGAACAGCCGTTTCGAGATTCCGTCCATAACAAACGACCTCTTGCCGTTCATTCCGCATTGCGACCTCTAAATTTGGCCAGTTAGTGGCGCGTGCGTGTGCGTGCCTATCATCTACTATCAAATGGCACAACGCGCGGCACCATCCAATCTTTACTGGTCCCTCGTTAACAGCAGACGTAACGCTGCTCGGTGGGCGGATAGATGTGTGAGTTCCTGAATCTTTTTGACTGAGCTTTCGCGTTTCTAACTTGAGGAGCTTTCGGAAACGCTAGAGCTGTGGCAGTATTTGGTGGTCTAGAGAGCATATCATAACCTTGTACTGCTTTCCAGGCCTCTGAAGACGACGATCATCGTCGAAACGCTCGGGCCGAACAAATAAAATCTGTCCACAATATTATCCTCGAAGGCAGAAAAACAGTTTAAAAATAAAGCCTAGCCTGCTAGGATGAGTCCGAGCGGAGTAAGCAGAGGAGCGGTCGGTCATGGCAAAATATAAGTGATAAGAAGATTTTGATATAAGCCGAATAAGCCTTGCTTCGACCGGCTCAAAATGAGCGACCTAGGCTATGTGTAAGCAGCAACGAAACCTCGAGACCCGCAAGGAATGATCTGCTGTTGCCTGTGCAGCTCACAAACTGACCCTTGTAATCACGACGCAGGAAGAAATGCAATGAACCTCACCCAAACATTGCTATGAAGAAGTACTTCCTATTCGGTTCACCAACCTGGATCAATGGGAGATCTACCTAACGATCTGCAGAAGAGGAAATTGATTTCGGATTCCTTCAAATGACGATGCTCCACCGTGTCTGATGGCTGCAAGTTTTCAGTCATAAGTACACAACATTCTCATCATTTACCTGGTGCTGCTCGTAAGTCTCAGACGGCTGTTACAGAATTTATCTGTCACACCGCAGGAGCGAAAGCAAGAAAATGTCACATAAAAGGTGATAAATGACGCCAGAACATCTATTATTGTGGAACACGTGAACGCAAGCCTCCACCACTTCGCTACATTTTTTGAAACTCTTCCAAACGAAGAGAGCCTTTCAGTAGATTTCACACTCAAATTCAAGGTCTGAAAAAAAGTGCAGCACCGAGTAAATTTTCTGCAAACGTTTTGTTGCATCTTTGCTAGCACAGAGCGCCCCATCGCCACAACTCCCTTTAAAATTGACGGAATGAATTTTCAGAGTTTTCATGTTTCTGTTAGTGAGGTGAATACAATGGTATGTCAAAAGTCTTCCTGGCTCCGGTGTTTCATCGTAATACTTGTTGTTCTTTCTGTGATTCCCAATGACCACAGGTCGAAACAGGTCACATTTCTCCTATGGTGACCGTCTAATCAGTTCACAATGAGGTAATTTAATGTCGGAATATACAATTTTTGATTGATTTCGGGAACTAACTCGGTTATTTCGCATCACTATTGTATGGTACTAGATGAAAGCTGTTCAAAAATGGCATCAAAATTGAATTTGTAGGACTCTGAAACAAGTTATGGCTATGTGGCGCTCTGTGCGCGCGAAATGGCCGCGAATCGCCGTTTTTGCGAGAAAAAAATCTGCCCGGTACGGTAAGAGGGAAATTTTTGGCATTATGACGGACCGGAGGCCTGCGCCTTCCCCCCCACCCGGTGTCCAAGGCTGCGGCCCCCGTCTGTGATCGTCACACCGTACGCCTATGAAACTTAGATTCGAAGTGCAGAGACAGCACGATGTACTGGATCAATAATAAAACTTCACGATCGCCTTAGTTTTGAGCAAACGGGTAAGAAGAGTTACTGTCAGAAGCAAAACCTATTCACAGTTTCACAAATGTAGCTCCAAGGGCAGAAAACACAGAATATGTACATTCATAAATTCCGAAAAAAAAGCAAGAGTCATGCTCTGTAGAGAAATTCCGATAGTGCTATCAGTAGCTATGGACTGGTTATCGTTTGAATCTGCCACTGTCCAAGTCCGCGATGAAAGAGCTCGCGAAATATATCAGCTCTGGAGCCCGACCACTACAATATGCAAGAATGAGTGCTATATTTCCTGTTCGAGAACCCCCACATCTGAAAGCCTTTCCCTTGTTTGTCTGAGATTCAACCGATAATTCCGAAGAGGTCATGAACCGAGAAGCGAATCCACCAGATGCTAAGTGATTCGTATACATTTGTACGAGTCTAATTAGGGAGCGCGTCATTAGCGTGGTTCGCACTTTCGTTCACACCTAACTATCTGCGCTCGCACCTCCATGGTTAACGACGCCACCAAGGCTCGTGAAGAAGAGTCCTGGCGCTCAAACAAAGGCCCCAATATTGACTGCGCAAATAGCGGATTAAGTGTTAACCCACTGGAGATTTAATCAAGGAAGTTGAAAGATTGTTTTTTTAATCAGCTGCTATAATTGCAAAGTGGCGCAATATATGAGCAAGCAGTGTAAAGGGAAGGCATTGAAGAAAAATATAGATTTGTAAATTGATGACAATGATTAGAAGAAAATAAAAATCCCATAATGGTGATTGAAATATGACATGTGACTATAATGATAAAGTGTTTCAAAATGTAAACACGCAGAAAAGTGCGCAAGGTAAAAATTAACTTATAAAAATGTAAATCGAAAATAAAAATAATGTAAAAAATAGTAATGAATGATAAAAAAAATTAAACCAGCATGAATATAGGAAATTTGGTAAGAAAGGCGACTTCATGACGCAGACTTCAACGGAAATTGCTCTAAATCATTCTTGCCAAGGAAAAATGTTTCTCACCTTATCCATGTGGCATGCGCAATACGTGATAAAATGGAGTACAACACTCTCCTGTGACCTATCCCCCTATAAATGTATAGATGTGTATAGGAAATATTCTTGAAAAACATTAATATAGGTAATTATATAGAGATATAAACCAGATATTTAATAGGAATGATCATAATCCCTGAAAGATGCGTTGTGTAATTCACATCAATAATTATTACAACCAATGATGATTAAAGTAATACATATGCGCTACTTTATCAAGAATGCAATAGATCGTGAACTGCAGGTTAACAAATGATAAAAAGCATCGCTATTGGTGTAACAATGCAAATACTTTCATCAAATGCAAACTAAACATCCACAGATTTTTGAAATACTTCAAAAATTGTGCAAAAGAAAACAGCAGCAGGGGAGTTTTAGGTCAGAGTGGAATACAGCGAAGAAAAATAGAATATTGTTGCCCTAGGGCGAGTATACGCCAAGCTCTTGGCCTTTACCTCGGTCGACTCAGAATGGGATCAGTATTGGGCCACTTGGATGAGCGCTAGTAGTCCTCTGTAGGAGGTAAGCTAGCGTCGCTAAAGCGTCGGAGGTGCGAGCGCAGATAATTAAGTGCAAAGAAAGGTGCGAGCACCGCTAATGACGGGTTCCCTAATAAAAATCATACAAACATCCTGTGTTCCCTGCTAAGGGGTTGAGCAGAGTGCCAACAGGGCGCGGCGCGGCCTGATGGTGGTGAGCCGTAATGATAGATCGCGTCGACCTGTCAATACTGCTCTCCATCATCAGGCCGCGCCGCGCCATGTTTGAACTCTGCTCAACCCCTAATAGCCACTGCCAACATCCTCGGGACGTCTTGAAAAGTGCATCTGGCTTCCGATGACGTCATAGGGACGTCGTGAAAAAAGCATCTGGCTTCTGATGACGTCATCGGGACGACGTGAAAACTGCATCTAGCTTCTGATGACGTTATCGAGGCGTAGTGAAAAGTGCATCTGGCTTCAGATGACGTCATCAGAACGTCTTGAGAAGTGCATTTGGCTTCTGATAACGTCATCGGGACCAGGGCTGAGCGTAACTGAATTATGCAATTTCGTAAATCGTAATTTCCGAAATTTCTCGTGATTCGTAAATCGTAATTCGTAATTCGTAACTGATAATGAATAATAATCCCACACATGGCCCGAACCTCACTCGATCTAGGAACATCTCAGGAGTTCAGTGAATGAAGTGTTTCTATATAAAAGGAGGTTTGAGGTTGAGGTTCAAAATGAAACTGTTTTAAGCAGTACTTGAAGAAATTCCCTGTATATATAAGTGGGATAAATACCAATGAAATACACAAAACTGAAACTCTATGCGTATTCAAGTACCAAACCTGTGCCACGTCTGAAACACAGGGAAGCACAAAAATATAAAGAACCATAGCCGCAATAAACACAGTTCGATCCAAGCTAAGGAGGTAAACATTGTGATGAGGAAAAAATCGCGGTTCGATGGTTTTAGACACGATCGATCAAGGGAAGGATACTTGGACAAAGTGGTTATTTTAAAGAGGATATATGTACGTTTCCGAAACCACTTTCTGAACCATTCGAGTCTGCCCTCTACATTTATGAAGCGTTACTCCGAATGCATTTATTAGCTCTCCTTCCCATAAACAGAAGTTTGTTGCGATGGAAATAGCGGTTCGCAATGTTTAGGTTGCTTGGGAATCTGAATTTCAAAAAGGTGAAGGTTCCCTCCAGATCTCTGATTCCAAAAATGACAAAACTCTTACCCTTCTTTTTTCTTTGCATTTGCTTTGAATTTGCTCGAATCTCCCACTTTGAAAACATTTGATAACCTTTTTGAAAAGATGATAGACTGCTGTCAAAACTTTGCTTGAAACATTCCTCATCGAATCGGGAAATTATCAGTTTTTCTCTCGCAGCTGATATTTATCACATCTTAATTCAGGGACTCCCGTAAAACTCTTCGTCGGATAATGTTTTCAGGTTAGAAAAATGATCTCCTGATCCTTCAGCAAATTTCAATTCACGAAATGACAGTTTTCGACCGTAACTTTTAGACCGCTGAACATTCGCGGTGAAGGTTGTGGGTTCCAAACTTTATTTGCTCCATAAGCCAGCTAGGCCTTCAGAGCCGAACCCCATATTTAATTTGTGTAGCGGGATGGAGCTCTGGGCCGCAGTTGCAGACGATGGCGTTTGCAGACTGCAGTCCGACGATAAATGTGCTGGGACGAAGACTAGCCGTGGCAGGACCTCGTAGCCCCGACTACACCTGTCTGCAATATGTAAGTGTACACCTGTCTGCAATATGTAAGTGCTGCAACAGCGGTTTTGTGCAACTCCGGACCGGAATCTCGCTCCGTTATAGGCAGTAGCTCTACTATATGACTGCGTCTCTCGCGTTCATGATGGCGGATGAAAGCATTCCATGGAGATGAACCACTGTGGAGCTCGGTTCCGCCGAGCTGGCTCGCATGTGTAACAAGTAAAGGTTGGAACACTTCAATACTTTTGAGTCGGTCAGCGTGAGAAGCAGAGCGGTCGGTCATACCTGAATCTCGTTATCAACTATTATATTACGCAATGTCATGTTGTCTACGCTTGGCTGGGAATAACAAGATTTACCCGAAAGCAGAGATTGGAAAGAATAATCAAATATCAAGAATGTGAAAGAAGTGCTACATTTATCAATGCTCTAGACCCCAAACTTATATCGTTCTTTCAACCGCATTTTCACGAATTGTTACGATTCGTTACGATTTTGGGCCGAAATTTCGTAAATCGTAAATCGTAACAAAAATGCCAAAAACACCCGTAATTCGTAAGTCGTAAAACGTAATTCATGATTACGCACAGCCCTGATCGGGACGTCTTGAAAAGTGCATTTGGCTTCTGATAACGTCATCGGGACGTCTTGAAAAGTGCATCTGGCTTCCGATGACGTCATGGGGACGTCGTGAAAAGTGCAGCTGGCTTCTTTTGACGTCATCCGGACGTCGTGAAAAGTGCATCCGGCTTCTGATGAGGGACGTCTTGAAAAAAGCATCTGGCTTCTGATGACGTCATCGGGACGACGTGAAAACTGCATCTAGCTTCTGATGACGTTATCGAGGCGTAGAGAAAAGTGCATTTGGCTTCTGATAACGTCACCGGGACGTCTTGAAAAGTGCATCTGGCTTCTGATGACGTCATCGGGACGACGTGAAAAGTGCAGCTGGCTTCTTTTGACGTCATCCGGACGTCGTGAAAAGTGCATCCGGCTTCTGATGAGGGACGTCTTGAAAAAAGCATCTGGCTTCTGATGACGTCATCGGGACAATGTGAAAACTGCATCTAGCTTCCGATGACGTCATCGGGACGACGTGAAAAGTGCAGCTGGCTTCTGTTGACGTCATCCGGACGTCGTGAAAAGTGCATCCGGCTTCTGATGAGGGACGTCTTGAAAAGTGCATCTGGCTTCTGATGACGTCATCGCGACGTCTTGAAAAAAGCATTTGGCTGCCGATGACATCATGAAGACGTCGTTAAAAGTGCATCTGGCTTCTCATGACGTCATCGGGACGACGTGAAAAGTGCATCTGGCTTCTGATGAGGGACGTCTTGAAAGGTGCATCTGGCTTCTGATGACGTCATCGCGACGTCTTGAAAAAAGCATTTGGCTTCCGATGACATCATGAAGACGTCGTTAAAAGTGCATCTGGCTTCTCATGACGTCATCGGGACGACGTGAAAAGTGCATCTGGCTTCTGTTGACGTCATCGGGACGTCGTGAAAAGTGCATTTGGCTTCTCATAACGTCATCGGGACGTCGTTAAAAGTGCATCTGGCTTCTGATGACGTCATCGGGACGTCTTGAAAAGTGCATTTGGCTTCTCATAACGTCATCGGGACGTCGTTAAAAGTGCATCTGGCTTCTGATGACGTCATCGGGACGTCGTGAAAGGCGCGTCTGGCTTCTGATGACGTCATCGGGACGTCTTGAAAAGTGCATCTGGCTTCTGATGACGTCATCAGGAAGTCGTGAAAAGTGCGTCTGGCTTCTGATGACGTTATCGGGACGTCTTGAAAACTGCATCTGGCTTCCGATGACGTTATCGGGACGTCGTGAAAAGTGCATCGGGCTTCTGATGACGCGATCGGGACGTCTTGAAAAGTGCATCTGGCTTCTGATGACGTCATCGGGACGTCGTGAAAAGTGCGTCTGGCTTCTGATGACGTCATCGGGACGTCGTGAAAAGTGCATCTGGCTTCTGATGACGTTATCGGGACGTCGGGAAAAGTGCATCGGGCTTCTGATGACGTCATCGGGACGTCTTGAAAAGTCCATCTGGCTTCTGATGACGTCATCGGGACGTCGTGAAAACTGCATCTGGCTTCTGATGACGTTATCGGGACGTCGTGAAAAGTGCATCTGGCTTCTGATGACGCCATCGGGACGTCTTGAAAAGTGCATCTGGCTTCTGATGACGTCATCGGGACGTCGTGAAAAGTGCATCTGGCTTCTGACGACGTTATCGGGACGTCGGGAAAAGTGCATCGGGCTTCTGATGACCTTATCGGGACGTCTTGAAAACTACATCTGGCTTCTGATGACGTTATCGGGACGTCGTGAAAACTGCATCTGGCTTCTGATGACGTTATCGGGACGTCGTGAAAAGTGCATCGGGCTTCTGATGACGCCATCGGGACGTCTTGAAAAGTGCATCTGGCTTCTGATGACGTCATCGGGACGTCGTGAAAAGTGCGTCTGGCTTCTGATGACGTCATCGGGACGTCGTGAAAAGTGCATCTGGCTTCTGATGACGCTATCGGGACGTCGTGAAAAGTGCATCGGGCTTCTGATGACGCCATCGGGACGTCTTGAAAAGTGCATCTGGCTTCTGATGACGTCATCGGGACGTCGTGAAAAGTGCGTCTGGCTTCTGATGACGTCATCGGGACGTCTTGAGAAGTCCATCTGGCTTCTGATGACGTCATCGGGACGTCTTGAAAAGTGCATCTGGCTTCTGATGACGTTATCGGGACGTCGTGAAAAGTGCATCGGGCTTCTGATGACGCCATCGGGACGTCTTGAAAAGTGCATCTGGCTTCTGATGACGTCATCGGGACGTCGTGAAAAGTGCATCTGGCTTCTGACGACGTTATCGGGACGTCGGGAAAAGTGCATCGGGCTTCTGATGACGTTATCGGGACGTCTTGAAAACTGCATCTGGCTTCTGATGACGTTATCGGGACGTCGTGAAAAGTGCATCGGGCTTCTGATGACGCCATCGGGACGTCTTGAAAAGTGCATCTGGCTTCTGATGACGTCATCGGGACGTCGTGAAAAGTGCATCGGGCTTCTGATGACGTCATCGGGACGTCTTGAAACTTCTGATGACGTCGTCGGGACGTCGCGAAAAGTGCATCTGGCTTCTGATGACGTCATCGGGACGTCGTAAAAAGTGCATTTGGCTTCTGATGACGCCATCGGGACGTCTTGAAAAGTGCATCTGGCTTCTGATGACGTCATCGGGACGTCGTGAAAAGTGCGTCTGGCTTCTGATGACGTTATCGGGACGTCGTGAAAAGTGCATCGGGCTTCTGATGACGCCATCGGGACGTCTTGAAAAGTGCATCTGGCTTCTGATGACGTCATCGGGACGTCTTTAAAAGTGCATCTGGCTTCTGATGACGTCACCGGGACGTCTTGAAACGTGCATCTGGCTTCTGATGACGTCAACGGGGCGTCTTGAAGAGTGCATCTGGCTTCCGATGACGTCATGGGGACGTCGAGAAAACAGCATCTGGCTTCTGATGACGTTATCGGGACGTCGTGAAAAGTGCATCGGGCTTCTGATGGCGTCATCGGGACGTCTTGAAACTTCTGATGACGTCGTCGGGACGTCGCGAAAAGTGCATCTGGCTTCTGATGACGTCATGGGGACGTCGTAAAAAGTGCATTTGGCTTCTGATGACGTTATCGGGACGTCTTGAGAAGTGCATCTGGCTTCTGATGACGTCATCGGGACGTCGTGAAAAGTGCGTCTGGCTTCTGATGACGTCATCGGGACGTCGTGAAAGTGCATCTGGCTTCTGATGACGTCATCGGGACGTCGTGAAAAGTGCATTTGGCTTCTGATGACGTCATCGCGACGTCGTGAAAAGTGCATCTGGCTTCTGATGACGTCATCGGGACGTCGTCTTTACTTCTGCTGAGCTTTATGAGCCTTTCGCACACAGCCTTTGCGCTCACTTCAGTTTCAGAAGGATAGCCGATAATGGATCCAGAATTGAACTAACCAGGTGTTCCAGAGGCGATTTCGCTTTATGTAGATTTCTGTGATTATAACTCTCTCACAAAGACGAGAAGTCGGTGTACTCTAGCAGCCTATGTATGCACCGAACACGGTTCGGCGTGATATATCACAAAGGGGGGGGGGTCGAACCCGTCGACATCCGGTGGGATGGGGTCGGACCTACAACCAAGATGGACATCTATCAATCCGGGGGGGGTTGAGAGCCATACCGTTAGTATAAAAAAATGACGGCAATAGAGATTACAATAAGAGGTCAAAACAAAACTGGAGCTCACACTGAGAGAGCAAAATGAGACAAGAGGCCAAAAAAGAAACTGAATAGTGAGAAACAACTGCGAAAAAGCAAATGAGGCAAGATATGTGTAGTAATCGGCCGAGCCGCTGCAGACGGGTGAACTAATGGTTTATTGGTCACTGAAGAACTATCACAAACAAAGGTGATTGAGTCGCCCTCCTGACTACATCGTAGCCGGCGCGAGTTTGACGGGCTCGGTTAACATAGCAATTACGAGAGGCATTGCAAAACAACTTTGACAGTGAAAGGTCGCAATGGTCATAGAGCATGTGAGCACAAACATAACACAACTAAGATTACTATTGTTCCTACAACACCTCGCCCCTTGAGTATCACACGTAGGTCTTCATGGACCACTGGAGATTGGTGGTTCCGTGTAGAACGTCGTGGTTGTTGACGTGCGGGATGCGATGTTGATGGTGTGGGTTTTGGTGGTGGGTCAGATTGAGCACTGTGATTGAACAGATGTAAATCGTATACTTCCAAGAGTTTGTTCGTTAATGCAGCGTCGTCTCTTAGTCGTAACTGATTGATGTGGCGCTTCCACTGTTCCGATCCGCAGCGCACTATGTAGGTAGAGCTCTCGGTACCACTGAGAACGATGCCAGGTGCCCAAGTACGCTTCTGTGTGCGGTAGTCTTTGACGTACACAGCGTCGTCGACATCGAAGTGACGACTTCGAGCGCCATGTCGACGGTTGTATTGCTGCTCCAACTTGACGTCTCGTAGTCCGTGAGTGACGTCACTGGGAGACAACAGGTCGAGTTCGGTTCGCGATCGACGTCCCAGGAAGTTTTCGGCTGGGGAAAGTTGGTTTGGTCCTGTTGGACACGGTGTCGATCGGTATGCCATGAGGAACGTTTGGAGGGCATCCGGCGTAGGTTCCTCCCCCTTCAACTTTGCGAGTCATCGCTTGAAGGTATCCACAAAGCGTTCTGCTTGTCCGTTGCTTTGCGGGTGAAAGGGTGGCGAACGGAGATGAGTAATGCCTCAAGAACGGCAAAACGTCGCAAACTGAGCGGACGTGAACTGCGTGCCGTTATCGGTGACAAGTGTCTCCTGATTACCGAACTGTGCGAAGACCTCCATCGCTGGAATAGTGGCAGATGACATGATTGAAGTCATCTGAACGATTTATAGCCACTTGGAATACGCGTCTACTATGATCAAGTAGAACTGTCCTTCTAGCGGTCCGGTGAAGTCTGCATGTACTCGTGTCCACGGAGATACCGGTTTCGGCCAAGAATGCAGTTCAGCTTCTACAGGATCTTTGAAAGCTGTTGCACACTTGCTGCAAGTCCTAACAAGGGCTTCAATGTCTTTGTCAAGTGTCGGCCAATAGACGTGACTACGTTCCAGCATCTTCATCCTTGTCTGTCCAGGATGGGCCTTGTGAAGCGTCGAGAGTACAGGGCTTTGTAGTGATCTTGGGATCACTATTCAAGAAGCAGTGATGAGACAGTTGTTCACGGTTGTTAACGTGTCTCTGCGGTTGTAGTAGTGTCACAAAGGAGAATCGCGGTTGAGCTTGGGCCAGCAACCGAATTTCGTGTAGTCGATCACTTACTTGATCAGACCACCTGCTAACGTAGCGGAGCACACAGATTCGGCAGAAACTGGAAGATGACGACAGTTATGTGCGAACTCGGCTGTGATAACCTCATCAACAGAGGCTATCACGTAGTCTTCCGATTCGAGAGAATGTGATGCTATGAGACGTGAAAGAACATCGACTTGTTCAAAATCTCTCGTGTTGACGTACTCAACGGTGAAGTCATAGTTGAGTAGTGTAGTGGCCCAACGCTGAAGACGGTTGGCACTGTATACCGGCATTCCTTTCTTGCTCCGAAAGATCGAAAGGAGTGGTTTGTGGTCAGTCTTCAACGTGAAGTGACGCCCGTGCACGAAACGGTGGAATTTCCGCACGGCAGAGATGAGAGCCAGCGCTTCCTTTTCTAGCTGGCTGTAGTTCTTCTGCGCAGAGGCCAAGCAACGACTTGCGTGGTAGATGACTTTCTGGGCTCCATCTGCGAAGCGATGAGACAGTGATGCTCCGATCCCGTAGTTTGGGGCGTCTGCAGCGACAATGATTGGTCGACTCGGATCTAAATGTGTCAACAGTAGATCCGAGTTCAATGCCGCTTTGATTTCGCAGAAGAATGATTCGCACTGCGCTTTCCACGTATAAACGGCGTCCTTCTTTGCAAGGGCGTTCAACAGCACGCGTAGATTGTGCAAATCTTTGACGAATGTTCCATAGAAGTTGACGAGTCCGAGGAAAGCGCAGATCTGGCTTATGTTTCTCGGTGATGGCATTTCTTGGATCGCTCTGATCTTTGCAGGATCAGGACGGCGTCCCTGAGCATTGATGACGAAGCCCAGATAAGTGATTTCGGTCTGCAAGAAGAAGCACTTCTCTAGCCAATCACGGAATCCATAGTCTTGGATCCTCTGGAACACGACTTCAAGACGACTGTTGTGTTCCTCGATGGTGCTACCCGTGACCAATATGTCGTCGAGGTAGGCAGCAGTTCCTTCCAAACCAGCAGTCAGGGCATCGATATGCTGCTGGAAGATACCTGGAGCAGGCTTGACTCCAAACGGTAGTAGATTGAAGCGGTATAATCCTCTGTGAGCATTGACGGTCAGGAGAGGTTTGAGTCGTCGCCCACTTCCAACTAAAGGTATGCTTCAGCGAGGTCAAGCTGCGAGAAGTATCGACCTCCATTCAGCTTTGAGAAGATGTCATCCGGTGTTGGAAGTGGGTGCTGGTGCTGCCCAAGTGCTTCATTCAGTCCTGTTGAAAAATCTGCACAGAGTCAAATGGTTCCGTTCTTCTTCTGAACGGTGACGATGGGTGCGGCCCATATTGAATGATCTACGGGCGATAACACGTTGGCAGCCACCAGACCGTCGATTTCTTGAGTGATACGCGGCAGAGCTGGATACGGAACAGGTCTAGCCTTGAAAAATACAGGCTTGGCATCGGGCTTCAGCACGAACTTTGCTTTCGACTTTGTGCATCGCCCCAATCCTGGTGCAAACATTGCGGCAAACTGCCTCTTCAAGTAGTGTTAGTGTTCGATGCAGTGTAGAGAGTGTCGACGATGATACGTTGCAAATGGAGCCTTCAGCCGGAAGACGATACAGCGACTCGTGTTGGGCTATCCAGTCAATACCCAACAAAGAAGCAGTGTCAGCAACGTAACATGTACCCCGTCCACGGTGTCCGTCAATGTAGAAGTTGCATTCGCATCTTCCGCAAACCCTAATCGGCTTGTGGTTGGGGGATTTAAGAGTGACGAGAGATGGCAGTAACTTCGGTCAGCCAATTGCCTTCCAATCGGCTTCGCTTTGTAATATGACATCGGCTCCAGTGTCGAGACGCATCCGTATCCTGGTATCATTGATCTGTACTTTCCAATAGATACGTTTGGCTGGAGCGATATCTGATGACGTAGAGGCGATAACGAAGTTGTCCGTTCACCGTTGCTTCGTTTCGGATTCTGTTTTCTTCGTCTTGGAGTTCTTGCAAAATCCCCTTTCGTAGCCAGTGACTTTGCAGTCATGACACGCTTTGTTGATGAACGTGCATTCTTTAGCTCCACATCGGAAACATGGAGAAGGCGGTTCACGATCGCGGCCTGTCTTCGATCTGACTGCATTGGTGTTGGATCGTGGCAACGATGTTAACTGTTCGAGAAGAGCAGCGTCTTGTCGAATATCAATGAATTGCTGAATCTCAGAAGTGAGATCTTTCAGCGTTGTCTGAGGATTGCTCTCCATTTTGCGTAGAGCACGGGCACGTATATCCGCATCCGTTGGTGAGGCGAGGCCACAAATCCACACGAGGCACTTCATTTGCTCGGGAGTGAAGTCGTTGAATTCTGCCATTTCGTGCCATAGATTGACAAGTCTTGTGTAGTAACGCAGCGTTTCGCCATCACGTTTGTCTTGAGATAAACGTAACGACAGGCAAAGATCGAAATGTTATGTCCAAAAAGCTTCTTCAGAGTTTTCACAGTATCCGACAAGGATACATCAGGAGCTTTCAAAGGCAGAATGTGGCTCGTGGAGCGTGCGTATGTCACAGCATCCAGCTTGGAGACGATTAATCTAGCTCTCGCAGAATCATCCAGAGTGGCGCCATCCTTGGAAATTACGTCTTCGTATCGGTTGTGCCACACGTCACAAGTGCAGCCGTTGTCCGGGTCATAACTGAACTCGGGCAGGCGCGTCGACAATGAGTTTGTGACGAACTCTGTGGTAGCTACTGGAGCTGTCGCGGCAGTTGGTCGTACGTTAGAGACCATGCCCTCCATGCGAGTCATCATCTCGTTGAACATCTCCAGCTGAGAATTCGCTTGAGCTTCCAGAATCTTACGAAGCGTTTCAGCGTCCATATCTAGATTCTGACGTGTGAATGTTGCACGTTCACGATGCTCGTCTTCAGATCGAGATCAGATCTGGCACTCTACCAGCAGCTGAACCTGTTAGAAGGTCAACGTCGAGCTGGTTGAGTGATTTGATCGGCTGACACAGGTTCGATACCTGTCTATGTCAGGTTCCGATCAGCTGACACAGGTTTGCGACCTGTCTTGGTCAGCGGCGACGGCAGGAACTCGGCCGGGCTAAAAATAACGAGCCGGGGTTGCTCGATCAGCTTTTCGACCGGGATCTGGGCGAGATCCGGGGCTGATTTGGTGACGTTGAGCGTTAAGTCCTCGATCCCGATCGCCAGTTGTTGTAGACGGCCGAGCTGCTGCAGACGAGTGAACTAATGGTTTATTAGTCACTGAAGAACTATCACAAACAATGATGATTGAGGCGCCCCCCTAACTACATCGTAGTCGTGGGTTTGACGGGCTCGGTTAAAGGCAGGGTTCGCGATAAAAACAACTTTTGAGCTCTCTTTATAAGAATGCAGATTTGGCCATCGCAAAAGTAAAAATACGTGAAAAAACCGGGAATTCGCGGGGAAAACGCTCAAAAACAAAGTATAACGGCTAATTACCGGTGTCGGCCGGCCCCCTAATTAACGCGATTTTCATTAATGCTCGCTTATTCGATATTAATTTCGCTGTTAAAGCGATCAGTGGCCTCCAGAAATGCTCAGAAATTAGTTAAGAAGCAGAATAAAAGTTGACAAACAAGCTTTTACCCAAATCTCGATAATTGGGGGCGGGAGGACACCAAGCCATAACTTGCTCCTGAGCGTTTTTTCTCAAATTTTTTACCTATTTTCACTTTTGTGATGGCCAGATCTACTATTCCATGGGTATAGCACAACATCCGATTTTATCGAGAACCCTGCCTTTAACATAGCAATTACGAGAGGCATTGCAAAACAACATTGACAGTGAAAGGTCACAATGGTCATAGAGCATGTGAACACAAACATAACACAACTAGGATTATTATTGTTCCTACAACAATATTAAATGGAGATGTAAAAATAAGGCAGGAACACACAAGAAGGGCTTACAATTCACTGGTGATGAAGCATGCAAGACAATAGACGACAGTAGCATGGCCATCGTTAATGACCCTAACATGGAGGAGTCGTGGCCAGGTGAAGTGTGTCACCAAAGTGCTCCTGGATATGTCAGCAGCAGTGGTCTTGAGTACTCGCTGTCATCGAGGTCATTACAAGCGGACTATTCTGTCAACGAAATGACACATATGCTCTGGAATTTCGTAACCTAAGATGCATTTTTAGGCGATTTGGGATTCACAGGTTCGATCCCGCTAAAGGTAGAAAAATTCGCAATTCTGAGAAATAATGGATAGTTGACTGTTTGAGAAGAGCATTGTCCACTATTATATCTCTTGCAATTTACTCCACGAAATTGACTCGTGTCCAAGATGCGATATCGCCTGAAGCATAGAATTTCTATGCCCTGAGGGCACATACCCTCTATGAAACGGCGTAATTCACATCGCTCGAGGCGCGCACGACGAATGGGCCTACGTCTGCCTCCGCTCTCTCACCGTCTCTAACCTCCGCTCCACACCAGCACGCGTAGGAACCATGTGAACTTCGCTGTTTTATAGCCTTTAGGTGCGGTTGCGGGCGCGGAATCCACATTTTGAATACAAATGTCTGCATGTGAAAGCGCACCCAAAATTTCATGAACGCAGCTTCAAGCCCAAGAGCGGTACATAAGGCGGGTGGAGCCTGTTTTCATGCCCTGAGGGCACATAGGTGCGGTTTCAGGCATGAAAACTACATTAAGTAATTGGCTATACGGATGTGAAAACGCACCCTAAATTTCATGGCCACAGCTTTAAGCCGAACAGCGCTATATAGGGCGGGAGGAGCCTGATTTCATGCCCTGAGGGCACATCGGTGCGGTTTCGGGCAAGAAAATCACGTATAATAATTGGCTATCCGGATTAGAAAACGCATCCGAAAATTCATGAACGCAGCTTTAGCCGAACAGCGCTACATAGGGTGGGGTCCATGAAAAAATCGATAGCTGTGAAATATTAACAAGTATTTAACGAAATTTGAAATAGGGAGTTTCGCGTTGCTACAACGTGCGGAAACCTTAGTCACGAACTCAACTAATCACTTTCATTGTTTTCACCGGTTAAAAACTGTCTTCGAAGACCCATTTTTGGGTGTGATACAATCGATTGTTGTAGCAACGCGAAACTCCCTAATTCAAATTTCGTTAAATACTTGTGAATATTTCACAGCTAACGATTTTTTCATGGACCTCACCCTATGTAGCGCTGTTCGGCTAAAGCTGCGTTCATGAATTTTGGATGCGTTTTCTAATCCGGATAGCCAATTATTATACGTGATTTTCTTGCCCGAAACCGCACCGATATGCCCTCAGAGCGCTAATGAATGTTCAGCCATTGAACAAACATTTGGTGTCATTGTCGCAGAAGAGATGTTTTTGTCTACTTTCGTGGAGAACATTTATTTATTGCATTAATAGGATTAATTGATACAATCGATGCATCAATGTAATTTTGATCTAAAAATTCGTTCACTATAAAAATTGCAAACTGAGGACCTCCCCCCCCCCCCGGACGTCGCCATCACTTTTTCCCAGGGAGGGGGGGGGGCTGAGCAAATCGCTTGACTTGGGTGGGGGGTCGGACCAATGGGTGAGAACCAACCGAGGGTTTTCCTTCCCCTCCCAGAAACAGGATTAATTGCTTCGCGGAAATACGGCGTGGCGAAGTGTGACGGCCAAGCCCCCCCCCCCCTCGCAGCGATAGCACCCATAAAACAGTCAAACGATTTCAGCTCAGGTAAAACTAGTTGTCCAGAATCGGACAAATAGTTGGCGAGAATCGGTCGACAATCGAGAAGTTGTCCAGAAAGTTGATAGAAGTTGTCGAGAATTCCGAGATTCGCAGTATTTGTCGAGAATTGCGGCCGATTTGTTAAGGATTTCAGAAAAAGTTGCCGAGAATTCGGGGAAACATATGTTTGCCGAGAATTCGGACAGATTTCTCGTCAGCTCCTTCGAAATTTAGAATATATTTCGAATATGGCGAAAATTTCCCAAGAATTCAGGACCTCACTTCAGAACCCTCTTCACACCACATTATTCGAATGTTGCGAAACTGGTTATCAATTATAATGTATTTCACCGATTTCTTGAATATCAAACTAGTTTTTTGGAATTTGTATCTTCTCAAAATAGCGAACATACGAAAACATGGGATTTTTAAGTTAGTGAATTTTGAAAGATTTCGAGCTTTTAAGTACTGATCTTTTTTTGAATGATTGGTAGTTGCAGCACTTGGTTCCAAAATATATTATGCAAGAAGTTACCCAAGAACCATCATAACAACTTTTGGAATTGAGATTGTTAATTCGAATAAATCTCGAATGATTCAGTTCTGACCGAAATTCGCTTCTCTAAACTTTTCAATGGTTGTTTAGTATTATATTGACGTACAGTATGTGAACTTCCGGCGGGTCCACACCTGCAGCCAGCGGTTTGGCCGCTGGTGTGGCCGGCCGGAGGTCCACATTTTGCTAAGAATGGGTCACGAGAGTAAGATATTTGAACCCAGCGTGGCCGATTTATCCTATATACAAACTTTCACCGCCTAAGATAGAGGCTGAACACCGCTACGGTTTAATGGCTCACACCTTTCTCAGGTGTGGTCCCGCCGGAAGTCGGCAATTTTAAAAACCAGGAGCCACGATAGTTGGATATTCGAGTCCAGCGTGGTCGATTTACTCTCTACTCAAACTTGCACCGTCTTAGAGTAATTCCGACGACCACTACACTGATAGCGCTCTGGTGCTGGGCAAGGCCAATAGCGGCCCATGCTGAACGATTTTGTAGACCCACAGTATATACGATGCACAGTTTGCCTCTACCGAACGTGAAACGATCTAGATTGGGAATTCACCAAATGAGTGGGGTGAAACCATCTACGTGGGCTTCTCCTAGTGTTCTTATCAATGGTTCGGCAGGAGCTTAAATTTTTGATAAGTACGTACATGAGTAGTATGTATACAACTATGTGTTAACTGTCGAGAAACGGGCAAGTTGTCGGGAATCGGTCGAGAAGTTGTAGGGAATCGGACGAGAAGTTGTCGGGCATTGTCGAGAATTGGGCGAAAAGTTGTCCAGAATTCTCTAGAGTCCGCGAAAATTGTCCTGCATTTGTACGCCTGCAGGACAACATTTCGCCCGATTCTCGACAACTAGTTTTACCTGAGAGTGGTGCGTTCACAGAAGGAATACACGATCTCGCATGGGGTAAAAAGTGCGAGAGGTAGCTTGCCAGTGAAGCAAATCGGCTTAGCTGCGAACTCGAGCTAAAACAGAAGACCTTTGGCCACAGGAAAGCTCCTCGAACGCATCCCAGAACCGGTAAGACTATGGATGACAGCACCTAATTTCATTTCATAGAATTGAACGGAAGTAAAAAAACAAAGGTGGAAAACGTCATAGTCACAAAACAAGATGCCTAACTACACTCAAAACTGAAACGTTCCTTCTCTGTCATATAGTGCTATATGTTAAAAACCACGAACAAAAGTTCTCATGCTTAATCTGATTACATAACTGCAACATTTACAAAAATGTATAAAATGTACCGAGCACGTCCTCCCAGACTGACGGGCTACTCGTCTCTCGAAAAGTCGTATCCGCCTCATGATTCAACAGAAACAGATCTAGAAAGGCGAATTAAGTTCCTAATCACTAATCCGTTCTACTAGCTATTTAGCGGAAGATAGGAGTACGGGGCGAGGTCATTCCCTTCGTAAGCCAATCACCGTCCTAGAAAAAGGAGGAATCTCCACCGTTTGCCCGATGGAGGGAACAAGCACGCCCTGTACTCCTACCTACCCCTGTACCGCTACTTATTTCTACTCGCTAGACGTTCAGGTAACTGCTGCCGATACAACAAAACCTCAGTGAGACGGTCAAGTGCACTTATCACATTTATTGATCACAACTTATTTATTAACAGTCTAGTGAAAAAGACAGTCACAAGAAGATACGTATTTTATGTACTAAACGAAATGAATATTTCAATGCAACAATATTATCTAGGTCCATCAACGATTGCGGTCTCCCGCGAAATCACAAGTTCATCAAATCGAATCACATAAGCAGTTCCGTTATTCCACCAGTGTGCAGAAACTTGACAGGGAAAATTGCTTGCCTGAATGAGAACCTGTCAATGACGAGGAAAGAAACATAAGAACATTCACACACTATTGTAAGTTTCAGGTTTCTAGTTCGAAAGAAAAAACTTCAATTCAACACACAGAAAATTGATAATTCCTGGTCGTTCAATCGCTTTCAAGCACTTGAATAAAACAAAAAACACAGAAAGAATGCACAACTCGAGACCCGCGACTGTGATGGACTGCTTTAGGACAACTCGTCTAAACAGGGTGAGGCGGAGCGTTGGGTATTTTTTTCAAAATCGGAGCGACCCCCCGTCACATTTTTTTCCAAAATCCAAAATTTTTGCGATTCCCCCTCCGGAAGGCGCCACTTTTGCGATCCCTCCTCCCCGAGTCCGGCCAGTTTATAGTTAATTACTATAAGTTTCAGACGCCGAAAATTCGTTCAGTAGTTGAGCCAAAGCGCCTAAAACCGAATGCTACGATCCTTCCCTTGGGGACCAAAAGTAATCGGGAATTTAATGGGATATCCACAGAATTCTCATTTGTGCACCGAAATTTTTGCGATCCCCACTAATATTCACTTTCGGAACCAAATTTTTGCGACCCCCCGTTACGAAATTTCACAACCCCGCTTGACCCTGCGCCTAAACCTCTATCATTCAGAGAAGTGGGCAATTTGCTTTTTCATATCGCGCCTTGCTATAGCGAGGGAAGCCTTTTTTCACAGCTGATTGCAGTGTGGAAACATTTTCGATTCCCCTAGTTGGGATGGATCACAGGATTTGCAGAATACCAGTTTACCTCGAGTATTGACTGAATAATTCCAGCAACGAACGCAGCACAGTTCAGCATCCCTTTATCTCTCGGTACTGATATGAAAGTATTGACGACAGGTTCCTTCTCGATAAGAAGATCTGAGAGAGAGTAAATCTACGAGAAAAAAAGGCAATCAGACAGTTTACATGTGCATTGATCGTCATTTGAACGCTCCAACTTATCCGCCTCCTTTCCGAATAGGTTCTTCCAAACGGATGACTTGACAAACATAAGCATACCTAGAAGCAGAAAAAAAAAACAATAGTGAAGAAGAGAAAACACCGCAAAAGATCTCGCTTACCCAGCAGTTTTGTTTCCCTGCGATAGCCTTTCTCGCGTAAGGTGATAACATCTAGGAGTCGTATTCCCACATGTTTTCCGTACGAGGCCAGTCTGAGAGGAGAAATGAAGCCATCTCGAGATAACCACAACAGAAACGTTAAGCCAACGGACCGGTCATGGATGTCCGTAACTGTTTCCGACCGCTCCTGCGCATATTTCACCACCTCAGAGAAGAGTAGAGCGAAAGTAGGTAAGCTTACCTAAATAGAGGGGAAATGGCTATCAGGGAAATTAACACCCTGAACACTGACCATATACATCGCGAATGTTCGTTATCGAACCTTCGCCGTAAGGGTGCATCTACGAAACCCAGCATGAACTATGAGTTAGATCAGCATTGGCGTGTAAGAGCACCATTGAACCAGTCAAAATATTGGAAAATTACAGGGTGTTCCATAATTATTGGCGCGCAATATTGATGTGTTTTTCGACAGAACGCTGGATTTTAAGAATAGAGATGGATGCATTTATTCATACTAGTGTTAACTCGGAACAGTGGCTAGATCTGGAAATATCTGCCATCTGTTCGAACACCGTCTCGAAGTAGTCTCAGGAAGACGACGCAGTAGTCACGCAGGTAGTCGTCATTCATTTCATACAAGGCGTTCTCGAATACAGCTTTCCAGTGGGCCAATTGTGCATGTCGACAATCACAGATCTCAAACTCTATCAGGGATCACACTAGAAAGACTGAACTGATTTCGCTTTGTGTGCTTATCCATGGCCTCGTGTGAGGCAGCAGGGTCTGCAGCCGAATCGGAAAGTTCAACAGCGGATCAAAACAATCTCTAGACTCCTTTTCCTACTAGCTGCCAGAATCCACGAAAAGCGGCGGAGTTCCACTCTCGCTAGCGAAGCCTCCCAAAACTACCGCAGAAGTCGTATGAGCACTCCAACCGAAGATTTTTTTCGCAGTAAGACCTTTTAGGTTCTTTTAGCAGCTGTCCAGTCGTTTTCGCATTTCCTTATGATTTTCATACTGATAATTTGTTCCATCTTTAAACGCCATGACGAAATGCGTGACTCCGGTGCAACGGTGCAGGAGCTTCCTGAATTTTCGGTCTCACTTCAGTTTCTTGTTGGAGGAAAGATAACAGGCTCCCAACCACAAATTCCTTTCTTAGGCTATCCACTTCATCGACAGTCGAGAATTGCGGTTGGCTCGGGCACTCACCCTCTTGACAACCTTAGATATGCTAGTACTGATCTTAATGCTTGTACAAATCTGTCAGAGATTGGACTAAGCTGATGAAGACGACTGATGGCATTCAGGATAAATCTGAGCTAACTGGCGATGTGTCTCGTCGTGTGCGTCGAAATTTGGGTTGCGATAGTAGCGTCGCACTTCGGATTAACCTCGATTATACTAACCTAAACATCATTATCTGCAGTGGTTAGAAATACAGAGCTGAGATTCGAAGGAATCCAAGAAATTCAAATAGCAAGAATTTGAACTTTAAAACCCTTCATGAAATAGAAGCCAATTTGAGCGCCAATAATTTTGGAACACCCTGTAGAAGTATGATATCAGAGCAAATAGAAAACCCGGTTCAACTCTAATTAGAAAAGCAACAAAAATCGCTCAACTTTTTACATTTCTCATTTTTACAGCCATACAATTTCAATCAGTTCACTTCCTGAGAGGGTAGCCCAACGAGACTTCTAACACTGCGTGAGCTTTTTTGGAAGCGGGTATTGGCAAATTAGACTCTAGTTCATTACAAGTGCACTCCTGTTTTCGATTGTAACAGCGCGGAGCGGTTGCATTTCCGTCGTAACCTCATCGCTAGTTATATTTCACCGAGGCCCACCGCTCCGCTACTGGTGATAATCAAAATCGCCAGGTGATTCGAGATTTTCCAGAGTCTAGCCAAGGCGTTATGAAGCCGAGGCTTGGTGGGAGGGAGCCTGAGCCACCCCGACCAGTGGTAAAGTTGACTTCTTCTCGTGCAAGCCCTTCGATTATGAAGAGAAGGTTCCCATGTCAATCGATATGCCATGGAAGGAACACACGCTGGGTCTTTACACATAGCAGGATTTTTGTGAGAGAGGTCCACACTCACGCCGGGTGAGGGGAAAAATTAGAACCTAGGTAATCGATAGAGCGCGCACTAGTACTCAGGCAAACGTTCGCCAGACACCGCGTAAGATTTTGAGGTCATTCGGTGCATTGAGCGCCTAGCGGGTGGCTCCCCGCGAGAAAAAGAACGAGAGTCGCAATATTGGACTCCCGCCGGGGGAAACGTAGACGTTGGATCTTCTTCTTCAATACAGCCACAGAGTGGGTTCACGTCACAGGTTCAGACACTCGGCCACTAGCGTTGGATTCATCCACAAATCCATTGTCGTTAATGTAGTCGGTCTTATCGGACAATTGAAGAGCAGTAGTGCGCAGTAGTATGCCCTTGACTACCGCAGTGCGGGCCTGCCCTTGACTACCGCAGTCAACTTTGCTGTTATCAATCCTATGCAAATATGACATCAGCATAGGGGAGTGTCCACAGCGTAACGAGGCAAGGGAGCACCAGGCACGCCTGCCAAGTTCCATCTCGGTCTCGCTGACTTTGGAAGGTGCGACTCCCAGGATGTAGTCTACGGCGACTCTGTTTAAGTGCTCCTCCACGAATCGGATATGCTCTGCGCGCAGAAGACGAAGGCGTTCTTGTTATGCTTCGGTCCATCTCTGCACATCTACTTTCGAAGGAGCATCGGCGAACGGCTTTCTGATACATCTCTCTCTCTCTCTCACCGGGTTTAGTACTCTTCGCGACGGATGATTTGGCTGCTTCACGATGTTAATGAACATTTGTCGAGCCTGGAGTTGGCAGTGGTCTTTAACTGGCAGTACGCGAGGCTGCCGAGATGTCGTACGTTCGTGCCGTGACAGTGTGGAGGAAAGAAGATCACCTCCGTGCAAACCGACGTCATCCCCTCCACGAAGAGGGTTTTTGTCATGGGAGAGGTGCTGGCCGGCCGCAGCTCTCCTTCGGATTCTCCTGCTAAGGGCCGGCGTGGAAAGGAATCCTAGACCTTTTCAGAAGTACCTATGCGCCACGTGCGGCATGGATGTCACATGGGGAAAAACAAGCGTCCAGTGCTTCGGATGCCAAAGGTGGGTGCATCTCTCCTGTTAGGGTCTCACAAGGGAAGGATCATTACATGCCGTGGCCATCTCAAATGAAGTATGCGTTTCTAGGATCAATGTTTGATGTAGAATTTGGATTTTTACTCTGTAGCTGCGAATCGTTCCTCTGGACGGAGTTATGAGCATTTTTATATTGACTTTTATAGAAAAATGGTATTGTACCTGCCGTAACCTACAGAAACCTTCCGAAAAGCCGAAAACGGATCTCATATTCGTGATCAGCATCCCAAATAACCCCCCTGGACAGATTCGAAGCCAATTTTTTTCGCCCTTCGGACACCCAAAAGTGGATTGAGTCACCACATGCGTGAGGCTACGAAAGTGAAAAATTTTTTTAGCCCAAACGTCGTATAGGTGGGTTATTCGGCGCGCTGAACAAGAATGACGTTCTTTTTTGATACTCATGTTGATTATTGTATGATACGATAAAAATATTGCATTTTGGCCACTACAACCTACAGTAGTTCTAAAAAAAGCTTTTTTGAAAAATTATGGGTTTGTGGCATTCGCGTCAGATCAGCCAAATTTTTTGGAGGCCGTGATCTCCCAATCAATATTGATTATTGTCCGCCCGCTCTCACTCTAACCCGACACCTCGAGCGATTTCTCTTGTAATGTTCTGCCCAAAACCATTCAGCTAGACTATCGTTGCTGTTTGGAGAAGCAGATGTCACGATGGAAAAGGAGTTGCAGTTCATGGAGTTCGTTCAAAGACCATACTGCTATTGAGAACGCCTTGCTTACTCATGGTATGCGGCAGGGTACCATGAAAACCATCCAGGACAGTTTGAGACTTCCGTTCAGTACTGTTTCCCCCCTCAATTGGTAGGCCTGTATGATTTTGATGGTTGTTCATAAGTTCACTTCATTCGTTGTTCTCATTGTGAAAAAATTCTTTGTTTTGAACATTTTGTTGACAATAACACATGTGCTCGTACCTATAAAATTTGTTGCAAGTCCAATCATTTTCACAGTAAAACACCAGCCGCGGGGATAAGACATTCTCGACTGAAACGCTTCATACTCCTGAAAAAAGGTCTCCCATGATAATACTGTTAGTCTTCTACACTTTCAGTGATAGAAACGAGTATTTTACAAGTGTGCAAATGTTTTGGGGGCAGCACGGATTCGAACCTGAGACCTTATTTTTTATAGTGCAGCACCCACTTCCACTGCGCCAACCGGTCACGTCTACGGAGGCGTCGACTTCGTATATGACGGCGCGCAGCCTCGTTCATCGTAGCAACATATTTCGGTGCTATAACACACTATGAGGTGATTCATGGTGTAGAAGTCACATCAGTGTATCTCAGGATGCGACAAAGACTCATGGATTACGCATTATGATGCGTCTACGAGTGAAGCGCTAATAACGCCTATAACTCCTTTCAGAGAAATGATTCGCAGCTGCAGAGTAAAAATTCGAATTCTATGTGGAAAATTGGTCCTAGTAATGCCTATTTTATTTAGAATGGCCACGGCTTGTAGTGATCCTTCCTTTGTCAGCTATGTGAGGCATCATAACTCTTCTTTTCGATGTGTTTTGTGCTCCTCACATACCACCTCATATCCCTCAAACTCCAGTCGCCCCCTTTCCATTGTAAATATCAATCTCAACGGACTTCGTGCCAAGCTTTCTGAGCACTCTCTCTTTGCACGTACTTATCATCCAGACGTGATCATGGTTAAGAAACCAAGCTCTCTCCATCCCCTATAAATCCTAATCCCAATATCCCAGGCTATACTTCTTAGCAAGCTCCAAGGTCAAATCTTGGCGGAGTTTCCGCTTTCGTATTATCTACTCTTCCCTCACACTTCATACCTAACACTCCCACGGACGGTACTCTCGAGTACCTCCCGGTCCATCTCCCCCTTAAAACTCATCTTTCTCTGTTTAAGATCTATATTCCCCCTACCACCTCATGCCCCTCCTACAATCCCATTCCTCTTCTCAAACAACTCAACGATTATTCCCTCTCATCATCAGTTGTTTTCGCGGGCGACTTTAATGCCCACACCTTCTGCTCGTCCCTTGGTTCTGATGCTAGAGGAGAAGAAGTCGAATAATGGGCTGATGATTGCGAACTGGTCCTCTTAAACGATGATCAGCCCGCTCGTCTCCCTGCCAACGACCGATCTTCTAGCCCAAACATATCACTTGTCTCTTCCAACCTTTCTAACACCTGCTCATGGTCTACTTCAACTACACTGCCTAGTGATAATATTCGTGTCTTTGTTCACTCGATCTCTCAAATTCTCTTGCTCCTTATTCTGGTGTTCGACAACGTTCTTATATCAATTTAGGCCAAGCAGACTGGTGCCTGTTCAGTGAGGTGGCGCTCCGCCTAGCGGCTGATTATCCGTAGAACGGCAATGTGCACCAAAAGCAGCACCACCTGTCTGAGGTAATCCGCTGGGCCATGAAGGCGGCTATTCCTGTTGGCCGCGTTGAGACGTTCTATCCAAACATCACCAGAGAAATTCTACAGAAGATTAGGACTAGAGATGCCAGGATAGCAGCCGACCATCTAGACCCTGTCGTTGCTCAACTCGATGACGAGATCAGCAAATATCTGGACAAGCACAAGAAAGAAGAATGGGAAGAGTTCACGGGACAGTTGGATTTCAAGGCGGACAGTGCAGCTACTGGGAAGGTACTACGGAAACTATCGGGAAAGAGCTTGCCAGCCACCATCTCCACTATAGAGTTCGGTAATAACGTTTTCAAGTCAGGAAAGGAAGCCGCCTACTCTCTTGGAAAAAGTTTCTTCATCACGAGTACAAGGCGAGGTCCGCAGAATAGAGTGACTGTAAGAGAGCTGTGCCGCATCCCGCTCATGAGCACGGCCGATGCGTACACTGTGGCGCACGTAGAGAAGATAATAAAGGACATGCGGAACTCCAAAGCTGTCGGTCCCGACAGCATTTGTCCTGCTGTACTGAAGAAGCTTCCGATTAAGATCGTCCCACTCGTCGTTGATTTGATTAACACTTCATTCAGCTCGTGCATTATTCCCCAAAACTGGAAGACAGCGAACCAAAGGGATATCGTCCCATTAGCTTGATGTCACCTTTCGCTAAGGTAGCCGAAAAGCTCATTGTGGAGAATTTAGCACAACGAGAAACAATTGCTTCAACACGGGTTCAAAAGACTGCATTCTACAACTACAGCGTTGCTAGAAATTACTAGCTATGCAATCGACGGGTTCAACACTTCGAAGCCATTGAGAACTGTAGCTGTCGCTTTGGATCTCACCGAGGCTTTCGATACAGTTAACCTAGGAATCCTGTCAAGAAACGTTTTGGAGTCAGCAATACCACCGTGGCAAAAACGCTGGATATCGGCCTTTATCAAAGGTCGACGGGCAAGAGTCATGTTCCACAACCATGTCTCCAACAGTATTCCTATAGCAGCTGGAGTCCCCCAGGGCGGTATTTTATCACCAGCTCTCTTCAGTCTGTATCTCGAAGATATGCCTGACTCACCACAGGATATCAAGATTGTCGCGTACGCCGATGACATATCAATCGTGTGTCGAGACCGGGATATAAAGGCAGCCGACACCAAGATCAACGAGTACCTGAAGACGCTGAAGAGGTTCTTCGACGACAAGGTGATAAAGATTTCCTCATCGAAGTCATCAGTATCCGTCCTCAAAACGGACCCATCCGAGAATAGAGCTCATCCGGAGGTAGAGTGGGATGGAGACCGTCTGCCTGCTGCTCGACTTCCAAAACTGCTCGGTCTTGTACTCAATCCGTCGCTCAAGTTTCAGAGGAATACCAAGCAGAAGCAGGCTGTCGTTAAAGCCAAACTCAATGTGCTCAGGGCCCTAGGCGGTACCTCATAGGATAGCAGCAAGGACACGATACTCATGACGTATAAGGCGATTCTTCAGCCAGCCATGGAATACGCCGCACCGGTTTGGCAGCATCTAGTTTCGGAATCTTCTTCTGCAGCCACATCGAGGGTAATGTCATAGGTTGAGGAACTGGGCGACCAGTAATGGATTTCTCCATAGGTCCATTGTGGTCAGCGTGGTTGGTCTCTCTGGACAATTAAACAAATGTGCCGTATCGTGGCCGTGGCATCCACAGTCTGGGCAAACGTCCGATTTGCTGCTGTCTATCTTGCTAACGTAGGCCATAAGCATAGTAGAGTGACCACAGCGCAGCGATACCAGGGTGCATCTGGCCCTCCTTCCGAGTTGAGACTCGGATGTGCAGACCCGGGGGCGGCACCACACCCAGGATGGGTTTTACCGCAGCCTTTTCCAGATGACACCGTACAAACTGTGTGTGCTCCTCGCGCAACAGACGGAGTCGTTCTTGTTGTGAATCATGCCATCTTTGCAGATTGACTTTGCTTGGAGCATCGGCGAATGGCTTTCTGATGCCTCTCTCCCTGACGACGTTCAGCACTCTCCATGAGGGGTGGTTGGGATGCTTTATGATATTGATGAAAAATCGTTGTGCCTGAAGCTGACAAAGCTCCTTTACTGGCAATAATCGTGTTTCCGCATGCAAGTGATCGACTGGGGAACTTCTTGCACATCCGGTAGCTATACGAAGTGCGGCATTCTGTACACGCTGCATCTTGGTCCAGGAGGTTTCTGATACCAAGTGCTGCCACACCGGTGCAGCGTACTCCAGAGCGGGCTGAAGTATGGCCTTGTATGTCCTGATAATAGTTTCCTTGCTACTGCCCCATGATGTACCGCCCAAGGCTCTGAGCACGTTGTGCTTCGCTTTGACGACGGCCTGCTTCTGCTCGTTGTTCTTACGAAAGTTGAGCGATGGATTTAGCACCAGACCAAGCAGTTTGGGAAAGCGAGCAGCAGGTAATCGATCTCCGTCACACTCGACATGCGGGTGGGCGCTGTGCTCTTATGGATCCGTTGTGAGTACGGATACCGACGATTTGGATGTCGAGATCTTTAGCATTTTGCAGTCGAAAAAGCTTTTCAGTGTGACCAGGTACTCATTGATCTTGGAGGCGGCCACATGTATATCCCGATTCCGACACATTATTGTCATATCATCGGCATAGGCGACCACCTTGATATCCTGGGGAGGGGCGGGCATGTCTTCGAGGTACAGACTGAAGAGGGCAAGCGATAAAACGCCGCCCTGTGGGACTCCAGCTGCAATAGGAATACTACTGGAGACATAGTTCTGGAACATAGCTCTGGCTCGTCTGCCCTTGATGATTGCCGACGTCCAGCGTTTCTGCCACGGCGGTGCTGATGATTTCAGTAAGGTGCTTGACAGAACTCCATGGCTTACAGTGTCGAATGCCTTGGTGAGATCTAAGGCAACAGCCACAGTTCTCTGTGGATTCTGGGCATTGAACCCATCGATTGCAAAGCTTGTAATTTCTAGCAGAGCTTTCGTGGTGGAATGCAGCTTTCTGAATCCATGCTGAATAACTTGCTTCTCATTGTGCTCCACCAAGTCCTTTACGATCAGTTTTTCAGCTAGCTTTGCGAACGTGGACAGCAAGCTAATGGGTCTGTATCCTTGACTGAAGCCTGAGGTTTCCTCGGCTTGGGCAGCGGGACAACGTTAGCTGTCTTCCAATTCTGTGCGATGGTGCACGATGTGAACGAGGTTGTTTATCAAATCAATGAGAAGCGGAAGGATTTCATTCGGTATCTTCTTCAAGACAGCAGGACATAACCCGTCTGGACCAACCGCTTTTGAATTCCGCATATCCTTTACAACCTTCTCAACTTGCGTCGTAGTGAACACTTCGGCAGTGCTCATAAGCAGGAGGTGGCACAGCTCACGGACAGTCACTCTATTCTGCGGACCACGCTTTGCACTGGTGATGAAAAAACTTTTCCCATGCGCATAAGCGGCTTCTTTTCCTGATTTGAATAACCGTTGTCGAATTTGATTGTGGAGACGATAGCAGGCGAGCTATTACCCGAGAGCTTCCGTAATACCTTCCAAGTAGCTGCACTGTCCGTCTTGAAATCCAACTACCCGGTGAACTTTTCCCACTCTTCTTTCTTGTGCCTGTCTAAAACCTTTCTGACCTCATCGTCAAGTTCAGCAACGACGGGGTCCAGATGGTTGACCGCTCTCCTGGCATCTCTTGTCCTGATCTTATCGAGGATCTCCCTTGCGACATTTGGATAGAAAGTCTTGACGCGGCCGACAGGAAAAGCCGCTTTCATGGCTCTGCGGATCGCGTCAGATAAATGGCACTCTTTCTGGTGCACGTCGCTATTGCACGGGTAATTTGCCGACAGGCGAAACGCAACATCACTGAACAGGCTCCAGTCTGCTCGGCCTAAATTAAGATAAGAACGTTGACGAACACCAGAATAGGTAGCCAGAGAATTGGAGAGATCGTTATGGATAAAGACGGGGACATGGTCACTTGGCAAAGTGGTTGAGGTGGACAATGAGCAAGAGTTAGAGAGGTTGGACGAGACAAGAGATATGTCTGGGCTGGAAGATCGGCCGTTGGTCATCTTCTTCTTTGCAGCCGCAGAAAGGTTTTTGTCAAAGGTTCAAGAAACGGGCGACTGAAACCGGATTCGTCCACAAATCAATTGTTGTAAGAGTGGTAGGCCTCTTTGGGCATTCGAACAGGTGTTCAGTTGTGTGGCCACGGCTACCACAGTCCGGGCACTCGTCCGGCTTATTGCGATCGATCTTATGCAAGTATGACATCAGCATAGGGGAATGACCGCAGCGTAACGAGGCAAGGGTACTTCTAGCCCGCCTACCGAGTTCCATCTCGGTGTCGCTGACTATGGGTGGTACGACCCCCAATATGGGGTTGACAGCCACCCTACTCAAGTGATCCCTGGCGAAATGGGTGTGCTCCGCACGTAAAAGACGAAGACGATCCAATTGGGAGTCCGTTAATCTTTGTATATTACTTCTTCTTCTTCTTTGCAGCCACTGAGAGGGGTTTCGTCACAAGTTGAGAAACTGGGCGACCAGCACTGGATTCGTCCACAAGTCTATTGTAGTGAGCGTTGTTGGCTTCTTCGGACAGTCAAATAGGTGTTTAGTGTCGTGGCCTTGGTTTCCACAGTCCGGGCACACGTCAGGCTGACTAATGTCGATCCTGTGCAGGTAAGACATAAGCAATGGAGAATGTCCGCAGCGCAACGAAGCGAGGATACACCTGGCGCGCCTACCGAGCTCGGACTCGGTATCACATACCCTGATCGGCACATCATCGAGAATAGGGTTGACGGCCGCTTTGGCGAGGTGATCCTTCACAAACCGAGTGTGCTCCGCGCGTAAGAGACGAAGCTGTTCTTGATTGGAGTCGGTGCATCTCTGTACTTTCTCTTTGTTCGGAGCATCGGCAAACGGCACTCTGATCAATCTCTCTCTCAGGGGATTTAATAGTGTTCTCGACGGATGATTAGGTTGCTTAAGGACATTAATAAGCATCTGCTGAGCCTGGAGCTGACAATGCTCTTTCACTGGCAAGATACGGGCCTCGGCGTGAAGGTGCTCAATCGGTGAGCTTTTTTGCACATCCAGTGGCTATTCGTAGTGCAGCATTCTGAATTCGCTGCATCTTAGTCCAGGAACTGTCCGACACGATGTGCTGCCAGACAGGTGCAGCATACTCCAATGCAGGCTGCAGAATAGCTCGATATGTCGTCAAGATTGTCTCTCTGCTGCCACCCCAGGACGTTCCTCCTAGAGCTCTCAACACATTAAGCTTTGCCTTGATAATTGCCTGCTTCTGTTCAGCATTTTTGTGAAACTTCAGCGATGGGTCCAAAACGAGGCCCAGCAGTTTAGGAAATTGCGCTGTAGGCAAGAGGTCACCATCCCACCTGACAACAGGTTGGGCGCTGTGTTCCTTTGGGTCAGATGTGAATACCGAAACAGAAGACTTCGCCGCGGAAACTGTGAGCATCATACTATCGAGAAAGTTTTTAAGCTCGACGAGATAGTCGCTGATCTTGTTTGCGGCTACCTGTATGTCACGATTACGGCACATGATGGTGATATCGTCGGCATACGCAACAATTTTTATGTCTTCAGGAGGCTCGGGTAGGTCTTCAATATACAGGCTGAAGAGGGCAGGTGACAAAACTCCACCCTGCGGCACACCGGCTGCTACAGGTATACTATCGGAGACGTGATTCTGGAATAGCACTTTGGCCCTTTGTATATTACCTTTCTCGGGAGCATCCGCAAAAGGCCTTCTGATATGTCTCTCTCTCACGGGATTCATGATCCTTCTTAATGGGTGGTCAGGCTGCTTGACAATGTTAATAACCAGTTGCTGCGCTTGGAGTTGGCAGTGCTCCTTAACTGGCAGAATTCACTGGAGATGTTCCACTGTGGTGCTTTTAGCACACCCTGTGGCAATCCGAAGAGCAGCATTGTGGACTCGCTGCATCTTTGTCCACGATGAATCCGATATCATGTGCTGCCATACCGGTGCAGCGTACTCCAACGCCGGCTGCAATATTGCCTTGTAGGTAGTCAAAATTGTCTCCTTACTACTTCCCCACGACGTTCCTCCCAGAGCTCGTACGACGTTGAGCTTTGCTTTCACTGTAGCCTGTTTCTGCTCAGTATTCTTGTGGAACCTCAACGACGGATCCAATACTAGGCCGAGCAGTTTAGGGAAACGTGCGGCAGGCAGACGAGCGTCTTCCCAATTCACAACGGGGTGAGCGCAGTGTTCCTCAGGGTCAGTGGAGAAAACTGATACAGATGATTTAGCGGCAGAAACAGTGAGCATCATATCATCGAGAAAGCTATTCAGAACGATGAGGTAGCTATTGATCTTGCGTGCAGCTACATTAATGTCTCTGTCCCGGCACAAGATGGTGATGTCATCCGCATACGCAACGACTTTGATGTCACTTGGGGGGACGGGCAAATCTTCCAGGTAAAGACTGAAGAGAGCAGGCGATATAACTCCTCCTCGAGGGACACCGGCAGCGATCGGGATGCTATTAGAGACATGTCCCTAAAACAGCACTTTTGCTCGGCGCCCTTTGATGAGTGCAGTAATCCATCGCTTCTGCCAAGGCGGGATGGTGGACCTCAATAGCTTCTCAGACAGTATGCCCAAGTTGACAGTGTCAAACGCCTTCGTGAGGTCCAGGGCTACTCCAACAGTGCGTTGAGGCTTAGTGGCGTTGAAGCCATCCAAAACATAGCTCACAATCTCCATCAGCGCCGTGGTGGTGGAGTGTAATTTGCGGAATCCATGCTGGTGCTGCTGATTGTTATTATACTCGGCAAGCTCCTCGACGACCAGTTTCTCAGCGACCTTTGCAATTGGTGATAACAGACTTATTGGCCTGTATCCCTTAGCCGTCGATGGTGATTTACCTGCCTTAGGCAACGGAACGACGCTTGCCATTTTCCAGTCTTGGGGTACGATGCACGTGCGAAAGGATGTGTTGAAGGCGTCAGCCAGGATTGGCATAATCTCAGTCGGCAGTTTCTTCATGATCGCTGGACTAATGCCATCCGGCCCTACAGCCTTCGAGTTGCGCATCTCTTTTACCACCTTTTCAATCTGCGCGGGCGTCACTGCTTCTGCTTCATTCATGAGTGGCAACTTACAGAGCTCTCTTACAGTCACTCGATTCTGTTTCCCTCTCTTAGCCTGAGTTATGAGAAAATTGTTTCCGAGAGCAGTTGCAGCCTCCTTTCCCGATTTGAAGACTCCATTCTCGAACTCGATCGTAGAGTAGTTGGTGGAGGTGCTCTTGCCAGAGATCTTCTTTAGAACTTTCCAAGTTGACGCTCCATCACTCTTGAAATTCATCTTCTCCGTGAATTTCTCTCAACACTCCTTCTTGTGCTTGTCCAGATCTCGCTTAATCTCGCTATCCAGCTCAGCAATGGTCGGATCCAGGTGATCTGCCACTCTCTTTGCATCCCTTGTCCTTATCTTCTCCAAGATTTCCCTGGTGACATTGGGAAAGAAGGTCTTAACTCGGCCCTCCGGAATGGCGGCTTTCATTGCCTTGCGAATCGCGTCCGTCAAGTGACGTTCTTTCTGGTGCACGTTTCCATTCCATGGGTAGTCATCCACATGGCGTAGTGCCACCTCCCTGAACAAGCGCCAGTCTGCAAGGCAAAGATTAAGATGAGACCTTTGACGGATACCTGAATAAGGAGCAAGAGAATTAGAGAGATCGACCTGGACAACAACGGGGATACGATCACTGGACAGAGTTGTAGCGGTCGACCAAGAGCAGGCGCTGGAGAGATTAGATGATACAAGAGAGATGTCTGGACGAGAGGATCGGCCGTTGGCCGGGAGACGAGTGGGCTGATCGATTGAGAATGACCAGATCGCACTCCTCCGCCCATTCTTCGACGTCTTCTCCTCTAGCGTCAGTGTCAAGCGACGAGTAGAATGTATGAGCATTGAAGTCGCCTGCGAAGACAACAGAGGGTGAAAGGGAGCAGTCGTACAACTGATTGAGTGAGGGAATAGGGTCATACGATTGGGGACAGGACGTGGTAGGAGGGACATAGATATTAAAAAGAGATATAGAGGTTTTAAGAGAGAGATGGATAGGTAGGTACTCGAGAGTACCGTCCTTTGGTGTGTTTGGTATGATATGAGAGGGTAGATTTGATAATACGAAAGTGGAACTTCCTCCGCCGAGAGCTGACCTTGGAGCATGATAAGCAGTGTAGCCAAGAATGTAAGGGTGACGTGCGGTAGTAGAAGGAGAAAGTTTGGTTTCCTGAACCATTATGACATCAGGATGATGAGTACGAGCAAAAAGAGAGAGTTCAGACAACTTGGCACGAAGGCCATCGAGGTTAATATGAACAATGGAGAGGGGTCGGTTGGTAAATGAGGAATCAGAGTTACTGGGGGCAGAGCACAGAACACAACGGAAGGAAGGATCGTGATGCCTCACAGAACTGAGACCCGAACAGGAGAGATGCACCCACCTTTGGCATCCGAAGCACTGGACGCTTGTTTTCCTCCATGTGACATCCTTGCCGCACGTGGCGCATGAGTACTTCTGAGCGGGTCCTGGATTCCTCTCGACGCCGGCCATTTGTAGTAGAATCCTTAGGAGAGCTGCAGCCAGCCAGCATCTCTCCCATGACAAAAACCCTCCACGCGGAGGGGTTGACGTCGGTTTGCACGGAGGTGGTCTTCGTTCCTCCACACTGCCACGAACGCGAACGTACGACATCTCGGCAACGTACGACATCGGCCGTGGGTAGGGAGGCGAGTGGGCTGATCATCGTTTAAGATGACCAGGTCACACTCCTCTGCCCATTCTTCGAAGTCGTTTCCTCTAGCGTCAGAATCAAGTGACGAGCAGAATGTATGAGCCTTGAAATCGCCTGCGAAGACAACAGAGGGTGAAAGGGAGCAGTCGTACAGCTGCTTGAGTAGAGGGACAGGATTGTAAGATGGGGGCCATGAGGTAGTGGGTGGAATATGTTGAAAAGAGAAAGAGGTGTTTTAAGAGGGCGATGGATTGGAAGGTACTCGAGAGTACCATTCGTGGGGGTGTTGGATATGAGGTGGGAGGGGAAAGAAGATAAAACAAAGGTTGAAACTCCTCCGCCAAGAGCTGACCTTGGAGCAGGGTAAGAAGTATAGCCTGGGACATTGGGATTAGGCTTTTAGGGGATGGAGAGAGCTTGGTTTCTTGAACCGTGATCACGTCTGGATGGTATGTACGTGCGACGAGAGAGAGCTCAGAAAGTTTGGCACGAAGGCCGTTGAGATTGATATGTACAATGGAAAGGGGGCATTTTGAGGAAGAGGAATCAGAGTTGGTAGGTGAAGAGCATAAAACACAGCGAAAAGCAGAGTTATGATGACTCACAGAGCTTAGACCCGAACAGGAGAGATGCACCCACCTTTGGCATCCGAAGCACTGGACGCTGGTATCTCCTTGCCGCACGTGGCGCATAGGTACTTCTGAGCGGGTCCAGGATTCCTCTCCACGCCGGCCCTTAGCAGGAGGATCCGAAGGAGAGACGCGGCCGGCCAGCACCTCTCCCATGACAAAAACCCTCTACGTAGAGGGGGTGACGTCGGTTTGCACAGAGGTGTTCTTCTTTCCTCCACACTGCCACGGCATGAACGTACGACATCTCCGCAGCTTCAGAATCTTCTTGGACTAAGATGCAACGCGTACAAAATGCCGCTCTTCGCATTGCCCCCGGATGTGCAAAGAGTTTCCTAGTCGAGCATCTGCATGCCGAAGCCCGCCTATTGCCTGTGAAGGAGCACTGTCAGCTCCAAGCACAACAATTCCGTATCAATATTATTGAGAACCCAAACCACCCGTCCTAGAGAGTGCTAAACCCCGTTAGAGAGAGAGCCAAAAGGAAGCCATTTGCCGATGCTCCAAGCAAAGTCAACTTGCAAAGATGGCACGACTCACAGCAAGAACGACTCCGTCTTCTGCGCGAGGAGCACACCAAGTTCGTACGGTGTCATCTTGAGAGGGCGGCCGTAAATCCTATACTAGTAGAAGTACCGCCTCCAGTCTGCACGTCCGAGACTCAACTCGGAAGAAGGGCTAGATGCACACTGGCATCGCTGCGCTGTGGTCACTCTGCAATGCTCATGTCTTACGTCAGCAAGATTGATAGCAGCAAATCTGATGTTTGTCCGGACTGCGGTACGATCGGCCATGATACAGCACATTTATTTAACTGTCCGGAGAGACCTACCACGCTGACAACAATGGATCTATGGACGAATCCACTACTGGTCGCCCAGTTTCTTCACCTATGACAAAACCCTCGACGTGGCTGCAAAGAGGAAGAAGGCAGGACGCGAGCTTCGGCGTGCAAATGCTCTATTGGAGAGCTTTTAGAACAGCATGTTGCGATTCGCAGACTACAATTTTAGACGATCTGCAGCTTGGACCAAGATGTGTCCGACACAGTGTGCTTCTTCTTCTTATCAGCCACAGCGGAGCTTCTTTTCATAAGCACAAAAACGCGGCGACGTCACAAGGCTTCTTCCACATATCACGAGCAGACAGAGAGGTTGGTTTTGCTGGGCATGAAAATAAATGAAGTGAATCATGAGTCAGGACATATAACAGGGACCGAATCATCGATCCTATGTACATAAGCCTTCAAATACGAAGAATGACCGCATCGTAGGCCCGCCAAAGTCGCTCGAGAGCGTCTGGGCAGCTTCTTCTCACTGTCATCGACCTTGGGCGGCACGTCACTATGGATGGGGTTAGGAGGAGTACAGGACAAGTATTCGGATACAAATCTGGTGTGCTCCATTTGCTGCAGTCTATTTCGTGTGAGTTCAGAGGTAGCCCACTCGTGTGAGTTCACACGATGTGCTGCCAGACAGGCGCAGCATACTCTGAGGCGGACTGCACAACAGCCTTATACGTGGTCAGGATAGTTTCTTTACCGCACTACCAGGAAGTTCCGCCAAGGGAACGCAGAACGTTGAGTTTTCATTTCACTGCAACTTGCTTTGGGAATCGGACAGCAGGCAAGCGGGCCTCGTTCCAGTTGACCATAGAATGGGCACGGTGCTCCGCCTGATCAGTGGTGAAAACAGTGACGGATGATTTGGGAGCAGAGAACTTGAGCATTTTGCGACCGAGAAAGCATTTCAACTCAATCAAGTAGTCACCTATCTTATTGGCGGCTAAATTTATGTCGCGATCCCGGCATAAAATGGTGATATCATCCGCCCGCTTCTACCAGGGCGAAATGGTAGACTTCAACAAACTCTCTGATAGTATGCCTATATTGACAGTGCCAAATGTCTTGGTAAGGTCGAGGGCAACTCCGACAGTACGTTGAAGTTTAGGTATAGGCGTTGGATAAATGACGCGACTATGCATGACAAGCTGTACGTCAGAGAAACTCGCGCTATATACGAAACCCGATATCACATGGACTCGACTGCGGGCTCGAGTGACCAAGTTGTCTTGCCATCGCGCATTTGGATGGGTGGCACTAACAAAACATCCCTTGTCTATGATTAGACTTGAAGGAAACACCCACTACGACTTTGTTCTAGGGGGGAAATTCTGGAGTAAGGGGTAGAGCACCCGTGGATGTTATGTAGGTTACGATAGCGAACTCCATAATTCAATGAATAGAAGCTTTTCGAGCACTCGGTGCGGGTCTCCCGCTCTACCAGTTGGAGTCTCCCGGTAGAGCCGGTTAGGTCATCGCCGCGCCCGTGATGTGGGCCCCCGCCTACCATTACGCTGGACTCCGCGTTCCCTGAGCTCTTTGACGCCAGCCGCGAGTCGAACGCGGAGACTCACCGCATTTGCCACAGTAGAGGAGAGGATGGAACCGGTCAACAAGATGGGGACCAGAAAGTACGCTGTTTCCCGATTAAACGCTCTATCAGAGAGGTACCACCCGGTCAGCCGGTTGTTTGCTAGCCGGACGCGCTGACACGTCATCACTCGCTCGAGCACCCCCCCCCCGCACTTCGGCGAACTTTCTGAAAGCGTTGGCGGGAAGGAATTTGGGACAAAGCAAAGAGCTGCTCACACTGACCTACCGTGCCATTGGACAATCTGTGATGTCCTACGCGGCTCCAGCCTGGAGCCCGCTCATTCCATCTTCTCACTGGGATCGGTTGCAAGCTTGTCAAAACACAGTTTTGAGGACCGCGACGGGAAGCCTGGCAATGGCAAGCACAACTCATCTGAGTAGCGAGACAGAAATCATGGCAGTTCGAGCTCATAATGAGATGCTGACACTCCAATATCGAACGGTTGCGACACTCGACCCTGGACACCCATCGCACGACATGATGGAGCCAGAACCGCCGAGACAGATTATGAAACACGTCAGAACTGTCAAACCAATGTTGGTGAAACCTGGAACTGCGGAGAGCATTCGCAAGGAAGTTCACAAGGAGTTTGTAAAGGAGTTCTTGGGTAATCTGAACTCTCCCTTGATGAGTGGACCGCCACTGCCGAGATGTCGTACGTTCGTGCCGTGGCAGTGTGGAGGAAAGAAGACCACCTCCGTGCAAACCGACGTCAATCCCTCCGCGGAGAGGGTTTTTGTCATGGGAGAGGTCCTGGCTGGCCGCAGCTCTCCTGAAGATCCTACTGCAAAGAGCCGGCGTCAAGAGGAACCCAGGACCCGCGAAGAAGAAGAACTACCCATGTGCCACATGCGACATAGATGTCAATTGGTATGGAACCAGCGTCCAATGTTTTGGATGCCAAAGGTGGGTGCACTTCTCTTGTTCGGGTCTCAGTTCTGTGAGGCACCACGATTCTTCCTTTCGTTGTATTGTGTGCTCCGCCTCCAGTAACTCCAATTCCTCATCTACCAACCGCCCCCTCTTTATTGTACATATCAATCTCAACGGCCTTCGCGCCAAGCTTTCTGAATTATCTCTCTTCGCCCGTACTCATCACCCGGATGTTATCATGGTTCAGGAAACCAATCTCTCTCCCTCTGCTACCTCTCGACATCCAAACATCCCGGGCTATACTGCATATCATAATCCTAGGTCATCTCAGGGAGGCGGCGTCTCTACTTTTGTTCTGTCGTCTCTTCCCTCTCACATCATTCCAAACACTCCAGTGGATGGCACTCTCGAGTACATCCCCATCCATCTACCTCTAAAAACTCCACTTTCTCTTTCAATATATACATTCCTCCTCCTACATCCTGTCCACCAACCTACAACCCTATCCCTCTACTCAAGCAGCTGTATGACTGCTCTCTATCTCCCTCAATTGTCTTTGCGGGTGACTTCAATGCTCACACGTTCTGCTCGTCGCTCGATTCTGATGCTATAGGAAATGACGTCGAAGACTGGGCGGATGAGTACGACCTCGTTATCCTTAACGATGGCCAGCCCACTCGTCTCCCTGCCTACGGTCGATCCTCCAGCCCAGACATCTCCCTTGTCTCTTCTAATCTCTCTAACGCCTGCTCTTGGTCTACATCCACAACTCTTTCCAGTGATCACATTCCGGTCTTTGTCAATATCGATCTCTCTAACTCTCTTGCTCCCTATACAGGTGTTCGTCATCGTTCTTATCTCAATTTAGGCCTTGCAGACTGGAGTCTGTTCAGGGAGGTTGCACTCCGCCAAGCGGCCGAATATCCGTGGAATGGCAATGTACACCAGAAGGAGCGCCACCTCTCTAATGCCATCAGGAAGGCGATGAAAGCTGCGATCCCTGAAGGTCGTGTCAAGACCTTCTTTCCCAATGTCACCAGGGAGACACTGCAGAAGATAAGGACAAGGGACGCAAAGAGAGCTGCTAATCATCTTGACCCAGACATTCCCGAGCTGGATAATGAGATCAGGATGGACCTTGATAGGCACAAGAAAGAATCTTGGGAAAAGTTCACTGAGAAGATGAACTTCAGAAATGATGCAGCAGCAACGTGGAAGGCCTTGAAAAGGATCTCCGGAAAGTTCACCTCCGCCGACAATTCCACGATTGAATTCGACGGCGGAGTCTTCAAGTCAGGGAAAGAGGCCGCAAATGCTCTTGGGAAGCATTTTTTCATAACTAAATCAAAAAGAGAGAAGCAGAATAGAATAACTGTTCGGGAACTCTGTAAATTGCCACTCATGGCTGAAGATGATGCAGTCACGCCCGCTCAGGTCGAGAAGGTTATCAAGGAAATGAGTAACTCGAAGGCAGTAGGGCCAGATGGTTTGAGCCCAGCAGTTCTAAAGAGACTGCCAAATGAACTACTACCCCTGCTCGCTGACGTCATTAATACACCGTTTCGCACCTGTACATTACCTAAGGATTGGAAAGTAGCACGCGTCATCCCATTGCCGAAGCCGGGCAAATCACCATCCACGGCAAAAGGTTACAGGCCAATCAGTCTTCTCTCACCAATTGCCAAAGTTGCAGAAAAATTGGCTGTGGAGGAGCTTGCCGAACATAATAGCAAACAACAGCATCAACATGGTTTCCGTAAGCTACATTCCACCACTACGGCCCTGCTGGAAATTGTGAGCTATGTTTTGGACGGCTTCAATGCCATGAAACCTCAGCGTACCGTAGGTGTAGCCCTCGACCTAACGAAGGCTTTTGACACTGTAAATTTGGGCATTTTGTCAGAGAACCTATTAAGGTCTACCATTCCGCCCTGGCAGAAGCGGTGGATAACCGCATTCACCAAAGGACGTCGGGCAAATGTGCTATTTCAAGGGCACGTCTCCAATAGCACCCCAATTGCCGCCGGTGTACCTCAAGGAGGAGTTCTATCGCCTGCTCTTTTCAGTCTGTATATTGAAGATCTACCCGTTCCATCCCAAGACATCAAGGTCGTAGCATATGCGGATGATAATACTATACTATGCCGGGATCGCGACATAAATGTAGCTGCCAGTAAGATCAATGACTACTTGATCGAGTTGAAATGTTTTCTCGATAGCAAGATGCTTACGGTCTCTGCCGCTAAATCATCCGTCACCGTCTTTTCCACTGATCCTGCGAACGCACAGGTGCTCATCCCATGGTGAAATGGGCCGAAACCCGCCTGCCGGCCGCCCGATTCCCTAAGCTCCCCGGGCTCGTGTTGGATCCTTCGTTGAGGTTTCATAAGAACACTGAGCAGAAGCAAGCTGCAGTGAAAACCAGACTTAACGTCCTACGTGCTCTCGGCGGAACGTCCCTGGGGGGCAGGTAAAGAAACGATCCTGACCACGTACAAGGCCATCGTACAGCCCGCCCTGGAGTATGCTGCACCAGTCTGGCAGCATATCGTGTCGGACACATCCTGGTCCAAGCTGCAGCGCATTCAGAATGGAGCATTGCGAATCGCAACAGGCTGTTCTAAAAGCTCTCCAGTAGAGCACCTACACGCCGAGGCTCGCATCCTGCCAGTTAAGGACCATTGCCAACTCCATGCACAACAGCTGTACATAAACATCCTGAAGCAGCCAAATCATCCGTCGCGAAGAGTATTAGACCCCGTCAGAGAGAGAAGTATAAGAAAGCCGTTTGCCGATGCTCCTACGAAAATCAATATACAGAGATGGACCAACGCACAACAAGATCGCCTCCGTCTCTTACGTGCTGAGCATACCCAATTCGTCAAGGATCACTTATGCAAGACCGCCGTAAACTCCATTCTCGGAGTCGTGCCGCCTGAGGTCAGCGAAACCGAGATGGAACTCGGTAGGCGTGCCAGGTGCACCCTTGCCTCGTTGCGCTGCGGGCACTCCCCCATGCTTATGTCTTATTTACATAAGATCGATAGCAGCAGACCTGACGAGTGCCCGGATTGTGGTAATAAAGGGCATACTACTGCGCACCTTTTGAACTGCCCGATGAGACCGACATCGTTAACTCCAGTAGATCTGTGGGAGAATCCGACGCTTGTGGCTGAGTTCCTCAATCTATAACAGGACCCTCTCTGTGGCTGCAGAAGAAGGAGAAGAAAGTGGACCGCCGCCGAAGATATCCAAGGAGGAGGAGACGTTGTCAAGACCTAGCAGAGTAGCGCTGTCTCAGCTCCAAAGTGGTTTCTACTCAAAATCGCAAAGGTACTCCCATAAGATAGGAGCAGCTGATAATCAACTTTGTCCGGAATGCAGACTGGAGGAACATACAGTACCCCACATGTTCTCATGCTCTGGAAAGCCAACGCACCTTACAATAGAAGATCTCTGGCTCAAACCAGTGGAAGTCGCCAATTTCCTGTCACTTTGATCATGCAATGATGATTTTGAAATGTATAAAAAATTGAAATGTAAAAAAAATCAAAAAAAAAGAAGAAATAAAAAAAATCAAAAAAAGAGTATCGAAAAACGCCCCACTCAGGGATCCTCCGAAGAAGAGAATCTAAGAAAAAACGCTTCGATTATGCCGTCTACGTACCGGAAGTTTGGATCCAGGATCAATGGTTTTGGTGGAAGATGGGCAACAACAACAACAACCTCGGTGTCACTGGTCTCCGCTTCTATGCTAGGGATGAGTGACTATGAGGTCACTCAGTTCGGTTCCCCTTCCTGTCTGAGCATGGACCTCCACAACATGGACTTACAGCATCAAAGTATGTAATACGATGGAAATGGTTGACCGACGGTTCGATCAAGTGCTCAGAATAAAATCTATCAAACTGATGAATATAATAGGAGTACCTCATTCTTCCCTTTGCTCAAGGATTTGTCCAATATCCCGGTTGATTTCACCATCTAACAACTGCCGCTCTGGTGTTGCGCTAGAACAATCTTAATTGAATCAAACAGAAAAGGACCACAAGACCCTATTATATTCTGCCAGAACGCAGCGGCGATGACAAGATAACTGCTTCAATTAATGATCTCTTTCGGTCCCGAATTGGCGCTGCACTGCTATACCTGTTTTTGGATTACGGTAAAACATGATACGTATTTGCGTAAGCAACGTCTTACCGTAATCCAAATCTGTCAGAGACGCAGAGGGAGCGCATATTCTTTGGACTCTTCCCTTGCCATCTCGTTTGGGAGAGGGTATATAAAAACGTGTCGAACCTTTCCCGGCCTGGCGTCGCGCAATTTTTGGCTCCGCCCAAAGGGAACAAAGCCACGTCGGGACAAAACGGATTTTATCACCCCGAGACTTTATGTTACCGTAATCTTCGATTGTCCGCTGAGCGTGTTATTGTGTCATGGGACGCTTGTACTGTATTGAAGTAAACTTAGAGACTAGGATCAAGTGTTCAGGATATTTCTGTCTGAGGAGAAAGCCTAGGTAATCTCTGACACAGCCGTAGTGGGCCACGCGATCGAGCCTCACCGTGCGCGTGCGGTTGCGCCGCGCGCTCACTTCAGCTAGACGGCTTGTGATATTATGAATAACTTCTTCTTCTTCTGCAGCCTCTAAGTGGTTTTTTGTCATAGGTTGAGGAACTGGGCGGCCTCCACAAGATTCGTCCAAAGGTCCATTGTGGTTAAGGAGGTAGGTTTCTTCGGGCACATGAACAAGTGCGCCGTGTCATGTCCGGGAGCACCACAGTCTGGGCATGCTTCTGGTCGGCTGCTGTCAATCTTGTTGACGTAAGACATGAGCAGAATAAAGTGACCACAGCGCAGCGAGGCAAGAGCACATCTGACTCGCCTGCCGAGTTGAGACTCGGACTCGCAAACCCGAGGCGGCACTACTCCTAAGATAGGGTTCACAGCCGCCTTCTCCATATATCCTCGAACAAACTGGGTGTGCTCCTAACGCAGAAGACGAAGCCTTTCCATGTTGGAGTCGGTCCATTTCTGTACATCAACTTTATGAGGAGCATCTGCGAACGGCATCCTTCTTCTTCTTCTTCTGCAGTCTCAAAGTGGATTTGTATCATAGGTTGAGGAACTGGGCGGCCTTCTCAGGATTCGTACAAAGGTCCATTGCGGATAAGGAGATAGGTCTCTTCGGGCACATGAACAAGTGCGCCGTGTCATGTCCGGGAGCACCACAGTCTGGGCATGCTTCTGGTCGGCTGCTGTCAATCTTGTTGACGTAAGACATGAGCAGAATAAAGTGACCACAGCGCAGCGAGGCAAGAGCACATCTGGCTCCTCTGCCGAGTTGGGACTCGGACTCGCAAACCCGAGGCGGCACTGCTACTAAGATAGAGTTCACAGCCGCCTTCGTTAGATATTCTCGAACAAACGGGGTGTGCTCCTCACGCAGAAGACGAAGCCTCTCCATGTTGGAGTCGGCCCATTTCTGTACATCAACTTTACGAGGAGCATCTGCGAACGGCGTCTTAATCGGCCTACTTCTAGTGGGCTTCATGATTCTCTTTGTCGGATGATTCGACTGTCTCAGAACATTAATATACATCTGCTGTGCCTGGAGTTCACAATGCTCCTTGACCGGCAATATGCAGGCCTCCGCGTGGAGATGTTCTAATGGGGAGCTCCTTGCACAACCGGTAGCAATTCTAAGCGCAGCATTCTGTACACGCTGCAGCTTATTCCAGAAGCTGTCAGACACCAGGTGCTGCCACACTGGTGCCGCATATTCCAGAGCCGGCTAAGGGGTATGGTATACTTTTGCGACACACGGTCGCGTCGCTCTGCACAGCGACAGCGACCGCCTCCCGTCCTTTAAATCTGTCGCTGTCGCAGTGCACTGCACAGCGACATCGACAGTGGTAGCGAGAGGCTATGGCACATTTGCAGTATGTCAGCCCTCCGCGACACGTCGCTGCGACCCACACGCGACATCTGTTCCTACGACGACCGCTGCCGTTGCTCCGATGCGGGTCCCGCCGCGATTTGTGTAAGATTGTATGCCTGTCGCTCATTACAGCGACAAAGTATACCATAGGCCTAAAGTATTGCTCTGTAGGTTCTCAATATAGTCTCTCGCCAGCTTCCCCATAATGTCCCTCCGAGAGCTCTCAAGATACTAAGCCTAGCCTTGACGACTGTTTGTTTCTGTTCCGCGTTTTGCGGAACTTCAGTGACGGATCAAGAATAAGGCCAAGCGGCTTGGGGAATTTTGCTGCTGGCAACCGGTCACCATCCCATTTGACATCTGGGTGGACACTGTGTGTCCTTGGTGTTTGTTGTGAACACTGAGACAGAAGATTTTGCAGCAGAGACTGTGAGCATCATATTGTCGAGGAAGAGCTTCAACTCGACGAGATAGGCGCTGATCTTGTTAGCGGCTACCTGGAGGTCACGGTCCTGGCACATGATGGTGATGTCGTCGGCATACATAACAATTTTTACATCATTGGGAGGTTCGAGAATGTCCTTAAAATACAGGCTGAATAGGGCAGGGGACAACACTCCGCCTTGCGGAACACCGGCTGCCATTGGAATGCTACCGGATACGTGATTCTGGAACAGAACCTTAGCCCGGCGACCTTTCGTGAACGCTGCAATCCATCGCTTCTGCCATGATGGTAGCGACGACTTGAGCAGTTTCTCGGATAGCACTCCCAAGTTAACAGAGTCAAACGCTTTGCTCAGGTCAAGGGCGGCGGCCACCGTTCTCAGGGGCTTTTTCATTTTGAACCCATCGACCGCAAAGCTCACGATCTCCAATAGAGCAGTAGTAGTAGAGTGAAGTTTCCTGAACCCATGCTGATGCTGCTGTCGCTCATTTTGATCAACTAGTTCCCTAAGGCATCTTTCTTAGTCCTCACCGCAAGCGCGGCACGCGCGTGACGCGCGGGAGGGGCGGTGGACTATGAAAGTTCTTACCGCGCGGCACGCGCGTGAGGCGCGGTAAGAACTTTCACAGTCCATCAGCACCGCCTTAGCGGCGTCGCCTAAACCGCCGCGGCGGTTTTACCGTTTCAATCAATAACTGCTTCTCGATTTGAGTCCACTCCAACATAAATAATTCTGGGACATTCCTGCGAGACCGCATACGCAAATGCAAGCGAGGAATTTCTGTACAAGTCCCAGTTGAGGCCCGACTTTTACCCGCACCGCCATGGCGGTGCCGCTGGAGATTTCATAGTGGCTTTCCGCTCGTCCCGCGCGTGCCGCGCGGTGAAAAGTTTCATAGTCCACCGCTCGTCCCGCGCGTCACGCGCGTGCCGCGCTTGCGGTGAGGACTATGAAAGATGCCTAAAGATCAACTTTTCAGCTAATTTGGCGACGGGCGATAATAGGCTAATTGGTCGAAAGCCTTTTGCCGTGCTTTGGGACTTGCCTGGCTTTGGCAACGGTATCACATTGGCTGTCTTCCAAGCTTGGGGTAGAACGCAGGTCCGGAAAGAAGTTTAAATAATATATGCAAGCACCGGTAGAAGTCCGTGGGAAGCTTCTTCAGGATGGCTGGGGAAATACCGTCAGGTCCAATAGCCTTCGAATTCCGCATTTCTTTGATAGCCTTCTCTACTTGAGTGAGAGCAAAGGCCTCAGAAGCGTTCATGAACGGCAACCGGCTCAGCTCTCTAACCGTGACTCTGTTCTGAACGCCTCGCTTGGTACGTGTGATGAAAAAATTCTTGCCTAGTGCGCAAGCAGCCGCTTTCCCTGATTTGAAGATGTTCTCCTCGAACTCAATAGCGGAGCTCATCGAGGGAGCGGACTTGCCGGTAATTTTCCTCAACAATTTCCACGTCGTAGTTCCACCCGCCTTGAAATTCAGCTTTTCAGTGATTTTCTCCCAGCACTCCTTGTTCTTATCCAGATACTTCTTGATCCCATTATCCAGCACAGCAATTTCCGGGTCTAGATGGTCTGCGGCTCTCTTCTCAGCTCTGATTCTAATCTTCTGCAGTATTTCCCTGCTGACATTTGGAAAAAAAGTCTTGACACGACCCTCAGGAATTACTGCTTTCATGGCCTTGCAGGTGGCACTTGTTAGATGGCGCTCTTTCTGATGCACATCACCATTCCATGGGTAGTCGTCCGCATGGCGGAGTGCAACATCTCTGAACAGGGTACAGTCTGCTAGGCCTAAATTAAGATAAGTACGACGACGAAAACTAGAGTAAGGGGCAAGAGAGTCACAGAGATCAATATAGACAAAGACGGGAATGTGATCACTAGAGAGAGTTGAGGATGTGGACCACGTGCAAGCATTAGAAAGATTGGATGAGACAAGAGAGATATCTGGGCTAGAAGGTCGGCCGCTGGCAGGGAGACGAGTGGGCTGGTCATCGTTGGGAATAACCCTGTCACACTCAGCCCATTCTTCGACATCTTCCCCTCTAGCGTCAGAATCAAGAGCAGAACAGAACGTGTGGGCATTGAAGTCACCCGCAAAGACAGCTGAAGAGGAGAGTGAGAAGTCGTGCAAGTGCTTAAAGCCTACATCGCTGGGTCGCGGCGACTAAATCCTATGTCTTACTGCACCGCTGCTTGAAGAGCGATTCTCAATGGTCGCTGACCGTTGCTCCATCGCGCCCGAAATTGCAGCGATGGAGCGATTGCCAGCGAATGACACGTTTCCTTTAATGAACGTCGACCCTTTCATATTACAAGGTCAGTGTTTACGGGTCGAGACGTGTTATTGATAACTACCAGCCATTAATTTCACTGATTGATTGAATTTCTTCGATCATCCGTGAGGCTATGCACTATGAACAGAATCGCTGCCGCTGCTAAATCGCTGCAGCAGCGGGTGTGAAATCAGCGATGCAGTCAAAACTAGGCTTAAGGAGGGGAATAGGATTATAAGAGTGGGGACAAGATGATATAGGAGGAATATAGATGTTAAATAGAGATAAAGGGGTTTTGAGGGGAAGGTGGACAGGAATGTACTCGAGAGTACCGTCCTTAGGAGTAATAGGAATAATATGAGAAGGTAAAGCAGATTGCCCAAAAGTAGACATTCCGCCCCCAGGAGCAGACCTTGGCATGTGATAGGCGGTGTATCCCGGAATGTTAGGCTTGGGATCACGGATGAGCGGAATAAAAATACGAAATTTCGGGAATCGGTTTTCGGGTTTCGGAACGAAAACTTTTTTCTCGGGTTTCGAAAATCGGGCGCGAAACGCCTGAAAATGCGCGGAAATGCGGTTTTCAGAACGCGAAACGCGGAACTCCGCTCATCCCTGCTTGGGATAAGTGGTAGAAGGAGAGAGCTTGGTTTCTTGAACCATGATAACATAAGGGTGATGAGAACGTGCGAATAGAGAGAGTTCAGATAATTTGGTGCGAAGGCCGTTGAGATTAATGTGAACAATGGAGAGGGGAGGGGGGGGGGGGGGTTGGTAATTGAGGAATCAGAGTTGGTGGGGGGAGAGCATAGAACACAACGAATGGTTGAGTCATGATGCCTCACAGAACTGAGGCCCTAACAGGAGAGATGCACCCACCCTTGGCACCCGAAGCACTGGACACCTGTTTTCTGCCAGGTAACATCCTTGCTGCAGGTGGCATATGAATACTTCTGCGCTGGACCTGGATTCCTCTCGACGCCGGCCCTTTGTAGTAAAATCCTCAGGAGAGCTGCGGCCGACCAGCACCTCTCCCATGACAAAAAGCCTCTTCTCGGAGGAGTTGACGTCGGCATGCACGGAGGCGGTCTTCTTTCCTCCACACTGCAACGGCGCGAACGTACGACATCTCGGCAGCAACGGCGTCCTAATCGACCGCTCTCTAATGGGCTTCATAATTCTCTTTGCCGGATGACTCGGCTGTCTCAGAACATTAGTGTATTAATAGCTTTATCAAGAGTCGGTCTATTCGTGTCAAGTTCGACGGACATCTGTCGTCTTCGGTTCCTCTGAAAGCCGGTGTCCCTCAAAGCGGAGTGTTATCCCCTAGCCTATTTTCGCTATTTCTATCTGATATTCCTGTTCCACCAACTGGTATTCATCTGTGCCTGTACGCTGATGACATCACCATCGTAAGCACGGACTCAGTTATTGATCGAGCCACTGCTACCATGAATGACTACTTACGGACCCTGGAAGTGTATCTTAAATCAAAGTCGCTGACTGTCTCTGCCTCCAAATCAAGTGCTACTCTATGTACAACGGCTACTATTGAACATCGGCTTCATCCCAGAGTCATGAGGGATGGCCACGAGCTGCCACTGTCTAAGCATCCTCGACTATTGGGAGTTTTCCTGGACCCCTCTTTAAGATTTCATGAAAATACGCGTATACGAGCTGCCTCTGCCAACTCGCGCAACAACATTCTCCGCGCCTTGGCTGGAACCTCGTGGGGCAGCACGAAGGAGGTACTACGTACGACTTATAGAGCCATGGTCCAGCCGGTCTTGGAATATGGCGCCCCTATTTGGACTCGACATCTCTCTGAATCCTCTTGGTGCAAGCTGCAGAGAGCACAGAATACTGCCCTCAGGCTTAATACTGGATGTCACAAATCGACGCCTATTCCGCATCTTCATCAAGAAACCGGCCTACTCCCTGTAAAACAGCACTGCTTACTCCAGTCTCAGCAGTTTCTCATAAGTATTGTCAAGAGCCCGACCCATCCAAACTACCATCTTCTGTCGTCCGGGCCCCAACCAAGAAACATACGCACGCCGCTCAGTGCTTCCCTGTCTGATGTCGATAAACAACGCTGGGCTACATCCGAGCTCTCCCGCAGAAGACTCCAGATGGCGGAGCATACGCGCTTTGTGGCAGAGTACCTGTCTGATGCTCAGCCCAACCCAATTTATGGCGGCGTACCCCCACGAGTCGACGACAGCGAAGCCGATCTACCGAGACGCACCCGAACAATCCTCGCTGGTCTGCGATGCGGCCACTCCACATATCTAAAGGCCTACGCTCATCGGATCGATCAGTCAGTCCCTGATAGATGACCTGATTGTGAATGTGCTGGACATGATTCATTGCATCTATTTTCAAGTCCGGCCAGACCTACAATGTTATCTGCTCGAGATCTATGGTGCAAGCCGTGTGAAGTGGCTAGCTTCCTACGCCTTTGATGCGATGCTCTGTTCATGGCTGAGAAGAAGAAGAAGAACATTAGAGTACATCTGCTGTGCCAGGAGTTCACAATGCTCCTTGACTGGCAATATGCAGGCCTCCGCGTGAAGACGTTCCATTGGGGAGCTCCTTGCACAACCGGTAGCAATTCTAAGCGCAGCATTCTGTACATGCTGCTGTCCAGTAGAGTGTTGTCCGAATATTCGTTTATTCAAATAATATTCGAAAATTCAAATATTCGAATATTCAAAGAAGTGGATTATTCGGGTTATTCGAATAATCGAATATTCAAAGAAGTGGAATATTCGTTTATTCGAATAGTCAAAAAAGTGAAATATTCGGTTTATTCGAATATTCAGCACGAATAATTTGAATATTCGACAAGATCGCACTCAATTCAGATTTTACATTTCAAACATCTTAGCGTAGTGACTTCTAATTTCTCACAATTTTTCAGTACCTCATAAATATAAAGTTACTGTGCTTATCTGGGTTAAATTCCATTCCGCAATTGCGTCTCGACACGCTTTGCGGCCGCACGCGCTCGAGTCAATCGAGCTTCCAGCTCCAAAGCCGACACGATATGGCTTTTTTTTAAAGTTTTCTTCAATTTTGTTTAGTTTCCAGTTTCTAAAACCCACCTAGAGTCAACAGATCCGCAGCTGCGGCGCTGGAAACTCTTCCGACTCGAAAGCGCGCGGCCGCAAAGCAAGTCGAGACGCAATTGCGGACAGGAGTTTGACCCAAATGAGCACAGTATAGCAGGTATTTCCAATATATTAAATCGCTCGTAGGATTTTGTCAAAACGCTAGAAATGCCCATTTCACCTTTAGTTATAGAGAAAAGTTTAAATCTCGGGCAGCTCGTAAGTGTAGCAACACTTGAGCAAAATGGAAATTTCTTACAATGATGGCCAGAATGAGCCATTTTCACGAGTATTTTAATGAAACTGGTTCGAGGTGACACTATTTGTCTACTTTCCCGGTGAACTTCACCTGAATTCTGACGCAAAAGCCCAAGTTCTCTCCTTCCATAATGCTGAACGTGGAATTCGATGGTTTCCAGCCACCTAGGACGACTAGCTGGATGTAGTCTCAAGTTCGTGCCAGATCCTGAGCCACTCAACGTCTGTTGTCGCCCAGACGTCTCATAGAGCTGGGAAGCGAGATATTACACGGCGAGTTCCCAGTGACATGGTGTCGGTCTCAACGACTAACTACGAATTGTCGCTGAGTTTTTTTTCGAATTGTCGCTGAGATTCCGGGGTAGGGCACGGCTAAGCAGCACTAGGAAGTTCGCCATCGCATAAACCGCGCATAACTCAACTGATCTCAACTAAGCTAAACCAAACTAGACCGAAGCAGACCACAAATTTGGCGGCAATTTAGCGGGTATTTTGCGGCTATTTCACGGCGAGCATTATTTGGCGACTATTTCGCAGCCAGCATTATTTAGCGGCTATTTCGCGACTATTACTCGGGAAAAAAGGCATTTTGCGTCTGTTTCGCGGCTATTTCTCAGCCAAAACTCAGAGTACACGCTCGTAAACGTGGTTGAGATAACTACGGAAATATTATGGTATGGCTCAGACCACAACGCCTACGCATTTTGAAGCGTCAAAAATGACCCACAATGACGCTACACGAGTAAAAAGTTGGCGCCGCCTCTGTATCTGCCCGCCCCTTGTATTTGCAGTCCTCCTCCAAAACAGGGGTGCTGGGCCATTCCCACCATCGGCGACGCTTGTGGGTGGTACGATGAGTACAATAAGTGAGTCATACACATCGACGATGGTGGGAATGGCCCAGCACTCCTGTTTGGGGGAGGACGCAAATATAGTGGGGGGCTCATACAGGTGCGGGGCTGACTCCTCAGTCGTGTAGCGTCTTTTTTGGTCGTTTTCGACGCTTAAGAATGCGTAGGCGTTGTGTTCTGAGCCATGCCATTCAACTTCCGTAGTTAGTATCTAAACCACGTTTACGAGCGTGTATGCTGAATTTAAGTGACAAGAGTGCAGCCGGTTCAATTACCCAAGTATGTAGTACATTGGCCCCGCGCAGCACCTGGAAACCCTGCCCATCCGGTGGCGGCCTCAGTGGAGGTTGGGCGACCCAGCCGCGACGCGTGGGTCTACGGACCACGCTGCGTGTCGATGCGCCGACCGCGACGCGGGTCGGTGCAAAGTAGTTCCTAAGCCACATAAAACTCTTGCTGGATGTGAACCGCTGCTAAATAGGCCGCTAAACGCGACAGGTCAAAATGTCAACAGCCCGACAACAAGCGGATGTCGCTGGGCAACGGGCAGTTGTCAGGCTTACAATGCGAGCGATTTGAGTTGTCAAGAGGGTGCAGTTTATGAGATGACAACTTCTCAACCTGTTGTCGATGCCCCAGTTCGCCCGAGTGGATTGGATGGGGTAGTATGCAATAGTGTTGCCCACATATTCGTTTATCCGAATAATATTCGAATATTCGAATAATTCGAATATTCAAAGAAGTGGATTATTCGGGTTATTCGAATAATCGAATATTCAAAGATGTGAATTATTCGAATTATTGCTGCCGAGATGTCGTATGTTCGTGCCGTGGCAGTGTGGAGGAAAGAAGACCACCTCCGTGCAAACCGACGTCAACCCCTCCGCGTGGAGGGTTTTTGTCATGGGAGAGATGCTGGCTGGCTGCAGCTCTCCTAAGGATTCTACTACAAATGGCCGGCGTCGAGAGGAATCCAGGACCCGCTCAGAAGTACTCATGCGCCACGTGCGGCAAGAATGTTACCATGAGACATACCAGCGTCCAGTGCTTCGGATGCCAAAGGTGGGTGCATCTCTCCTGTTCGGGTCTCAGTTCTGTGAGGCATCACGATCCTTCCTTCCGTTGTGTTCTGTGCTCTGCCCCCAGTAACTCTGATTCCTCATTTACCAACCGCCCCCTCTCTATTGTGCATATTAACCTCAATGGCCGTCGTGCCAAGTTGTCTGAACTCTCTCTTTTTGCTCGTACTCATCATCCTGATGTCATAATGGTTCAGGAAACCAAACTTTCTCCTTCTACTACCGCACGTCACCCTAACATTCCTGGCTACACTGCTTATCATGCTCCAAGGACAGCTCTCGGCGGAAGAGTTTCCACTTTCGTATTATCAAATTTACCCTCTCATATCATACCAAACACACCAAAGGACGGTACTCTCGAGTACCTACCTATCCATCTCCCTCTTAAAACACCTATTTCTCTTTTCAATATCTATATCTCTCCTACCACGTCCTGTCCCCAATTTTATGACCCTATTCCCTCACTCAAGCAGCTGTACGACTGCTCCCTTTCACCCTCTGTTGTCTTCGCAGGCGATTTCAAGGCTCATACATTCTGCTCGTCGCTTGACACTGACGCTAGAGGAGAAGACGTCGAAGAATGGGCGCAGGAGTGCGATCTGGTCATTCTCAACGATAATTAGCCCACTCGTCTCCCGGCCAACGGCCGATCCTCTAGTCCAGACATTTCTCTTGTATCATCTAATCTCTCCAGCGCCTGCTCTTGGTCTACCGCTACAACTCTGCCCACTGATCATATCCTCGTTTTTGTCCATGCCGATCTCTCTATTCTCTTGCCCCTTATTCAGGTATCCGTCAAAGGTCTTATCTTAATCTTTGCCTTGCAGACTGGCGCTTGTTCAGGGAGGTGGCACTTCGCCATGTGGATGACTACCCATGGAATGGAAACGTGCACCAGAAAGAGCGTCACTTGACGGACGCGATTCGCAAGGCAATGAAAGCCGCCATTCCGGAGGGCCGAGTTAAGACCTTCTTTCCCAATGTCACCAGGGAAATCTTGGAGAAGATAAGGACAAGGGATGCAAAGAGAGTGGCAGATCACCTGGATCCGACCATTGCTGAGCTGGATAGCGAGATTAAGCGAGATCTGGACAAGCACAAAAAGGAGTGTTGGGAGAAATTCACGGAGAAGATGAATTTCAAGAGTGATGGAGCGTCAACTTGGAAAGTTCTAAAGAAGATCTCGGGCAAGAGCACCTCCACCAACTACTCTACGATCGAGTTCGAGAATGGAGTCTTCAAATCGGGAAAGGAGGCTGCAACTGCTCTCGGAAATAGTTTTTTCATAACTCAGGCTAAGAGAGGGAAACAAAATCGAGTGACTGTAAGAAAGCTCTGTAAGTTGCCACTCATGAATGAAGCAGAAGCAGTGACGCCCGCGCAGATTGAAAAGGTGGTAAAAGAGATGCGCAACTCGAAGGCTGTAGGGCCGGATGGCATTAGTCCAGCGATCATGAAGAAACCGCCGACTGGGATTATGCCAATCCTGGCTGACGCCTTCAACACATCCTTTCGCACGTGCATCGTACCCCAAGACTGGAAAATGGCAAGCGTCGTTCCGTTGCCTAAGGCAGGTAAATCACCATCGACGGCTAAGGGATACAGGCCTATAAGTCTGTTATCACCAATCGCAAAGGTCGCTGAGAAACTGGTCGTCGAGGAGCATGCCGAGCATAATAACAATCAGCAGCACCAGCATGGATTCCGCAAATTACACTCTACCACCACGGCGCTGCTGGAGATTGTGAGCTATGTTTTGGATGGCTTCAACGCCACCAAGCCTCAACGCACTGTTGGAGTAGCCCTGGACCTCATGAAGGCGTTTGACACCGTCAACTTGGGCATACTGTCTGAGAAGCTATTGAGGTCCACCATCCCGCCTTTGCAGAAGCGATGGATTACAGCACTCATCAAAGGGCGCCGAGCAAAAAAGCTGTTTCAGGGACATGTCCCTAATGGCCTCCCGATCGCTGCCGGTGTCCCTCAAGGAGGAGTCATATCGCCTGCTCTGTTCAGTCTTTACCTGGAAGATTTGCCCGTCCCCCCCAAGTGACATCAAAGTCGTTGCGTATGCGGATGACATCACCATCTTGTGCCGGGACAGAGACATTATTGTAGCTGCACGCAAGATCAATAGCTACCTCATCGTTCGGAAGAACTTTCTCGATGATATGATGCCCACTGTCTCTGCCGCTAAATCATCTGTATCAGTTTTCTCCACTGACCCTAAGGAACACTGCGCTCACCCCGTTGTGAATTGGGAAGACGCTCGTCTGCCTGCTGCACGTTTTCCTAAGCTGCTCGGCCTAGTATTGGATCCTTCGTTGAGGTTCCACAAGAATACTGAGCAGAAACAGGCTACAGTGAAAGCAAAGCTCAACGTCGTACGAGCTCTGGGAGGAACGTCGTGGGGAAGTAGCGAGGAGACAATTTTGACCACCTACAAGGCAATATTGCAGCCGGCGTTGGAAGACGCTGCACCGGTATGGCAGCACATGATATCGGATTCATCGTGGACAAAGATGCAGCGAGTCCAAAATGCTGCTCTTCGGATTGCCACAGGGTGTGCTAAAAGCAACCCAGTGGAACATCTTCATGCTGAAGCCCGAATTCTGCCAGTTAAGGAGCACTGCCAACTCCAAGCGCAGCAACTGGTTCTTAACATTGTCAAGCAGCCTGACCACCCATTAAGAAGGATCATGAATCCCGTGAGAGAGGGACATATTAGAAGGCCTTTTGCGGATGCTCCCGAGAAAGTTAATATAAAAAGATGGACGGACTCCCAACTGAATCGTCTGCGTCTTTTACGTGCGGAGCACACCAAGTTCGTCAGGGATCACTTGAGTAGGATGACCGTCAATCCCATATTGGGGGTCGCACCACCCATAGTCAGCGACACCGAGATGGAACTCGGTAGGCGGGCTAGAAGTACCCTTGCCTCGTTACGCTGCGGTCATTCCCCTATGCTGATGTCATCCTTGCATAAGATCGATCGCAGTAAGCCGGACGAGTGCCCGGACTGTGGTAGCCGTGGCCACACAACTGAACACCTATTCGAATGCCCAAAGAGGCCCACCACTCTTACAACAATGGATTTGTGGACGAATCCGGTTTCAGTCGCCCGTTTCTTGAACCTTTGACGAAAACCTTCCTGCGGCTGCGAAGAAGAAGATTCGAATTATTCGTTTATTCGAATATTCAAAAAAAATTATTCGTTCCAACACTCTACTGTCCAGGCCTTTGAATTTCCCGCTATTTTCGCTTTTTTCGGTCAGAGAGCGTTATTGTTCCAACGATACACGGAGCGGGTCGCGGAATGTCAGTTCGGTTTAGGCCTAGTGCACACTTCCCGCGACAAGCGACGCGACATAGTGTCTATCATACATATCGACTGAAAATCGATATGGATGATGTGCATTGTCGCTGTCACTAGACCTTAGGAGCGCGAACAGCATTAGGATCGTAGTGGGACCACCCTACCTGTTGCATAATGGGTCCTTTAAACTTTCATAATTATGGATCGTGGTGGGAGCACCCTAACTTCTGCATAATGAGTCCTTTAAACTTTCATAATTATGAATCGTGGTGATACCACCCTACCTGATGCATATTGGGTCCTTTAAACTTTCATAGTTATGGATCGTGGTGATACCACCCTACCTGATGCATATTGGCTCCTTTAAACTTTCATAGTTACGGATCGTGGTGGGACCACCCTACCTGTTGTATATTGGGTCCTTTAAACTTTCATAGTTATGGATCGTGGTGATACCACCCTACCTGATGCATATTGGGTCCTTTAAACTTTCATAGTTATGGATCGTGGTGGGGCCACACTACCTGTTGTATATTGGGTCCTTTAAACTCTCATAATTATGAATCGTGGTGGGACCACCCTACCTGATGCATATTTGGTCCTTTAAACTTTCATAGTTATGGATCGTGGTGGGACCACCCTACCTGTTGCATATTGCGTCCTTTAAACTTTAAAAAATATGGATCGTGGTGGGACCACCCTACCTGTAGCATATTCAGCCCTTCAAACTTCAACGTTATGGATTGGGTATGAAACTAATTGAGGGGGGGGGGGGCACTCAAGAGTCAGTTGGAGGATGATGGATACCGCTTTCAGGGGCCGAAGTACTTCCGTGGAGTCTGCACGAAAACAATGACTGATAACGCTATCAGGCATATGATATAAGCCCAAATTTTCATTTTCATGAATGAACCATTTCATTTTCTCGAGTGCCTCCCCATAACAAAAGGTTTAAGCCATGGATCGTGTTGGGACCAGGGGTGTGCGGAAATTTCTGTTTTCTGGCCGTTTTGGCCTTTCTGTTTTCTGATTTCTGTTTTCTGAAAAATCTGCAAAAAAAAAACAGAAAAAAATCAGAAAAAATGAACGAAATCTGGATCTGTGGAACAGCCCAGCTTATTTAGTCCTTTACGAGGTACTATTTGTGTTCAATGTGCGATTGCTGTTAAGGGCAGGGTTCGCGAAAAAAATGTTAATTGTGGTATCTTTAGTGAAAATAAGTGGAACGTCGGAGAAAGACGTTCAAAAAGAAGCTAATGCTGGGTCTCAGCCCGCCCCCAATTAACTAGATTTCTACGATTGCTTGTTTAGTCGTCTTTTATTCTGCATTTAAAGTAGTTGCTAGACACCGAGAGACCACAAACTTTTTTAGTGGCAAAATAGAAGGCGGAAATAACGCATTTATAAAAAAACCTGCTAGTTGAGGGTGTGCGTACACCCACTATCTAGCCGTTCTGACTTGTTTTTGTGCGTTTTCCATGCAACTTGTCACTTATTTTTACTTTTGTGATGACCAGACCTGCATTCTTATAGAGAAAGTTCAACAATTGTTTTTATCGCGAACCCTACTAACGCACTCGTAGGGTAGTTCCTTGGCACAATAGGGGTAGCATCCCAGGGCAGAGCCCGAATTCAACCTCCCCTTGTCAGCAGCTGCTGCACACAGCGAGGGTCTGAACCAGATGTCTGTCCTAGGATGCAACCCTTATTGTGCTGACGTTCTACCATACGGGTGAGTGCTCTGAGAGTTTTGGCCGAGCAATAGCCGATAAATAGCCACGAAATGCCTGATTTTCGCGTAATAGCCCAGAACAAGGTCGTGTTCGGAAAATAGCTGGTTGCCGTGAAATAGGCGTCGAATAATGGTCGTCGAGAAACAGCCGCGAAAGAATGCTCTCAAAAGAGAGTGTAAGACCCATTGCTGAGGCAGATTTGGATGTCAACACCGCTGTAGGTTCAGCTACACATGTTTTCTCGGTGATTCCCCGATTAATCCGCGAACGACATGTTCGCAGCCACCTAGCAGCCACGGAATAATCAAGAAATACTAGCCACGGAATAATCAAGAAATACTCGAGAATCTGCTCGACAGGATCAGTTGTTGAGCCTGGTGGGCTATTTCTCGGCCAAGACTCTCAGCGTGTCTTTAATGATCTTGTATCCGTCATTGACGCGTCATTGCTACTATCAATGCCTTACAGGTCATCTGAGCAGTTCCGTAGATATTACATTTTGAGTATGATAAAAGTATTAAGAAACACATCCTCTCTTAACTTGAAAAAAAAAGTTAAAATGCAATGAGTATTTTTCTGAAAGTTTTCTGATTTCTGTTTTCTGGCCGTTTTGGCCTTTCTGTTTTCTGATTTCTGTTTTCTGGCAAACTCGATTTTCTGTTTTCTGAAATTTTTTTAGAAATTTCCGCACATCCCTGGTTGGGACCACCCTACCTGCTGCTTATTGAGTCCTTTGAACTTTCATTGTGCTGGATCGTGTTGGGACCACCCTACCTGTGGCATATTAGGTCCTTTGAGCTTTCATTGTTATTGATCGTGGTGGGACCATCATAGCTGTTTCATATGACGTCCTTTAAAGGCAGTGTTCACGATAAAAAATGTGTTTCAGTTTCAACTAGGAATGGGTAGTGGAGGGGCACACTGTAACGTTGACGCCGAAAGAACGCATGAAAACGAGCCAGTACAAGCTCCAAACACGCCCGAAGTTGCCATTTCGAGCGCAAGGCCAACCCCGAAAGCGCAACACACGCCCACCGACGTGAACAAATGAATGCTCGAGATCGTGAGATGAGCGATGATTTCCAATCATTAGCCTCGTTCTTCACTTCATTCTCAGCTTCTCTCTTTACTCAGATCAGCTCGCATAGACCGGCTGCAAAAGACGGAAGTTACAAACCTTGGACAACTCGTCCACCATGTTTCCTTAGCTCAAACTTTGAGGGACCATAACTCCGTTCCCAGAAAGTCTTGTACGATTTCAGAGACATCATTGGAATCAGCATGGGGCCGTTTTCAAAATAGGCGGGTCATCAGAAAAACGATTTTTATCGTGAACACAGCCTTTAAACTTTCTTCGTTTCCGATCGCGGTGGACCACCTTTGCACATTTAGCCGTTCTCCGCCTATCGTTTGTCGAAGCCAAACAAATGCTACAAACGGTTAACGGAGGGAGACCTGCGAAGTCAGTGGTCTATTATTTGGCGAATGCAAAGGAATGCTACGCATAGTCGATGGAGGGAGGCCGGTAAAGCCAGCCCATCGTTCGGCGGAGCCAAACGAATGCTACACATTTTTGATGGAGGGGGGCCAAGAGAAGCCAGTATGTCGTGTGGCGAAGCCAAACGAGTGCTACACATAGTTGATGGAGGGAGGCCGATGGAAGGCGGTCTACCATCTTGCGAGGCCGAGCGAATGCTATACATAACTCATGAAGGAGGCCGGAGGTAGTCAGCCTTTCCTTTGGCGAATGCAAAGGAATGCTACGCATAGTCGATGGAGGGAGGCCGGTAAAGTCGGCCCATCCTTCGGCGAAGCCAAACGAATGGTACACATCAGGGCTGTGTGTTATAACGTTAACGTGTTAACGCATTAACGGGTTATCGCGGTTTTTTTTTGGAAAATTAACGATTAACGCTTAAAGAAAAAAGTTCTAAAATCACGTTAATTTGGATTCGTTAATTGCGGTGGAATTACGGCACTGATTGATATGCTTCAATTGGAAAATTTCATAACTTGGGCCATGCACGTCGAAAAATTCTTGTTTGCTGTGAAATATATTGCAGACCTCAATGTTTCTATTCCATTGGACTAAATGGAGAAGGGGAATAAAATCTGCGTCAAGTGTACACATATACAAAACCAATCCGGAGTGCGGTGAATGCCGTAGATTATAGAGCTTTTGAGCAAGGTTTCAAGGAAATCATTCTACATACGTATGTCAGCCAGTGTAGCACACCACTTGCCAACACTTTCCAGACACCCCTTCTGGAGTCCTATCCACTTTCTACGGCATCCTTTTTACAATTTTCCGGGTTGCAGTGCATCCTCCACAAGCGCTTATCACCCTTTACACGGCTCACTCTGCACATGGAGCGCTACTCAATTTCTACCACGCGTCGCACGTTCTACATAACGCGCTACTGCCTTTTTACGACGCGGCGCACGCCCTCATGAAGCGCAAACCATTTTCACGACGTCCTGCTGAAGTCATCTGGACGCCCACCCACTTTCCACGACGTATTCATCTGAAAACCTACCTACATTATATGACATCATCTGAAGGCCTACTCCTTTTCCACGAAGCCCTGGCCACGTCATCAAAAGCTTCACCCACTTCCCAAAACGTCATGCTGACGTCATCTGAAGGTCAATTTTATTTTTCCTAGGACCTCTGACGATTTATCGATTTTTGCTGTGGTCAGGTAATGTTTCAAAATTTGTTAACGAAATCCAAAATTAACGTGTTAACGCATTAACGGGTTAATGCGGTTTTTTTTTTGAAAAGAAAATTAACGATTAACGCTTAACGAAAAAACGAATGTTTATTAACGCACACCCCTGGTACACATGTTCATGGAGGGAGGACGGGAGAAGCCAGTACATCGTGTGGCGAAGCCTACCGACTGCTACACATAGTTGATTGAAGGAGGCCGAGGGAATACGGTCGATCATTTTGCTAGGCCAAATGAATGCCACACATGGCTAATGGAAGGAGGCCGGAGCAGCCAGAGTAACTTTCGGCAGAGCCGAAAATGTGCTACACAAGGTCAATGGAGGCATCTTTTGGCAAAACCAAACGACAAGCGGCGAAGTTCGGTGGAGTTAAAAAGCCTTTTTCAAAGCAGAAATGTTTTGAATAAAATCATTCTTATCATAGTGTTAACTAGCAATATCATTCTCCATTAACAGATTCCTTGAGCTTTTTGTTAGATCTGAACGTGCTATCTGGAAGGTTCGCCAGCGGCGCTGGGCGACGTTAGCCGCCTGGCGCAGCTGGTATTACTATACTATGACGGGATCGCGACATAAATGTAGCTGCCAGTAAGATCAATGAATACTTGATCGAGTTGAAATGTTTTCTCGATAGCGAAATGCTCACGGTCTCTGCCGCTAAATCATCCGTCACCGCCTTTTCCACTGATCCTGCGAAGCACAGAGCTCATCCCATGGTGAAATGGAACGAAACTCGCTTTCCGGCCGCCCGTTTCCCTAAGCTACTCGGACTCCTGTTGGATCCTTCGTTGAAGTTTCATAGGAACACTGAGCAGAAGCAAACTGCAGTGAAAACAAAACAACGTCCTACGTGCTCTCGGCGGAACGTCCTGCGGTGCAGTAAAGAAACTATCCTGACCACGTACAAGGCCATTGTACGGCCCGCCCTGGAATATGCTGCACCAGTATGGCAGCATATAGTGTCGGACGCATCTTGGTCCAAGCTGCAGCGCATCCAAAATGGAGCACTGCGAATCGCAACAGGCTGTTCTAAAAGCTCTCCAGTAGTGCACCCATACGCCGGAGCTCGCATCCTGTCAGTTAAGGACCATTGCCAACTCCACGCACAACAGCTGCACATAAACATTCTGAAGCAGCCAAATCATCCGTCGCGAAGAGTATTAGACCCCGTCAGAGAGAAGTATAAGGAAGCCGTTTGCTGATGCTCCCACGAAAATCAATATACAGAGATGGACCAACGCACAACAAGAACGCCTCTGTCTCTTACGTGCTGAGCATACCCGATTCGTCAAGGATCACTTACGCAAGACCGCCGTAAACTCCATTCTCGGCTTCGTGACCCTGAGGTCAGCGAAACCGAGATGGAACTCGGTACGCGTGCCAGGTGCACCCTTGCCTCGTTGCGCTGCGGGCACTCCCCCATGCTTATGTCTTATTTACGTAAGATCGATAGCAGCAGATCTGACGAGTGCCCGGATTGTGGTAATACGCATACTACTGCGCACCTTTTCAACTGCCCGATGAGGCCGTCATCGTTGAAGACAGTAGATCTGTGGACGAATCCGACGCTTGTGGCTCAGTTCCTCAATCTGTGACAGGACCCTCTCTGTGCCTGCAGAAGAAGAAGAAGGCCCAAAACAACACCGGCTACAGCGGAGTTTTTTTACACAAGCACTATCAGAGTAGATAATATGGAGCGGTGCTGCAGGCCACAACTGCCCAACGAGATATGGGATTCCTATAAAGGGGTGCTGGGACCTCTCAGTGGGTGAAATTTTCACTTGGGTGCTAATTTCTTCCGATATTTCCCCATTAAGGGAACAAGCTCTAAACCACGCAAGCGCTCGTATCGCGACCCTGAGCAAAGAACACTTACAAGGGACGACCCCCCGGGGAGGTGACGTCCTGAAAAAAGTTCTTCTGAAAGTTGTGGGGGGAGGATATAGAAACATTACTGTGTGTTAGGTTTTACCTTAGGACCATCCGGTAGATCAAAAAATGGAAAAACATGAAAAATTAGCGGGCGCATTCTCTTCAACCGACCACCATGGCTGTGCTTTCGGTTTTTCACAAGCGAAAATTGGCTGGCTACTATATCTAACACCCATCTACCTCAATCTGCTTTATTTGGATCAATATAGAGAGAATTATTTTTTTTCGACTTTTTTTTTCGCCATACGCTCACTCATTCACCCTCGAACTCGATAAGATAATCAAAAAAAAATTCTGCGCGATCGAGCCAGGTTTAGTAGTTTTCGATGAAGGGTCAGCAAAACAAAACGGATTTTAGCAGCCGGGATTCTGTATCACCGTAACCCCATTCGCCGTGGAGCGCGATATCGTATCATCGAGCGCCAGCGTCACACTTAAGTGGTATTTGAGGTCCATGTCGTCAGCAACTGATTGTTGGGCTCAAAATAAAGAAGAGGTGTGGATATTGAGATGAAAAATTGATACTGCTCAAGTAATAGCAGATCCCGGACCAATTATCACAAAATTCAAACGATGATTACCTTCCCAAAAGTGTGGATGCGTGCAACATTAGCAAACACATATGCAACATTGTGGACTTGCCAAAATCTTTCGCAGTCATGGTTTCTATTGCGGACCAAGCTTTAGCTCAAACAAAGGCCCAGGTATGGTGTTAGAGTGCAGCTGCACACAGACCACGAAACTTGTAGGCAAATGCAGGAAGGGTAACTTTCCGATCAGGGATGAGCGGAATAAAAATTCAAAATTTCGGAAATCGGTTTTCGGTTTCGGAACAAAAATTTTTTCTCGGTTTTCGGATATCGGGTGCGAAACGCCCAAAAATGCGCGGAACTTCGGTTTTCGGAACGCGAAACGCGGAAATTTTCAAAAAATGTCGAACTTCCCTAGTCTCAGAAACACATTTGGTTCCAGGGAATCATTTTCAGAGAGATTCTGTCTTAGTGAAGGACCAACTATGCAACTTCAGTAGACCATCTGGATACATATAAAAATCGATCCCGAAAAATGCACAGATTTTTGCACTACAGTGCGTTGCAAAATTATACGGCATACCCCAAATCTCGCGATTCCAAACTTCGCGTGATTTAAGGAGACAAACGGTTAACGCCAATCGATGAAGCACCCTCGAAAACTACTGGGTACGAATCTTTATGAATTTAGAGCAACTGGCAGGAACCTGGCAAAGGAAATTGTCAAAAACGACCGTTGCAAAATTATACATGGCTGACGTTCTCGCAGAAATTGCAATTCTAGACCCTCCGTATCAGTTCGTTCATGGTAAAAACCATTATGAACATCAAGCTAATAGTCTTCAGAATTGCCTTGATGCCCAACCACTTGCAAAACTCTTTTTGGTATGTTTCAACCCAGCTTTTTGTGAAAGCCCCTTTCAATCTGCGCCCATTCGCTTATAACGGCTAGTTTGAGCGAAACTACACACTCGCATTTTCTCCTCTGGTTGTATACTAGAAGCTCGGGAAGATATCAAACGTTTTCCTCTGGGTTGAGGTCCTGCAAACCGGCCGGCCATTCTAGCAAATTGGCATGATTGGCCTGACACCAAGCCTGCGTCGTCCTATTAACAAGAAGTGAAGGCGGATACGGACTAGAAAGAACTGAAAATGAAATTCCGACACATTCTGATAATCAGTGAGGTTCACAGGTCATGTCGCGAAAACCTAGTCCAGCTTGCCACATCACCTGAATCTGGGTCTATACCTTATTTTTTTCCACACACATTCTCCTCCAGAGTTCCTACACGAAGATAAGTGTGGGTTCTTTTGTAGATCTCTCCAGTGCTTAAAATATTCAGTTAAAATAATTAAATAGATTAGAATATTTCAGGCTCGTTCGGACTGAGCTTGCTTTCGACCGATAAGAAAGGGTTTCGAAGGATCCACCTATGGATCAGAACTATCCTTGAGTAGGAACTTCCGAGAAGAAAGAAAAATGTGTCGACCCGGATTCGGGTGGTGGACCAGGTTTTGGAACATGATCTATGAACCTCACAGATTATCAGACTGTGTCAGAAAATCATTTCCAGTTCTTTCTAGTCCGTATCCGCCTTCACTTCTTGTCAGTAGGACGACGCAGGGTTGGTTTCAGGCCGATCCTGCCAATTTGCTAGAATGGCCGGCCGGTTCGCAGAAGCTCAACACAGAGGAAAACGCTTGATATACTCCTGAGCTTTAAATATACAACCAGAGAAGACAATACGAGTGCGTTTTTTTCAACGTTAGGGTCGCGCTAGGCCCCGCAGCTGCCGATCTCCACCAGAAAATCAGACATGGTTTTTATCGTGGACACTGCCCTTAAACTAGCCGTTATAAGCGAATGTGCGCATATTGAAAGGGGCGTTTACAAAATGCTGGGTTTAAACATACCAAAAAAAGTTTTCGAAGTGGTTGGGCATCAAGGCAATTCTGAAGACTATTAACTTGATGTTCATAATGGTTTTTACCATGAATGAACTGATACAGATGGTGTAGAAAAGAAATTTCTACGAGAACGTCAGCTATGTCGTATAATTTTGCAACGGTCGTCTTTGACAATTTCCGTTGCCAGATTCCTGCCAGTTGCTTTAATTTCATGAAGATTCGTACCCAGGGGTTTTCGAGAGTGCTGCATCGATTGGCGTTCACCGTTTGTCTCCTTAAATCACGCGAAGTTTGAAATCGCGAAAATTGGGGTATGTCGTATAATTTTGCAACGCGCTCTATACTTCACCAGGTTGTTCAATAAGTTTTGTCGTTCGATGAGAGAGGGCGTTTCTACTGGTCCAATTCTTTTTTGTTTTGTTGGTACACTCTTCATATGAACGTATGTGAAGTTTCATTTCAATCTGTCAATTCATTCTTTGTTTACGAGCCATTTAGTGTCGCCGTGTCACAGCAATGAAAAAAATTGAATATCGTGCAGTGATGAAATTCTTATTTTTGGAAGGTGTAGCACCGAAAGAAATTCACGAACGAATGCTAAAAGTGTATAATAATTGTTCACCTACAACCAGAACAGTAGAAAAATGGGTTGCTGAATTTAAACGTGGTCGTACAAGCTTTGAAGGCGATCCACGTGAAGGACGTCCAAAAAGCGCATCAACACCAGAAATCATAGCCAGAATACAGGATATGGTTTTGGAAGATAGTCGATTGACTGAGAGAGATTTAGCAGAGGCTCTACACATCTTACTAGGCAGTGTGAGCCATATTTTAAGTGAAATTCTGGGTTTAGAAAGATGTATGCACAATGGGTGCCGCAATCGCTAACAATGGAACAAGAACACTTTCGAATACGACTTTCTCAGCAACATTTGGAGCGTTTTCAAGAGGATAAAGAGGATTTGTGCGTCAATTCATCGCTATGGATGAGACTTGAGTCTATAGCCATGATCCTGAATCAAAACAAGAGGCTAGAGTGGTGTGAGCCTGGTTGTTCGGCTTCGAAACGAGTTCGTGTCCGGAAATCGGAAAGCAATTCCGTTGGTGGAATACTTGCAAACAGGTGAAACAATTAATTCTGAATATTACTTCAACATTCTAGACCAGTTGAAGTAAAAAATTAGTGAAAAAAGGACCCGCTTTGCAGAAGAAAAATCCTTTTCCATCAGTGGTGCGTTCCAAGAACATTCCCATGGTAAAAGGCTTCCATGGAAACGTAGCCACGGCCGCGTGGAAGCAATTCACAGTTATAATTCGTGGCCATGGGCAACAGGTTTGGCCATGGAAAGGCTATTTGCCCTCCCACTGCATCGTGGAAACATTCTTAGAACGCACCCCAGGACAATGCACCATGTCACAAGAGCATTTTGAAAGTGGCTAAAATCCGTGAATTAAAGTTCGAATTGTTGGAGCATCCACCGTATTCACCAGATTCGGACCCCAGCGACTTCCATTTGTTTCCAGAACTCAACCAGAACTCAAAAAAAATATGAGTGGCAAGCGTTTTTCATCAAATGAAGAGTTCATAACCGCTGTGGAAGCGTACTTTACAGATCTTCAGGATTCTCACTTCAGGGATGGGATCCACAGATTGGAGGATCGTTGGAGCAAGCGTATTAATGTTCAGGGAGATTATTCTGATTAATAAAGTGTATTTTGAGTCATTAAATTATGTTTTTCTTATCGAACGACAAAACTTATTGAACAACCTGGTATACTATCCACTGGAGAAAGGAAACGTTCAGAAATTGTCAGAACCAACGTGTCAGACTGATCAGTAGAGAATTTTCGATAATTTAGCTCTCTCACAAAATTAGTGGTTTGGTAATGTCATATTTACGAGAAATTAGAGGTCAAAGGAGTCAAAAAATGTCCTGGAACATTTATAAAAAATATTTGGCTCACAATAATCTAGCGTAAATAAGGAACTGGGAAATGTAATGAGACGATTACAAATGCTTTTGAGTGGTCAACCATGGACCAATTATCTATATGTAAATACAGACGAGGGACCGGATCCTATCTCAGGCTTCTCCATTGAACTTATCAAAGCAAAATCAAGCACGATATGGATTGGGAGCGCTGCGGTTTCCCAGCTTCACCAGTGTTGACTGCCAGTGATAACAAGGAATATGTTTCACTACATAAAGTATCCGCGCTAAGTTTTGTGAAAACGGGGAGCATTTCCTAATTTTGCAAAAAAAAACGTCCGATACAAGTAACTTTTTGAACGAAGACGTTTTTCGGTTTTTCAGGAAACGCTATGGTATTCACAGCTCAAATTTCTACCCACTAAACTGCTTTGTGGACCGAACTCCTCTGGAATCGCTTTGTCGTTGAGTAAAACTGCTTTTGCGGTCGTTTCTCAAAAACATCGCGTGCGGTGTTACTTTGAGTGGTTATTGCACAAGTAATAGGAGAGCAATCTATATGTTTTCTTCGTAAATAAGATGAAAGTGGAGCAATCGTAAGATCTGTGCAGGTTGAATTTTCGATCTCTTAATTTATCGGTCTGGAGCTTTCGCTACAGAAGTCAGATTTTTCAGGAAGTAAACCTGCACGAATCCCGAGATTACCCCCCCCCTTTCATATAACTCACAAAGAATACATAGAGATTGCTCTGCTATTACTTGTACAATTACTACTCGAAGTTTCAACGCGCTCGACGCTCTATGAGAAACGGTTGCAAAAACAATTTTACTCGAAAACAAAGCGATTTTAAGGAACTTCGGCCCAAAATGCACATTATTATGTAGGAATTTGAGCTGTGATTATGACAGCGTCTTCAGAATACAAAAACGCCTTTATTCGAAAAAGTTATGAGCAAAAAGCTTTTTTTGCCTTTTTTCGCAAAGTTTCGCTAGTGCTCTCCGTTTTTACAAAACTTAGCGCGGGTATTGTAGTTTAATAGCACCTTTGATTGTGTTTTATTAAATGCAATGGAGAAGCTTGTAAAATCCTATATTTCGTCTTTTACTTTCGAAAAGTGATCGATGATTGGCCATCAATTCGTGTTTTTAATCCTTTCACGACATTTCCCAGGTGGTTTGTTACTTCAGAATATCGTGCGCCAAGACATTCTGTAAAATATTTCAAGACATTTTTTGACTTCTAAATTTTTCGCAAATACGACGCGCCAAATCACTTCTTTCGCCAGAGGGCCAACACTCTAGAAACTCCCAGTATTTTTCTCGAAGAATCCCTTTCTGATTTGGCTTTTGCTGAGAGATTCAATTTTGAGAGAGGCAAAACCTCTTACAGCTTTTACCTTCGGTGAGTCTTCGAGCGTAACACTGTCTCAAAAAGGCACAATCCTGGGCGAAACCCTATCAGTAACGGTGCTGGTTTTCATTAGTTTCCATTTTTGCGGGCGAGGAAGCGTCGGGTGGCTCATAATAATATGTTTATATGTTTCTGTATGTCTTCGGCCTCAGTTTTGAAGTGCCGCTAAATTTGAGCAATCAACTCCAAATTCTCTAAATTGGAATAGAAGGTATGTAGCTGCACCCATTTCTAGCCCTTTGTCGGAGAAAAGACTTCCTGTCTCATCGAGAACATCTCACAAGATCGTGAACGCCATCTGAGAATAAAAGAAAATTAACACCAAAATCGAGCGGTTTTGTTTCCTGCTTTTCGAATCTCAGGAAACCATTCCAGACCACTTCTTGGTGGTAATACCAACTTTTGTGCTCTCATCAATGGAAGGAAAATCGCTTCTCCACAATTACCCCAAACGTTGTTTCCGGAATCGCAGGGTTGCGCAAATGCGAGTTGAAGCCAAATCTGGTACACGCTTAGCGCGCAACACAATTTTCATACATGGAACATAGAAAGAAATCACTAAACTAGTAAAGGGACAGAAAAATTTTCGAAATACGACGCCCAGATCAGCTGTAATTTGGTAGTTTCGACCGGTCTTCAGAACCTGATAATAATTTTCATCAGAATAGTATTCTTTCACGAGGTGGGAGAAGAAAAAAAAATTGAAGATTTGATGTAATGTCAAGTTATTCAAATCAGTGCAGAAAAATCATCGGGGAAATTCTCAATTAGGACGAAATCGCGATAATTTGTTCCACATTTTCCGCGTTCCGCAGCACTTTCTGCGGTTTTCGGAAGGCGGAACGCGGAAGGCCAAAAACGCGCGAAACTGCGGGTTTCGGAACGCGAAACGCGGAATTCCGCTCATCCCTGATTCCGATCAAGCGTATGTCCGAACCGTGGATTTAAGAAACGAAACGATTCAGGAAGAAATGGTTAAGATTTTTAAGTGAAGATTATCTAACTATTTTGCTTTGCTACAGATTAGTATGATTTGGAAATGAAACATTTGTGAGAAACTCGTTAAAAGAAGTGAAATGTCTTATGCTACTGATTTGGCATGGGAATAAACTCGAAAGAAGCGCTAAAAACTCAGTGAAATGATTCATCGTTGATTTGGCTGTGCACTTGTTTACTAAACAACAAAAATTGAGCGTGACATTGAAAAACCAAATCACGCACTTGTTACTAAGCATTTACGTATTCGTGTGACAGCAGTTCTCTTAGTTGACGACATTCGCATTAACTTACTACGTGATGCTATTTCCACTTTCATTAATTGATATTCAATCGGAAGCGAACGCGTCAAATAATTTAGTAATGCTTGAAAATCAATATTTCTGAATGATTGAGGTGGGAGACGCAACATAGTTTTGCAAGGACCTGAGACTTGCTAACCTAAACTGGAAGCGTTAGGTTGATTTCAGAAGAGATGTGCGTGATTTGGTTTTTCAATCTCACGCTCAATTTTTGTTGTTTAGTAAAGAAGTGCACAGCCAAATCAACAATGAATCATTTCACTGAGTTTTTAGCGCTTCTTTCGAGTTTATTCCCATGGCAAATCAGTAGCATAAGACTTTTCACCTCTTTTAACGAGTTTCTCTCAAATGTTTCATTTCCAAATCATACTAATCCGTAACAAAGCAAAACAGTTAGATAATTTCACTTTATTTTAGCGAAGGTTTCCTTTTAAAGGCACATTACACCCTCAGATATGATTTTTCAAATGTTCATGCAGTTGTGTAGTAGATCCCTCTTGCATAACACTCGCCCACCCCTTCTAGCACCACCACAGTTCACACCATTTTTCATGATTTCCGAACCCAATAACGACTAGATGAACGGTTGAATCACAACCGCGTTTTCGATTTTCACTCCCTTGCCGGTCCTCCCAGTTGGGTCGAACACACGATCCGTAACGCTTGGCGTACTCGCAGTTGGGTCCCGTCCTCTTTCCCCGGCGCTTGGCGCTTTTTAAGTCGAGTCCCACACACTTTCCCAGGCGCTTGGCGCACTCCCGGTTGAGTCCCTCACGCTTTGCTCGGCGCTTGGCGCACCCAAAGTTGGCTCCCACACACGTTCCCCGGCGCTTGGCGCGTTCCCAGTTGGATCCCGCACACTTTCCCCGGCGCTTGGCGCACTCCCAGTTGAGTCCCTCTCGTTTTGCTTGGCGCTTGGCTCACCCGAAGTTGGGTCCCGCACACGTTCCCCGACGCTTGGCGTGCTCCCACTTAGATCCCGCCCACTATCCCCGGCGCTTGGAGCCCTCCCAGTTGGGACCCGCACACTTTCTCCGGCGCTCGGCGCTTTTTATTTGGGGTCCCGCACACTTTCCCCGTCGCTTGGCACACTTTTAGTTGGGTCCTGCACACGTTGCCCGGCGCTTGGCGCACTTCTACTTGGGTCCTGCACACGTTCCCCGGCGCTTGGCGCACCTCTACTTGGGTTCTGCACACGTTCCCCGGCGCTTGGCGCACTTACCGCTGGGTTCCGCACACGTTTCCCGTCACTTGGCGCACTTCTACTTGAGTTCTGCACATGTTCCCCGGCGCTTGGCGCACTTCTAGATGGGTCCCGCACACGTTTCCCGTCGCTTGGCGCACATAAATTTGGGTCCCGCACACCTTCCCCGCGCTTGGCGCACTTCTAGATGCGTCCCGCATACATTCCCCGGCGCTTGGCGCACTTATAGTTCGGTCCCACACACGTTTTCGGTGCTTGGCGCACTTCTAGATGCCTCCCGCATACATTCCCCGGCGCTTGGCGCACTTATAGTTCGAACCCACACACGTTTTCGGTGCTTGGCGCACTTCTAGTTGGGTCCCGCACACGTTATCCGGCACTTGGCGCACTTCTGTTTGGGTCTCGCACACGTTATCCGGCACTTGACGCACTTTTGGTTGGGTCCCACACACTTTCTCCGACGCTCGGCGCTTTTTATTTGGGGTCCCGCACACTTTCTCCGTCGCTTGGAACTTTTAGCTGGGTAGCGAACACGTTCTCCGGCGCTTGGCGCACTCCTAGTTGGGTACCGTAAACGTTCTCCGGCGCTTGGCGCACTCCTAGTTGGGTACCGTACACGTTCCCCGGCGCTTGGCGCACTTCTACTTGGGTCCTGCACACGTTCCCCGGCGCTTGGCGCACTTATAGCTGGGTTCCGCACACGTTACCAGGCGCTTGGCGCACTTATAGCTGGGTTCCGCACACGTTTTCCGTCGCTTGGCGCACTTAAATTTGGGTCCCGCACACCTTCCCCGCGCTTGGCGCACTTCTAGATGCGTCCCGCATACATTCCCCGGCGCTTGGCGCACTTATAGCTGGGTTCCGCACATGTTCCCGAAGCTTCGCGCGCTTCTAGATTCGTCCCGCAATAAACGGTGTCCATACGGTTCCTGATGGACGTCAAGCAGACCTACCCTAACGCTTGCAATCGATTCACTCTTATTACAATACCACTCCATTTCTCTCAATTGGCCAACCATGTTTCTTATCATTCAAATGTTTCACCGCACTCACCCACACACACAGACCTACAGATACAGACACACATTTTAAAATTCACAAATTTTTCCATATCTCGAGAACCACAAAGCGGATTTTTTCTGAAATTTGGGCAGTGTTAAGAACCTTTACTGCTCTACATTTTGTGAAAATGCCAAGTTCGGAACTATCTTCCAAACCGAGATTCTGTAACGAGGGGTTTGCGCAGAAGCAATCCTTTTCAAAATCAGGTGCGCGCTTCGCGCACCTGATTTGGACGATAGACAAGCAAAAAAGACGAATGCGTTTAAATTCTACAACAATGAAAGTAGGACCTGGTGAGGTTGCGAACTCTTTCTAACATACTGTAGTCTGATTGTGTTACCACTCACTTTTTCGAAATAACTGAGATTGTTAGGTGAGTTTTTGTTTCCACTCTCACATTTTCACCTGTTTTCATTGCTTCCACAGATGTAATCACATCGGTGAAAACACAGACTCACCGATCTATCACAGCTATTTGAGAAAAATGAGTGATACCACTAACAAACTACCGTTAGGCCCCGGTCATAGTTGGATGAGCCGACGCCTCCAGCCCGGTCGATACACACAGAATGCATTGGAAATGGGATGCAAAAATCACTCGGTGTATCCCCCCCGCACCCCCAACGCCCCCAACACCCACCCGGTCGATACGTATGAACAACATGGTGAGGTGAAGCTGAGAAAAATCACTCGGTGTATCCCCGCACCCCCAACACCCCCGCACCCCCAACACCCCCCCGGTCGATACGTATGTTTAAAATGATGGAGTGAAGTTGAGAAAATCACTCGGTGTATCCGACGCGGTCGATATCCATGCAATACGTGGATGAGAAAATCACCGGGTGGGCGGGTCGAAGATAAAACATTGCGTATCACTAGAAAGCTAACCTCACTGCTACCTCCGTGACTTCACCATACTCGCCTTCACTATTTCTCTGAACAGGTGCAATCCTGTTGGCCACGTAATCATCGTCATATCTAGTTGGATGCATCGAGTGATTTTCTCAACCTCACTCCATCATTTTAAACATACGTATCGACCGGGGTGGTGTTGGGGGTGTTGGGGGTGCGGGGGTGTTGGGGGTGCAGGGGATGCAGATGCAAATAGCACCAACTATGACCGGGGCCTTAGGACGAGTCCGCAACCTCACCAGGTCCTATTTCCATTGCTGTAGACTATAAGCATACATTGTACATGATAAATACACACAGTTTTAGGACAAAAACACTCGGTGCTATGTGGGAAGGGGCACTATGGCGCGATGGACTTGGCCACGCCCATTTTACTGTGCCGCAATGACTCCTGATTTTAGCAGGGGAGGGAAACCCCGGGTAGGTGCTCAAATTTAGTGTGGCACAGTAAAATGGGCGTGGCCAACTCAATCGCGCCATAGTGCCCCCCTTTCCCACATAGCACCAAACACTCCCCGTCGCTGATCTCAGCCTCAAATACCATTAGGTGTGACGCTGGCGCTGGATGATACGATGCGCTCCACGGCGAACGGGGTTACGGTAACACAGAATCCCGGCTGCTAAAATCCGTTTTGTGTCAGCAGATGTATTGGGCAACCGATTGTCGATTTCTGAAAATGAAAACTGCGGCCATGATGATAATTTTTAAGAAAGGGTTCATCGCTTTGCTCCTTGCAATGGCAATGCTTTTTTCCACGATGATTCGCAAACGACTTTTATGTGTTCAAGAAAGGTGTTCTCTTTTACTCAAGCAAAGTTATACAAAGTTAGAAGATGCTCACATTACAATATTTATCAATGAACCCGAAATGCCAGCACAAGAAGAAGAGAAGGATAACTTTTTGAATAAGGTGAGGAAATGTTCATATACTACAGGTTTTCACGCGATAGAAATTGTAAATCCAGCCAGATTGGAAAAAAGCAAGTTAAAATGTGAATGAGAAACCTCGTGGATAAACAATCGAACAAATGTAAAACAATCTTTCCAGAAGCTGCATCGCGGGAATCGAACCCACAACCCTTCGTAGTTTAGCATTCCCTATCGTTAAACTCTCGACCATCCCTGCCTGCATGGTGAATTGGGCAACTTCAATCAAGTGATATGAGGAATGGAATGCACAGTGAGCTCGGAAACGGCTTATATCTCACGAATGGGCCAGAATAAAACCGTCAAACCTTGTATAGGGCAAATTTGTTGTAACTTAATGTGTACCGAGCATATTAACTCACTCCAGCTGCTCCGAGAAAGAGGTTACAGGTAATTTCAAATAGTTTTTTCTTTTTCTCTGGAATATCAGAATGCCCTTAGGTAAAACCCAACATACAGTAATGTTACTATATCCTTCCCCACCACAACTTCTAGAAAACTTTTTTCGGGACGTCACCTCCCCCGGGGGTCGTCCCTTGTTAGTGCAAAGTCGGCGCGATTCTCCGAATTGTCACCATCGGGTAGATTTCGAATATCATCATATAGCGCAGACTAGCTAATTTTGCACTGAAAGAAAAAACAGAGTTCAAGATTCTCTCGTTTTCCCATATTGTTCTTCTTACCGAAAAAAAAATGACAAAAATCGATGAACACATACTCTCGAGTATTAGGCTCTCGAGCATATTTTCAATTATGTATATTAAGGTTTGCAGTTTGAACTAGGTTCTCTAACAAGGAATGATTTGTGTCTTCAATGACCATGAATGTTTTGGAAAACATACCTCTTCATGCGTTCCTTTTTTTCTATTCTTAAGAGCTTTTTTCTGTTTCGTCTGGGCTTGTTTTTAAAGCCTAGATTTTTAACGACTAACGACTAACGAGGGTTTTGGCCGGTTGAACGAATTACGACTAACGAATTACGAAATTTCTATTACGCACATCCCTGGTACCTATCAGACATTTTTTTTGGGTTTCAAAAATTTTTCTCGGATTCTGCTCAACACTTGTATGTAGGTTTACACAAGCTGCTGAGTTGATCGCAAAACGCTTGGCCCCGGGCGAGATTGAACCAGCATATTCCCTTTCCGGGGGAGCGCCTTATCGCACTGCACCACCGAAACCCCAGCGCCGCTCTCACTCAACTGCTCGGTAAATCTTCACCGAAGCAATCAACCTTTCACCCGCATAACGGGATGAAACAGGAATACCGCCAGAGACTATCTAACAGTCGTAGACCTGTCAAGATGATGCCCTAGTTAAGTCTTACACGATTTTTGGATGTTTTTGCCGTAACTGCAGTTCAACGTCGCAGTGCACGTTATGGTATGTTTACACAAGGTGCTGAGTTGATCGCAAAACGCTTGCCCCCCGGGCGATAACGTGCACTGCGACGTTGAACTGCAGCTACGGCAAAAAAGATCCGAAAATCATGAAAGACTTGACTAGGGCATCATCTTGACAGGTCTACGACTGTTAGATAGTCTCTGGCGGTATTCCTGTTTCATCCCGTTATGCGGGTGAAAGGATGATTGCTTCGGTGAAGATTTACCGAGCAGTTGAGTGAGAGCAGCGCTGGGGCTTCGGTGGTGCAGTGCGATAAGGCGCTCCCCCGGAAAGGGAATATGCTGGTTCAATCTCGCCCGGGGCCTAGCGTTTTGCGATCAACTCAGCACCTTGTGTAAACATACCATAACGTGCACTGCGACGTTGAACTGCAGTTACGGCAAAAACATCCAAAAATCGTGTAAGACTTGTATGTAGGATTCAATAAGGGTGCTGAAAACGAATTTGGGGTCCAGTTCCTGGGATTCTTAGGTTTATTGTAGGTTACGGGAGGCAATGTCATTTAGGGGGCAGAACCTACCTCAGCATTTCGAAAATTGACAAATGGACATTAAATTCGTATTCAGCACCCCCGAACAAACCCCGCATAGAAACTTTGAGTCAATTCTGGGGCTTTGACCAAACTACTGTTTACGCACCGTAATCTACCGAGAGGTGTCGCATCGACAAACGGACTTTGATTAACAGAAATCTCAAATGTAGAAAACTATTAGCAATACTGTCAAAATCCCCTTTTGGAAGAAGATGATGGAGCAGTCGTAGAATATACGTGGAACACAGAGCCGTGCTCACAGCTACAGCCAAGGTTTATTGCCAAAATAGCTGCGGTACACGCCAGCGGATGGAGAGGATGTGAATTGCATGTTTTACAAAATGCTGCGTGATACCGTAGAAATCACACTTCTAAGCAAACTTCTGCTCTCCTGTGACTGTGTTAATTCAAATGGGAACGAATGGTTAGCATCTGAATCAAGAATATATGACGATGAAGCAATAATGTTCCAAGTCACAGTTTATAACAGCTTTTGATGACTAAATGAGATGGGTTAATTTTTACAATGTTGATGATAGATTAACTGAGGTTTCTTGAAAAAGAATTTTCCTATGTTTTTTGTTTTTACAAGGCGTGATATAGGACTCGATTTCTCCCTTCAAACAAAACTCCTTATCACTGCCTGTAAAACTTGTTCTTTTTAGAAATTTGCATTCGAATAAAGAGTGTGCTAGCAGTAGAGAATGATTACACTATGTAACACGATTTTTGTTCCTGGCTTCTAAGTGTTATATTTCAATTGCTTTTGTCCAAAGTATGTAAAAAAATGACTTCATTCAGAACAAACTTCGCTTACACTACAACTGCACGAAGAAAACACGTTTTTTTTTTGTGAAAATAGAAAGATTTCTATTTTTTTGGCATTATGCACGGGTAGAAACAAAAAATGCGCAATTCATTAACAATTATTTATTACTTTATAAAGCAACCGATTCTAAGTTTTTTTAGTTTCTGAAAACAAAATCAATACTTTGCAGAACACATATTTCTGATTAGTGGTTTGTTTTAACTTTTCAACTAGCAAAACTAGCGTCTCAAATTTATCGCACAAAGAAAAAAATTTTTAGAATCAAAGTTTGTGAAAAAAATTGCTATATTTGCTCTATTGAAGGAATCCCGTGAGTCCTTGTGGGTGAAATCATCTAGTGCTAATAGAAGCCGAATGTTCTTTCATTAGAGGTAGATTAGGGATTCTAAAGGATACGAGTATCAACAGATATAATTATTCACTACTGCTAATGCACTATTTATTCAAATGCAAACTTCTAAAAATAAAAAGTTTCACGGGAAGCCATAAAGAGTCTGGGTTAGTAGGAGAAACCAAATATTATATTACGCCTCGCCAAAACAGCCTGAACAGAGAAAAAAACTTTTTTTAAACTGCAATTACTTCTGTATTAATTGCTCACTGTGCTCACCTTGGGTGGTGATTCACTCAGGTTACAACACTTTTATGCTCCTATGATCGGTTTCAACCGCTACCAATACATAGATGCACATGCAAGTAACTAACACGCGGGTGTAGCCCCGCGCCCCGATCGCCCGTCGTCGCAACGCAAACCCCGCGGCGCCGCGACCTAATGGCCGCGGCGGAGGGTTCGCGTCGCGATCAGTCGATCGCGGTGAGACACTATTAGTTGGAATCAACAATTTAGAGAGTTACAGAACAGTTCCGAAAATGTTGCGAACACATTAGGGCATGAGGCTGCGCAACTTACGATCACGATTTCAACAACTTACGGAAGACTTCGGTAAGTTGTTGAAATTAGTGTTCGCAACATTTCTGAAATCTTCAGAGTTGTCGTACCGCTCCGGAAGTCGGAAGTTTCCGATTGGAGGCTTTGAATGAATCTATTTGGAAGTTTTGGGAAATCAAAAGATAAACATCAAATTCGTGACAAGCACACCAACCAACCCCCATGAGGAAGTTCTAAGTCAAATGTGAAGAAAAAAAAACTGAACGCTCTTAGAACCCCTAAATTGCTAGAAGTAAGGGTCAACAACAGGGATGAGCGAAGTTCCGCGTTTCGCGATCCGAAAACCGCAGAAAACGCCGCGGAATGCGAAAATATCGGGTCGTCTGGGACGTAAGAAAACACTAGATCGTTTCTGAATTTTTTCGCGTTTTGCGTTCCAAAAACCGCATTTCCGCGCATTTTCAGGCGTTTCGCGCCCGATTTCCGAAACCCAAAAACCGATTTCCGAAATTTCATATTTTTATTCCGCTCATCCCTGGTCAACAAACAATTCGTGCAAGTCCAAAACGCCATCACTCTGTGCAGAGTTCGAAGAATGTGCTTACAGCCGAACTTTGTTCAGGGGCGGGGAGGCGGGGGGCTATCTTGGGCGCTAGACACGATTATGAAGTGTTTCTAGATTTCCGGAAAACTGATAGTTCTGGAAGGGGCAGCGGCCAGATGGTACGCCGCGCGCGGCGGGGAGCACGCGTTGCGGCGTACCACATCGCGTTGAAACAAGCCAGTAACGGTCAAAATCTCCAAGGGCTGCCCCCGATCCACAGCACCCCTTTTCGCGGCGGGACCAGCGTGGATTCTTGGCACACTTGATCGATCGATATGTCCAACAATTTCCTGCTTGCAGCCGCTTCTTTTGTGAAGTCATTTTCATTAAAAAGAATACTAGCGAGACCTAGCGAAGTTTTCGCTCGAGAAAACCTTCACGTGCGCTAACTTACTTAGACAGATTATTCTGACAAAACAGTGTTGACTGACTTCCGTCTATCCAAAAGTTTGTCCGTATGGACTTTCCTGATGTGAGCAGAGCAGTCTGCCGCACATTTCATCAGGGCGTCGGATATGGAAATGTGGGATCAAAAATCGAAACATAAGAAGCCAGCGGTAGATCGTCGGTTGCTACCAGCAGTTTACGACCCCTTCCGTCTGTAATGTTCCCAAGCGGTTATTCTCGCTTCACCCTCCCTGTCATGTTAAAGGCATCGTACGCGCTGAAAACCACTCTCCGTTTTTTGAGTTTGAATCATTGGCTGAGCCCGCCTGAGAACGTGGGTAGAGTTTGTCGGGTCATCGACGCATCATTGGGAAGATAAGGGAGATCGATTGCCTCAAATTCCACCAAAAGAGGCCGGCCTTCCGACAGCCATGTGGCCTCAAATAGGAAAAGAAGGTAGCTTATCAACAAATGATACATCAACTTTCACTCATTTACGCGATATCGCTTGTTGAAAACCTTCTCTCTTTTTCATGTTATGCCACATGGCTGTCAGAAGGCCGGCCTCTTTTGGTGGAATTCGAGGCATTCGATCCCCCATATCTTTCCAATAATGCGTCGGTGAATCGACAGACTCTACACACGTTCTCAGGGAGACCAACCAATGATTCGAACTCAAAAAAACGGTGAGGGGTTTTCAGCGCGTACGATGCCTTTAAGAAAAAACGCACTCGCATTTCAGGTGTGGTTTCCCTTGTTGACCAACAACATGCCTTTGTTCTCAAGAAATGAAATATGTCCGTGGATGTTTATGTTTTTGTGAAGCATATTTTGATAAGCTCAGACATGCAACATATATAAAACCGGTTTATGGAAGTTAGGAAATTGAAATGACTGAGCGGTTGTAATGAGTGACGAACAAAAAAGGTGCGGAAGTGGAGCAGTTACTTGTTTCCTCAGACTGGAGAGGAAATGTCTCCGGAGTTACGCGTACTCCTCGAAACGCGTTGCACGCTTCTCAAGATACATGTTTTGCTATCTGTTTTCTTCGCTAAACAAAAGCTAAGATTTCGCATGAGAAAACTGACAAAATCTCGTTGTTTTAATTCTACACTCTTGATGACATCCTACACATTCCCATTGCGGTCCACCTAACTTTCTATGACGTCCTGCACATTCCCACCTGGGCCCTGCACACATTTCACAACGTTCTGCTTACCCCTACTGGGATACTGTACTCATTACACGACGTCCTGCACACTCTTACTGGGGACCTGCACACTTTCTATGACGTGCTGCTCACCCCCACTGGGGTCTTGCAAACTTTCTGCGACATCCTGTACACCCCCAATGGGGGCCTGCACACCTTCTATGACGTCCTGCACACTTTCTATGACGTCGTGCACACTCCCACTGGAGTCCTGCACACTTTCCATGACGTCCTGCACACACCCCAGTGGGGTCCTGCACACTTTCTATGACGTCCTGCACACTCCCACTGGGGTCCTGCACACTTTCTATGACGTCCTCCACACTCCCAAACCCTAGCGATTCTATAGGCGTTTCGTGCACTAACTATACGACTCGAGACCTGTAGCTTCGACTACAGCGTAGCCCACCTAGCACTCATCGAGGTTTTCCTGACCCACGGCCAAAAGTGCGCTCCACTAAAAAACACGGGTGCCCCGTGGTGCGCAAGAGGAGATTCAGGCTAATTTTCTGGTAATCGATGTATGTCCTACCCACCTGAACGTTGGTAACATTTCATAACAGTTCTGTTCGGCCATTCCTAAGATCCGCGGGACACATACACACATATGTAAACTCTGGTACCGCCGTAGTGACCCGTTGATTTCGATTATCACAGCGCGGAGCGGTGCCTTTTTCGTCGGAACCTCCTTATCACTAATTATATTTCACCGAGGCCCACCGCACCGCTGCTGGTATTGATCGAAATCCACAGGTCACTACGGCGGTACCAGAGTTTACATACATACATACATACATACATACATACATACACACACACACACACACACTCACACACACACACACACACTCACACACACACACACACACACACACACACACACACACACACACACACACACACACACACACACACACACACACACACACACACACACACACACACACACACACACACACACACACACACACACACACACACACACACACACACACACACACACACACACACACACACACACACACACACACACACACACACACACACACACACACACACACACACACACACACACACACACACACACACACACACACACACACACACACACACACACACACACACACACACACACACACACACACACACACACACACACACACACACACCGGGACATAACTGCTTCAAGTATAAGGATTTCTGCTATCTGCAAGCAAACATCGACTCGGTCGATAAAATGACGTCACACACGAGAAAACAGCCCTGCGGACTAGAGTGAGGACTTTTTAAAAAGAGACCGAACGAACGAATTTCGAATAAATTCGTTCATTTTTTATTTCGAACGAACGAATTTCGAATACATTCGTTCATTTTTTATTTCGAACGAACGAATTTTGAATAAATTCGTTCATTTTCTATTTCGAGCGAGCGAATATTCGAAATTCGAATATTCGAATGACGAATAATTCAAGCATCCATAGCAATATCGCGCAACTACGAAGTGAGCGGCAATAACAAGTTGAAATCTTCTTCCAAAGCCTTATTTCCACCTACAAATGAAAATAATAAGGCACGACTCATCTCCAAACCTGTACGGGATAAGAGATTCTTAATCCACATCTCAAAAAAGCCTCTTGGCGAAGTTTTAGCCAAATCGGTGCTATTAGAAGGGCGGGGGTGGGGTACCAGTTGCCATCCTACTACGGCGCGCCCATTTTTCCGTGCCGCCGCGCAATTATAACACCAATCCGGGGTTTCCTCCCATGCCAGAAGCGTTGAGGCGCGGAGAAATTGGTGTAGCCATATGCAGTGGACAAGTGGCCTGACTGGCGAGATAGCACGGCCAAATATAAAACGTCGACAAATCACGGCACTGTGCCGCAACCTTCCGTAACATCGGAGAATGCTTCTTTAGGTGCCCCCACTGTTGCTGGTGTCGCATGCTTAGAACCTGCTGACAGCGATTGAAAGGCTTCTGAAGTCTGTAAAATTGGATCTCATTGTTTATGCAGATTTTTTAGCGTAATTGTTCCGTGAAAGGAGTATACACACTTCTTTGTTGAATTTCGATTAATGAACTAGTATTCGCACGCTCTATATGAAGCGCTGCTAGTTTTAAACCACGCGGGGCACGCTTTGGATGAAGCGCTACTAGCTTTAGACCACGCGGTGCACACTCTGGATGAAGCACTTCTCGCTTTAAACCACGCGGCGAATGCTCTGCATGAAGCGTTACTAGCTTTGAACCAAACTGGGCACGCTCTGCACGGAGCGCTGTTGGTTTTTTACCACGCAGCGCACGCCCTAGATAAAGCGCTGCTAGCTTCAAACCGCGCGACGCACGCTCTGGATGAAGCCCTACTAGTTTTACCCACGCGGGGCACGCTTTGCATGAAGCGCCACTCACAGCTCACAACGCGTCACACGCTTTGCATCAAGCGCAACTGGCTTATCACGACGCGGCTTACGCCGTCCCATGGAGCGCTCGTGTCCTCATCAGCAACTCAGTTGGAAATCCAACCGGACGTCACCTCGAGCGGACCTCAGTCGCCCGGACAGCAACCTCGGTCGCCGGAGTAGATGCCCGATTTTCGCTCGGAGCGGAGAGACAGCGACGCTCGGGTTGCTGTCCGGGTTCGCTCCGAGCGGCCAATCGTCTGAGTTGGCCACCTCTATTTCTCCGCGCCGCAACGATTTCGGAAGGGAAGGAAAAATCCGGGTTGGTGTCCTAGGTTCGTTGGGGTGGAGACAACGGTCCGAGAGGTGAAGGTTGTTTAGGATAACTGAGTGGGGAATGGTGAAGCTTCCCTATAGATTTGCAACTTCAAAATTTGAAGTTTTCTTAATCCTCTTTTTCTTGCAAGCAATGTATTTTTATTTTTAAACATTAATTTTAAAACATTTTCTCCGTTAGATGACCTCCTTTAAAAATTCATATATTCTTAATGGAATGATCTGCGTAAATCATGAAAAATTTCCTTTGAGCTGTCTTGGAGTCAAAATTTGTCGGAAAATTTCTTCAAGCGACTTTTAAAAAACTACCTGTTCTTCGCTCATCCCATTTTTACCCTTTTTTATGAATCTTTCAACAGAGCTGTTTCCGAAATCTTCATGAAATTTAGCGTCAAATAATGTTTTCAATTTGAGAAAATACGTTCCCAATCTCTCAGCCGATTTCAATTTATGAATTACCGTCTTTCACTAAAAGCAATCAGTTTTTCGTCCATAACTTTTTTAGCCTAAGAGACAGCCCCTTCGTGAAGGTTGTTTTCGGAACCCCCATGAAATTCTGCATCGGATAGCGTTTCCAGTTTGGAAAAAATATTTTCTCGAACCTTCAGCCTAACTCATTTTACGAAACACCGGTTTTTCGCCTGTAACTCTTCAACCGTTGAAGATAGGGTTTTGGTGAAGGTTGTTTCTGAAATCTCTGCAAAATTCGGCGTCGAATGATATAATGGGTTCCTAACTTTGCTTGCCCCGTAAGCCAGCCAGGTCGGTGAAGCCGATTTTCATAGTTATCTCCACAGGGTGCTCTCACCTCTATGGTTTAAATGAGAGACGCAGCGTTCTGCTGGAGCCAACAACGGGGCTCGGCTCCACCGACATGGCTGGCTTATGAAGCAAGCAAAGTTTGGAACCCGATATGCCATTCGACGCAGAATTTTACGTAGATTTCAAAAACGACGTTCACCAAAACCCTATCTCCAAAGGTTAAAGAGTTATAGGCGGAAAACCGGTGCTTCGTAAAATGGATTAGGCTGAAGGTTCGAGAAAACACTTTTCCAAAGTGGAAGCAGAATTCCATCGAGATTTTGAAAACAAGCTTCACCAAAGGTCTCTCCAAGCACAAAAAGTTATGAACGAAAAGAAATAATTTCAGGCTGAAAAAATGCACTTTATAGACTGAATTCGGCTGAAAGAATGAGAACTTATTTTTCAAAACTAGAAGCGTTTTTCAATGCAGAATTGTATGCCAATACCGAGAGCAACTTTTACCAAAAGTCTTTCTTTGAGCACGAAAAAAAATGGACGAAAAACCGGCAGTGACACCTGCGCAATCTTGAAAATGACTTGCATGAGTGTTGGGTCACTTTCATTCTTTTTCGGGGCGTTTCACTGGTTGTCACCAGTTCTCCCAACGGTGAAAGTTCTCCCCTTCACCAGCCCAGGGGTGAAGGTTGGTGGAGTACATGGCTCCACCTAACGAAGCTATGGTTGGTGTTATCATTGCGCGGCGGCATGAAAAAATGGGCGTGGCCAAGTTTGAATGTCATGCGGCTCCCCCTGTTAGAACCGCCCTAGTAGCCTCATCAGACGGTGTGGGGAAAAAATTTAGCTCTCGCTTTCGGAAAATTGGAACAATGGAGTAGTGAAGAAAATGAATTCAGTCTTGAAAGGTATGTCGATTCCTTCATACATTAGAGCTGATCTCCATATTTTTTGTTAAATCAGCTCGGGTATTCAAATTCGAATAGCGTTCGAATATTCACCTCTGCGAATAATCGAATTTGAATAATGTTCGAATATTCAACTTTTCCGAATAGTCGACTTCGAATAATATTCGAATATTCACCTTTTCCGAATAGTCGAATTCGAATAATATTCGAATATTCACCTTTTCCGAATAGTCGAATTCGAATAATACTCGAATATTCACCTTTTCCGAATAGTCGAATTCGAATAATGTTCGAATATTCACGCCTTTCGAATATTCGAATGTTCGAATAAAAATTCGAATATTTATTCGAACTCGAATATTCGATCCTCACTCTACTGCGGACAGAATTTCAGCCGTTTTCGAGAAAAAACTTCTAATTTAAACAGTTTTCCACGGCGTACACTGCTATAACGAACATGTGAGGCATACTGATCAAAAAACCGTGCCAAGAATCCATGGGTGCATGCGAGCCAAGAATCCATGCTGGTCCCGCCGCGAAAGGGGGACTGAGGATCATGGGCAGCCCCCGGAAATTTTTACCGTTACTGGCTTGTCGCGTTGATTGGGTCACTTCCCTTCAGCGAGATATTTGGAAACTCGCCTACCACTCATATGATAAGATCAAAGCAAGAAGCTAGCAGAAATAGGGCTCATACAAGCAGATGTCTATCGGTAACTGGATAATGACATCTTTTGTCGTCTGATTTCTGTGAATAAGGTATCCTCTGTTTCCGAGTGTGATTTATTTCCGTTCGTCGCGTGCGTCTGCGTGCGTACGCTGCGTCTCCTTCTCAACACAATTTCTCGCTGTCTCTACCATCGCTCCGCACAAGCGCGCGAGGGAAAAGAGTAAATCTAGCTCGGAACCAGAGTATAAGTTCTAATGGAGATCACAAGCAATTCTATATTTCTGAGTTATATACAATAAGATCAAACGTCCTAGCATCCAAAGACTGTTCTCAAGCTAGACTGCAGTCACTCTATCTGTGTTGACTCCACGGAAAAACTATGAATCGACTGTGGTACGCTGCGACGCAACACGCGTCGTGTGTCCTCGCCACGCGCGGGGTACCATCCTTCCCGCACCCCTTTGGATGGTACAAAAAAGCACAAAAAAGGACAGTTTCAAGCATGAAGCTTCTTGAAACCTGATCCTGCGCAGTTTTACCATGGAGGCCCAAGAAATACTAACAACACAAGTCGTTTTTGGAGATGCGTTTACCGCCATAACCACTTCCCTTGCGAGTCTGTGGAAGAAAAATCTACCTCGGGTGCATTAGCCCTGTCCGTGTGCGCGCGTGGAGCACCAGTATCGACAAGGTGAATTGCAGACGCGAGTAGACGGTGGCAGACGAACTCATCGGGTGGATTTTCTGCACCAGTCTGTCACTATTTCGGTGCGTATCGACCGGGTTGGACTCAGTCGATCCACCTCCTCTGACGAGGAGTCTACGGGGTCGTTTATACTTCCGAAGCCAAGCGGCGCGGCGAGATGCAATACAGTCATATCGATCAAGCGGCGCCGCGAGGCGTTTCGAATTTTTCTGCTCGAAATCTTCCAACGGTGCCGCACGCGGCCGCCGCCTAGGTGCTGCCGCGCCGCCCGAGGAAAGCAGGCGGGGCGGCGGCCGCGTGCGATCCGCCTTGACATAGTATGCTTCTTTTGCTGTTATTTCATACACATTCTCCATTTTGTTCTTCTGATTCATCTCTAAAATTCGTTCCAAGGTCCTGGGCGTTGTTTAGAGTAGGCTGGGTTGTAAAAAGTTCATTCTTTTTAGCTTTTGAAATCATTTTCTAAAACGAAATCGTTTTCAAAGACTCTATCCGCCTTCGGGTGCTGTGTTATGGTACGAAAAATTATAGATGTTCCTTTCGCACAAAAAATCTCTCATTACAATCGGCCTTGTGATATGTCAGAGCTCCTCCAGGCTGTGTTTAACGTCATTCTGCGACGTCGCCGCGTAAGGCCTCTTCCAGAGTTCGATCGCTGTGCAACGCGATCATGTGCACGGCGACGCGACCGTCGCGTCGCCGTGGAAATCGCAGGCTTTGAGAGTGTGAATGCCCAATCGCGAAAATTGGCGACCACGCACTTTTATGTACACATCCTAATCGGCGCCTAACCAGCACAGATGAATACAGCATATAAACGCATCTAACTGCAGTTGTGCGTACTTGTTGTATTCATCTATGTAAGAAAAATTTTGTGAGCAATTATTTATGAGAGTTTACTGGTCGCGGGTGGTTTTGAATGTCTTCGATGAGGATTTTTTTGTTTTTTTTCCTTTTTTTTTCATTTGAAAACTTCATAGTCTGTGTCGTGCATTCTGAGATTAATAGTTGGCAAACTTATATGTTTGGCAGTTTGCAAGATGAGAAGATTGAAAAAAAGGGCACAGCGAAAAAAATTGGGGAGGGAAAAGAGGCACTTCGATGTGGGCGGGGCCATAGAGCGCATGGCGCGCGCACCCTCTCGTGGATAAGAGAAACAAAAGGAGAAATAGTTATCATCTGGGCGGCACCAGAGATGAAATCGAATAATAGTGTTAGCTAATAATTCTAGGAATATCCAAGGAAAACGCATAGCGATGTAAAAGGGACTCGTCCGAGAGAAGGTGCGCGCGCCATGCGCTCTCAGGCCCCTCCTATACCAGAGTGCCTCTTCGAGCGCACCCGAAAAAAATTCACCCTCAAAACGGGTCCAACACCGCTCATGGATGCTTAACTATTACAAATAATTATTGAAGTTTTTTCGAAAAAAATCCCTTCGAATTTCACCACATGAAACAAAGAACTAAATTAAAAACTAAATCTAAGTAATAGACCATCTTCCGCGATGTGAATCACCAACTCGGCAGTGGAGAATTAAGGTAAGCTACCTGAAAGAGCAGAACTATTAAAAAACTGAAACCTGTGAGAAAAAATAGAGGAATTCCAACGAGGCCACATGATGCGGTCGCCGCGATCGGTCGTGTCGCCGTGCAGTGCACGGCGATGCGATCCGGTAAAGCCAGTCGCTCAATCGCACGATTAGGCGACTTTCCCCGCGATCTTGTCTGAAAGGCCTGCGACCTGATCGTGCGACGCGACCAGATCGATACGCAGGGTTTTCATTCGGTCGCGTCGCGCAGCGATCGAACTCTGAAAGAGGCCTAAATTCGACGCAGCCCGATTATACATCCTGGTGGCGCGATTTTGCAAGCGGCGCGGTGCGCCGCCCCACTTATTGGCGCGCCGCTCCGCGGCGGAAGTATAAACGGCCCCTAGAAGGTGTAGTGGTCTTAAGATAAGAACGTAAAGGCCAACCGAACAGTGGTCGACACGACGCGGTCGCGACGCGGCTTCGCACTGGAGCGCCGTTTTCCCCAACGAGCCCTTGCCTTCGCTGCTGGTCCAAAATATTGTTGGGTATGTTATGGACTGCCTGAGGGAAGAATTTGGATGCACTGTTTGTTTCCAAAACAAGTTCTGTTCTCATGTAATGATATATTCAAAAGATAAGCCCTGCAGATTGATGATTAGCCCGACTTCAGCTTGGCTTCAGCTGTGAAATAATGAAATCAAGGTGCTTCAGTTGTGTGAAATCAGTATTTAATCTCTGGTACTGAAACCGAATTTTCAGTTGCAATGCAACACTCAATGATTGAAGGAATTTGTCCGCAACTTCTCAAAGTATTAACTTTGATATGTCATCTGGCTTCAATGAATCTAGGGTTATGTCAGATGCTCAAATAACGGCGCGCTAGAAATTTCTGGATACCGATGAACCCATTGGATAACGCGGGCCTCATTTTGAGATTGAAGAAATGAGTGAATGAAAAAATGGGTGAACAGCTGAAAAAATCCTGAGTGAGCGGAAATTCTAAAATCGCTTGTCAGCTTCAAGAAATGGTATGTAATCCTTGGTGAGGTTGGAAATGACTCATGCAGCTTTTTTATGCAGTGATGCATGCAAAGCCAGCTCAAGATAAGGCCACAATACGAGAGAATGATCAAATCGTAGTTATGGGTGTAGCAACCTCTAGTGCAGGGCCATTTGTAGTATTTCAGCGGAGCTACAACCCCCCTCCCTTACTGACCAAAATTTACAGAAATTTCTACGAATTTCTCACCTAATTTTCCTCTTGACGCCATTCTATTGATCCTCTGCCGATGTGTTCAAGTCTAGACCGAAGTTTTGATGGCCCTCTCACCACCCGTTTAGAAAGGCTCCATGACATCGCTCACCTGCGTGCGTACGCGTCACGGCGCAGTGAGTGTCGCGCGAGCGGCGAACGCGGAAAAGCCGCCATCGTGTGGGAGAGTCAACTGCACTATATACGGCAAAACAGTCATCGTTAGCTGCATAAAACGAACACAGCAACTCAAATAATGCCTCAAAACATGCTACTTTACTTGATTTCTTTTGAATGCTCGGATGTCGCGCCGCCGCCCTTTCCGCCGTGCGCGACGCTCACCGACCGCGACGCAGAACGCGCGGGTGAGCAATGACCGCTCCCCGTTTAGAAATAATCGAACCGTGCTCGACTCTGCTTTTAGGTAGGCGGAAGAAGTCTCCCCACCTTTTCACACGCTCATCATTAACGACATTAAGAGAGTTGACGCATACGGAATGATGTGAATTTATTTGACTGTCTGTTTTTGTTGGCTGCTGACCAATGACAACATCGATAACTTTCCGGCTCGCCGTCATTTCAGCTTCAAGCGTCAAATCTACATTTGAGAACGATGGAACACGAACCATACCGGATATAGGAAGATAGAAACTAGTGCACCCAGTTATAGGAAGATAAAAACTAGTGCACCCAGTTGCTCAATCACAAGAAATACGGTTTATTGCATATTATTCGAAATTTATCACAAATGGAGACTTCAAGGAACTCATACCAAAACTCCATTATTTGTGGCGAAAACATGATAAAAACTTTCCCTCTTCAAATACGGTCGTGTTTAAAGCCTTGAAGAAGCTCGGAAATCGGGTATCCTGGACAAATTATTGGTTTCAGGCCGCTGAAGCACTCTAATTTCATGGCGTAATAGCTAAATTGGCGCTGAAGTCTAGCAAGTCATCAAATTGAAGTGATTACAGCTTGAAGCTTTCTCATATGTAAGCAAAACTACTGTATAGAAAGTTTACCCTTCTGAGAGTCCATAATATGAGTCCTACATGACGAAGGCCGGTGGAGAAACCGCGCCCCGATGCGAAGCCGCGACGCGACCGCGTCGTGTCGACCACTGTTCGGTTGGCCTTTACGTTCTTATGTCTTCAAGTGTCCAACCCACAAAAAGCTTTCCCCTCCCGGAAGCCCTGAAACTCCCAGGGGAGGGGAAAGAGGTACTCCGTAGTGGGCGGGGCCCTAGAGCGCATGGCGCGCGCACTCGGGGAAACCTCGTGGAAAAGAGAAACGATTAGCAGAAATGCTAGTCATCTGGCAGAAACGAAATCGAATGAGGGCAGTTAATAATTGCTAGAATATCGACGAAAACGCATCGCGATGTAGGCCCGCGAGATGGTGTGCGCTCCGTCGCTGTCGCCAAGGCCTAGTTCACACTTGCCGCGACGCGCGATAGCGACACTGCATTTGTACCGGTTCTAATCCAGACCTCGTGCTGGGGCGGGTCTTGTGAGCCCGCTTTCTCGCCGTTTGCCAATCTTGGCAGCCTCGGCATATATATATATATATATATATATATATATATATATATATATATATATATATATATATATATATATATATATATATATATATATATATATATATATATATATATATATATATATATATATATATATATAGATATTGCGTCGCCCACGCCGCTCGCCGCAGCGTGGGCGACGCAATATCGACAACGAGCAGGCTGATTGAGTGATCGGCGCAGATCATGAAGAGCAAATGACTACCGACACATATCTAAACTCCGTTTTGAGCAAAAACACTAGGGAATCCTTGTAATGCCTTCAAACATATCGAAATTAATGCGCTTTGTTATTTGTGAAGGGCAGTCCAGACCCAAAGCTAACGTTGATCCATACCGATGTCAGAAATGATCTTGACATGGATATTTATCGTTGTTAGGAGCTTCTTCACGATGTAATCCGTTCTAACCATCTTTTAAATTTCTCCGTTCGATCAGGTCTGGAGCGCCTCCTGTTCTAGACGATAGTTGTCAGGAACGTTTATTAGTGAATGACGAATGAAGATGAAGATCGTTATATGAAGAAAATGGCCCCTTTTATAGGGATGGCAAGGCGGGACCGGAAGTGTACTTTGATCAGACAGAGGTGGCCAGTGGGTGGTGTGACCGGAAGTCATCACCCCACTAGGCCATTGACACGGTGACCAAAGTACACCCATTATGCAAAGACAACAAGGGTCAATCAATGTCTCAACTAGAGAACACACATAATGAGCATTGGTCAGTCATGTCTCAACACCTCCCTCCTAAGATGAATGGTAGGCATACTAACAACAATTTCCTAGAAAAGTATATAACATTCATCTGATAACTATAGATAAGCTCGGGCAGATGGATCCATTCCGAGTCGTTCTGGCGGACGGCGTTCGCGTTGTGATCGTTGTACCAGCTGTGAAGTCGTACTCGGCGTAACACTTGTCGTCGGCGCTAACGCATTCTCAGAGACTGGTTCCATTGCGGTCGTTGGCGATTTGGCTTCCAAGGGTTGCGAATGCGGTGGGTTGGAAGTTTGATGTGGTGTTGTAGGCAGTTCCCAAAGGTCGAAAAGATTACGCTCATCACAGTCCGGCGCATTTGGACGCATCTGGTTGGCGTGGCGTCGTTGTGTCGTTCCGTCGATAAGAACATCGTACACAGCGTGACCATGGCTAGCGAGAACTTTTCCCGGAATCCAGTTCTTTCGATTTTCCCTGTAGTCTCGAACCCATACTTTGTCGTTAGGTTCAAAATTCCTTGAACGGGCGCCATTGTGTCGATTGAACTGTCTTTCCATAGCATCATTTCGAAAGAAATTTGCGCTCGTTGGTGTTGTGAGCATTGTGAGCTTGGTTCGAATTTTCCGTCCGAGGAAGTTCTCTGCTGGGGATAAACCGTTGGGAGACGATGCGCACGGCGTTCGTCGGTATGCTGATAGGAAGATTTGTAGCGAATTTGAACCTGTCCCTTGGCTTTCCAGCTTTTTGAGGGTTCTCTTGAACGTGTCTACGTAGCGTTCTGCTTGACCGTTCGATTGCGGGTGGAACGGTGGGGATCGCACGTGTTCGATACCATTAGCCTTGCAGAATTCGACGCTCCTTTGAAGTGAATTGACTTCCATTATCCGACACCAGAGTCGCCGGGCTACCGAATTGAGCGGAGTCGGGTAAGTTTTCGAATTGTGGCTGCAGTAGTCGTTGAATGCATTTCGATGATTTCAGGCCATTTTGAAAACGCATGGACCACGACGAGATACATTTTACCATTCAGAGGTCCTGCAAAATCGATATGCACTCGATTCCATGGTTGCTTTTCCATTGGCCAGGAGAATAGCTCGGCTTTGAGTGGAGCTTTTGCGGCTTCTTGACAGCTTTGACATCGGCGTACGCAGTTATCTATATCTTTTGAAATATTGTCCAATATACGTATGCTCTAGCCAGCATTTTCATCCTTGTGATGCCGGGGTGTCCTTCATGTAGAACTTCTAAGACACGCCGACGATGCACCAGCGGGATAACAATGCGAGGACCAAAGAAAAGGCAGTCGTTTTCAAGAGAAAGCGATCTCCGCAGAGTGGCATATCTTGCGACTTCAGAGGAAGGCTTTGTTGGCCAGGAACCTGCTCGAACGAAATCCATGACGTCTCGCAGTGTATCGTCCTTTGCGCTCTCTTCTGCGATCTTGTCCATGTCGATCGGCAGAATATTGTTCACAGCGCGGCAAGCGGCTTCTGCTTCCATGGTAGCTTTTGCAATGACGACATCCTCGGTAGGGGTGGTTTGGTTCGCGATGAGCCGAGATAAGGCATCTGCTTGACTAAAATCCGTAGTTTTCCGATATTCGATCGTGAAATCGTATCCGAGTAAAATCAGCGACCATCGCAGGAGTCGGTTGGCGGTGTACGTTGGCAGTCCATTTTTGCTTCCAAAAATGGCTAAAAGAGGTTTGTGGTCCGTGAGAAGAGTGAAGTGTCGTCCCATCAAATATCGATGAAACTTGCGCACTTCGAAAACAAGCGCTAAACCTTCTTTCTCGATTTGACCATATTTCTTCTCTGCATCATTGAGACTGCGGCTAGCGTGACAGATGGCTTTCTCTGTTCCATCAGCAAAACGATGCAGGATCACTGCTCCGATTCCATAGTCTGAGGCGTCAGCAGCTACGATGATTTCCAATTTGGGATCGTAGTGGGTGAGCAGTAAGGGTGACGTGAGGACTTCTTTCGCTCTGTCGAAAGCATTTTGTTGCTCAGCATTCCATTCAGATTCGGCATCCTTTTTCAATAACGCGTCCAGAGGAGCTCGCAGTAGACGCATGTCGTTGACGAAAGTGCCATAGTAGTTGATCATACCGAGAAACGACCGAACTTGCGTCACGTCTTTGGATGGAGGCATTTCGGTGATGGCTCTAATTTGGTTCGGGTCTGGGCAGCGTCCATATTTGTCGATGATGACTCCGAGATAATTAATTTCGGACATCATGAAGTTGCACTCTTGCATCCGGACGAGGAGGCCATAGTTCTGGATTCTCTCGAACAAGGCCTCCAAATTGCTGCGGTGTTCTTCATTTGTGCGGCCCGTGACGATGACGTCATCCAAATATGCCGCAACTCCAGGAAGACCGGCTATCATCGAATCAATTATTTTTTGGAAAATTCCAGGTGCAGACTTTACTCCAAACGGCAGTCTATTATAGCGGAATAGGCCACGGTGAGTGTTTATAGTCAGCAGTTCCTTTGATTTCTCGTCCACTTCGATTTGCAGGAAAGCGTCCGCAAGGTCTATCTGCGAGTAGAGTTCACCGCCATTGAGTTTCGTGAAGATTTCTTCAGCTGTTGGCAGCGGATGTTGATGTAGCATCAAGGCGTCGTTGAGACCAGTGGAGAAGTCAGCGCAGAGTCGAATCGTACCGTTGCTCTTCTTCACCACAACGATTGGTGCTACCCAGTTCGGGTGATCAATCGGTGACAGCACATTTTCAGCCAGTAGTCTATCGATTTCCTTGTCCACACTGGGTAGGGATGCGAATGGGACGGGTCGCTTTTGTCGATAGACAGGTCGAACACCACGCTTGAGGAATAGGGTTGCCTTGGTTTTCGTGCAGCATCCAAGACCAGGTGTGAATACAGGCCATAAAACGGCCAATGTCTCACCGTCGACTGCGAACCACGCGCTGCGCGACCGCACGCGCGTCGGAAGCAGACGGGCTTTGGCCGCCGCGCGACGAGTTTTGGCCGCCGCGCGACGTTTCGGCCGCCGCGCGGCGGCCGAAACTCGTCGCGCGGCGGCCAAAACTCGTCTGCTTCCGACGCACGCGCGATCGCGCAGGGCGTGGTACGCAGTCGACGGTGAGACATTGGCCGTTTTATGGCCTGTACATCCGCAAAATTTTTCTTCAGGTCATCCACGACATTGCAGGGTGTACTGTTGAGGGCGGCTGTGGCTTGTCGACAATGGTACTGCTCCTTGAGTTGCCGATATTGATCCATTTGTACGCACCATTCAAGTTCCAGTAAGTTGGTAGATTCGGTGACGTAGCAGCTTCCTTGACCAGAGGTAGGCTTGTGATGTCGATCAAATATCGTAAAATTGGCCGTGAAGTGACCAATGATGTCCATTGGCGAGCCATCAGCAGTTTTGATTAGCACTGTAGTTCGTTCGAGGGCAGGAGATCCTATACCATTCCATGTTCTACGTGAAATCATCGTTAGGTCGGAGCCTGTGTCGAGCTGTAGCTGCGTGGACTTTCCATTTATTTCCACTTTCAGGTACGTACGGGCGTCCGATGTTGCTGAAATCGCGTTATTGCAACGGAAGTTTCGGCTTCGTTGTCGAGGTTTCGGCTTCCTGGCAGGCAGTTGGGCTCTTTCTTGATTGGAAGATGATCCAGTTTCTCGGCCTTGTTGTCGGGATGTCGATCGATGGCGGAAGTTGACGTTTCGTGAGAAATTTCGTTTCTTCCTTGGAGACGGTTTTTTCTGGTAAGCAGCGTTCACTTCTTTGCTTTCCATCGTACGGTTGTCGGCACGCAGAGTGGTGAATGTTTCGCATAAATTAATGAAATCATCCAGCAAAGGTGAAGGATCGTCCTCCTTTAGGCAGTTGATTCGATTCAGCAACCGCAGTCGCAACTCCGAGTGTGAAGCATCAGTTAGTCCAGCAACGAATACGAGGCACTTCAGAGAATCACTGTCAACGCTCTTCATTGCTGCATCCTCGAATTTCCGCTTTATTTTGTTTCCAAAATCTCGGCGCGGGATGTAGGACTGAGTTAGCGGCTCGCAAGTCGATTGCAGGAACTCGAATCGTCGTCGAATCAGCGTCCGCTTGGGCCCGAACAACTTGGTCAGCTTGTCCACCGTGGTTGACAAATCGATTTGACGCGGCTCGAGAGGCAGGACGTGTTCAGAGTACGTCTTGTATGTCAGCCTGTCCAGTTTGTCGACCACCAGATTTCGCTTCCGATCGTCCGATAGCGTCGCTCCACGGTCGTTGATCACCGGTCCGTATCGCTTGTACCATGCATCAAAAGTGGCGTCATCGTCCTCCTCATAGCTGAATGTCGGCAGGTCTCTGACGAGGTCTCCATAGGGATCAGGTACAGGAACGGGTAGATGAGGGAAGGGAGGGGGTGGTATCCTTGGTATCCGCGAGTTTCGTCATTAGAGTGACGATCTGCTGATTCTGCTGCTGTAGTAGTTGCAAATGCTGCGATTGAGAAGCAAGCAGTTGGGCCAGCCATGGAGGGGTATCCTGGGTAGGTGACGAGGGATTCTGAGTAGTTGAGGGCATGTGGGCGGACGAAATACAGCGTGAATATTGTGTAAACAAACGTCCTGATCGCCACTGTTGTAGACGATAGTTGTCAGGAACGTTTATTAGTGAATGACGAATGAAGATGAAGATCGTTATATGAAGAAAATGGCCCCTTTTATAGGGATGGCAAGGCGGGACCGGAAGTGTACTTTGATCAGAGGTGGCCAGTGGGTGGTGTGACCGGAAGTCATCACCCCACTAGGCCATTGACACGGTGACCAAAGTACACCCATTATGCAAAGACAACAAGGGTCAATCAATGCCTCAACTAGACAACACACATAATGAGCATTGGTCAGTCATGTCTCAACACCTCCGCCCAATTTCAACAAGGATAACCCAATGATTTTAAAGAGCATTTCTGACACGGGTTAGAGAAAATTTTCGATTTTTTCAAGGATTTGAAACCACTGGGTGGGAGCATTTCTGACACTGGTGTGAGAAATTCCCCGATTTTTTTCAAGGGGTTGAAACCCCTGGTGGGAGCATTTCTGACACGGGTGTGAGAAATTCTCCAATTTTTTTTTCAAAGCTTTGAAACTCCTGGGTGGGAGCATTTCTGACTTGAATTGATCAATTGAAAATTGGATTATGTCGCGTCTCAAACATATTAAATGTTGATAACCTTTTAGATCACATACTGTTATTCTCTTTCATTCAAATTTTTGTTTTTTAAAACATTGCCTACAAAGGGCGAAAATATTACTCACTCCAAGGTTTCAGACTGCATGATCCTTAAACGTTTTAGATCAGTACGAAGATACCCCAGTGTTTTTGCTCAAAAAGGAGATTAGATGTGTGTGCCAATAGTGATTTGTTCTGCACGATCTCCGCCGATCACCCAATAAGGCCTTTCAGAGTGGCGTCGCAGAAAAATTCGCTGTCGCGGCGACGTGGTGAGAGATGGGGGGTGCTACGCAGCGCAAATCGTGCCGCGCGACGGGAGCGAACGTCGCGCTTTCAGAGTGGGAGCGACGGCGCGAGCTGGGAGCGACGTATTGCGACGTTTTTCGAGGCAAATGATCTCAGCCATTTTTGTCGCTGTCGCTATTTGTCGCTGTAGTTTCTTCATATTAGGGCCTTTCAGAGTGGCGTCGCTGCGAAATTCGCGGCATCGCTCCTCAGAGCGAGTGAAAAAAGGCGTGGCCTATCGATTGCCGCCGCGTCATATTTCTTTCTCAGCGTCTCTTATTTCTTCGCTGCCCTTTAAGTTCGATCAGAGCGCATAAACATATTGGCGTGCCATCCCTCCCGTATTCTGCAATCTCAGAAATTCTGGAATTGACCAACAAAAACGAGTTATAGATTTCGAATAATATACCAGGAGACACGACCACCAGTAGAATCACCTTCAACTGAAAAGATTTGCATAACAATAATGGTGTCCACAACAAAAAATTATTAAACGCCATGACGAGATAAATCCTGGATGGCAAACAGCTAGTGAAATAGGCAAAAGGGCCTTTCAGAGTGGCGTCGCAGAAAAATTCGCTGTCGCGGCGACGTGGTGAGAGATGTGGGGTGCTACGCAGCGCAAACCGTGCCGCGCGACGGGAGCGAACGTCGCGCTTTCAGAGTAGGAGCGACGGCGCGAGCTGGGAGCGACGTTCTGCGACGTGTTGCGACGTTTTGCGAGGCAAATGGTCTCGACCATTTTTGTCGCTGTCGCTATTTGTCGCTGTAGTTTCTTCATATTAGTCAGTGTTCCTTCGTTACTATCTCGTATTAGTTAGTGTTCCTTCGTTACTATCTGCCCATTAACTCTCTGTGGAACCATTTTTTGCCTATTTCACTAGATGTTTGCCATCCAGAATAAATTTCGTCATGGTATTTACTTGTTGGTGCTATGTGGGAACGGGGGGGCCACTGTTGTTTCGCATCTGGCCACGCCCAATTTTCCGTGCCGCAATGACTCTCCTGATTTTGGCAGGAGGAAAACCCCGGTAGGTGCTCAAATTTAGTGCGGCACAGTAAAATGGGCGTGGCCAAGTCCATCGCTCCATAGTGCCCCCCCCTTCCCACATAGCACCTAATTGTTTGTCCAGGATTTATCTCCTCATGTCACTTGATTTGTCATCCAGAATTTATTTCGTCTTGGTATTTAAATGGTCATCCAGGATTTATTTCGTCATGGCGTTTAATATTTTTTTGTTGTGGACACCATTACTATTATGCAAATCTTTTCAGTTGAAGGTGATTCTACTGGTGGTAGTGTCTCCTGGTATATTATTCGAAATCTATAACTCGTTTTTGTTGATCGATTCCAGAATGTCTGAGATTGCAGAACACGCGAGGGATGGCACGCCAATATGTTTATGCGCTCTGATCAAACTTAAAGGTCAGCGAAGAAATAAGAGACGCTGAGAAAGAAATATGACGCGGCGGCAATCGATAGGCCACGCCTTTTTTCACTCGCTCTGTGGAGCGATGCCGCGAATTTCGCAGCGACGCCACTCTGAAAGGCCCTAAAAAGATGATTCTACAGAGAGTTAATGGGCAGATAGTAACGAAGGAACACTAACTAATACAAGCTAGTAACGAAGGAACACTAACTATTATGAAGAAACTACAGCGACAAATAGCGACAGCGACAAAAATGGTCGAGACCATTTGCCTCGCAAAACGTCGCTCCCAGCTCGCGCCGTCGCTCCCACTCTGAAAGCGCGACGTTCGCTCTCGCCGCGCGGCACGATTTGCGCTGCGTCGCCCCCCCCCCCCCCAACCCTCTCTCACCACATCGCCGCGACAGCGAATTTTTCTGCGACGCCACTCTGAAAGGCCCAAATAGTTAGTGTTCCTTCGTTACTAGCTCGTATTAGTTAGTGTTCCTTCGTTACTATCTGCCCATTAACTCTCTGTAGAATCATCTTTTTGCCTATTTCACTAGCTGTTTGCCATCCAGGATTTATCTCGTCATGGCGTTTAATAATTTTTTGTTGTGGACACCATTATTGTTATGCAAATCTTTTCAGTTGAAAGTGATTCTACTGGTGGTCTATCTCCTGGTATATTATTCGAAATTGTGGTGAGCGCGAAGCGCTCACCAGATTTGGCTTTGATTCGCCATCGCGCAACCCCCTGATCTCAGTATCAGGGTCCAGAGTAAACGTAGGAAGACCGTTTTTTTTTGCATTCGGTATACTTTAGAAAGGTGAATAACTGTTCAAAAAATGGTCCGGAATGGTAACCTGGGATTCGAGAAAAAGTGTCAAAACCACGTCATTTTGGTCGAAAAAAAAATGTTCATCTCCTTTTCTTTTTTCAGTTGGCGTTCACGATCCTGTTGGAACACTTATCGTTGAGCTAGAGAGCTCATTTTTGGCCAGGAATCTAGTTTTGTTTGCACCTAGCTCCTGTCAAAATTTTAAGTTGGTTGCTCAATTTTTGCGGAACCTCAAAATTGAGGGTCAAGAAAGACAAAAACACGAAAACATGTTATTTTAAACCATCCGACGTTTACTTATTCGTAAAAATGAACTAGTGAAATAAACACCGTTACTGATAGGCTTTTGCTCAAGATTTGACGGGCAACACTTCAATCAATACGGCGGGATCTCGGAAGTACTTTTTGGAACGCCACACGGTGTGACTGAGAAGTGCGCCACAGAACGCCGTAGAAAGTGTGCGGGACCCAAGTGGGAGTGCGCCGGACGCCGTAGAAAGTGTGCGGGACCCAAATGGGTGTACGCAGAACGCCCTAGAAAGTGTGTGGAACCCAAATGAGAATGCGCCGGACGCCGTAGAAAGTGTGCGGGACCCAAGTGGGAGTGCGCCGGATGCAGTAGAAAGTGTGCGGGACCCAAATTGGTGTGAGCAGAACGCCGTAGAAAGTGTGTGGGGCCCAAATGGGTGTGCGCAGAACGCCGTAGAAAAAGTGCGGGACCCAAGTGGCAGTGCGCCGAACGCCGTAGAAAGTGTGCGGGACCCAAATGGGTGTGCGCAGAGCGCCGTAGAAAGTGTGCGGAACCCAAATGGGTGTGCGCAGAACGCCCTAGAAAGTGTGTGGGACCCAAATGAGAGTGCGCCGGACGCCGTAGAAAGTGTGCGGGACCCAAATGTATGTGCGCAGAACGCCCTAGAAAGTGTGTGGAACCCAAATGAGAGTGCGCCGGACGCAGTAGAAAGTGTGCGGGACCCAAATGAGAGTGTGCCGGACGCCGTAGAAAGTGTGCGGTGACAACGTGAAAGTGCGCAAGACGCCGTAGAAAGTGTGCAGGACCCAAATGGGTGTGCGCAGAACGCCCTAGAAAGTGTATGGAACCCAAATCAGAGTGCGCCGGACGCCGTAGAGTGTGCGGGACCCAAATGAGAGTGTGCCGGACGCCGTAGAAAGTGTGCGGTGACAACGTGAAAGTGCGCAAGACGCCGTAGAAGGTGTGCGGGACCCAAATGGGTGTGCGCAGAACGCCGTAGTAAGTGTGTGGGACCGAAATGAGAGTGCGCCGGACGTCGTAGAAAGTGAGCGGGACCCAAATGAGAGAGCGTCGGACGCCGTAGAAAAAGTGCGGGACCCAAGTGGGAGTGCGCAGAACGCCGTAGAAAAAGTGCGGGACCCAAGTGGGAGTGCGCCGGACGCCGTAGAAAGTGTGCGGGATCCAAATGGGTGTGCGCATAACGCCGTAGAAAGTGTGTGGGACCCAAATGGGTGCGCGCAGAACGCCGTAGAAAGTGTGCGGGACCCAAATGGGTGTGCGCAGAACGCCCTAGAAAGTGTGTGGAACCCAAATGAGAATGCGCCGGACGCCGTAGAAAGTGTGCGGGACCCAAGTGGGAGTGCGCCGGATGCAGTAGAAAGTGTGCGGGACCCAAATTGGTGTGAGCAGAACGCCGTAGAAAGTGTGTGGGGCCCAAATGGGTGTGCGCAGAATGCCGTAGAAAAAGTGCGGGACCCAAGTGGCAGTGCGCCGAACGCCGTAGAAAGTGTGCGGGACCCAAATGGGTGTGCGCAGAGCGCCGTAGAAAGTGTGCGGAACCCAAATGGGTGTGCGCAGAACGCCCTAGAAAGTGTGTGGGACCCAAATGAGAGTGCGCCGGACGCCGTAGAAAGTGTGCGGGACCCAAATGTATGTGCGCAGAACGCCCTAGAAAGTGTGTGGAACCCAAATGAGAGTGCGCCGGACGCAGTAGAAAGTGTGCGGGACCCAAATGAGAGTGTGCCGGACGCCGTAGAAAGTGTGCGGTGACAACGTGAAAGTGCGCAAGACGCCGTAGAAAGTGTGCAGGACCCAAATGGGTGTGCGCAGAACGCCCTAGAAAGTGTATGGAACCCAAATCAGAGTGCGCCGGACGCCGTAGAGTGTGCGGGACCCAAATGAGAGTGTGCCGGACGCCGTAGAAAGTGTGCGGTGACAACGTGAAAGTGCGCAAGACGCCGTAGAAGGTGTGCGGGACCCAAATGGGTGTGCGCAGAACGCCGTAGTAAGTGTGTGGGACCGAAATGAGAGTGCGCCGGACGTCGTAGAAAGTGAGCGGGACCCAAATGAGAGAGCGTCGGACGCCGTAGAAAAAGTGCGGGACCCAAGTGGGAGTGCGCAGAACGCCGTAGAAAAAGTGCGGGACCCAAGTGGGAGTGCGCCGGACGCCGTAGAAAGTGTGCGGGATCCAAATGGGTGTGCGCATAACGCCGTAGAAAGTGTGTGGGACCCAAATGGGTGCGCGCAGAACGCCGTAGAAAGTGTGCGGGACCCAAATGGGTGTGCGCAGAACGCCCTAGAAAGTGTGTGGGACCCAAATGAGAGTGCGCCGGACGCCGTAGAAAGTGTGCGGGACCCAAATGGGTGTGCGCAGAACGCCCTGGAAAGTGTGTGGAACCCAAATGAGAGTGCGCCGGACGCCGTAGAAAGTGTGCGGGACCCAAATGAGAGTGTGCCGGACGCCGCAGAATGTGTGCGGGACCCACGTGGGAGTGCGCTGGACGCCGTATAAAGTGTGCGGGACCCAAATGAGGGTGCGCAGAACGCCGTAGTAAGTATGTGGGACCCAAATCAGAGTGCGCCGGACGCCGTAGAAAGTGTGCGGGACCCAAATGAGAGTGTGCCGGACGCCGTAGAAAGTGTGCGGTGACAACGTGAAAGTGCGCAAGACGCCGTAGAAGGTGTGCGGGACCCAAATGGGTGTGCGCAGAACGCCGTAGTAAGTATGTGGGACCGAAATGAGAGTGCGCCGGACGTCGTAGAAAGTGAGCGGGACTCAAATGAGAGAGCGTCGGACGCCGTAGAAAAAGTGCGGGACCCAAGTGGGAGTGCGCAGAACGCCGTAGAAAAAGTGCGGGACCCAAGTGGGAGTGCGCCGGACGCCGTAGAAAGTGTGCGGGACCCAAATGGGTGTGCGCATAACGCCGTAGAAAGTGTGTGGGACCCAAATGGGTGCGCGCAGAACGCCGTAGAAAGTGTGCGGGACCCAAATGGGTGTGCGCAGAACGCCCTAGAAAGTGTGTGGGACCCAAATGAGAGTGCGCCGGACGCCGTAGAAAGTGTGCGGGACCCAAATGGGTGTGCGCAGAACGCCCTGGAAAGTGTGTGGAACCCAAATGAGAGTGCGCCGGACGCCGTAGAATGTGTGCGGGACCCACGTGGGAGTGCGCTGGACGCCGTATAAAGTGTGCGGGACCCAAATGGGGGTGCGCAGAACGCCGTAGTAAGTATGTGGGACCCAAATCAGAGTGCGCCGGACGCCGTAGAAAGTGTGCGGGACCCAAATGAGAGTGTGCCGGACGCCGTAGAAAGTGTGCGGTGACAACGTGAAAGTGCGCAAGACGCCGTAGAAAGTGTGCGGGACCCAAATGGGTGTGCGCAGAACGCCGTAGTAAGTGTGTGGGACCGAAATGAGAGTGCGCCGGACGCCGTAGAAAGTGAGCGGGACCCAAATGAGAGAGCGTCGGACGCCGTAGAAAAAGTGCGGGACCAGTGGGAGTGCGCAGAACGCCGTAGAAAAAGTGCGGGACCCAAGTGGGAGTGCGCCGGACGCCGTAGAAAGTGTGCGGGACCCAAATGGGTGTGCGCATAACGCCGTAGAAAGTGTGTGGGACCCAAATGGGTGTGCGCAGAACGCCGTAGAAAGTGTGCGGGACCCAAATGGGTGTGCGCAGAACGCCCTAGAAAGTGTGTGGGACCCAAATGAGAGTGCGCCGGACGCCGTAGAAAGTGTGCGGGACCCAAATGGGTGTGCGCAGAACGCCCTGGAAAGTGTGTGGAACCCAAATGAGAGTGCGCCGGACGCCGTAGAAAGTGTGCGGGACCCAAATGAGAGTGTGCCGGACGCCGTAGAATGTGTGCGGGACCCACGTGGGAGTGCGCTGGACGCCGTATAAAGTGTGCGGGACCCAAATGGGTGCGCGCAGAACGCCGTAGAAAGTGTGCGGGACCCAAATGGGTGTGCGCAGAACGCCCTAGAAAGTGTGTGGGACCCAAATGAGAGTGCGCCGGACGCCGTAGAAAGTGTGCGGGACCCAAATGGGTGTGCGCAGAACGCCCTGGAAAGTGTGTGGAACCCAAATGAGAGTGCGCCGGACGCCGTAGAAAGTGTGCGGGACCCAAATGAGAGTGTGCCGGACGCCGTAGAATGTGTGTGCGGGACCCACGTGGGAGTGCGCTGGACGCCGTATAAAGTGTGCGGGACCCAAATGGGGTGCGCAGAACGCCGTAGTAAGTATGTGGGACCCAAATCAGAGTGCGCCGGACGCCGTAGAAAGTGTGCGGGACCCAAATGAGAGTGTGCCGGACGCCGTAGAAAATGTGCGGTGACAACGTGAAAGTGCGCAAGACGCCGTAGAAGGTGTGCGGGACCCAAATGGGTGTGCGCAGAACGCCGTAGTAAGTATGTGGGACCGAAATGAGAGTGCGCCGGACGTCGTAGAAAGTGAGCGGGACTCAAATGAGAGAGCGTCGGACGCCGTAGAAAAAGTGCGGGACCCAAGTGGGAGTGCGCAGAACGCCGTAGAAAAAGTGCGGGACCCAAGTGGGAGTGCGCCGGACGCCGTAGAAAGTGTGCGGGACCCAAATGGGTGTGCATAACGCCGTAGAAAGTGTGTGGGACCCAAATGGGTGCGCGCAGAACGCCGTAGAAAGTGTGCGGGACCCAAATGAGAGTGTGCCGGACGCCGCAGAATGTGTGCGGGACCCACGTGGGAGTGCGCTGGACGCCGTATAAAGTGTGCGGGACCCAAATGAGGGTGCGCAGAACGCCGTAGTAAGTATGTGGGACCCAAATCAGAGTGCGCCGGACGCCGTAGAAAGTGTGCGGGACCCAAATGAGAGTGTGCCGGACGCCGTAGAAAGTGTGCGGTGACAACGTGAAAGTGCGCAAGACGCCGTAGAAGGTGTGCGGGACCCAAATGGGTGTGCGCAGAACGCCGTAGTAAGTATGTGGGACCGAAATGAGAGTGCGCCGGACGTCGTAGAAAGTGAGCGGGACTCAAATGAGAGAGCGTCGGACGCCGTAGAAAAAGTGCGGGACCCAAGTGGGAGTGCGCAGAACGCCGTAGAAAAAGTGCGGGACCCAAGTGGGAGTGCGCCGGACGCCGTAGAAAGTGTGCGGGACCCAAATGGGTGTGCGCATAACGCCGTAGAAAGTGTGGGGGACCCAAATGGGTGCGCGCAGAACGCCGTAGAAAGTGTGCGGGACCCAAATGGGTGTGCGCAGAACGCCCTAGAAAGTGTGTGGGACCCAAATGAGAGTGCGCCGGACGCCGTAGAAAGTGTGCGGGACCCAAATGGGTGTGCGCAGAACGCCCTGGAAAGTGTGTGGAACCCAAATGAGAGTGCGCCGGACGCCGTAGAATGTGTGCGGGACCCACGTGGAAGTGCGCTGGACGCCGTATAAAGTGTGCGGGACCCAAATGGGGGTGCGCAGAACGCCGTAGTAAGTATGTGGGACCCAAATCAGAGTGCGCCGGACGCCGTAGAAAGTGTGCGGGACCCAAATGAGAGTGCGCCGGACGCCGTAGAAAGTGTGCGGTGACAAAGTGAAAGTGCGCAAGACGCCGTAGAAAGTGTGCGGGACCCAAATGGGTGTGCGCAGAACGCCGTAGTAAGTGTGTGGGACCCAAATGAGAGAGCGTCGGACGTCGTAGAAAGTGAGCGGGACCCAAATGAGAGAGAGCGTCGGACGCCGTAGAAAAAGTGCGGGACCAGTGGGAGTGCGCAGAACGCCGTAGAAAAAGTGCGGGACCCAAGTGGAGTGCGCCGGACGCCGTAGAAAGTGTGCGGGACCCAAATGGGTGTGCGCATAACGCCGTAGAAAGTGTGTGGGACCCAAATGGGTGTGCGCAGAACGCCGTAGAAAGTGTGCGGGACCCAAATGGGTGTGCGCAGAACGCCCTAGAAAGTGTGTGGGACCCAAATGAGAGTGCGCCGGACGCCGTAGAAAGTGTGCGGGACCCAAATGGGTGTGCGCAGAACGCCCTGGAAAGTGTGTGGAACCCAAATGAGAGTGCGCCGGACGCCGTAGAAAGTGTGCGGGACCCAAATGAGAGTGTGCCGGACGCCGTAGAATGTGTGCGGGACCCACGTGGGAGTGCGCTGGACGCCGTATAAAGTGTGCGGGACCCAAATGGGTGCGCGCAGAACGCCGTAGAAAGTGTGCGGGACCCAAATGGGTGTGCGCAGAACGCCCTAGAAAGTGTGTGGGACCCAAATGAGAGTGCGCCGGACGCCGTAGAAAGTGTGCGGGACCCAAATGGGTGTGCGCAGAACGCCCTGGAAAGTGTGTGGAACCCAAATGAGAGTGCGCCGGACGCCGTAGAAAGTGTGCGGGACCCAAATGAGAGTGTGCCGGACGCCGTAGAATGTGTGCGGGACCCACGTGGGAGTGCGCTGGACGCCGTATAAAGTGTGCGGGACCCAAATGGGGGTGCGCAGAACGCCGTAGTAAGTATGTGGGACCCAAATCAGAGTGCGCCGGACGCCGTAGAAAGTGTGCGGGACCCAAATGAGAGTGTGCCGGACGCCGTAGAAAATGTGCGGTGACAACGTGAAAGTGCGCAAGACGCCGTAGAAGGTGTGCGGGACCCAAATGGGTGTGCGCAGAACGCCGTAGTAAGTATGTGGGACCGATATGAGAGTGCGCCGGACGTCGTAGAAAGTGAGCGGGACTCAAATGAGAGAGCGTCGGACGCCGTAGAAAAAGTGCGGGACCCAAGTGGGAGTGCGCAGAACGCCGTAGAAAAAGTGCGGGACCCAAGTGGGAGTGCGCCGGACGCCGTAGAAAGTGTGCGGGACCCAAATGGGTGTGCATAACGCCGTAGAAAGTGTGTGGGACCCAAATGGGTGCGCGCAGAACGCCGTAGAAAGTGTGCGGGACCCAAATGGGTGTGCGCAGAACGCCCTAGAAAGTGTGTGGGACCCAAATGAGAGTGCGCCGGACGCCATAGAAAGTGTGCGGGACCCAAATGGGTGTGCGCAGAACGCCCTGGAAAGTGTGTGGAACCCAAATGAGAGTGCGCCGGACGCCGTAGAATGTGTGCGGGACCCACGTGGGAGTGCGCTGGACGCCGTATAAAGTGTGCGGGACCCGAATGGGGGTGCGCAGAACGCCGTAGTAAGTATGTGGGACCCAAATCAGAGTGCGCCGGACGCCGTAGAAAGTGTGCGGGACCCAAATGAGAGTGTGCCGGACGCCGTAGAAAGTGTGCGGTGACAACGTGAAAGTGCGCAAGACGCCGTAGAAAGTGTGCGGGACCCAAATGGGTGTGCGCAGAACGCCGTAGTAAGTGTGTGGGACCGAAATGAGAGTGCGCCGGACGCCGTAGAAAGTGAGCGGGAGCCAAATGAGAGAGCGTCGGACGCCGTAGAAAAAGTGCGGGACCCAAGTGGGAGTGCGCAGAACGCCGTAGAAAAAGCGCGGGACCCAAGTGGGAGTGCGCCGGACGCCGTAGAAAGTGTGCGGGACCCAAATGGGTGTGCGCATAACGCCGTAGAAAGTGTGTGGGACCCAAATGGGTGTACGCAGAACGCCGTAGAAAGTGTGCGGGACCCAAATGGGTGTGCGCAGAACGCCCTAGAAAGTGTGTGGGACCCAAATGAGAGTGCGCCGGACGCCGTAGAAAGTGTGCGGGACCCAAATGGGTGTGCGCAGAACGCCCTGGAAAGTGTGTGGACCCCAAATGAGAGTGCGCCGGACGCCGTAGAAAGTGTGCGGGACCCAAATGAGAGTGTGCCGGACGCCGTAGAATGTGGGCGGGACCCACGTGGGAGTGCGCTGGACGCCGTATAAAGTGTGCGGGACCCAAATAAGAGTGCGCCGGACGCCGTAGAAAGTGTGCGGTGACAACGTGAAAGTGCGCAAGACGCCGTAGAAAGTGTGCGGGACCCAAATGGGTGTGCGCAGAACGCCGTAGTAAGTGTGTGGGACCGAAATGAGAGTGCGCCGGACGCCGCAGAAAATGAGCGGGACCCAAGTGAGAGAGAGCGTCGGACGCCGTAGAAAAAGTGCGGGACCCAAGTGGGAAGGCGCAGAACGCCGTAGAAAAAGTGCGGGACCCAAGTGGGAGTGCGCCGGACGCCGTAGAAAGTGTGCGGGACCCAAATGGGTGTGCGCATAACGCCGTAGAAAGTGTGTGGGACCCAAATAGGTGTGCGCAGAACGCCGTAGAAAGTGTGCGGGACCCAAATGGGTGTGCGCAGAACGCCCTAGAAAGTGTGTGGGACCCAAATGAGAGTGCGCCGGACGCCGTAGAAAGTGTGCGGGACCCAAATGGGTGTGCGCAGAACGCCCTAGATAGTGTGTGGAACCCAAATGAGAGTGTGCCGGACGCCGTAGAATGTGTGCGGGACCCGAATGAGTGTCCCGCACGCCGTAGAATGTGTGCGGGACCCACGTGGGAGTGCGCTGGACACCGTATAAAGTGTGCGGGACCCAAATGGGTGTGCGCAGAACGCCCCAGTAAGTGTGTGGGACCCAAATGGGTGTGCGCAGAACGCCGTAGAAAAAATGCGGGACCCAAGTGGGAGTGCGCCGGACGCCGTAGAAAGGGTGCGGGACCCAAATGGGTGTGCGCAGAACGCCGTAGAAAGTGTGCGGGACCCAAATGGGTGTGCGCAGAACGCCCTGGAAAGTGTGTGGAACCCAAATGAGAGTGCGCCGGACGCCGTAGAAAGTGTGCGGGACCCGAATGAGAGTGTGCCGGACGCCGTAGAATGTGTGCGGGACCCACGTGGGAGTGCGCCGGACGCCGTAGAAAGTGTGCGGGACCCAAATGGGTGTGCGCAGAACGCCGTAGAAAGTGTGTGGAACCCAAATGGGTGTGCGCAGAACGCCGTAGAAAGTGTGCGGGACCCAAATGGGTGTGCGCAGAACGCCCTAGAAAGTGTGTGGGACCCAAATGAGAGTGCGCCGGACGCCTTAGAAAGTGTGCGGGACCCAAATGGGTGTGCGCAGAACGCCCTAGATAGTGTGTGGAACCCAAATGAGAGTGCGCCGGACGCCGTAAAAAGTGTGCGGGACCCAAATGAGAGTGTGCCGGACGCCGTAGAATGTGTGCGGGACCCAAGTGGGAGTGTGCTGGACGCCGTATAAAGTGTGCGGGACCCAAATGGGTGTGCGCAGAACGCCGCAGTAAGTGTGTGGGACCCAAATGAGAGTGTGCCGGACGCCGTAGAAAGTGAGCGGGACCCAAATGAGAGAGCGTCGGACGCCGTAGAAAAAGTGCGGGACCCAAGTGGGAGTGGGCTGGACGCCGTAGAAAGTGTGCGGGACCCAAATGGGGGTGCGCAGAACGCCGTAGTAAGTATGTGGGACCCAAATGAGAGTGCGCCGGACGCCGTAGAAAGTTTGCGGGACCCAAATAAGAGTACGCCGGACGCCGTAGAAAAAGTGCGGGACCCAAGTGGGAGTGCGCAGAACGCCGTAGAAAAAGCGCGGGACCCAAGTGGGAGTGCGCCGGACGCCGTAGAAAGTGTGCGGGACCCAAATGGGTGTGCGCATAACGCCGTAGAAAGTGTGTGGGACCCAAATGGGTGTACGCAGAACGCCGTAGAAAGTGTGCGGGACCCAAATGGGTGTGCGCAGAACGCCCTAGAAAGTGTGTGGGACCCAAATGAGAGTGCGCCGGACGCCGTAGAAAGTGTGCGGGACCCAAATGGGTGTGCGCAGAACGCCCTGGAAAGTGTGTGGAACCCAAATGAGAGTGCGCCGGACGCCGTAGAAAGTGTGCGGGACCCAAATGAGAGTGTGCCGGACGCCGTAGAATGTGGGCGGGACCCACGTGGGAGTGCGCTGGACGCCGTATAAAGTGTGCGGGACCCAAATAAGAGTGCGCCGGACGCCGTAGAAAGTGTGCGGTGACAACGTGAAAGTGCGCAAGACGCCGTAGAAAGTGTGCGGGACCCAAATGGGTGTGCGCAGAACGCCGTAGTAAGTGTGTGGGACCGAAATGAGAGTGCGCCGGACGCCGTAGAAAATGAGCGGGACCCAAATGAGAGAGCGTCGGACGCCGTAGAAAAAGTGCGGGACCCAAGTGGGAAGGCGCAGAACGCCGTAGAAAAAGTGCGGGACCCAAGTGGGAGTGCGCCGGACGCCGTAGAAAGTGTGCGGGACCCAAATGGGTGTGCGCATAACGCCGTAGAAAGTGTGTGGGACCCAAATAGGTGTGCGCAGAACGCCGTAGAAAGTGTGCGGGACCCAAATGGGTGTGCGCAGAACGCCCTAGAAAGTGTGTGGGACCCAAATGAGAGTGCGCCGGACGCCGTAGAAAGTGTGCGGGACCCAAATGGGTGTGCGCAGAACGCCCTGGAAAGTGTGTGGAACCCAAATGAGAGTGCGCCGGACGCCGTAGAAAGTGTGCGGGACCCGAATGAGAGTGTGCCGGACGCCGTAGAATGTGTGCGGGACCCACGTGGGAGTGCGCTGGACGCCGTATAAAGTGTGCGGGACCCAAATGGGTGTGCGCAGAACGCCCCAGTAAGTGTGTGGGACCCAAATGGGTGTGCGCAGAACGCCGTAGAAAAAATGCGGGACCCAAGTGGGAGTGCGCCGGACGCCGTAGAAAGTGTGCGGGACCCAAATGGGTGTGCGCAGAACGCCGTAGAAAGTGTGCGGGACCCAAATGGGTGTGCGCAGAACGCCCTGGAAAGTGTGTGGAACCCAAATGAGAGTGCGCCGGACGCCGTAGAAAGTGTGCGGGACCCGAATGAGAGTGTGCCGGACGCCGTAGAATGTGTGCGGGACCCACGTGGGAGTGCGCCGGACGCCGTAGAAAGTGTGCGGGACCCAAATGGGTGTGCGCAGAACGCCGTAGAAAGTGTGTGGAACCCAAATGGGTGTGCGCAGAACGCCGTAGAAAGTGTGCGGGACACACATGGGTGTGCGCAGAACGCCCTAGAAAGTGTGTGGGACCCAAATGAGAGTGCGCCGGACGCCGTAGAAAGTGTGCGGGACCCAAATGGGTGTGCGCAGAACGCCCTAGATAGTGTGTGGAACCCAAATGAGAGTGCGCCGGACGCCGTAAAAAGTGTGCGGGACCCAAATGAGAGTGTGCCGGACGCCGTAGAATGTGTGCGGGACCCAAGTGGGAGTGTGCTGGACGCCGTATAAAGTGTGCGGGACCCAAATGGGTGTGCGCAGAACGCCGCAGTAAGTGTGTGGGACCCAAATGAGAGTGTGCCGGACGCCGTAGAAAGTGAGCGGGACCCAAATGAGAGAGCGTCGGACGCCGTAGAAAAAGTGCGGGACCCAAGTGGGAGTGGGCTGGACGCCGTAGAAAGTGTGCGGGACCCAAATGGGGGTGCGCAGAACGCCGTAGTAAGTATGTGGGACCCAAATGAGAGTGCGCCGGACGCCGTAGAAAGTTTGCGGGACCCAAATAAGAGTACGCCGGACGCCGTAGAAAGTGTGCGGGACTCACGCGGGAGTGCGCCGGACGCCGTAGAAAGTGAGCGGGACCCAAATGAGAGAGCGTCGGACGCCGTAGAAAAAGTGCGGGACCCAAGTGGGAAGGCGCAGAACGCCGTAGAAAAAGTGCGGGACCCAAGTGGGAGTGCGCCGGACGCCGTAGAAAGTGTGCGGGACCCAAATGGGTGTGCGCATAACGCCGTAGAAAGTGTGTGGGACCCAAATGGGTGTGCGCAGAACGCCGTAGAAAGTGTTCGGGACCCAAATGGGTGTGCGCAGAACGCCCTAGAAAGTGTGTGGGACCCAAATGAGAGAGTGCGCCGGACGCCGTAGAAAGTGTGCGGGACCCAAATGGGTGTGCGCAGAACGCCCTGGAAAGTGTGTGGAACCCATATGAGAGTGCGCCGGACGCCGTAGAAAGTGTGCGGGACCCAAATGAGAGTGTGCCGGACGCCGTAGAATGTGTGCGGGACCCACGTGGGAGTGCGCTGGACGCCGTATAAAGTGTGCGGGACCCAAATGGGTGTGCGTAGAACGCCCCAGTAAGTGTGTGGGACCCAAATGGGTGTGCGCAGAACGCCGTAGAAAAAATGCGGGACCCAAGTGGGAGTGCGCCGGACGCCGTAGAAAGTGTGCGGGACCCAAATGGGTATGCGCAGAACGCCGTAGAAAGTGTGTGGAACCCAAATGGGTGTGCGCAGAACGCCGTAGAAAGTGTGCGGGACACACATGGGTGTGCGCAGAACGCCCTAAAAAGTGTGTGGGACCCAAATGAGAGTGCGCAAGACGCCGTAGAAAGTGTGCGGGACTCAAATGGGTGTGCGCAGAACGCCGTAGTAAGTGTGTGGGACCCAAATGAGAGTGCGCTGGACGCCGTAGAAAGTGAGCGGGACCCAAATGAGAGAGCGTCTAACGCCGTAGAAAGCGTGCGGGACCCAAGTGGGAGTGCGCAGAACGCCGTAGAAAGAGTGCGGGCCCCAAGTGGGAGTGCGCCGTCCGCCGTAGAAGGTGTGCGGGACCCAAATGGGTGTGCGCATAACGACGAAGAAAGTGTGTGGGACCCAAATAGGTGTGCGCAGAACGCCGTAGAAAGTGTGCGGGACCCAAATGGGTGAGCGCAGAACGCCCTAGAAAGTGTGTGGGACCCAAATGAGAGTGCGCCGGACGCCGTAGAAAGTAAGCGGGACCCAAATGGGGGTGCGCAGAACGCCGTAGTAAGTATGTGGGACCCAAATGAGAGTGCGCCGGACGCCGTAGAAAGTTTGCGGGACCCAAATAAGAGTACGCCGGACGGCGTAGAAAGTGGGCGGGACCCACGTGGGAGTGCGCCGGACGCCGTAGAAAGTGAGCGGGACCCAAATGAGAGCGTCGGACGCCGTAGAAAAGGGGGGGACCCAGGTGGGAAGGCCCAGAGCGCCGTAGAAAAAGTGTGGGACCCAAGTGGGAGTTCGCCGGACGCCATAGAAAGTGTGCGGGACCCAAATGGGTGTGCGCATAACGCCGTAGAAAGTGTGTGGGACCCAAATGGGTGTGCGCCGGACGCCGTAGAAAGTGTGCGGGACCCAAATGAGAGTGTGCCGGACGCCGTAAAAGTGTGCGGGACCCAAATGGGAGTGCGCAGAACGCCGTAGAAAGTGTGTGGGACCCAAATGAGAGTGCGCCGGACGCCGTAGAAAGTAAGCGGGACCCAAGTGGGAGTGCGCCGGACGCCGTAGAAAGTGTGCGGGACCCAAATGGGTGTGCGCATAACGCCGTAGAAAGTGTGTGGGACCCAAATGGGTGTGCGCAGAACGCCGTAGAAAGTGTGCGGGACCCAAATGGGTGTGCGCAGAACGCCCTAGAAAGTGTGTGGGACCCAAATGAGAGTGCGCCGGACGCCGTAGAAAGTGTGCGGGACCCAAATGGGTGTGCGCAGAACGCCCTGGAAAGTGTGTGGAACCCATATGAGAGTGCGCCGGACGCCGTAGAAAGTGTGCGGGACCCAAATGAGAGTGTGCCGGACGCCGTAGAATGTGTGCGGGACCCACGTGGGAGTGCGCTGGACGCCGTATAAAGTGTGCGGGACCCAAATGGGTGTGCGTAGAACGCCCCAGGAAGTGTGTGGGACCCAAATGGGTGTGCGCAGAACGCCGTAGAAAAATGCGACCCAAGTGGGAGTGCGCCGGACGCCGTAGAAAGTGTGCGGGACCCAAATGGGTATGCGCAGAACGCCGTAGAAAGTGTGTGGAACCCAAATGGGTGTGCGCAGAACGCCGTAGAAAGTGTGCGGGACACACATGGGTGTGCGCAGAACGCCCTAAAAAGTGTGTGGGACCCAAATGAGAGTGCGCAAGACGCCGTAGAAAGTGTGCGGGACCCAAATGGGTGTGCGCAGAACGCCGTAGTAAGTGTGTGGGACCGAAATGAGAGTGCGCCGGACGCCGTAGAAAGTGAGCGGGACCCAAATGAGAGAGCGTCGGACGCCGTAGAAAAAGTGCGGGACCCAAGTGGGAAGGCGCAGAACGCCGTAGAAAAAGTGCGGGACCCAAGTGGGAGTGCGCCGGACGCCGTAGAAAGTGTGCGGGACCCAAATGGGTGTGCGCATAACGCCGTAGAAAGTGTGTGGGACCCAAATAGGTGTGCGCAGAACGCCGTAGAAAGTGTGCGGGACCCAAATGGGTGTGCGCAGAACGCCCTAGAAAGTGTGTGGGACCCAAATGAGAGTGCGCCGGACGCCGTAGAAAGTAAGCGGGACCCAAATGGGGGTGCGCAGAACGCCGTAGTAAGTATGTGGGACCCAAATGAGAGTGCGCCGGACGCCGTAGAAAGTTTGCGGGACCCAAATAAGAGTACGCCGGACGCCGTAGAAAGTGTGCGGGACCCACGTGGGAGTGCGCCGGACGCCGTAGAAAGTGAGCGGGACCCAAATGAGAGAGCGTCGGACGCCGTAGAAAAAGTGCGGGACCCAAGTGGGAAGGCGCAGAACGCCGTAGAAAAAGTGCGGGACCCAAGTGGGAGTGCGCCGGACGCCATAGAAAGTGTGCGGGACCCAAATGGGTGTGCGCATAACGCCGTAGAAAGTGTGTGGGACCCAAATGGGTGTGCGCCGGACGCCGTAGAAAGTGTGCGGGACCCAAATGAGAGTGTGCCGGACGCCGTAAAATGTGTGCGGGACCCACGTGGGAGTGCGCTGGACGCCGTATAAAGTGTGCGGGACCCAAATGGGTGTGCGCAGAACGCCCCAGTAAGTGTGTGGGACCCAAATGGGTGTGCGCAGAACGCCGTAGAAAAAATGCGGGACCCAAATGAGAGTGTGCCGGACGCCGTAGAATGTGTGCGGGACCCACGTGGGAGTGTGCTGGACGCCGTATAAAGTGTGCGGGACCCAAATGGGTGTGCGCAGAACGCCGCAGTAAGTGTGTGGGACCCAAATGAGAGTGTGCCGGACGCCGTAGAAAGTGAGCGGGACCCAAATGAGAGAGCGTCGGACGCCGTAGAAAAAGTGCGGGACCCAAGTGGGAGTGGGCTGGACGCCGTAGAAAGTGTGCGGGACCCAAATGGGGGTGCGCAGAACGCCGTAGTAAGTATGTGGGACCCAAATGAGAGTGCGCCGGACGCCGTAGAAAGTTTGCGGGACCCAAATAAGAGTACGCCGGACGCCGTAGAAAGTGTGCGGGACTCACGCGGGAGTGCGCCGGACGCCGTAGAAAGTGAGCGGGACCCAAATGAGAGAGCGTCGGACGCCGTAGAAAAAGTGCCGGACCCAAGTGGGTAGGCGCAGAACGCCGCAGAAAAAGTGCGGGACCCAAGTGGGAGAGCGGCCGGACGCCGTAGAAAGTGTGCGGGACCCAAATGGGTGTGCGCATAACGCCGTAGAAAGTGTGTGGGACCCAAATGGGTGTGCGCAGAACGCCGTAGAAAGTGTGCGGGACCCAAATGGGTGTGCGCAGAACGCCCTAGAAAGTGTGTGGGACCCAAATGAGAGTGCGCCGGACGCCGTAGAAAGTGTGCGGGACCCAAATGGGTGTGCGCAGAACGCCCTGGAAAGTGCGTGGAACCCATATGAGAGTGCGCCGGACGCCGTAGAAAGTGTGCGGGACCCAAATGAGAGTGTGCCGGACGCCGTAGAATGTGTGCGGGACCCACGTGGGAGTGCGCTGGACGCCGTATAAAGTGTGCGGAACCCAAATGGGTGTGCGTAGAACGCCCCAGTAGGTGTGTGGGACCCAAATGGGTGTGCGCAGAACGCCGTAGAAAAAATGCGGGACCCAAGTGGGAGTGCGCCGGACGCCGTAGAAAGTGTGCGGGACCCAAATGGGTGTGCGCAGAACGCCGTAGAAAGTGTGTGGAACCCAAATGGGTGTGCGCAGAACGCCGTAGAAAGTGTGCGGGACACACATGGGCGTGCGCAGAACGCCCTAGAAAGTGTGTGGGACCCAAATGAGAGTGCGCAAGACGCCGTAGAAAGTGTGCGGGACCCAAATGGGTGTGCGCAGAACGCCGTAGTAAGTGTGTGGGACCGAAATGAGAGTGCGCCGGACGCCGTAGAAAGTGAGCGGGACCCAAATGAGAGAGCGTCGGACGCCGTAGAAAAAGTGCGGGACCCAAGTGGGAAGGCGCAGAACGCCGTAGAAAAAGTGCGGGACCCAAGTGGGAGTGCGCCGGACGCCGTAGAAAGTGTGCGGGACCCAAATGGGTGTGCGCATAACGCCGTAGAAAGTGTGTGGGACCCAAATGGGTGTGCGCAGAACGCCCTAGAAAGTGTGTGGGACCCAAATGAGAGTGCGCCGGACGCCGTAGAAAGTGTGCGGGACCCAAATGGGGGTGCGCAGAACGCCGTAGTAAGTATGTGGGACCCAAATGAGAGTGCGCCGGACGCCGTAGAAAGTTTGCGGGACCCAAATAAGAGTACGCCGGACGCCGTAGAAAGTGTGCGGGACCCACGTGGGAGTGCGCCGGACGCCGTAGAAAGTGAGCGGGACCCAAATGAGAGAGCGTCGGACGCCGTAGAAAAAGTGCGGGACCCAAGTGGGAAGGCGCAGAACGCCGTAGAAAAAGTGCGGGACCCAAGTGGGAGTGCGCCGGACGCCATAGAAAGTGTGCGGGACCCAAATGGGTGTGCGCATAACGCCGTAGAAAGTGTGTGGGACCCAAATGGGTGTGCGCCGGACGCCGTAGAAAGTGTGCGGGACCCAAATGAGAGTGTGCCGGACGCCGTAAAATGTGTGCGGGACCCACGTGGGAGTGCGCTGGACGCCGTATAAAGTGTGCGGGACCCAAATGGGTGTGCGCAGAACGCCCCAGTAAGTGTGTGGGACCCAAATGGGTGTGCGCAGAACGCCGTAGAAAAAATGCGGGACCCAAATGAGAGTGTGCCGGACGCCGTAGAATGTGTGCGGGACCCACGTGGGAGTGTGCTGGACGCCGTATAAAGTGTGCGGGACCCAAATGGGTGTGCGCAGAACGCCGCAGTAAGTGTGTGGGACCCAAATGAGAGTGTGCCGGACGCCGTAGAAAGTGAGCGGGACCCAAATGAGAGAGCGTCGGACGCCGTAGAAAAAGTGCGGGACCCAAGTGGGAGTGGGCTGGACGCCGTAGAAAGTGTGCAGGACCCAAATGGGGGTGCGCAGAACGCCGTAGTAAGTATGTGGGACCCAAATGAGAGTGCGCCGGACGCCGTAGAAAGTTTGCGGGACCCAAATAAGGGTACGCCCCACGCCGTAGAAAGTGTGCGGGACCCACGCCGCAGTGCGCCGGCCGCCGGACAAAGTGAGCGGGACCCAAATCAGAGAGCGTCGGACGCCGTAGAAAAGTGCGGGACCCAGTGGGAAGGCGCAGAACGCCGTAGAAAAAGGGCGGGACCCAAATGGGTGTGCGCAGAACGCCGTAGAAAGTGTGCGGGACCCAAATGGGTGTGCGCAGAACGCCCTAGAAAGTGTGTGGGACCCAAATGAGAGTGCGCCGGACGCCGTAGAAAGTGTGCGGGACCCAAATGGGTGTGCGCAGAACGCCCTGGAAAGTGTGTGGAACCCATATGAGAGTGCGCCGGACGCCGTAGAAAGTGTGCGGGACCCAAATGAGAGTGTGCCGGACGCCGTAGAATGTGTGCGGGACCCACGTGGGAGTGCGCTGGACGCCGTATAAAGTGTGCGGGACCCAAATGGGTGTGCGCAGAACGCCCCAGTAAGTGTGTGGGACCCAAATGGGTGTGCGCAGAACGCCGTAGAAAAAATGCGGGACCCAAGTGGGATTGCGCGGGACGCCGTAGAAAGTGTGCGGGACCCAAATGGGTGTGCGCAGAACGCCGTAGAAAGTGTGTGGAACCCAAATGGGTGTGCGCAGAACGCCGTAGAAAGTGTGCGTGACCCACCCAAATGGGTGTGCGCAGAACGCCGTAGTAAGTGTGTGGGACCCAAATAACAGTGCGCCGGATGCCGTAGAAAGTGTGCGGGACCCAAATGGGTGTGCGCAGCACGCCCTAGATAGTGTGTGGAACTCAAACGAGAGTGCGCCGAACGCCGTAGAAAGTGTGCGGGACCCAAATGAGAGTGCGCCGGACGCCGTAGAAAGTGTGCGGGACCCACGTGGGAGTGCGCCGGACGCCGTAGAAAGTGTGCGGGACCCAAATGGGTGTGCGCAGAACGCCGCAGTAAGTGTGTGGGACCCAAATGAGAGTGTGCCGGACGCCGTAGAAAGTGAGCGGGACCCAAATGAGAGAGCGTCGGACGCCGTAGAAAAAGTGCGGGACTCAAGTGGGAGTGCGCCGGACGCCGTAGAAGGTGTGCGGGACTCAAGTGGGAGTGGGCTGGACGCCGTAGAAAGTGTGCGGGACCCAAATGGGGGGGCGCAGAACGCCGTAGTAAGTATGTGGGACCCAAATGAGAGTGCGCCGGACGCCGTAGAAAGTTTGCGGGACCCAACAAGAGTGCGCCGGACGCCGTAGAAAGTGTGCGGGACCCACGTGGGAGTGCGCCGGACGCCGTAGAAAGTGAGCGGGACCCAAATGAGAGAGCGTCGGACGCCGTAGAAAAAGTGCGGGACCCAAGTGGGAAGGCGCAGAACGCCGTAGAAAAAGTGCGGGACCCAAGTGGGAGTGCGCCGGACGCCATAGAAAGTGTGCGGGACCCAAATGGGTGTGCGCATAACGCCGTAGAAAGTGTGTGGGACCCAAATGGGTGCGCGCCGCGCGCCGCAGAAAGTGGGCGGGACCCAAATGAGAGTGTGCCGGGCGCCGTAAAATGTGCCGGGACCCACGTGGGAGTGCGCTGGACGCCGTATAAAGTGTGCGGGACCCAAATGGGTGTGCGCAGAACGCCCCAGTAAGTGTGTGGGACCCAAGTGGGAGTGCGCAGAACGCCGTAGAAAAAATGCGGGACCCAAGTGGGAGTGCGCCGGACGCCGTAGAAAGTGTGCGGGACCCAAATGGGTGTGCGCAGAACGCCCCAGTAAGTGTGTGGGACCCAAATGGGTGTGCGCAGAACGCCGTAGAAAAAATGCGGGACCCAAGTGGGAGTGCGCCGGACGCCGTAGAAAGTGTGCGGGACCCAAATGGGTGTACGCAGAACGCCATAGAAAGTGTGTGGGACCCAAATGGGTGTGCGCAGAACGCCGTAGAAAAAGTGCGGGACCCAAGTGGGAGTGCGCCGGACGCCATAGAAAGTGTGCGGGACCCAAATGGGTGTGCGCATAACGCCGTAGAAAGTGTGTGGGACCCAAATGGGTGTGCGCCGGACGCCGTAGAAAGTGTGCGGGACCCAAATGAGAGTGTGCCGGACGCCGTAAAATGTGTGCGGGACCCACGTGGGAGTGTGCTGGACGCCGTATAAAGTGTGCGGGACCCAAATGGGTGTGCGCAGAACGCCCCAGTAAGTGTGTGGGACCCAAATGGGTGTGCGAAGAACGCCGCAGTAAGTGTGTGGGACCCGAATGAGAGTGTGCCGGACGCCGTAGAAAGTGAGCGGGACCCAAATGAGAGAGCGTCGGACGCCGTAGAAAAAGTGCGGGACCCAAGTGGGAGTGCGCCGGACGCCGTAGAAAGTGTGCGGGACTCAAGTGGGAGTGGGCTGGACGCCGTAGAAAGTGTGCGGGACCCAAATGGGGGTGCGCAGAACGCCGTAGTAAGTATGTGGGACCCAAATGAGAGTGCGCCGGACGCCGTAGAAAGTTTGCGGGACCCAAATAAGAGTACGCCGGACGCCGTAGAAAGTGTGCGGGACCCACGTGGGAGTGCGCCGGACGCCGTAGAAAGCGAGCGGGACCCAAATGGGTGTGCACAAAACGCTCTAGAAAGTGTGTGGAACCCAAATGAGAGTGCGCCGTACGCCGTAGAAAGTTTGCGGGACCCAAATGGGTGTGCGCAGAACGCCGTAGAAAGTGTGCGGGACCCAAGTGGGAGTGCGCCGGACGCCGTAGAAAGTATGCGGGACACAAATGGGTGAGCACAAAACGCTCTAGAAAGTGTGTGGAACCCAAATTAGAGTGCCCCGGACGCCGTAGAAAGTGTGCGGGACCCAAATGAGAGAACGCCGGACGCCGTAGAAAGTGCGCGGGACCCACGTGGGAGTGCGTGGACGCCGTAGAAAGTGTGCGGGCCCCAAATGGGTGTGCGCAGAACGCCCTAGAAAGTGTGTGGAACCCGAATGAGAGTGCGCCGAACGCCGTATAAAGTGTGCGGGACCAAAAGAGTGCGCCGGACGCCGTAGAAAGTGTGCGGGACCCACGTGGGAGTGCGCCGGACGCCGTATAAAGTGTGCGGGACCCAAATGGGCGTGCGCAGAACGCCGTAGTAAGTGTGTGGGACTCAAATGAAAGTGCGCCGGACGCCGTAGAAAGTGAGCGGAACCCAAATGAGAGAGCGTCGGACGCCGTAGAAAGTGTGTGGGACCCAAATGAGAGTGCGTTGGACACCGCAGAAAGTGCCGGACCCAAATGGGTGTGCGCAGAACGCCGTAGAAAGTGTGCAGGACATCAGTGGGAGTGTGCAAGATGTAACAGAATGTGCGCAGGACATTATTGGGAGTGTGCAGCACCTCATAGAAAGTGTGTAGGACATCAGTGAAACGGTGCAGGACATTAGTGGGAGTGTGCAGGACATCAGTGGGCGTGTGCAGGACGTTAAAAAAAGCGTGCAGGCCATCAGTTGGAGTGCGCAGGACGTCACAGAAGGGGGGGGGGGCAAGACATCAGTGGGTTTACTTTCATCTAACACCACCAGGCATAAATCATGTTAGAAAGGAAACCTTTAGGGAAAATAAATGAAATTCCTGAAAGTTTAGGTTCCTGGCAAAAGTAAAGATTTGGCATGGCCATAGAAATATACTCAGTTAAAAAGGGAAAATAAAGAAAAATGAAAAAAGTTTTTGAAATATTCCTGAGAACGATTTTGCGTAGAATAATTTGTTTTTCGAGAAATGAAGTGAAATAGTTGAAAGTATGATTTGGCAGTCGAGTTTGAACCAACTATTGATAGGAGTTGTGCAAAACGAGAGATCGCCTTGTCTGTGCTTATCCGTAGAACATATCAAAGCGAAATCACGCGTGTTGATTTTACATCACCTAATACGTGAAGACCGCCGCATTACAGCTCCCGAAAAAGTTTTGATGCTTCCCTTTTCGCGCGAGAATTCGCTTTGATATGTTCTACGGATAAGCACAGACAAGGCGATCTCGTTTTGAACAACTCTTATCAACAGTTGGTTCAAACTCGACTGCCAAATCATACTTTCAACTATTTCACTTCATTTCTCGAAAAACAAATTATTCTACGCAAAATCGTTCTCAGGAATATTTCAAAAACTTTTTTCATTTTTCTTTATTTTCCCTTTTTAACTGAGTATATTTCTATGGCCATGCCAAATCTTTACTTTTGCCAGGAACCTAAACTTTCAGGAATCTATAACTCGTTTTTGTTGGTCAACTCCAGAATTTTTGAGATTGCAAAATACGGGAGGGATGGCACGCCAATAATTTTATGCGCTCTGATCGAACTTAAAGGGCAGCGAAGAAATAAGAGACGCTGAGAAAGAAATATGACGCGGCGGCAATCGATAGGCCACGCCTTTTTTCACTCGCTCTGAGGAGCGATGCCGCGAATTTCGCAGCGACGCCACTCTGAAAGGCCCTAATCGGCCTGCTCGTTATCGATAATGCGTCGTCGCCGCCGCGGCGAGCGCGGCACACCGTGTGCGGAGGCTGCAATGATTGGCAAACGGCGAGAAGGCGGGTGCACAAGACCCGTCCCAGCAAGAGGTCTGAATTAGATCCTTTAAACCATATTGAATTTCTGTCGATATCTATCCCAAACACGATTTCGCGTCGCTGCTCGCGGGATTTTTGCACTAAGCATAACATCCCTCTTCGGGCCAGCGACCGCGACAGGTGTCGGAAAGGCCGGGATCATACTTCCTGCGGACAGCGACCACGCATTTCAGGCATATCGAATTTCGGTCGATATTAATGGTAAACATTGCGTCGCGTCGCTCGTCGTCAAAAGTATGACCCCGCCCAAAGTGCTCTTGCGACAAAATTTTTCCACTGTGGAGGTCTGACCCGGCACGTTTTGATCAGTTGACCGCACCTTTCGCGGTCGCAAACTTCTGGTTTAACGGCCTCTCGCCAAAGAATTGCAGGAGCTCAGACCGTAATTGAAATTCAATCTGCACCTTCAGCATAGTGTAAAATCACCGGTATAGGAATCCAATGAAAATTAGGGGGCTAGCACCCACCTCTCCTCCAGCTTTGCACGGTCCCCGGAAAGGACAAAGTCCAAATCTTCCGAAACCTCGATCGACGGCACTCGCTCTCAACGTTCACCTTTGCATCTCCCGTCACGCAGATACCAGTTAGAGAGTTCAGTAGAGATCTGGAGCAGTGAAGAATGTTGAACGGCGAGTTCGAACTCAAGGAATAGTCTTGTGATTGGCGCACTGGCCACGCGATGACGATCTGCGCCATGGACCTGGTCCCGCGTGGAAACATGGACACCGATCGAATGTGTGTCCTTTAAGATGAGGGCTAAATCGTGTGAGTGGGCGATGTTTTCGGGCCGTGTCAACCTCAACGTCCTGTTTTCATGGAATTTTCTCACTAAATCCTTTGAAGTAACCTCGATTTCATTTCACAGAGCACCAGCTGACCTGTATCTGGCTATATGATTCCAGAAAGCGGTTGAAGTGATTTCAGTCGGCTCTCAGACAATCAAGAATTTTCGCAGGCGAACATGATTGATTTGCCAGATTTTTTTCTCTCCCAGTGGGCGCAATGCGTATGAGAGTTTTCTCCACGGATAGTTCTTCCCTCCATTTAGCACCAGAACATATTACTTTCGTTTATTTCCTTAATGGTAAGCTCCTACGCAATCCCCACTCGCGATACCTTTCCGGTATTTCAGGCCGAAATGGAGGAAGCTGGAAGTTCGTTTCCCCAGCGGACGGCGTCAGTGTAAGTTCTAGATTTATTTTCCTCTTTTGAATTAACGAGCCTTTAGTTCCTATGCCTTTTTATTACTGAAAATAAGTAAGTTCTTTTCTCTTTGAAGCCAGGCACCTCAGATAGCGAAAGTTCTTGGAAAGTGCCACCCTGCTTTGTTCAGTCTCCATCGATTTGTAGGTTTAGGATGGCGGATTCCAAAGAAAATCATGTGAAAGTTTGTCTTCAAGAGCATCAAGTGATGCGATTAACTTTGTCAACGCTTTTTTCCTTCGCCTCAATTGGTGCTCTTTCGGAATAGACGACCCGCTGAAGAATAAAATGAAATTAGCAATTCGGGCATGACCTACCGCTCGGTTGATCAAGTCAAACAGTTCAATGTGTTTGAAAAAGAATAAATCATTCGACGGCTTTAGTGGGATGACCATTTCTCATGAAATTTCTCTAGTGGGTCGTCTATTCCGAAAGAGTACCCCTCAATTTCGTGTAAGGACTTTGCTGGGTTGATTGCTACTACTCCGATCTCATGGCGAGCTAACCTGTAACAAGTTTACCTACCTGGATATTCTCTTATTGAGGAAGCTTGGCAAAAAACCGCCCTTCAATCAGGATAAAGCAGGCCGGCTTGTGGCACCTCGCCGTGGTTATGACATACCTTTCATTATAAAAAATTCACGAACCACGTCCGGAATTTCGCATTTTTACCCCGAAACTTTTGAGACCCCTTATCGTTTTTGGGCAGAGTTTGCCCCCCCCCCCCTCCCCACCCCCACGCGTTGTGTGGAGAAATTCTCAGGTAATAATACCGGTCCGACCGACGCCGCTGAAAGGCCTATCCGAGCTGATCGCGGGAGCAAGGCTGGCGAATGGCGGTAAGCAAAAGGCTCTCCGGGCTGATTGCGGGAGAATGTTAAGGCGCCAGTAGACAAGCAAGCTCATGCCGATCATTATTTCCGCAGGGCTACCGTAACCATTCTCAAACGAAACATGATAACGAACGATAACACACGATCATAACATGCGAGGTATAAAAGGGCAGATGAGCGGTATGCATTCACTCACACACCGCTCTCTTCGAGAAGCCACTGGGAGGTGGCTGAGGAGGTCGAAATTGTGCAAACATGTTTGTTGGCTATTACGAGGCTCTCTAATCCAAGCCACTTGGAAAATTTTTTAAGTAGGGTTACGGTAGCCCTGCGGAAATAATGATCGGCATGAGCGTGCTTGTCGCCACTAGGATAGACGGCAGCCATTGAAGTTTCAGTCGTATCGCGGGCCAATGAGGAGTTCGTCGGTCGGATCGCGAGCAGCACTATAGCATTATCTCCACGCCGTATTCACCGTAGTACGATGGGGTGTTGCTCGGTCCGCCATGCGACTGCGATCCGACCGATGTAACTGCCTGAGTTACGTCAACTTACGCTGCCTCCAATGATCTGGGACCTGTGTTATTTTATGTAATTAGTGTAATCACGTATTGCCTTGCGTCTTACCACACCTAACGGTGTCTTCCTCGACATAGTGGATGCCTAAAATATGCCAAACCTTAGCAAATAATGTGAGTCAATTCCCGAAATGGAGTTATAGATTCGGTCGTTCCGATGTGTGGAGACATACTGGTGAGATTTGGATATGACCAGCTTGCCATGGTTTACATGTAATCGAAAGACGCTTTAAATAATTACTCGCCGTGAGTCATGGACTAGGAAGTTGAAAGGTTCCGTAGCTGCCGGAAAACTCGTTCATGCCTAATTCTTTACCCAACAAGAAGTTTCGAACACAGGGTCAAACGGAGTTGCGAAATTATGCAACAGGGGGTCGCAAAAATTTTGGCTCGAAAATGATGGATACGGAGGATCGCAATTTTAAAAATTGAAAATTTGTGAAATTATCCCGAAAATTCTCGATTATCCCGAAAATTCTAGATATCTTGCTCACTAAAGGGGAGGATCGTAGCTTTGCTCAGGTTTTGGACGGTTGAGCCCGAATACTGAACGAATTTTCGGCGTCTAACAGTTTTAGTAATCAGATATAGACTGCCCAAAAATCACGCCTCGAAAGTGGGTCGCAGAAATTTCGGGTCTTGAAAAAAACATATGGTTGAGGGGGGTCGCTCCGATTTCGAAGAATTAACCAACGCCCCGCTTGAATCTGTTGGAACAGCTAGCGATCCCTCTCTCCTTTCAAAATCAGCAAGGCTGAAAATTTCCACACAATTTCGAATTCTTAATTGAAGCTGATTTCTTGGTTTGAGAGTTCAGGGCTGGGATTTGTGAACGCTAACCAAAGGACCCTTCAGGGTTTGGTTGGAAACGTTCGCAAACCAGCGATTCAGCATCGCTAGGCTTGGGCAGGACTGGGCTACGCCTGGGTCCCATGTAACCGCACCTCCGAGGTGACGGTTTGGTTCGGTTTGGTCCCAGCTGGGGCGTCTAACCAAACCAAACCCCGCCAGGACCTAATGCGTTCATGAATCCCAGCCCAGAGCTCACCGCGGGGCCCAGTCAGGGTAAAGCGGGGCCTTTCTTAATTCTTCAAAATCGGAGCGACTTTCCTCCCCCCCCCACTGTCAAATTTCTTTCGAAAGCCCACGTTTTTTTGCGACCCTCCGAGGCGAGATTTCTGGGCAGTTTATATTTGATTACTAAAACTGTCAGACCCCTGAAATTCGTTCAGTAGCCTGGCTCAAGCATCAAAAACCTGAGCGATCCTTCTCTTCGGTGACCAAAAACATCGAGATTTTTTGCGATCACTCTCCCTAACCTTCATTTTTGGGCCAAAATTTCTGCGACCCCCACCCCCGTTGCGGAATTTCGCAACCCCGCTTGACCCTGGGCTAAGTTCTCAATTAATCCCTCCAACATAGGAATAGCTAGTCTACATGACTAATCCACCATCCCAATGCGAATCTCAAGGCAATCATTGGCAGACACCGGTGCACCTAGAATCATACCAAGTGAACATTTTTCATAGAATCGGCTATAATATGGGTCGTGCTCGAGGTTGATCCGTGCTTTTACGGCGGCTGCCTTAGAGCTCTGAAATGGCGTTCATCGTTGTCACCCTGTCATGGAAACATTACTCATATCGGTCTAAGTAACCGCGTGGGGCGCTGAGGATATCGTTAAATATGAAACCTGAATAATACACAGTAAGTAGAATGTGGCTGTTTGATATGGGTTATTCAATTGTTATGCCAGAACAGTAATCAAACCATTCTTTGAATATTCGGTTTTTTCGGAGAGCGAAAGTATTCGATTTTCTGAGCAGTCTTCCAATTTCTGGGTGAAGAAATTTGGCCACAGAAAAATCGCTCAAGTTTGCTTTTTGTGCCTAGCTTAATTTGATTGTGTGAAGGGCAGGTTTTGTCGTGTGCATTCATTTATTCGGCTACGATTCCTTTTTTTCGAATTATTCATTCGGCATTTCGAAATGCAATTTTCGAACTATTCAATCGCCTTTTTTAGATCGAAACATGCGAGCGTTCATTTCAGCGAAAACATTCAAAATTTCTGTCGTTCAAAATTTGGGTAACAAATATTCGGGTTATCTGTTTCTTCCCACCACATATATAGTAGCGTACAAATGTTTGTTCGGACATACGGTTTGTTTGTAAGAGAGGGGCGAGTGTGGGGCGTGTAAGAAAATGTTTATATAATTCTCTCCATTCAGGCTCTTCGAAACATACTATAAGGTACGGAGTTGAGCAGGTCGTTGCGCCAAATTCCGGCGAAGCTACGACCCCTTCCCAAGATGAATTCCAAGCTTTTTAGTGAAAAAATTCGGAAAACGTTGGAATGAAGTATGATCCCGGCCTATCCTGGGATTCGATGCGACGGTACCGAACCAATGCTAATGAAGATTTCTGAAAGTTGGGCTCCGCAGAAAAGGTCAAGGATTTGGCATTGCTCCTAAATGTTGTGAAATTGTTTTATTGGATTTGGCTCTCAACTTGATTTTTCAAATGTAGTGAAATTGTCGAATTGATTTGGCTGTGATGATACTATATGCAGATAACATAATCATTAAATCTAGTGAAATTGTTGCAAACGGATTTGGCAGGAGCTCTATCAATTATCACAGTCAAATCACGCGTCAGAAGGGGTTTTCCTTGAAGCGCATATTGAATCGAATGAGAACAGGAATAAACCTAGCAGCAAAAACGTTTCTATACAATGCGAACCGTGAAAGCGTTGAGGACACGAAGACATAGAGTCAGTAGCGAGTAAATTGCGTTAGATTTCGTTTTCATGATTTTTATCTCATCGGTGAGGGAAGGTCTGGTACCTTATTGTTAGTGGGAGCTACACTGAAAGGGCAGAATAGCATTCGGAAACCTTAATTCTAGCCCATAAGGCCACGTTTCGTTCAGCATTGTTGACTGAGAATTATTATTTTTTTCTTTTTGTCTTCATTCGCTCGCCAGATGACCTTCTGACGCGTGATTTGACTGTGATAATTGATAGAGCTCCTGCCCAATCCGTTTGCAACAATTTCACTAGATTTAATGATTATGTTATCTGCATATAGTATCATCACAGCCAAATCAATTCGACAATTTCACTACATTTGAAAAATCAAGTTGAGAGCCAAATCCAATAAAACAATTTCACAACATTTAGGAGCAATGCCAAATCCTTGACCTTTTCTGCGGAGCCCAACTTTCAGAAATTTCACAACTTTTTACAAGGGTTTCCCTTCTACAATATCGTCGAGCTCCAGAAGTCAAGTTGTTTTTTTTTTCGAAAACATAGTGGTAGAAATGAAGAAACAACCGCTCCGCTGCTAAGACTGCAAGATAATTTTTGCAACGCGGCTTCCTACAAATAGATGCGAGGCATATACTTTTTGAATTTAAAAGTCGAAAAATGAAGAAATGAGTTTCAAAATGACCCAATTGTACAGGTTCTAGGCACTCTTCTAGACGGGGGGGGGGCACGCACCACTCAAGACAGAAATGAAATAAACGGCCCATTGGTGAGGCTACCAGTCGAAGTATTTCCGTAGAGCTCTAATAAAAACAATGATTGATAGCGCAGTATCAGGCCTCTTTTATCAGAGTTTTCCATCATTTCTATGAGTTTTTGCGTAGCTTGGCCCCTCTAGTGAAAGAAAATGTTGAAGGTGCCCATGAAAAACCTTCATTTGTAAAGAAAAGTCAATCGGAACACATTGTAAATACGAATTTGAATTTCGCGCCAAAATCATTTTCGGAGTTTTTCTGCATGTGGAGTTCGTGCCGTAACCAATTTTTCCTGTTATCTTACTGTCGCACCAACATTCTAGGAAAAAGGGCTAGATGACTGGTGAGAATTGGTGGCGGATATTAACCTCATCGTCCAACGTTTTTGACTCGCCAAAGTTTACCAGTGTGGTCTAACGGGCTCAATCATGAAATTGAGCCTGAAAAATGGAAATTGATTTCCAGGTCGAACGATAGTTAAGTGCGCCAGAAGAGGACTACCGTAATCTCAGGAATGATGTTATTCGGCTCTCGTAAACAAATTTGATGATACCCAATTGATCAATGATAAAGTATAAAAGAAGTGAAGAGCGGTGTGTCTTGATTCACACACCGTCCTTCTCTAGGGGTCAGCAGTTGAGGATCTGCCTGGACTAAAAAGCAGGGAAACATCACCACCTGTAGGGAAGATGAAGCGAAATCGGAGTCAGAACTTAGAAAATTTTAGAGCCAACTCGAGTGAGATTACGGTAGCCCTGTTCTGGCGGACTTAACTATCGTTCTTGTAGATTCGGAGGCCTGGCTTGCATACGGTGTCCTGAACATTGAACTGAGGTCCTGCACACCCCTACTGAGATCCAGCACACATTCCATGAAGTCCTGCTCATCCTTACAGGGGTCTTGCACACGTTTCATGATGTCCTGCACACTCCTACTGATGTCCTGCACACATTCCACGAAGTTCTGATCATCCTTACAGGGGTCTTGCACACGTTTCATGATGTCCTGCACACTCCTACTAAGGTCCTGCACACATTCCATGATGTCCTGCACACCCCTATTGGGGTCCTGCACACGCTTCATGATGTCCTGCACACTCCTACTGATGTCCTGCACACATTCCACGAAGTTCTGATCATCCTTACAGGGTCTTGCACACGTTTCATGATGTCCTGCACACTCCTACTAAGGTCCTGCACACATTCCATGATGTCCTGCACACCCCTATTGGGGTCCTGCACACGTTCCATGATGTCCTGTGTAATTTTACTAAGGCCCTACACACATTCCATGACGTCCTGCTCAACCCTACTGGGGTCCTGCACACGCTTCATGATGTCCTGCACACTCCTACTGATGTCCTGCACACATTCCACGAAGTCCTGCTCATCCTTACAGGGGTCTTGCACATGTTTCATGATGTCCTGCACACTCCTACTAAGGTCCTGCACACATTCTACGACGTCCTGCACACCCCTACTGGGGTCCTGCACAGGTCCCATGATGTCCTGCACACTCCTACTGATGTTCTGCACACATTCTACGATGTCCTGCACACCCCTACTGGGGTCCTACACAGGTTCCATGATGTCCTGCACACTTCTACTGGGGTCCTGCACAGGTCCCATGATGTCCTGCACACTCCTACTAAGGTCCTGCACACTCCTACTGAGGTCCTGCACACATTCTACGACGTCCTGCACACCCCTACTGGGGTCCTGCACACGTTCCATGATATCCTGCGCACTCCTACTGAGGTCCTGTACAGGTCCCATAATGTCATGCACACTCCTACTGAGGTCCTGCACACCCCTACTGGGGTCCTGCACAGGTCCCATGATGTGCTGCACACTCCTACTAAGGTCCTGCACACTCCCACTGAGGTCCTGCACACATTCTACGACGTCCTGCACACCCTTACTGGGGTCCTGCACAGGTCCCAAAATGTCCTGCACACTCCTACTGAGGTCCTGCACACCCCTACTGGGGTCCTGCACAGGTCCCATGATGTCCTGCACACTCCTACTAAGGTCCTGCACACTCCTACTGAGGTCCTGCACACATTCTACGACGTCCTGCACACCCCTACTGGGGTCCTGCACAGGTCCCATGATGTCCTGCACACTCCTACTAAGGTCCTGCACACTCCTACTGAGGTCCTGCACACATTCTACGGCGTCCTGCACACCCCTACTGAGATCCAGCACACATTCCATGAAGTCCTGCTCATCCTTACAGGGGTCTTGCACACGTTTCATGATGTCCTGCACACTCCTACTGATGTCCTGCACACATTCCACGAAGTTCTGATCATCCTTACAGGGGTCTTGCACACGTTTCATGATGTCCTGCACACTCCTACTAAGGTCCTGCACACATTCCATGATGTCCTGCACACCCCTATTGGGGTCCTGCACACGCTTCATGATGTCCTGCACACTCCTACTGATGTCCTGCACACATTCCACGAAGTTCTGATCATCCTTACAGGTGTCTTGCTCACGTTTCATGATGTCCTGCACACTCCTACTAAGGTCCTGCACACATTCCATGATGTCCTGCACACCCCTATTGGGGTCCTGCACACGTTCTATGATGTCCTGTGTAATTTTACTAAGGTCCTACACACATTCCATGACGTCCTGCTCAACCCTACTGGGGTCCTGCACACGCTTCATGATGTCCTGCACACTCCTACTGATGTCCTGCACACATTCCATGAAGTCCTGCTCATCCTTACAGGGTCTTGCACATGTTTCATGATGTCCTGCACACTCCTACTAAGGTCCTGCACACATTCTACGACGTCCTGCACACCCTACTGGGGTCCTGCACAGGTCCCATTATGTCCTGCACACTCCTACTGATGTTCTGCACACATTCTACGATGTCCTGCACACCCCTACTGGGGTCCTACACAGGTTCCATGATGTCCTGCACACTCCTACTGGGGTCCTGCACAGGTCCCATGATGTCCTGCACACTCCTACTAAGGTCCTGCACACTCCTACTGAGGTCCTGCACACATTCTACGACGTCCTGCACACCCCTACTGGGGTCCTGCACACGTTCCATGATATCCTGCGCACTCCTACTGAGGTCCTGTACAGGTCCCATAATGTCATGCACACTCCTACTGAGGTCCTGCACACCCCTACTGGGGTCCTGCACAGGTCCCATGATGTCCTGCACACTCCTACTAAGGTCCTGCACACTCCCACTGAGGTCCTGCACACATTCTACGACGTCCTGCACACCCTTACTGGGGTCCTGCACAGGTCCCAAAATGTCCTGCACACTCCTACTGAGGTCCTGCACACCCCTACTGGGGTCCTGCACAGGTCCCATGATGTCCTGCACACTCCTACTAAGGTCCTGCACACTCCTAATGAGGTCCTGCACACATTCTACGACGTCCTGCACACCCCTACTGGGGTCCTGCACAGGTCCCATGATGTCCTGCACACTCCTACTAAGGTCCTGCACACTCCTACTGAGGTCCTGCACACATTCTACGGCGTCCTGCACACCCCTACTGAGATCCAGCACACATTCCATGAAGTCCTGCTCATCCTTACAGGGGTCTTGCACACGTTTCATGATGTCCTGCACACTCCTACTGATGTCCTGCACACATTCCACGAAGTTCTGATCATCCTTACAGGGGTCTTGCACACGTTTCATGATGTCCTGCACACTCCTACTAAGGTCCTGCACACATTCCATGATGTCCTGCACACCCCTATTGGGGTCCTGCACACGCTTCATGATGTCCTGCACACTCCTACTGATGTCCTGCACACATTCCACGAAGTTCTGATCATCCTTACAGGGTCTTACACACGTTTCATGATGTCCTGCACACTCCTACTAAGGTCCTGCACACATTCCATGATGTCCTGCACACCCCTATTGGGGTCCTGCACACGTTCTATGATGTCCTGTGTAATTTTACTAAGGTCCTACACACATTCCATGACGTCCTGCTCAACCCTACTGGGGTCCTGCACACGCTTCATGATGTCCTGCACACTCCTACTGATGTCCTGCACACATTCCATGAAGTCCTGCTCATCCTTACAGGGGTCTTGCATATGTTTCATGATGTCCTGCACACTCCTACTAAGGTCCTGCACACATTCTACGACGTCCTGCACACCCCTACTGGGGTCCTGCACAGGTCCCATGATGTCCTGCACACTCCTACTGATGTTCTGCACACATTCTACGATGTCCTGCACACCCCTACTGAGGTCCTACACAGGTTCCATGATGTCCTGCACACTCCTACTGGGGTCCTGCACAGATCCCATGATGGCCTGCACACTCCTACTAAGGTCCTGCACACTCCTACTGAGGTCCTGCACACATTCTACGACGTCCTGCACACCCCTACTGGGGTCCTGCACACGTTCCATGATATCCTGCGCACTCCTACTGAGGTCCTGTACAGGTCCCATAATGTCATGCACACTCCTACTGAGGTCCTGCACACCCCTACTGGGGTCCTGCACAGGTCCCATGATGTGCTGCACACTCCTACTAAGGTCCTGCACCCTCCCACTGAGGTCCTGCACACATTCTACGACGTCCTGCACACCCTTACTGGGGTCCTGCACAGGTCCCAAAATGTCCTGCACACTCCTACTGAGGTCCTGCACACCCTTACTGGGGTCCTGCACAGGTACCAAAATGTCCTGCACACTCCTACCGAGGTCCTGCACACCCCCTACTGGGGTCCTGCACAGGTCCCATGATGTCCTGCACACTCCTACTAAGGTCCTGCACACTCCTACTGAGGTCCTGCACACATTCTACGACGTCCTGCACACCCCTACTGGGGTCCTGCACAGGTCCCATGATGTCCTGCACACTCCTACTAAGGTCCTGCACACTCCTACTGAGGTCCTGCACACATTCTACGGCGTCCTGCACACCCCTACTGAGGGGTTGCTGTAGTTCCACGACGTCCTGCATACTCCTACTGCGGTCTCGCATAGTCAACCGACACTTCAGCACACCCTGCGACGACTTCTTATCTTTGGTGCGCATGGTACAAACACGCGCCACGCTCAAAAACAACCCTTCCGCATAGCGTCCTGTTCCAAGCCGGACGTTTAGAGTACACCACCCTAGAGAGCAAGGTATTTATATGGAGTCTCTAAGAAAACAATGACTGATAACGAAAAACCCGTCATTTTTATAAACTAATCTTGAGAGGCCGGTTTCCGAGTTTCAAACGCCCGTTAGGGGCCCAGAAGTCATTATGGTGAGTTCTGACAATTATTTTCGTCATTCCCGTGGCCGATTACCACTAGTCACAAATTTTCGAGCGATTTGGTCCACGCCTTCCAAAAAAATGGTTTTCGACGGACGGAGGTGGAGGCGGAGGCGGTGGCGGAGGCGGAGGCGGTGGTGGAGAACGTTTTTGCGTACTTTGAGAGGTCATAACTTCAGAAAGCGGGGACCAATTGGGATGAAAAGTTGCACACATATGTAATTTCTTGCAGCGCGTCGAATAGTGTACAGCTCATACCTCTGTTGACGGTATGAATAGGTGATCTCATTGTAGGGCATCCGCGCGGGAAGAGATCAAAGCCAAATCATGGTGAGCGCTTCGCGCTCACCACAATTACTTTTTTTATGGTACTTTGCTATACACTTCAGCCGTCCCTACTATAGAGTAAGGGGAAGGTTGGGAGGAAATCATCCCACTTATCATCATTTTCTAACAGATAAGCCGGCGACAACATGTTTTCAAACGAGTTAGTGTAGTTCATTTAATACCCATCGACTCCCTTTCCGGTGGGGCAAATAATTTCGGTGGGGTAAAGGGTAGGAATCAATCGCGACATTCAGTGTTTCTTGTGGATGTCCAAAAAAAACAGCATTAACTTAGGTTGCTTGTTGCTGTTTTAGAAAGCCCTTTTATAACAGACAAGTACTACCGGTTTGGAATTTTTTTGAGCATGTGTTGAGGAGTTAGCTTTTTCAGTATAGTATTGCGAGATCGGTGTTTTTCCTGATTTGTTGGGAACCCTGCTTTCAAATCCGACTCATAGTATGCGTAAGGTGTGGTTTTTCGAAAGACATCCTTTTTTCAACGGCAAAAAAAGTATTTTAGGTAAAGTACCGTCGACACATTTCGACAGTTATCCCTTTACAGCTGTGCAACAAGAATCAACCCCGTCTACTAATTTTTGAATCCGCAAAAAAAGTCGATTGCCGTTATTTCTGGGGTAACACAACGTCTCCTGGCTGAATTTCACCTGGGCAGGAAGTTATGCGCCAAAAAAAAAACGTGGCTGCTGATAGATATGTGACAAAGTCCGCAGCCATGCTGCCGGCGCTATCGAATTTGCACGCAGGATTATGGTAGCCATGCGCCTATTTTGATGGGTACGAGCATGCTAGTGATAATAATTTGTTAGATCAAGCCACCGCGACACAGCCAAAGTCGCGTAAGAATTTTAGTTGCCACCCTGTATATATATTTTTTTCTCCCGGTGTCATTGAGTTATTTCCTTTTCTTCAGGAAGAAGAGGGTTTCCGTTGCCTGTCAAACGGACGCGCCATATGGAGCGATGACCCATTCCTCATTGGGTCAGCCTAATCGTACGGCACCGGGCGGCTTGTCAGGTATTTTTCAGTGAAGGTCTCTTCACTATTTCTCTCGACTGGCATGGTAATTGCTTTCAGCTGTGAATCCAGCAACTACGCCAGCGACAAGTTCTCGGGCCACGACGACTTCACCTGCGACCGAAGAACAAACGCTAAGGGTTACGATACAGCATTTTTCGAAGATGGTGGATACTCTCTGTTCTCCATGTAAAAGGATAAACGGGGTTCCATGGTACTGACAATTTCCTAATTTTTGACCTGTTGAGCGGGTGAAAAAAGTATGTTAGTGAATGCTTCCTCTGAATTTACATCATGCGATTTCAGGAGAATAATGGTGATGCCAAAACAACATATGGTCCAGAAGAAAAACCAAAAATGCATGGGTTTCTTCTTGCAATGTTGTCCTGACAATACATATTCAGAGTGAGTCATTTTGAAAGCATTAGTCAAAGAAATCGATGTTGAATATTTTTCAGTGCATGGACGTGTCAATCTGTAGCAGAGATGCGATTGATCGCCCAAAAATCCGGTGTACAAAATTTCGTGCGGAAAACAACGCACGTTTATAGCGCTAAGGAAAATGATTGGGGCTATTCCTGTTTCATGACTTGGGCGGTGAGTTACTTCCTTTATTTTTGCTTTTAAGGTAATATTTGGCTATATACTTGACTTCAGGATGTTCTTGACGAAAGTCAAGGGTATATCAAGGATGACCGAGTCACGCTGGAAATAACGGTGAAAGCAGAAGCCCCGAAGAATATGATGTAAGCGTACACTTTTTCAGGTCGCACCGTTCCGTTTAAATCAATCGTTTTTAGGTCTCGGGAGGATTTTAGGCGGTCTATTGATCAATGGTATAACTTAGCGGAAATGCAGTTGGCTCGAGGCCAAGTGGATTTAGCCATTGAGGCTAATTCTCAGGTTCGTCTTTTTTAGTGCACACCTTGACGGTAGAAAGTGATACGAGGCCAGAATTCGTTACATCATTCCTACCTTTTCCGCAAGATACAAAATCTGTTGCTCATAATCGAAAAAGCGAGTGAAATATTTCTCTCTCAAAATTGACTTTCGAAATGTTACGTTACTTCCGGCAAATGTACAGCTTAGGCTGGTAGAAGTAAGCCGGGTGGATAGTTGCGCAGCGCGGTCGAAGAGGATGGTAAGTGAGTTTTCCTAGTCCCTTTTTTTTCATTTTTTAAAATTCTTCGGCCCGTATACTATCCAATTGGTTATAAAATATACAAAGGAAAGCTAAAAAGTCGTCGGCGAGACTAAGAAAATTGACGCGATGCGGTCGCCCACCCGGCTTACTTTTATCAGCCCAGGCTATAGGTTTTTTAATTTAAAAGTAGCCTGGTTCATACTTCCGATCACCGTGCGCAAGGAGCAAGAGCCATTGTAGATTCTGGTTTATACTTCATATTATATTATATTTATTTCATATTTATTACATGTGTCGAGACACATGTGAATTAACAGCAAATGAAAAAAATAACGACAGAAAAAACAACAAATTCAATCACTAAAGCGAAACACTACTACCAAAGAAGCTTTAATGAAATGGACTCCTGTTGAAGATACTGGCCGACAACATTTTTGAAACCAGAGTAGGTGGATGGAACTTCCCATTTCTTGCTCAAGCTCAGATAATCCAATCCCGCACGAATCGTGAAGAAATGCCGCCCAGTCTGGGAACGAGGCCTAAGGAAGCTAAGTTTGTACCTTTGTCCCCATGTATTTGAACGTATGAGGGTAAAAAACTCGGAAAAGGTTCAATCCTACCGAACCATTCAACATTTTAAAAACCAAATATAAGTCATTTCTCCTCCTTCTAACAGCAGGCGAGTCCAAATGCAACCTCTTATTCCTAATGTATCCTCTAGGAATTGTACTATACGAAAATCCCATTGCCCGTATGACCTTCCTCGTTGAACCGCTTCTAGTTTTTGAACTAGCATTCGCTTATGCGGTGCATAAACACAGGTCCCATACTACAGAGACCGGACGTAAATCTTATAAGCTTTGGTCAGTAGCTGCGGATCCTTAGACCGTAAGGACTTGAATAATAAAAAGAGCCTCTGTTGCGCTTTAGCAGCAATGTGCCTCACTCACTCACTCATCCCGTTAGCTGGCGTCTGGTGGAGCGGGATGCCCTCTCAACCAATACACTGCTGTAGGTGCCATAGGAGCTCGTGCGGCCTGAACGATACGCTTCCAATCAAAACGGTTTGCAGCAACAAGTTTAGCGTTAAGGACACTGCACCGTTGAGTCTTCAGATCCTCCTCTATATGTTTGAGCCATGTCTTCTTCGGGGCCGTTCGTTGAATTCTCCACGATGGTGGGCGCTTACGCCACAGCATACTGTACGGGAAACGGGACGGGTCCATCCTACATACATGTCCGAACCATCGCAGTCTTCTTGTCTGCAGCTGTTCTCCGACCGTCGGTTGATTCATGCAGCTCTTCCGTATATCGTCGTTGCAAACATGATCACGAATCGTAATTCCAAGGATCTAGCGCAAACATCGCATCTGGAAGACTTCTAGCTTGACGAGGTCTGACTTTAGCAGAGTCCAGGTTTCCGAGCCGTATAGTAGCGCGGGTATTATCAGCGCTCGGAACATTCGCACTTTAGTCTTCAGTGAAATGTTGTTTTTCTTCCACAAACACCAGCCAAGCGACGCAAACACACTAGACGCCTGCTCGATTCTGCTGCACACCTCTGCCGTAGCCGCAACTTTTCGCTCCTGCACTACCGACCCAAGGTATTTGAATTCCTTGACCTGCTGAAGCTCAACTCCTTCAAACTGAACAGATGCAAGCGAACTATCGGATGTCATGACCTTGGTCTTCTCCTGGTTGATTCTTAAGCCGTAGGAGCTTGCAATCAGTGCCATATCGCTTATCAAGGACGTTGCCTCCGCATCAGTGTCCGTGAACACTGCGCTGTCATCCGCGAACATCAAATCTGTGACGTATTCATTACTTCCGTATTGAACGCCTCTTCTTTTCTCGAAGACCTTCCTCATAATAGCGTCCACAACAGTATTAAAGAGCAGAGGCGAGACCACATCGCCTTGGCGAACTCCAGCGGTAACGGCAAACTCCTCGGACAACTGATCCCCAGTGCGTACGGAACTGGTAGACCCTTCGTACGTTTCCTGGAGGAGCTTGACTATCTTCCTCGTTATGTGCTCGCTTTCAAGTGCTCTTTACAGCGCCGGCCAGTGAATACAATCGAACGCAGATTCGAAGTCTATAAATGTGGTAACGACACGCTTCCCAGAGCGAATTCTCTCTTCCATTAGCTGTCGAAGTGCGAAGATCTGATCACTGCAGCTTCTTCCTGGCCGGAACCCCGCCTGTTCTTCACGACTTGTTTGCTCACGATGACGCTGAAGTCTGTTCTGAATAACCCTCATGAAGACTTTGCCAACGATAGACAACAGACTGATCCCTCGGTAATTTTTGCAGTCTCTAGCATCACCCTTCTTGTGTATGGGCACGATTGTGGCACGTTTCCAGGTAGCTGGTATTTTCTCAGACTGCCAGATAATAGCAATCAGCCGATGAAGTTGGCGCAGCAAGACGTCTCCGCCAGCCTTGATGGCTTCCGCAGTGATTTTGTCCACTCCTGACGCTCTGCCGTTTTTCAGTGACTTTATTGCTGCCGTTAGTTCATCTGCAGTGGGTTCTGCGTCGAGAACTGCATCTCCGGCCGCTTCAACTAGCGGTGGCTCGACAAGCGGTCCTTGCGGCGCTTCATGACTGTATAGTTCACTGAAGAACTGTCTCCATCGACGGAGGCGCTCGTCCACAGAGCGCACGAATGACCCATCTGCATTCCTGATACTATCGCTTGTTGGTTTCGTCCTTCCTCCGAGCCGCTTGAGTGTCCGATAGAGAGTTCGATAATCATGCCTGCTCGCAGACTCCTCCAAATCAGCAGCTACCTTATTCCAATACGACTCTCGTTCCATTTTCAATCTGCAACGAAGCTCTCTGCAGAGCTGACGATATCGATCGAAATCGGTCAATTTCGCTTTCTTCCTTTCTTCTATGAGATGTATGGATTCATCTGATATCCATGGCTGGATTCGCTTACTAGGGGCAGGACAAAGTGGCTCTGCACATTCCACGATGGTGGCTGCTATCTGCTGTTCTTGTTCATCCACAGATGCATCGTCTGCCAACAGCGCAAACCGATTCGACAGTGCCATTCGGAATAACTCCTTCGTCTCAGGTACCATCAAATGTGCCCAGTTGAATTGGCCTTTAGATGGCTCCACAATCCTAGCTCGTTGTAGACGAAGCTTCACTACTGCACATAGAAGGTAATGATCTGAACCACAGTCGGGTCCTCTCATTGCACGAACATCCTTGAGCGACGACCTGAAACGCGAGCTCATCAGCACGTAGTCTAACAAAGCTACGTCTCGTCCGGAAGGATTTCGCCACGTCAACTGATGCTTTCTGCGATGCTGGAAGTGACTGTTTCCAATAATGAGTCCATTGAAAGCTGCAAACGTGAGCAAGCGCAGACCATTGTCGTTCATGTCACCAACGCCAAATCGGCCCAATACTGCTTCCCAGCCCATCCTGTCTTTTCCAACATGTGCGTTGAAATCACCTGCGACTAGAACAACGTCTGTCTTTGAAATCGTGTTCAGAACGTCCTGAAGCTGAGCGTAAAACGCGTCCTTGTCGGAATCCGGGCTAGGCTCTGTCGGCGCATAAACTGCCACAATATGTGTCCTTATAGTTCCTTTCAGCTTGAGAACAGCGATTCTGCTAGAGATAGGCTCGAATGTCACAACGCTTCCAGCTGCTTTCCAGTTCAGTATGAATCCAACGCCTTGATGGTGTCCGTCACTACCGGAGTAGTACAGCACCATCCTTTGTTCACTATCTGGCACCTGGACAGTCATTGTTCCACTTCCACTGATCCTTATTTCAGACAGGGCGGCAACCGATACCTTCGACTTCAACAGTTCCCTGGCAATGATTTATTTCTGCCCGACGTAATGCCCTGATCGCACATTCCATGCCGCGAACCGCACCTCCTTCTTCGGCGTTACCAGTCGTCCACTGTTCTGGCCAGTAGCATACTTGTCACCAACACCCTGGGTCCCCAGTGTTGGCGCATCGGCTGCCCCGGATTCGGTAGCCGTATCGCGTATTCCTATAAGACTCTCGATGGTTACCACCTTAGGTTTTCCAGCCCGTCGGTAGCATGGGGGGCCAACCCTCCTCCTTTCTCATCCGGGCTTGGGACCGGCAATGGCGGAGTTAGCAATGTGCCTACAATGTTCATCAAAAAGGAGTTTATTATCGACTATGAATCCTTAATTTTATCGACCGCCTCGATCGGTACATCATTGATTTTGTAAACGGCCTGGTTGTTGGAATGTCCCAGGTGCAATGCTTTTGTTTTCACGATCGAGAGGGGAAGACCCCAAGCTAGGGACCAGCAATAAACTGCATCATTACCACTCTGTATGAGTGTGACCCCGTCACCGCCTACTTCACCGTACACTTTAATGTCATCCGCAAAAACTTCACACCTAACACCACATCGTTCAACAATTTGAGGAATGTCATAAGCATAAATGTTAAACAGAATCGGAGATAAGACTCCCCCCTGTGGAACCCCACTTGGAGCACTTCTACAGCCGGAAAGGGAAGAGTTAACACCAACCTGGAAGAATCTATCTGTCAGGAAGGCTTTAATCCAGCTGACAATGCTTTTGTGGATGCCAAGCTGATCAAGTCTGAGGATAAGCTTTGTGTGGCCAACTTTGTCAAACGCTTTTTGAAGGTCAAAGTAGATAACATCCACATTATTTTTACTATCTAAACTAGAGGTCCACTGATTTAGCGTTTCAATCATCTGAGTAACAGTTGACTTCCCTTTCCTAAACCCGTGTTGTCGATCAGAGAGCAGTTTATTATCCTCGAGATAGGCTACAATAGCTATCTTCAGAATTTTTTCAAAAAGTCTACAGAAAATCGAGGTGATGCTTACTGGCCTATAATTGGATGCCTCAGAGTGCGGAGACTTCTTTGGCAGTGGGACCACTAAGGAATGTTTTTACCCAGTTGGAACCTCTGATCTGTGAAATATCAAATTGAAAGGAATTTCCAAAGGCGTGAAGATGTGAACTGCCAATCTCTTAAGAAAAGCGAATGGGATGTCATCAGGCGTTACAGAGGAAGAACAGGGCCATTTTGAAAGAAGTTCCAAAATAGTATTACGATCAAAAGAAACAGAGACATGCATTATAGCTGATTTCAAAATCACATCCGAAACAGCTGTTACAGGGGAGTCGTTCAGAAATACCTTCTCAAAAGTGTCAGCAAGCAGCTCAGCTTTATCGTAATCAGAAGTGAGAAATTCTCCATTACTATTATACAAAGGGCCAACACGTTCTCTGGGCTTAATTCGTGTGCCAATAAACTTGAAAAACGCATTTCTGTTGCCGGATTCAGAAACTTTCTTTTCCACCGAAATGTTAAATCAAAAAAGCTTTTTTTTTTCAAATACTTTTGTAGCTGACCTATAGCCATTCCAGTCCTCTTCTAGATTCGTTGACATAGCCTGCTTGAGCATTTTGTTTTTGAATCCAAGAAGTCGAAAGAGATAATGCGGCAAGTTGCTAGATGATAGAGGAACTTTTCGAAGAGGCACAAATAGGGTGATAACATGATTCAAAATGAACAGAAACGTCTCGTACATCTCATTTACTTCTTCTTCTTCTTCTTTGCAGCCCCTGAGAGGGGTTTCGTCACAAGTTGAGGAACTGGGCGACCAGCACTGGATTCGTCCACAAGTCTATTGTACTGAGCGTTGTTGGCTTCTTCGGACAATCAAATAGATGTTTAGTGTCGTGGCCTTGGTTTCCACAGTCCGGGCACACGTCAGGCTGGCTATTGTCGATCCTGTGCAGGTAAGACATAAGCAATGGAGAATGTCCGCAGCGCAACGAAGCGAGGATATACCTGGCGCGCCTACCAAGCTCGGACTCGGTATCACATACCCTGGGCGGCACATCACCGAGAATGGGGTTGACGGCCGCTTTGGCGAGATGATCCTTCACGAACCTGGTGTGCTCCGCGCGTAAGAGACGAAGCCGTTCTTGATTCGAGTCGGTCCATCTCTGTACATTCACTTTGTTCGGAGCATCGGCAAACGGCGCTCTGATCGATCTCTCTTACGGGAATTAATAGTCTTCTCGACGGATGATTAGGCTGCTTAAGAACATTAATAAACATATGCTGAGCCTGGAGCTGGCAATGCTCTTTCACTGGCAAGATACGGGCCTCGGCATAAAGGTGCTCAATCGGTGAGCTTTTTGCACATCCAGTGACTATTCGAAGTGCAGCAATCTGAATTCGCTGCATCTTAGTCCAGGAACTGTCCAAAACGATGTGCTGCCATGCCAGACAGGTGCAGCATACTCCAATGCAGGCAGCAGAATAGTTCGATATGTCGTCAAGATTGTCCCTCTGCTGCCACCCCAGGACGTTCCTCCTAGAGCTCTCAGCACATTAGGCTTTGCCTTGATAATTGCCTGCTTCTGTTCAGCATTTTTGTGAAACTTCAGCGACGGGTCCAAAACGAGGCCCAGCAGTTTAGGAAATTGCGCTGTAGGCAAGAGGTCACCATCCCAGCTGACAACAGGTTGGGCGCTGTGTTCCTTTGGGTCAGATGTGAATACCGAAACAGAAGACTTCGCTGCGGAAACTGTGAGCATCATGCTATCGCGAAAGTTTTTAAGCTCGACGAGATAGTCGCTGATCTTGTTTGCGGCTACCTGTATGTCACGATTACGGCACATGATGGTGATATCGTCGGCATACGCAACGATTTTTATATCTTCAGGACGCTCAGGTAGGTCTTCAATATACAGGCTGAAGAGGGCAGGTGACAAAACTCCACCCTGCGGGACACCGGCTGCTACAGGTATACTATCGGAGACGTGATTCTGGAATAGCACTACAGGTATACTATCGGAGACGTGCTTCTGGAATAGCACTTTGGCCCGACGACCTTTCGTTAACGCTGCGATCCAACGCTTCTGCCACGGTTGTAGCGAGGACTTCAATAGTTTCTCGGACAAAAGTTCCAGGTTAACAGAATCAAATCCTTTGGTTAGATCGAGGGCAACGGCCACTGTTCTATGAGGCTTTCTGAAATTGAACCCATCGACCGCATAGCTGACAATCTCCAGAAGGGCAGTGGTGGTGGAGTGAAGCTTTCTAAACCCATGTTGATGTTGCTGTGCCTCATTCTGCTCTGCCAGGTCCCTTACTATTAGCTTTTCGGCTACTTTCGGAATCGGTGATAACAGGCTAATAGGGCGATAGCCCTTCGCCGTGCTTTGCGATTTGCCTGGCTTAGGCAGGGGTATCACATTGGCGGTCTTTCATGCTTGGGGTAGAGTGCAGGTTCGGAAAGAAGTGTTTATGATATCTGCGATCATCGGTAGAAGTTCCGTGGGAAGCTTCCTCAAGATGGCTGCTGAGATACCATCAGGTCCGAGAGCCTTCGAGTTCCGCATTTCCTTGGTAGCCTTCTCCACTTGAGCAGGAGTAAAGGCCTCAGTGGCGTTCATCAGCGGCAGACGGCTTAGTTCTCTTACCGTGACTGTTTTGTTCGCCACGCTTGGTACTTGTGATGAAGAAATTTTTGCCAAGAGCATATGCGGCAGCCTTTCCTGATTTGAAGACGCTGTTATCGAACTCTATGGTAGAGTTCGAGGAGGGGGCGCACTTTCCAGATATCTTCCTCAATACATTCCACGCAGTTGTTCCGTCGGTTTTAAAATTCAACCTTTCAGTGAGCTTCTCCCAACTGTCTTTCTTGTGTTTGTCCAGATCCTTTTATCTCTTCATCCAGATTGGCCACCTCAGGGTCCAAATGATTCTCAGCTCTCTTTTCATCTCTTGTCCTGATCTTCTGTGGAATCTCCCTGGTGACATTAGGGTAGAAACTTTTCACACGTCCTTCAGGTATGGTCGCTTTTGTAGCCTTCCGGATGGCGTCAGATATGGGAAGCTCTTTCTGGTGCTTATCGCCATTCCATGGATATTCAGCTGCCTGGCGGAGCGCAACCTCTCTGAACAGGACCCAGTCAGCAAGGCCTAAATTGAGATAAGAACGTTGACGAACACCAGTATAAGGGGCAAGAGAGTTTGAGAGATCAATATGGAGAAAGACGGGAATGTGGTCGCTGGAAAGAGTTGTGGAAGTGGACCATGTGCAAGAATTAGAAAGATTGGATGAAACGAGGGAGATGTCCGGGCTAGAAGGTCGGCCGTAGGAAGGGAGACGAGTAGGCTGATCATCGTTGAGAAGAACCAGATCACACTCCTCAGCCCATTCCTCGACGTCTTCCCCTCTGGCGTCGGACTCAAGCGCAGAACAGAACGTGTGAGCATTGAAGTCACCTGCAAAGACAGCTGATGGGGAGAGAGAGCAGTCATGCAACTGCTTAAGAAGAGGTATGGGGTTGTAGGTTGGGGGACAAGAAGTGGAGGGAGGAATGTAAATAATAAATAGAGATAATGGAGTTTAAAGAGGGAGGTGAACGGGAACGCACTCGAGAGTACCGTCCTTAGGAACATTTGGAATTAGATGAGAAGGTAAGTTAGAAAGCACAAGCGTAGAAACTCCGCCTCCAAGAGCTGTCCTTGGGGTGTGATAGGCAGTGTAACCTGGAATGTTTGGTTGGGGATAAGTGGTAGAGGGAGAGAGTTTGGTTTCTTGAACCATAATAACATCCGGATGATGAGTACGTGCGAAGAGAGAGAGTTCGGACAATTTGGTACGAAGGCCGTTAAGATTTACATGTACAATAGAGAGGGGCGGTTGGTGAATGAGGAATCAGAGTTGCTGGGGGCGGAGCACAGAACACAACGGAAGGATGAGTTGTGATGCCTCACAGAACTAAGACCTGAACAGGAGAAGTGCACCCACCTTGGCATCCAAAGCATTGGACGCTAGTTCCATTCCAGGTGACTTTCTTGCTGCAGGTGGCACATTGATACTTCTTCACAGGTCCAGGATTCCTCTCGACGCCAGCCCTTTGTAGTAGAATCTCAGGAGAGCTGGGGCCAGCCAGCGACTCTCCCATGACAAAAACCCTCTCGGTGGAGGGAGTGATGTCGGTTTGCACGAAGGTGATGTTGTTTCCTCCACACTGCCACGGCACGAACGTACGACATCTCTCATTTACAGTAGCACTACACCCAAACGAGCCTGACCAATCAACAGTATCTAGATAGATTCCAATTATGTCGTAATTTGCCAGTTTGAAATCCCGTTTCAGTATTAATTTATGCTCACTCAGCGAACCCTCTAGCTTAAAATGTATGGTAACGTGATCACTAGTACCCAGCGGTGCCAAAATATTGACCGTAGACACCAAACTCAGTTCATTGCTGAAAATAAGATCCAAGAGGTGATTACCTCTAGTGTTTCCATGCACCAACGGACAATATTGATGACTATTTTCCCGCGGCAGCCACAGTGCGCTTCGTTGAGCCCGCCGCGATATTAGGCATCACGATATTTGCTCAGTAAGCGTAACATGAAGTGCGTATTCGCGTGGAATATGAAACTCTTGAGCTCTTCTCGAATTCAGAAAAGGAAAAAAAAAAGGTTGTGACATCCACTGTCAAGCAGATCGATGTCCTGGACATCGGCAGACTACGTCCCCAATCTTGTTGACAAAAATTCTGGGAAAATGTCGGCCGTTCGGACGTCCCATGGACTGAACGTTTTAAAGATCTATTTAAAGGTTTTCCTTTTCTACTTTGTTTTTACTGCTACACTTCTTAAACTCTGGTACCGCCGTAGTGACCTGTTGATTTCGATCAATACCAGCAGCGGAGCGGTGGGCCTCGGTGAAATATAACTAGTGATAAGGAGGTTCCGACGAAAAAGCCACCGCTCCGCGCTGTGATAATCGAAATCAACAGGTCACTACGGCGGTACCAGAGTTTACCAGACTGACGAGACGTGGTGTTTTTTTTTTCGTTTCAGGCTCGAAATTCTCCGGTCCCGCGAAGCCGATTCAGGCATCCGATCTTAATTCTTCTAAGGGGGGTGCATATTCAGAAAATTCAATCCGCAACGCTTGCTGAACCCTGCAACAGTGCCCTCTTCTCACCGCAGCCTATATATAGCCTCCGGTGGCTGCAGAGAAGAAGAAGATCTTGTGGGTCCCTGCCCCGAACCCTGTCTCGCAGCGCGAGCTACGAGAGCTTATTTCCTCGAGTCTCCCTGCGTAGCAACAATTGCTCATTTGCTCCCTTCGCGTCTTGGTTATTACAAATTTTCGCCGTCTAAGTTTGGGAAGAGGCATTCAGCATTTAAGACAACGGTTGACAGTGATGTTAGGTATCGTGGCATTTATATCAAGTTTGTAACAGTAGTGAGACAAACTTCAGTGAAATTAAGTTTAAGGTTTTTGTTCACTGGAATAAAGCTTCTCTCAATTCCTTGGAGTGAAACTTAATCCTGAGGTATTTTTTCGATTTGGAGTAGTACCTGAAAATCGCAAAGTCTGAACTCCCCATCAACTAAAACTTGAAAATCCGGTATTTGTGAGGCTAGGCCGCCATGACGGAGAAAGGGTGCAAAATCAATCATCATTTCAACTTCACAAAAGTTCAATTCTTAGCTCCGAATTTTTCTGAAAACCTGATTTCCCACGGTTGCGGAGGATGAAAGCTATCACGTTGATGCAAAAATTATTAAGGTTTTTCGAAAAAAAAGTTTCTCTCTTTTGTTCGAGTCATTTTCGCAAGGTGGTGCATAGCGTTCGAAAGTCCATTTCCTCCTCTAACTGATCCTCTTTATCTATTCCCGTGAAACTTGTTCGGGTTTCCGCATAAGAATTTGGTGCTGTCGCAGTGCCGAATTACTATATAAAGATGGTTTTCTCCTATTTTAGCGCTTCATTTTTCAGTGATGAAGGAAGGTTTGTCCTCGCCTAGCACTTGTTGATAACACCCACTGGACCATCTGAAACACCTAACTTTACACTTGGGTACTAAATGGGATTCCCTATTCAAAACCTCTTGATTTGCATTCAAGAAATTGTATTTCTCAAAAAAATGGTTCAAAGTTTTTTTTCCGATTTGAAAAAAAAAGATCGATAAGTTATGGAATAAATAATGTCAAATCAGGAATCGTTTGTAGTACACAACTATAAAGGTTTTGTGTCTCATGGTTTCTGTGTAAGGAAGAAATCAGAAAAGTTGAAAAAATGAAATAGTTGCTCCATTTGAGAAAACCCGTGAGTCTGTGGGTGGTACCATTTAGTACCTGGAGAGGTCAATCATTGCGTAATCAATAACAAGTGAAACGCTTCAATAGGAGCCGGGCATGGGCATTGGTACACTTCAGCGACAGCCGGTAGCCGGCGACGAAGTTGTCGCTCCGGTATAGATTTTCCCGCGCTTTTGCGTACCAACATTTCTGCATACGAGCATCTGCAGACCTAATAGTGGATACATACTTTGTTCCTAATATTTTCCTGAATGAAGTTGTATGCGGAACATTTTTTCATGGGAAAATGTCACTATGAAGTGTATGAATCACAAATCTGCAATACATATTCGTTTCAGATTAAGAGAAAAAGGTCCCGATTTGTCATAGTACTTTCGTCTTAGGCGTCATTTCACATATGTATGTCAAAAATGACTTGGGCAAGACGGAAAATCTGCTTAGTGAAAAAAAAATTACGCAAGGTGCACTGAACGGCCTGCAAGTATGCCAAGAAATGTTAGAGGTGGTGTAATAAATGCTAATCAAGTGATTACTGACATAATTGATCAGCTGCCGAGATGTCGTACGTTCACGCCGTGGCAGTGTGCAGGAAAGAAGATCACCTCTATGCAAACCGACGTCACCCCCTCCGCGAAGAGGGTTTTTGTCATGGGAGAGGTGCTGGCCGGCCGCAGCTCTCCTTCGGATTCTCCTACAAAGGGCCGGCGTGGAGAGGAATCCTGGACCCGCTCAGAAGTACCTATGCGCCACGTGCGGCAAGGATGTTACCAGGAGACATACCAGCGTCCAGTGCTTCGGATGCCAAAGGTGGGTGCATCTCTTCTGTTCGGGTCTCAGTTCTGTGAAGCATTATAACTCTGCTTTTCGCTGTGTTTTATGCTCTTCACCTACCAACTCTGATTCCTCTTCCTCAAATCGCCCCCTTTCCATTGTACATATCAATCTCAACGGCCTTCGTACTAAACTTTCTGAGCTCTCTCTTCGCACGTACTTACCATCCAGACGTGATCATGGTTCAAGAAACCAAGCTCTCTCCATCCCCTACCTATCCTCATCCTAATATCCCGGGCTACACTGCCTTCCATGCTCCAAGGTCAGCTCTTGGCGGAGGAGTTTCAACCTTTGTTTTATCCTCTCTCCCCTCCCACCTCATACCAAACACCCCCACGGATGGTACTCTCGAGTACCTTCCAATCCATCTCCCTCTTAAAACACCCCTTTCTCTTTTCAACATATATGTTCCCCCTACCACCTCATGCCCCTCCTCCTACAATCCCATTCCTCTTCTCAAACAACTCAACGATTACTCCCTCTCATCATCAGTTGTTTTCGCGGGCGACTTTAATGCCCACACCTTCTGCTCGTCCCTTGGTTCTGATGCTAGAGGAGAAGAAGTCGAAGAATGGGCTGAGGAGTGCGACCTGGTCATCTTAAACGATGATCAGCCCACTCGTCTCCCTGCCAACGGCCGATCTTCTAGCCCAGACATAACTCTTATCTCGTCCAACCTTTCCAACGCTTGCTCATGGTCTACCTCAACAACACTGTCTAGTGATCATGTTCCCGTCTTTGTGCACATCGATCTCTCAAATTCTCTTGCTCATTCTGGTGTTCGTCAACGTTCTTATCTCAATTTAGGCCAAGCAGACTGGTGCCTGTTCAGTGAGGTTGCGCTACGCCTAGCGGCTGATTATCCATGGAATGGCAATGTGCACCAGAAGGAGCATCACTTATCTGATGCAATTCGCAGGGCCATGAAGGCGGCTATCCCTGTTGGCCGAGTTAAGACGTTCTATCCAAACGTCACCAGAGAAATTCTTCAGAAAATCAGGACTAGAGATGCCAGAAGAGCAGTTGACCATCTAGACCCTGTCGTCGCTCAGCTGGATGGTGAGATCAGAAAAGATCTCGACCAGCACAAGAAAGAACAGTGGGAAAAATTCACAGAACAGTTGAATTTCAAGACGGACAGTGGAGCTACTTGGAAGGTGCTTCGGAAACTATCGGGAAAGAGCTCGCCAGCCACCATCTCCACTATCGAGTTCGGTAATAACGTTTTCAAGTCAGGAAAGGAAGCCGCCTACTCTCTCGGTAAAAGTTTCTTTGTCACGAGTACAAGGCGAGGTCCGCAAAATAGAGTGACAGTAAGAGAGCTGTGCCGCCTCCCGCTCATGAGCACGGCCGATGCGTTCACTGTGGCGCAAGTAGAGAAGATTATAAAGGACATGCGGAACTCCAAAGCTGTCGGTCCGGACGGCATTTGTCCTGTTGTACTGAAGAAACTCCCGACTGAGATCCTTCCGCTCATCGTTGATATGATTAACACTTCGTTTAGCTCTTGCACTATTCCGCAAAACTGGAAGACAGCCAACGTCATCCCGTTGCCCAAGCCTGGCAAACCTCAGTCATCGGTAAAGGGATATCGTCCCATTAGCTTGATGTCACCTTTCGCCAAGGTGGCCGAAAAGCTCATTGTCAAGGATCTAGCGGAGCACAACGAGAAGCAGTTGTTTCAACATGGGTTCAGGAGGCTACATTCCACAACTACGGCGTTGCTAGAAATTACCAGCTATGCTATCGACGGGTTCAACTTTAACAAGCCATTGAGAACTGTAGCTGTTGCGTTGGATCTCACCAAGGCATTTGATACGGTTAACCTTGGAGTCCTGTCAAGCAACATTCTGGAGTCGTCAATACCATCTTGGCAGAAGCGCTGGATATCGGCCTTTATTAAAGGTCGGCGGGCAAGAGTCATGTTTCAGAACCATGTCTCCAACAGTATTCCTATGGCAGCTGGAGTCCCTCAGGGCGGAGTTCTATCGCCAGCCCTCTTCAATCTGTACCTCGAAGATATGCCTGAGCCTCCACAGGACATCAAGGTCGTCGCGTATGCCGATGACATAACAATCATGTGTCGAGATCGGGACTTACAGGTGGCCGCCAATAAGATCAACGAGTACCTAATCACACTGAAGAGCTTTTTCGACCGCAAGATGCTAAGTATCTCTGCAGCCAAGTCGTCAGTGTCCGTTCTCACGACGGACCCATCCGAGCACAGCGCTCATCCGGATGTCGTGTGGGATGGAGACCGTTTGCCTGCTGCTCGCTTCCCAAAGCTGCTCGGTCTTGTGCTCGATCCGTCACTCAAGTTTCATAAGAATACCGAGCAGAAGCAGGCAGTCGTTAAAGCTAAGCTCAACGTTCTCAGGGCCCTGGGCGGCACTTCGTGGGGTAGCAGCAAGGAGACTATACTCACAACGTATAAGGCAATTCTGCAGCCCGCCCTGGAGTACGCCGCACCGGTTTGGCAGCATCTCGTCTCAGAATCCTCCTGGACAAAGATGCAACGAGTACAAAATGCTGCTCTCCGTATCGCCACCGGATGTGCGAGGAGTTCCCCAATCGAGCACCTGCATGCTGAGACCCGTCTATTACCAGTGAAGGAGCACTGTCAGCTCCAGGCCCAGCAATTCCGCATTAACATTATAAAGCAACCAAATCACCCGTCGTGGAGAGTGTTAAACCCCGTGAGAGAGAGAAGTATAAGAAAGCCATTCGCCGATGCTCCAAACAAAGTCAATTTGCAAAGATGGCACGACTCACACCAAGAACGACTCCGTCTTTTGCGCGAAGAACACACCAAGTTCGTACGGTGTCATCTTGTGAAGGTGGCCATAAATCCTATACTAGGAGATATACCGCCCCCCGTCTGCACCTCTGAGTCTCAACTCGGAAGAAGGGCGAGATGCACGCTCGCATCATTACGCTGTGGTCACTCTACAATGCTAATGTCTTATGTCAGCAAGATTGACAGCAGCAAATCTGATGTGTGCCCGGACTGCGGTATCGTCGGCCATGATACCGAACATTTATTCAACTGTCCGGAGAGACCTACCACGCTGACACCAATGGACCTATGGACGAATCCACTACTGGTCGCCCAGTTCCTCCGCCTATGACAAAACCCTCTATGTGGCTGCAAAGAAGAAGAAGAAGATAATTGATCATTTGTTACCACTACCTCATCAGGAATATCAAAAAAATCTGGAGGAAACAATAAACAAGCTTCTCTGGGAAGTAATCAGGACCCAGCGACAGCTTTTCGCTGTGCTGCGCACAGCAACGGGCTGTTGCAGCGGCTATGGAGTATACCAGCGTTACGCCACTCAAAACTATAACACCCCTCAGCGACTTGTCGCCTCGACGGGCACATGCAAACTGTTCCCGAGTCCCACCCTGCCATAGTGCCTGCGCTGGTACCGGCACGATGATTGATAGTTGGCGAAAGCTGTCGCTGCAGCGACAGGGGAGTATACCACTGCCTCATAGACAGACATAAATATGCAGTACTGCAACCACACCTACTTTTATATGCAAAAAATCTAAAACGAACAACTCTCACAGAAATTGATAAAGATTGTCAGTTAGAGTAAGAAATGGGCTCTCGAATGTTTTTCCACGCGTTGCACACACTGAAGTCGTTCAGAAAAGCGAGAAATCTATTATCCAGAGGATTTAAATTTTCTACCTGCCGTGTTATGGATGATTTTATCTCTGTTCGCCATTTACTTGATTTCCTGAATATACCATAGATTGTGCTCCCTGTAACGGTATACCGCATGGGTCCATTTATTCGTTCACGTCCTAGGCTCCTCAAAATCCTTTTGCAGTCATCCTTTCATGCAAATCTTACATTACAGCGCGCCTCTCGTCTCCGCCACTATCCTGCTCACAAAATTTTCCTCAGGCCCTCCTTAACTTGGGAAGAGCGGAGCAGAGCCAGAGCAGAGCGAGAGGCGCGGCGTAGTGGGACGCAGGCAATGCCAAAATCTGTTGTTTACACTGTTTCCGCACATCCTACCAATCTTATGTCGCCGCACCCGTTGCCTCAGACAAGTCAGTTTTCGTTGGCAAATTTGATAATGATGTACTATCTCCACCCGTAAAATCTGATGTGTCAATTAATGTTGTCTCTGAGTGCAGTCCTTTAAATGGTTGAAAGGTCCTCGGAAACATGATGCCACTCTCGAAATTGTTCCTCTTTGTGGTGATATAGGCTTAAATTGCATTCTTAGCAATATTAGGTCCTTGCATAAAAATGCTCAGTCGCTCAGATATTCTATGTTGTGCTTTGATTTGGGAGTGTTGACGGAAACGTGGCTTAAGACTAGTGCTATGTTGGGATCTTTGCTTGGCGATTTGTGCTCCTCATACGAGCTCAGGAGATTCTCGGCCCCGAGCCGCACCGAATAGCAATCGGAGCCGCCTGACAGTTCGGCTCGTTCTCCCAATCTCCGGGCTACTGCTGTTGCTGTTCGGGGCAACCGGAATAGCCCGGACAGCAACAGCATTGGCTCGGACAGCAAAAGGAGCCGACTCGCAGATTGGAAAAACGAGCCGAACTTTCAGGCCGCTCGGGTCCGATAATCGCCTGAGAGGTTTTGAGGTGCGATCGACCCCGGCTAAAAAGAGGAGGCGTAGCTTTACTCGTTAAGCGCCCACTTTTTGCTGAGTTAGTCTTCAAAGAAAGTGTGGAAAATTCGTATGAAATTCTGTCTTGCAACCTACGTTCTAATGTAACCAAGTGTAGGATTATTTTTGTTTACCGGTCGCCTAAATTTAACGCTAGCAGCAATGTGCAGCTTTGTAAATGCATCAGTGATCTAACAGCTTGCACTCTCCCTTGTTTGTTGTTGGGCGATTTCAATTTCCCTGAATTGCTGTGGGAGGATTCTTTGGAAATGCAAGGCGGTAATGTTTTGACCAGTGCTTTTCTTGATCTTTTAGTCATCAATATTGTCCGTTGGTGCATGGAAACACTAGAGGTAATCACCTCTTGGTTCTTATTCTGAGCAATGAGCTGAGTTTGGTGTCTACGGTCAATATTTTGGCACCGCTGGGTACTAGTGATCACGCTACCATACATTTTAAGCTAGGTGGTTCGCTGAGTGAGCATAAATTTGTACTGAAACGGAATTTCAAACTGGCAAATTACGACATGATTGGAATCTATCTAGATAGTGTTGATTGGTCAGGCTCGTTTGGGTGTAGTGCTACTGTAAATGATATGTACGAGACGTTTCTGTTCATTTTGAATCATTTTATTTCCCTATTTGTGCCCCTTCGAAAAGTTCCGCTTCTTCTTCTTCTTCTTTGCAGCCACATTGAGGGTTTTGTCATAGGTTGAGGAACTGGGCGACCAGTAACGGATTCGTCCATAAGTCCATTACGGTCAGCGTGGTAGGTCTCTCCGGACAGTTGAATAAATGTGCGGTATCGTGGCCGATGGTACCGCAGTCCGGGCACACATCAGATTTACTGCTGTCAATCCTGCTGACATAAGACATTAGCATTGTAGAGTGACCACAGCGTAATGATGCGAGCGTGCACCTGGCCCTTCTTCCGAGTTGAGCCTCGGATGTGCAGACTTGGGGCGGCACTACCCCCAATATGGGATTAATGACCGCCTTTTCCAGATGACACCGTACAAACTGAGTATGCTCCTCGCGCAATAGACGGATTCGTTCTTGCTGTGAGTCGTGCCATCTCTGCAGATTGACTTTGCTGGGAGCATCGGCGAATGGCTTTCTGATCTTTCTTTCTCTGACGGGGTTTAGCACTCTCCAAGAGGGGTGATTTGGTTGTTTGACAATGTTGATGAAAAATTGTTGGGCCTGGAGCTCACAGTGCTCCCTTACTGGTAATAAGCGGGTCTCAGCATGCAAGTGATCGACCGGGGAACTTCTTGCACACCCGGTGGCGATTCGAAGAGCCGCATTCTGTATGCGTTGCATCTTAGTCCAAGAGGATTCCGAAACTAGATGCTGCCAAACTGGGGCGCCGTATTCCAGTGCAGGCTGGAGAATAGCCTTATACGTTGTAATAATGGTTACTTTGCTACTACCCCATGTTGTACCGCCCAGGGCTCTAAGCACGTTAAGCTTCGCTTTAACGATAGCCTGCTTCTGTTCCGTGTTCTTATGGAATTTGAGCGATGGATCGAGTACGAGTCCGAGAAGTTTTGGGAAGCGGGCGGCAGGCAAACGATCTCCATTCCATACGACATACGGATGTGCGCTGTGTTCAGATGGGTCCGTTGTGAGTACGGATACCGATGACTTTGACGCAGAAATCTTCAGCATTTTGCGGTCGAAGAAGCTTTCAGTGCGGTCAAGTACCCGTTAATCTTAGCGGCGGCCACATTTATGTCCCGATCACGACACAAGACAGTCATATCATCAGCGTAAGCGACCACCTTGATATCTTGGGGTGGGGCGGGCATATCTTCGAGGTACAGACTGAAGAGAGCAGGCGACAATACACCGCCCTGTGGGACTCCAGCTGCAATCGGAATGCTGTTTGAGACATGATTCTGGAACATCACTCTAGCCCGTCTTCCCTTAGTGAATGCAGCTATCCAGCGCTTTTGCCATGGCGGGATTGATGACTCCAGTAAGTTGTTTGATAAGATACCAAGATTCACTGTGTCGAAAGCCTTAGTGAGATCCAAGGCAACTGCTACAGTTCTTTCCGGCTTATACGCGTTGAAACCATCAATTGCATAGCTCGTAATTTCTAACAAAGCTGTCGTGGTGGAATGCATTTTTCTGAATCCATGCTGAAACACCTGTCTCTCGTTGTGCTCGGCCAGGTCTTTGACGATCAGCTTTTCAGCTACTTTAGCAAAAGAAGACAACAAGCTAATGGGCCGATATCCCTTGACTGAAGCTTGGGGCTTGCCAGGCTTGGGCAGCGGAACGACGTTTGCCATCTTCCAATTCTGCGGGATAGTACACGACATGAACGAGGAGTTTATCACATCAGTGAGGAGCGGTAGTAAGTCAGTGGGTATCTTCTTCAAGACAGCAGGACATATCCCATCAGGACCAATAGCTCTAGAGTTCCGCATTTCCTTTATAATCTTCTCAATTTGCGTCGTAGTAAACGCTTCGGCCGTGCCCATAAGCGGGAGGCGGCACAGCTCTCTTACAGTCACTCTATTCTGCGGACCTCGTTTAGCACTGGTGATGAAAAAACTTTTCCCGAGCGCATAAGCGGCTTCCTTTCCTGATTTGAATACGCCGTTGTCGAATTCGATAGTGGAGACGGTGGCGGGTGAGCTTTACCCGAAAGCTTCCGTAAAACCTTCCAAGTAGCTGCACTGTCCGTCTTAAAGTCCATCTGTCCGGTGAACTTCTCCCACTCTTCTTTCTTGTGTCTGTCCAAATCCTTTTTGATCTCACTGTCAAGCTCAGCAACCACGGGGTCCAGATGATTAACCGCTCTCCTCGCATCTCTCGTTCTAATTTTGTCGAGGATTTCCCTGTTGACATTTGGATAGAACGTCTTGACGCGACCGATAGGGATAGCCGCATTCATGGCCTTGCGGATTGCGTCAGATAGATGGCACTCCTTCTGGTGCACGCTTCCATTCCACGGGTAATCTGCCGATAGGCGAAGCGCAACTTCACTGAACAGGCGCCAGTCTGCTCGGCCTAAATTAAGATAAGAACGTTGGCGAACACCAGAAAAGGGAGCGAGAGAATTGGATAGATCGATGTGGACAAAGACAGGAACGTGGTCACTTGGCAGAGTAGTCGAGGTAGACCATGAGCAGCAGCTAGAAAGGTTGGACGAGACAAGAGATATGTCTGGGCTAGAAGATCGGCCGCTGGCAGGGAGACGAGTGGGCTGATCATCGTTTAGAATGACCAGGTCGCACTCATCTGCCCATTCTTCGACGTCATTTCCTCTAACATCAGGACCGAGAGACGAGCAAAAGGTGTGAGCGTTGAAATCACCCGCGAAAACGACCGAGGATGAGAGGGAGCAGTCGCTAAGCTGCTTGAGAAGTGGGATAGGATTGTAAGATGAAGCGCATGAAGTTGTGGGTGGAATGTATATGTTGAAAAGAGAAAGGGGTGTTTTTAGGGGGAGATGGATTGGGAGGTACTCGAGAGTACCGTCCGTGGGGGTGCTGGGAATGAGGTGTGAGGGAAGTGAAGATAGAACGAAAGTAGAGACTCCACCGCCGAGAGATGACCTTGGAGCATGGTAAGAAGTATAGCCTGGGATATTGGGATGAGGATAGGTAGGGGATGGAGAGAGCTTGGTTTCTTGAACCATGATCACGTCTGGATGGTAAGTACGTGCAAAGAGAGAGAGTTCAGAAAGCTTGGCACGAAGGCCGTTTAGATTGATATGCACAATGGAAAGGGGGCGATTTGAGATAGAGGAATCTGAGATGGAAGGTGAGGAGCATAACACACAACGAAAAGATGAGTTATGATGCCTCACAGAACTGAGACCCGAACAGGAGAGATGCACCCACCTTTGGCATCCGAAGCACTGGACGCTGGTATGTCTCCAGTTTACATCCTCTCCGCACGTGGCGCATTGGTACTTCTGAGCGGGTCCAGGATTCCTCTCCACGCCGGCCCTTTGCAGGAGAATCCGAAGGAGAGTTGCGGCCGGCCAGCACCTCTCCCATGACAAAAACCCTCTTTGTGGAGGGGATGACGTCGGTTTGCACGGAGGCGATCTTCTTTCCTCCACACTGCCACGGCACGAACGTACGACATCTCGGCAGCAAAGTTCCGCTTTCATGTAGCAACTTGCCGCATTATCTCTTTCGACATCTTGAATTCAAAAACAATATGTTTAAGCAGGCTATGTCAACGAATCTAGAAGACTGGAATAGCTATAGGTCAGCTACATAAACACTTGAAAAAAAAAGCTTTTCAGATGTAACATTTCAGTGGAAAAGAAAGTTATTGAATCCGGCAACAGGAATGCGTTTTTCAAGTTTATTGGCACACGAATTAAGCCCAGAGAACGTATTGGCCTTTTGTATAATAGTAATGGAGAATTTCTCACTTCTGATTACGATAAAGCTGAGCTGCTTGCTGACACTTTTGGGAAGGTATTTTTGAATGACTTCCCTGTAACAACTGTTTCGGATGTGATTTTGACATCAGCTGTAATGCATGACTCTGTTTCTTTTCATCGTAATACTATTTTGGAACTTCTTTCGAAGTGGCCGTGTTCCTCCTCCGTAACGCCTGATGACATCCCAGGGAGTGGCAGTTAACATTTCCACGCCTTTGCATATTCTTTTCAATTTGATATTTCACAGGTCAGAGGTTCCAACTAGGTGGAAACATTCATTAGTGGTCCCGGATCCGAGATGCTCAACCTACGCGTGGTGGATCTGTGGAGTCGGCTACCAAGATCAAGGAGACTCATCAAACGGGCATCAACAACTCCACGAGGAGTTTTTTCTGTATGGGAGTGCAAATGGCTGGCTGCTGCACTCCTCCGCATACTACTGTTACGAGCCGGCATTGAGAGGAACCCAGGGCCACGCAACAAGACTCCACGATATCCCTGCTGTAATTGTGGATTATCGGCTCAACATGCAAGCGTCCAGTGCGGTGGTTGCCTCGGCTGGGTACACCTCAAATGTTCGTGATTAACCAGCTATATTGACTACACTGTTGCTTATTGTTGTACTTCTTGCTCTAACTCTCCCCTTAGTGTTCCTCTTCATAGTCTAGACATTTTTCAATTCAATATCAATGGCCTGCGTGCCAAACTTGCTGAACTCACATTGTACATTGAACGCTCTCATCCAGATGTCATTCTCCTTCAGGAGACAAAACTTAGCCCAACATCTTCCCTACCCCGCCTCCCCGGTTATACGTCTTACCACCTTCCTCGCACATCTCATGGTGGAGGCGTTTCTACGTTTGTAAAATCTTCTATACCTTCTCATCTTATTGTTCTCCCTAATGATAATGTTGTGGAATGTATTGGTGTTCATGTTGTTTTGCAAAGTTGCCCTATAGATATTGTTAATGTTTATATTCCCCCTGTCTCCTCGTGTCCTAGTTCGTTTGACCCCACTCCATTTTTGCATTCTGTACACTCTGCCCTCCCATCGTCTTCTGTTGTCATGGCTGGCGATTTCAATGCTCACTCCACATCCTGGTTCTCCTCTCTAGATCCCGATGACAGAGGGGAACTACTTGAGCTTTTTGCTGAGGATTGTGACCTTGTTGTCATTAATGAGGACGCTCCTACTCGCCTTCCGTCCACGGGCAGGCCGTCCTCTCCTGATGTCACTTTTGTATCATCTTCTCTTGCTGTTTCCTGTAACTCAGGGTTGAGCAGGCCGTTGTGGCCATTTTTGTCGCGGCTACGCGGCTTTTCAAAGCTTTGATTAGTGTCTAATTGTCAATTTCGTCAAAAAAATGCCAGTTTTCGAAACAGCTTCTCTGTATATAAACTGCTTCTATATTCTTAAATTGAAAATGCATACACCTCGAACGCGACTGACTATTCCTACCACATTTTACCTTACCATGTAGTTTGATAAAATCCTATTTTTTCCAAAAATTCTACGACCCCTTCCCAAATTTTCATTTTCCCCGGAATTTCCAAAAATTTTACGACCCTTGTGACCAGTCATAACGCTGCTCAACCCTGCTGTAACTGGTCCATTGCTATAGCTATGGCCAGCGATCATGTACCCATATGTGCTTCATTTGATTTGTCGCTCAATAGTGACGTGGCACCTTTCGTATGCTCGCGTAGCAAATTGTACACCAACTATCGTAAGGCTAACTGGGTCATGTTTAAGAAGGTGTTACTCAGTCGGGTAGCCTACTATCCGCTTACCGGCTCCGTTCATGACAAAGACAAGTTCATTGTTGATGCCATATGCAATGCCTCCAGAATTGCAATTCCTACAGGGCGCGTTAGAACGTTTCATCCTAACGCTCCCAGAGATGTCCTGGAGCTGATCGAATCACGGGACGAGAAACGCCGTGCTGATCCTGGAGATCCCAGCATTCAACTACTGTCTGATGAGATCACCAAAAGGCTGAATGATTACAAGCGGACGCGATGGATGGAGCTCACTGAATCCTTGAATTTCTCCACTGATTCAAAGAAGACTTGGAGCATTCTTAAGCGGTTGTCTGGGAAGAAATTGGCAGCAGAGCGCAACATGCTTGAGTTCCCTTCGGGGAAATTCGAGTCCGGATTTAAGGCTGCATGTCGACTTGGAAAACACTTTGCTTCAGCGACGTCCCGCCGTGATCGTTCCAATAGCTCACTCTCCGGCCTATAAGGAAGCACAGCCGACAAGATGTACCTGCCATAACTGCTTCTGAGATGTCTTCCCTCATCAAGTCCATGAAGAACTCGAGAGCCGAGGGACCCGACGGCGTGTCAGCCGTCCATCTCAAGCACTTTCCGGAACAGTATCTTGAACTACTTACTGGTCTACTCGTCATTCAACACAGGTGTCATTCCCGCTAGATGGAAGCAAGCAATTGTTCTACCGATCCTCAAGCCTGGCAAACCAGAAGATCAAGCAACTTCGCATCGACCCATCTCCCTTTTGTCCCCTATTGCTAAGTTAGCGGAGAAATTTATTGACACGCACCTCCAAGAAGCATTACGACATAACGTGCATCAACATGGCTTCAAGAAGGCCCACTCTACCATCACGGCACTCACGTCCATCACAGAACACATAATTGCAGGCTTCAATATGAAACCTCCAGCTGGAAGAAGTATAGTCGTGGCAGTTGACTCAACCGCTGCCTTCGATAATGTCAGTATCCCTCTGCTGTCCAAATCGATTCTGGATTCTACTATTCCTGACTGGTGCAAAAGATGGACTGATAACTTTGTCAAGAATCGTTCCATTCGTGTGAAATTTGATGGACCTTTCTCGAAGTCTGTGCCCCTGAAGGCGGGCGTCCCACAAGGAGGAGTTTTATCTCCCAGCCTGTTTTCTTTGTATTTGTCTGATGTGCCGAAGCCGTCACCAAACATCCACTTATGTCTATATGCGGATGACATCACTATTATTTGTACTGACCCTGTCATCGATCGAGCCACTGCTGAGATGAATAAATACCTCGTCAGTCTGGCTAAGTTTCTGGAATCGAAGCAGCTAAAGGTTTCTCCAACGAAGTCCAGCGTTACTTCGTGCACTACAGCGACAGCCGAACACAAGCTGCATCCCAAGGTTCTTTGGGAAGGAAATATGCTGCCCTTATCAAAACACCCTCGACTACTCGGTGTATTCCTGGACCCGTCACTACGTTTTCATGAAAATACACGTATTCGAGCTGCTGCTGCCAACACACGTAACAACATCCTACGTTCGCTAGCAGGCACTACATGGGGTAGCTCTAAGGAAATCCTGCGAACCACCTACAGGGCTATGGTGCAGCCGGTGCTGGAATATGGAGCCCCAATATGGTTAAGACACCTGTCGGAAACCTCTTGGAGCAAACTTCAGCGTGCACAGAACACTGCTCTACGCGTGATCACTGGATGCCCTCGATCCACACCGGTATCTCATCTACATCAAGAGTGTTCGCTGCTTCCTGTAAAGCAGCATTGTCAACTCCAGTCGCAACAGTTCCTTGTTGGCATTGTAAGGAATTCCACACACCCCAATTTCCCCCTACTGTCAGCTGGTCCCCATTTCCGATATATACGCTCGCCATTTCATGCTGCAGTCTCTGTCTTGGATCGTCAACGTTGGGCGACGTCGGAGCTTAATCGCGTCAGACTGCTGCAAATGGAGCACACCCGATTCGTAAGAGAATACCTTTCCAGTGCTCCCCTAAATCCAATTCTTGGTGACGTGCCTCCCCCGATCGATGACAGCGAAATGGACCTACCCAGACGTACACGCGTCATCCTGGCAGGTCTACGTTGTGGACACTCCTCTTACCTCAAGGCCTTCGTCCATAAGATCGACTCGTCGATCCCTGACGAATGTCCCGACTGCCACAACCCAGGGCATGATTCATTTCATTTATTTTCATGTCCTGCAAGGCCGACATCTCTAGCAGTTATGGATATGTGGAAGAACCCGTGCGATGTGGCTGCCTTTCTACACCTATGAGGAGAAGCTCTATGTGGCCGATAAGAAGAAGATTAGTGGTCCCATTGCCAAAGAAGTCTCCACACTCTGAGGGGCATCCAATTATAAGCATCACCTCGATTTTCTGTAGACTTTTTGAAAAAATTCTGAAGATAGCTATTGTAGCCTATCTCGAGGATAATAAACTGCTCTCTGATCGACAACACGGGTTCAGGAAAGGGAAGTCAACTGTTACTCAGATGATTGAAACGCTCAATCAATGGACCTCTAGTTTAGATAGTAAAATCAATGTGGATGTTATATATTTTGACTTTCAAAAAGCGTCCTCAGACTTAATCAGCTTGGCATCCACAAAAGCGTTGTCAGCTGGATTAAAGCCTTTCTGACAGTTGGAACCTTCCAGGTTCGTGTTAATTCTTCCCTTTCCGGTCGTAAAAGTGCTTCAAGTGGGGTTCCACAGGGGGAGACTTATCTCCGATTCTGTTCAACATCTATGCTTATGACATTCCTCAAATTGTTGAATGATGTGGTGTTAGGTGTGGAGTTTTTGCGGATGACATTAAAGTGTACGGTGAAGTAGGCGGTGACGGGGTTACGCTCTTGCAGAGTGGTATTGATGCAGTTTATCGCTGGTCCCTAGCTTAGGGCCTTCTCCTCTCGTTCGTGAAAACAAAAGCATTGCACCTGGGACATTCAACCAACAGGCCGTTTACAAAATCAATGATGTACCGATCGAGGCGGTCGATAAAATTAAGGATTCATAGTCGATAATAAACTCCTTTTTGATGAACATTGTAGGCACATTGCTGCTAAAGCGCAACAGAGGCTCTTTTTATTATTCAAGTTCTTATGGTCTAAGGATCCGCAGCTACTGACCAAAGCCTATAAGATTTGCGTCCGGTCTGTGTTGGAGTATGGGACCTGTGTTTATGCACCGCATAAGCGAATACTAGTTCAAAAACTAGAAGCGGTTCAACGTAGCTTCACGAGGAAGGTCTTCATACGAACAATGGGATTTTCGTATAGTACAATTCCTAGGGGATACATTAGGAACAAGAGGTTGCATTTGGACTCGCTTGCTGTTAGAAGGAGGAGAAATGACTTATATTTTGTTTTTAAAATGTTGGATGGTTCGGTAGGATTGAACCTTTACAATTTACGTTACGTTACCATACATTCAAATACAAGAGGACAAAGGTACAAACTTAGCTTCCTTAGGCCTCGTTCCCAGACTAGGCGGCATTTCTTCACGATTCGTGCGGGATTGGATTATCTGAGCTTGAGCAAGAAATGGGAGGCTCCTTCCACCTACTCTGGTTTCAAAAATGTTGTCGGCCAGTATCTTCAACAGGAGTCAATTTCATTATAGCTTCTTTGGTAGTAGTGTTTCGTTTTAGTGTTTGAATTTGTTGTTTTTCTGTCGTTAATTTTTTTTTCATTTGCTGTTAATTCACATGTGTCTCGGCACATGTAATAAATATGTAACATGTAGAGAAACCGCAATTATTTCTGCATCAATTTGTCGCTTCGCTCACCGATATTCGGCCGGCACGGATCGCACTCTCACTTTGCGTTGCTTATTGCTCGGTGCATTTATGATATCACATAGGATCATCGAGTTAACGCCAACGCACAAAAAGGAACACAACGCAATGGTGCGATCTGTGCCGACTGTAAGTAAGCACCTGGCGTTACTCGCCGCACGCGACAAAAAGGAGCTGATACGCTCGTCGTCGACGCTGGTCGATCCCTATCGTCGCACATTTGTCACCGTCGCGTTTGTCGTTCAGCGTCATTATGAGGGTCAAGCGGCATTGTGTATTAAACTTCAGCGTAGCTACGATACCCTCCCATTTGTTGCCACGGTTTTCGGAAATTCTCACGATCTTTTTTGCAAGGGTTCCTCTTTGGCCCGAAATTCTTACGATCGCCACTCGTTTTCTTCAGTTAAGGGTTCAATTTTTGCCTCACTCATCACACGGTGGTCTTCTTCTTGTCAGCGATGATCAGAGCATCGTATCAGAGGCGTAGGAAGCTAGCCACCTCATACGGCTTGTACCATAGATCTCGAGCAGACAAGGTTGTAGGCCTGGCCGGACATGAAAATAGATGCAATGAATCGTGTCCAGCACATTCACAATCGGGGCATATATCTGGGACTGACTCATCAATCCGATGAGTGTAGGCCTTCAGTTATCGGAGTGACCGCATCGCAGACCAGCGAGGATTGTTTGGGTACGTCTCGGTAGTCCAGCTTCGCTGTCGTCGACTCGCGTGGGCACGCCGCCATAGATTAAGTTGAACTGAGCATCAGACAGGTACTCTGCCACGAACCGCGTATGCTCAGCCATCTGGAGTCTTCTTCGCGATAGCTCGGATGTAGCCCACCGTTGTTGATCGACTGCAGACAAAGAACATTGAGCGGCTTGCGTATGCTTCTTGGGTGGGGGCCAGAACAAGAACGTAAGTTAAGTGCGTCAGAACTGGGCTACCGTAATCTCAGGAATGATGTTATACAGCCCTCATTCGGCTCTCGTAAACAAAATTGATGATACCCTATAGATAAAGGGTAGAATATTAAAGAAGTGTAGAGCGGTGTGTCTTCATTCACACACCGTCCTTCTCTAGGGGTCAGCAGCTGAGGATCTGCTTGGACTAGAATGTGGGAAACCAGCACCACCGGTTGTCAAGAAGTAGCGAAAGTGGAGTCTGAACTTAGAAAAATTTAGAGCCAACTCGAGTGAGATACGGTAGCCCCATTCTGGCGCACTTAACTTACGTTCTTGTGGGGCCAGACGACAGAAGATGGTAATTTGGATGGGTCGGGCTCTTGACAATACTTATTAGAAATTGCTGAGACTGAAGTAAGCAGTGCTCTTTCACGGGAAGTAGGCAGGTTTCCTGATGAAGATGCGGAATAGGCGTCGTCTTGTGACATCCAGTGGTAAGCCTGAGGGCAGTATTCTGTGTAGGGTTGAGCAGGACGTTGTGGCAATTTCTGTCACGGCTACGAACCCCCCATGTTCCTTTTTTTTTCAGAAAAAAAATCCCGAAATTCTACGATCCCCTTGGATCGAAAAATTTTAAACCTTTATTTAGTGTCTAATTTGTAAAATTTAACAAAAAAGTGTCTATTTTCTAAACAGCTTCTCTGTACATAATCTGCTTTTATATGTTGAAAATGCATACACCTCTGACGCGACTGACTATTCCTACCTCATTTTACCATCCCAATAGGTTTGAAAAATCCTGTTTTTTCCAAAAAATTTTACGACCCCTTTCCAATTTTTCATTTTTTCCCGAAATTTCCAAAAATTTTACGATCCGCCGTTGTGACCAGTCACAACGCTGCTCAACCCTGATTCTGTGTTCTCTGCAACCTGCACCAAGAGGATTCAGAGAGATGTCTGGTCCATATAGGGGCACCATATTCCAGGACAGGCTGCACCATGGCCCTATATGTCATACGTAGCACTTCCTTCGTGCTGCCCCAGGTAGTTCCAGCCATTGGCGAAGAATGTTGTTGCGCGAGTTGGCTGAGGCAGCACGTATGCGCGCATTCTCATGAAATCGTAGCGAGGGATCCAGGAAGACTCCCAGTTGTCGAGGCTGCTTAGATAGTGGCAGCTCGTGGCCATCCCAGATGACCTTGGGATGAAGCCGATGTTCGATAATAGCCGTCGTACATAGTGTGACACTTGACTTGGAGGCAGACACAGTCAGCAACTTTGATTTGAGATACACAGCCAACGTTCGTAAGTGGTTGTTCATGGTGGCAGTGGCTCGGTCAATAACTGGGTCCGTGCAAACGATAGTGATGTCATCAGCGTACAGGCACAGATGAATACCAGTTGGTGGCTCAGGAATATCAGACAGAAACAGGCTAGGGGACAACACCCCGCCTTGCGGGACACCGGCTCCAGTTTTTTATTTGGTTGGTTTTTGCCCTTTTCCCTGGTTTAGTTTATATAACTTTGTCTTCTCCCCATATCTTCGTCGTATTATCACGCATTTGCCTTAAAGGCATCGTACGCGCAAAAAACCGTATCTCATTTTTTCATGTTTTTGCGCAGGCAATTCTCTGACATACAGAATAAGGGTGGAAATGCTCCACAAAACCATTAACTTTTGCGAAAAAACTCATTTTAGAATGTCTCGAATTATTCATATCCCACCCTTCCGTCGATTTCGGTGTGTCTGGTGCAATACGTCTGAAGTTTTTTTCGCAAACGTCGGATGTGTTTTTTGCTTTAAACTTATTGAGTGGTTGAATTTCTCTTGCCTTTCGTTTACTAGAACTCAATCTAAAAAAAGTATCCATTTGTGTGTTTTGTTGTGTGTTGTGTGTGTGTGTTGTGTTCGTCGGATGTGTTTTTTGCTTCAAACATATTAGGTGGGTGAATTCCTGTTGCCTCTTGTTCACTGGAACTTATTCTGAAAAATGAAGTATCGAACGGGCAAGTTTGGATGTTTGAATTTCCCGAATTAAAAATTTCAAATGCTGAATCATCCGCGCATGTGGTGGCGCTTCTGTTCCTTGTGCTAGATGGTTGGTGAAAATAGGTGGCGGATCGTCATTTTGAACCACTCCAACTTCAGAACCTCATGTTTTTGACGCGCAAAACTTCACCAACGTGGTCCGCCGAGCTCAATCATGAAATTGAGCCTGAAAAATGGATATTGGTTTTCAGCGCGAACGATGCCTTTAACTGAGTGTAATAAACATACACACATACAAAGGGACCGAAGATGATAGATGTCCGTCGAACTTGACACGAATGGACCGGTTTTTGACAAAGCTATTAATCTATCTTGTAGACCAACTGGGCATTTCCGAATCCAGTATGGATTTCGATAGAAGCGGGATACTGACGGTATCAAATGCAGCCGAGAGATCAATAGCAAAGACGAGGCTTCTACCAGCCGGAGTCTTGCGATTAAATCCAGCGATGATATGCTCGGTGATTGATGTCAGGGTAGTGATGGTGGAATGCTTTTTTTTGAAACCCTGCTGATGATTATTGTGCTGTAAGGCGTTTTGGAGGAGCGGATTGACGACGTTTTCCGCAAGCTTGGCAAAGGGGTAAAGGAGGGAGATGGGGCGGAGGGAGACAGCCTTATCCAGTGGCTTGCCAGGTTTGGCGATGGGAATGACGACAGCTTGTTTCCTGCGCGCCGGAATAACACCAGAACTGAATGACGAATAAATGAGATCAGAGAGCAGTTCATAATAGGGATCAGGAAGATGCTTGAGATGAACAGCCGATATCCCGTCAGGTCCCTCTGCTCGCCAATTTTTCATCGATTTGATGATCTTGTCTATGGCGGAAGGAGAAATAGCAGGGACATCCAGCCGATCGAGCTTCCTGATTGCTCGCATTTCTCGTCTGTTTTGCATAAGCTTTTCTGGCATCCACGGCAAAATCAATCGACTCGGTTTGCTTTTTCCAGCGCTGCTGCTTGTGTTAATTTAGCAGCTCGGTGATGTCCGACAGCGCAGGATCATTGGGGTCCGATCTTCGCTTGTCGTCTCTCATCGTGATCAGGTCGAGGACTTCACTGGGCTCGTTTGGGTGAAAAGTCCTTACACGTCCAGTAGGACTAGCTGCTTTGGAGGAACGTTCGATGGCTTCGACGATAAACTTCTCCTTATCGTAGACTGTTCCGTTCCTCAGGTAGTCGGCCACCTGGCTGAGCAACACCTCTTTGAGTAGGTCCTTGTTAGCCTTACGATAATTAGAATAAGACTTACAACGAGAGCCAGAAAACGGAGCAAGCAAGCTATTAAGTGACAAATCCAATGACGTAATAATGGGAACATGATCACTGGCCAGGGCCACATCGGTAGACCAGTTACAGGAGATAGCTAGCGAGGATGATACAAAGGTGATATCGGGTGAGGAATGGTAACACGGTGGCAAGTTACACAAAAGCGCTTGACCCTGATCATTACTGAGCAAAGTGTCGTAGCTATTCCTTGCACAGCGACGCGATGCACTCATTCATCACAATTACGCCGCATATTTTAGCGGCGCGATTCAATAGCTTTGACCTGAAGTATGAATTGAGCCCTCACTATTTCTTCTTGAGGTACATGTAACATGTGTTGAGTGTTTGCTATTATCATTTCAACAGTAGTGGATTACATTATTGGACGAAAGAATGCTTGGAATACTTTCAGGCCTTGAAATTCTGCAAAGATAAGGACAAACAATCACAGGAGAAATTAGAAGCACAACGAGATCGCTTGGTGAACCATAAACTAGTAGAGAGTATTCACCGAATCGAAAAGGGTAAGTACTCCTTGTTGTGTTTTTATAATCAGTACAACCTCATGTTATGGTTCCTTAGTGAAAGATGTACCAAAAGGACCTGGAGACGCATTACGCCCCACATCCTTGCGTCAGGCGTTGACAGGCGCACAAAAGTCGGCGACTACTTCAAAAGCGACTAAAGTCATCAAAAAAGAAAGGCGTGGAATTGTTCAACAAGGAAAGAAGACTGGGAATCCTTTGGCTCTGAGGTGAGCACAGATCATTTCTCGTTTAAATTGTCTTCTTAAGCGGTCTGTTTCGCTATCTTGCTTGTGGTTTTCAGAAACTCGGATAGAAAATCGGGCGATGGAGACGACGACAACACCAATTCTCTCAGTTCCGAGGAATCCAAGCAAAAATCCGACAACCTTGAAAAGGCAATATATTATACAGTTTTCTTTTACCTACTCTCAGTGCGATGTGGCTGCGTATATTAGGTGAGGAAAAAAGTCTCGTGGGATCCTTTCTCTTAGGAAAAAATGAACTTGAGTGGCGCTATTGTCAGGGCGAAATTCTGTTCGTCTACGAGAACGAATTTCAATTTAACAAGCCACTGGAAAGACTGTACTTTCACAATGATGGGCTAATATCGCGTGCCCCAACTCTACCGGTTAGACCGGGATCACACTTCCGTCGCTCCGATGAGTGAGGAAAATCAGTATAGATCATTCGCGGCGATATTGCGCTTTGGAGAGGATCTATTGTTCTTATAGGCACAAAGCAGTTCGTGGAGCTCAGTGGGATGGGATAATCATCCGAGAATGATTGACACATCACTTCCCAATCCATGGCCATAATTTTCAGCAAATAAATAAAATCGCCGCGGTTTTATTACAATATCTTCATTCCTGTCCCAAGAAGAAAGTCTTAGCTTAGTTCAAAAAATCGACTCTCCCACCACATTGGTGTTAAGGCTAGCGAGCTCACTGTCGAAAGAAGTTCGTTTTTTTTTTCAGACCAGTCCAGGTATTAGGCTGTAGCGAACGTTTCCCACTACTCTTTTTTTTTCTGTGAAACTCGTCTAAAATTTTCGCGCTTCAGTTTTGGCCAAGTGTGATATACCATTCGAAAGCGCCAATTGTTTTCTATCGCACGCTTTTGTGAGAAATCAAAATTTGGTGACTCTCTATTTTCAAGCCGAAATTCGGCGAAAATTCAAAGTATAGGCTTAGGCTAAACGTTTCTACTACTTTTTCTAACATCCCGCCAAAGGTGTTCGAGTTGATAGGGCCTTTGGGTCCTTAATGGTTTGGCTAGATGATATTATTTGCGTGAATTTTCAGTGGAGGGAAATTCGCGTACTTTAACAAATTTCCGGAAGGTGCTGCTATTATAAGTGACGGTTGACGTGAACCATCATTGAGCATTTTTTAAAAATTGACCAATTAGTGGCAAAATAAACTCTGTGTGGTAGAGACTTTTCGATACTAAATAACAGCGAAATTTCAGTGCTGAAACATAATTCTTAGGACAGAAATGACTGGACACGGAATCTCACAAAATTCGCAAAACAAAATCAATGATCACTTTCCGTGAAGATTTTCCGCAACCGTCACCATCTAGGCCCCAGTGGATTCAAATGTCCCATCAACTTTGACAGCTTTGGTGGTCTGATTGAACTCAGGCGATTCTCGGCCCCGAGCCGCGCCGAATAGGAATCGGAGCCGCCTGACAGTTCGGCTCGTTCTCCCAATCTCCGGGCTACTGCTGTTGCTGTTCGGGCCAACCGGAATAGCCCGGACAGCAACAGCAGTGGCCCGGAAAGCAGCAGCAGTGGCCCGGAAAGCAACAGCAGTGGCCCGGACAGCAACAGGAGCCGACTCGCAGATTGGAAAAACGAGCCGAACTGTCAGGCGGCTCGGGGCCGATGATCGCCTGAGAAAGTAAATAGAAGCGCTCAGTGATGCTCAAATTATTTCTTGCTATCGAACGGTATATCTCATTGAACAAAAGAGCGGCGCCGAAAGACATCGAGTGGCGGGGCTCTTTCGCTACAATCTAGTAATACTTTGATACGCCAGCCCATGATTGGCTTTCAAACCCACAAGCTGCTGCCCTCAAAACTTGATGGCAAAAATGGCGTTCCGTGGTCCCACACATCTTTCCCATCCAATGTACAGTGAGGTCGGGGATGGTGGACATTCGTTAAAAGCGAACATCATGAAGCGTTCAAAACAGGGGTTGAAGCCGCAACAGAGTGGTGCCGACCTGGAACCCATAACCGAGTTGTGGGTAGGACCAGGCGCCGACGGTAGTGCAGGCGTCTTTTCCCTGGTATTTGGGCAAAGCCTGAATTCGCAATCGCATTTATCGAGTAGCGTGCTTGAACCCTGTGTGGCGCTTGTTTTCGCCTACAGTTCGGTTGCCCTCGCATGAGACAGTGTTCGAGATGATATTTTGACACCGCCAGATTGATTTTCAGACAATTCTGCCTCATATTGCATGCTGATTCTCTACCAGAATAATTTGTACTTCATGATGTAGTTTTCTAGGCATTCACTTATTTGAAAATATCGTTGTATTGCTTTAACTGGATTTTCCCGGCAAACATTCGTTCATAGTTTTACCCATTTCCAGTGCGGATTCGAAGCTCATGCTCAAGGTTGCTTTATTGGTTTTTTTAATTTCGTTTTTTTTTAACGAGTAATTTCGAAAGGGTATTGGACTCCCACAGTCTGCCAAATATTTGGCTGATATCTCAGTTCATGCCTCGTCAGATGTTTAGTTCTCAGAGTCAACACCGGCTTTCCCCCACTTCTGTCAACTTGATCTTTTCCTTGTTACCCTACCCTTAATGGCGTGGCAGTGGTGCTATATCTCCGCTCTAGTTCTCTCATCCGTTTCTTGTGCTCGCCGCTTCTACCGTGTTCACGGGCGTGTATGTTGTTTTCAATCTAGCGGACTTTCTATTAATCAGAAAATGAAACTTTTTTCCTTGAGCTGAACACTAGCTGAAAGTGTCGCATGGCTTTTTTCTCCACCTGATATCACGTAGTGCATGCACTTTTTTGGGCGGTTTTGCCAGCATTCATATTACTTGAAAATTTCGCTTCAGACTGTAGTGAAACAGAGTATGGAGGCCCGCAAGCAACGAAGTAGGAGTCTCAGCGATACCGACACAATGAAAGTGTTGAGCACAATGGAAATGTTGAGAGATCAAGCGGTGCGAGGCGCCCCGCTTTACTTGAAAATCTCTGTTCTTCACTAACATGTATTCTTGCAGCTGTTGGACGAAGAGGCTTGTGATGACCATAATGTATCACCTGAATCAGAAGACAAGGACAATTTCGTTGTCGACGTCAAGGTGAGAGACTGCTTCCGTTCATGCCTTCCTAGAAATTGCAATCGCTACTGAAACAGTCTGTGGTGCAGTCGACATAGGTATCAAGTCGTAGTGAATGAATGCCGAAGGGAAAACTATGCTGAAAATGCCTGAAAAGGCTGATAGGGCATATGGCTTGCTCTCTGGCTTCCGGTCTCTTTGGAGCGCGCTTACCCTGCTTCAAGCAAAGTTCACGCTGTTGGCTGCGAAAGCGGGCTTACCTTTCTTCAGAGAAACAGCTAATACGCCGTCAGCCACGCAATCGCAAACCTTGCTTTGAGAAGTGGTTCGCGTCGTTGTGATGCCATTAGGTCTGGGTCGCCACTAGGTAGGATATTGCGGAGATCGCTTCTCGCAAACCATCCTCTCTCAGATGGATCTTTTTTGTGTCGTAAATGTGTTTTTGTTGTTATCCTTGCAATCAGTTACGTGTTTATTTAATCGTCTTTTTATAGTTGGTTAGCGAAGAGGGCGGCGACGCGCTTAAAAGTGGCGACTCGCTTGATACGAACATTGGGACAGTAGAAGAGAAGCAAAGCAAAGGCGATTGGTAAGTCTTCATTTTTAATAGTTTAGTACCTCAAAAGCTCGTAGAACTATTCACGCTGATGTAAGTTTATGTCTGTTCCTATTGTGTTTCGATTCCAGTGGCGATCTTGCTCAGAGTGAGGACGATTCAAGTGACTACGGTGAGAACGGCATTCGAGAAAGTGAGTTTCTTGATTACTTATTGTTCTTTTCGGGGTTTGTATATAAGGTTGGTTTCCTAACTCTAAGAAGCCGCGTTGCAGCTAATATCCCGCTTTCATGAGAGCGGAGCGGTTGTTTCTTAATTTATATCATTGTTTCTTCTCGAAGATTCTTCTAATAAAGCGATGATAGCAGCGTCGAGGCGTTCCCCCATCCAGAGATTGATGATACGTTAATTGATCATGAGTGCTCAATTCAGTCTTTACATAGCGTACAGGGTCTAGCGGTGCGTTTCGAGCGACCTTGGCGGAACTACGGCCTACTCATAGAGATTAACATTTTTGAAAAATGTCGGAAATGCTCGCGATTATACGATCTCCTCATCCCATGCAGTGTCAAGCAGGATTGCGACTCGGCGCAACGGGGGTCGTAAAAATTTCCAAAATTTTTAAGAAAAAAAATTAAAGTGAGGGGAGTCGTAAGAATTTTGGAACGAAATCAGTTTTTATTTAAACTACTTGGTAAGCCAGAATAGGGTAGTTATAGCCGCCCATAGCTGGTAATATTGTAGCGCGAGAACAGCTGTACCTGCGAACGCCGTCATGAAATTCGCGTGAAAGATGGGATATTTCACTCTTCGCCTCAATGAATTGTTTCAGGTTTTGTTACTGTTTCTTTACGAAACTCAAAACACATAGAAACGGAACTACTTTCCATAATGAGGAGTTCCGGGGCAGTGCTATTAAACTTATGGTTATTTTCTTTTCAGTGTTCGTCTTGGGGGATCGTCAGAATATTCACAAATTTTTCGATCAACAAGGGGGGGGTTGTAGCTCCGTCGAAAGTGCGCGCAACGGCCTGCTCAACCCTGATCCCCTGTTGTGTCCGGTCACCCCCCCCCCCAAATAGAATTTGGTAAGGCAGCGTCCATACGTCGCGAGAGCGCGCGCTCCCACTGTCCAGCGCTCCTCAGCGCTCTCCAAGGTCTGGCCTTTTCACAATTTCGAATCGCCATGTTTGCTGCCCATTTACCACTGTTTGTGATGGCCTTTGTGTGCCTATTAGAAACCAGGACATTGTTTTTATGTAGGTTTGACTTTAATGGCTCGATGGATGAAGCGAGTTGCTTGAAAATGGCTGCTTCTCTCAAAAGTTGAGCGTAAGCGAGCGAGAATGGGCGTACGCGAGCGTGATCGGCTGGCAAATAGTGTGCCCTCGATGAAAGTAGATTTTGCGTAATCGTGCTCCCTCGCAACGTATGAACGCCGCCTAACGGAAGAACTGAGTCAATGGTTGAATCGAAGAATCAGGACAGAATATGATAATTTATACAGGTATTAGAGACATGGAATAATCTTCTTATTATGATGGGGTATCTATATGACAGCGGTATTTCTTCCCGGATCGTTGGGCCTTTCCTTGTTTGCTCGTACCTCAGTATCCCGCCCCGAGCTGCAAGTTCCAAGAAGTTTCAAGCTCAAAAAGGTCGTTTTTTTGTGCTTTTCGTGCCTTCCAAAAAGAGCATTAGTCTTTGGAAAATCCGTAGACGGACTTCATAAATGTGTTCAGCGCTCAAATCTAATCCCCTGAGCTAAGTTGGGTGAAGGAACATTCTCCAAACTTTGTCCAGACCAGAGATAGCCAGACTAATAGCACTTCGGACTTGAACGGATTTTCGGATGGGCGTTTATTTATACCGACGATTAGATGGCTTCAGAAGAGTTGTAGAAAAATGTCCCAGATTTGACCTAAAATTCTGCCAGGGGGGTTTTTGAGGCGCTAATCACGAATATGTGGTTTATTCGTCGATTTTCTAAGGTTTTCGGCTAATTTCGTTCGGAGCTTCCCAACCGGGGAAAATTTCGAGGGAAGAACGCCACTTCCGAGATTTCAGGATTTCTACGATAGATGTGACTCAAATTGTTTCTTAGGGGGTTATTTGAAGTGCTAAACACGAATCTGGCGTCCGTTTATTGATTTTTGGCAGATTACGGTGGGTATACGGTAGTTTGGTCAAAATCTCGGATTTTACCCAAAATTTGTATACGGGGGTGGAGAATACGAATTTTACGTCCGTCTGTTGATTTTCAAAAAACTAAGGTGGGTTTTCCCCCCTAAATGGCATGTTACCTACCGTAACCTAAAGTAACGTGGGCAGCACCGAAGACGCAGATGGAAAGGTTGGATTGCACGGAGAGGAAGCTCTTTAGGCGTTTGCTTGGATATTTCTGGCCGCGTGTATGCCATGACGAAGACCTTTACAAGGAAATCGACGCAGTACATAAACGCTTGACACGAGGGGGTGCCAGCATCTCCTAACGCCATCTCAAGCAGCAATGGAAAGTCGACTTCGACTGCTCGGGCATATACTAAGAAGAACGCCGGATTGTCTCGTACAACACGCTCTAAGAATGCTTCCAAATCCTGTCTGGAAACGGCCACCTGGGCGTAGGCGAAAGTTCTGGACGGATGTGGTTAAAGAGGATTTGAAGTGCTGCCGAGATGTCGTACGTTCACGCCGTTGCAGTGTGGAGGAAAGAAGATCACCTCTATGCAAACCGACGTCATCCCCTCCGCGAAGAGGTTTTTGTCATGGGAGAGGTGCTGGTCGGCCGCGTCTCTCCTTCGGATTCTCCTGCTAAGGGCCGGCGTGGAGAGGAATCCTGGACCCGCTCAGAAGTATCTATGCGCCACGTGTGGCAATGATGTTAACTGGAGACATACCAGCGTCCAGTGCTTCGGATGCCAAAGGTGGGTGCATCTCTCCTGTTCGGGTCTCAGCTCTGTGAAGCATCATAACTCTGCTTTTCGCTGTGTTTTATGCTCTTCACCTACCAACTCTGATTCCTCTTCCTCAAATCGCCCCCTTTCCATTGTACATATCAATCTCAACGGCCTTCGTGCCAAACTTTCTGAGCTCTCTCTTCGCACGTACTTAACATCCAGACGTGATAATGGTTCAAGAAACCAAGCTCTCTCCATCCCCTACCTATCCTCATCCTAATATCCCGGGCTACACTGCCTTCCATGCTCCAAGGTCAGCTCTTGGCGGAGGAGTTTCAACCTTTGTTTTATCTTCTCTCCCCTCCCACCTCATACCAAACACCCCCACGGATGGTACTCTCGAGTACCTCTCAATCCATCTCCCCCTTAAAACTCATCTTTCTCTGTTTAAGATCTATATTCCCCCTACCACCTCATGCCCCTCCTACAATCCCATTCCTCTTCTCAAACAACTCAACGATTATTCCCTCTCATCATCAGTTGTTTTCGCGGGCGACTTTAATGCCCACGCCTTCTGCTCGTCCCTAGGTTCTGATGCTAGAGGAGAAGAGGTCGAAGAATGGGCTGAGGAGTGCGATCTGGTCATCTTAAACGATGATCGGCCCACTCGTCTCCCTGCCAACGACCGATCTTCTAGCCCAGACGTAGCTCTTGTCTCTTCCAACCTTTCCAACGCTTGCTCATGGTCTACCTCAACAACATTGTCTAGTGATCATGTTCCCGTCTTTGTGCACATCGATCTCTCAAACTCTCTTGCTCCTTATTCTGGTGTTCGTCAACGTTCTTATCTCAATTTAGGCCAAGCAGACTGGTGCCTGTTCAGTGAGGTTGCGCTACGCCTAGCGGCTGATTACCCGTGGAATGGCAATGTGCACCAGAAGGAGCATCACTTATCTGATGCGATTCGCAGGGCCATGAAAGCGGCTACTCTCGGCCGAGTTAAGACGTTCTATCCAAACGTCACCAGAGAAATTCTTCTGAAATTCAGGACTAGAGATGCCAGAAGAGCAGTTGACCATCTAGACCCTGTCGTCACTCAGCTGGATGGTGAGATCAGAAAAGATCCCGACCAGCACAAGAAAGAACAGTGGGGAAAATTCACAGAACAGTTGAATTTCAAGACGGACAGTGGAGCTACTTGGAAGGTGCTTCGGAAACTATCGGGAAAGAGCTTGCCAGCCACCATCTCCACTATTGAGTTCGGTAATAACGTTTTCAAGTAAGGAAAAGAAGCCGCCTACTCTCTCGGTAAAAGTTTCTTCGTCACGAGTACAAGGCGAGGTCCGCAAAATAGAGTGACAGTAAGAGAGCTGTGCCACCTCCCGCTCATGAGCAAGGCCGAAGCGTACACTGTGGCGCATGTAGAGAAGATTATAAAGGACATGCGGAACTCCAAAGCTGTCGGTCCGGACGGCATTTGTCCTGCTGTACTGAAGAAACTCCCAACTGAGATCCTTCCGCTCATCGTTGATATGATTAATACTTCGTTCAGCTCTTGCACTATTCCGCAAAACTGGAAGACAGCCAACGTCATCCCGTTGCCCAAGCCTGGCAAACCTCAGTCATCAGTAAAGGGATATCGTCCTATTAGCTTGATGTCACCTTTCGCCAAGGTGGCCGAAAAGCTCATTGTCAAGGATCTAGCAGAGCACAACGAGAAGCAGTTGTTTTAACATGGATTCAGAAGGCTTCATTCCACAACTATGGCGTTGCTAGAAATTACCAGCTATGCTATCGACGGGTTCAACTTTAACAAGCCATTGAGAACTGTAGCTGTTGCGTTGGATCTCACCAAGGCATTTGATACGGTTAACCTTGGAGTCCTGTCAAGCAACATACTGGAGTCGTCAATGCCATCTTGGCAGAAGCGCTGGATATCGGCCTTTATTAAAGGTCGGCGGGCAAGAGTCATGTTTCAGAACCATGTCTCCAACAGTATTCCTGTGTCAGCTGGAGTCCCTCAGGGCGGGGTTCTATCGCCAGCCCTCTTCAGTCTGTACCTCGAAGATATGCCTGAGCCTCCACGGGACATCAAGGTCGTCGCGTATGCTGATGACATAACAATCATATGTCGAGATAGGGACTTACAGGTGGCCGCCAATAAGATCAACGAGTACCTGATCACACTGAAGAGCTTTTTCGACCGCAAGATGCTAAGGATCTCTGCAGCCAAGCCGTCAGTGTCCGTTCTCACGACGGACCCATCCGAGCACAGCGCTCATCCGGATGTCGTGTGGGATGGAGACCGATTGCCTGCTGCTCGCTTTCCAAAGCTGCTCGGTCTTGTGCTCGATCCGTCACTCAAGTTTCATAAGAGTACCGAGCAGAAGCAGGCAGTCGTTAAAGCTAAGCTCAACGTTCTCAGGGCCCTGGGCGGCACTTCGTGGGGTAGCAGCAAGGAGACTATACTCACAACGTATGAGGCAATTCTTCAGCCCGCCCTGGAGTACGCCGCACCGGTTTGGCAGCATCTCGTCTCAGAATCCTCCTGGGCAAAGATGCAACGAGTACAAAATGCTGCTTTCCGTATCGCCACCGGATGTGCAAGGAGTTCCCCAATCGAGCACCTGCATGCTGAGACCCGTCTATTACCAGTGAAGGAGCACTGTCAGCTCCAGGCCCAGCAACTCCGCATTAACATTATAAAGCAACCAAATCACCCGTCGTGGAGAGTGCTAAACCCCGTGAGAGAGAGAAGTATAAGGAAGCCATTCGCCGATGCTCCAAACAAAGTCAATTTGCAAAGATGGCACGACTCACAACAAGAACGACTCCGTCTTTTGCGCGAGGAGCACACCAAGTTCGTACGGTGTCATCTTATGAAGGCGGCCATAAATCCTATACTAGGAGATATACCGCCCCCCATCTGCACCTCAGAGTCTCAACTCGGAAGAAGGGCGAGATGCACGCTCGCATCATTACGCTGTGGTCACTCTACAATGCTTATGTCTTATGTCAGCAAGATTGACAGCAGCAAATCTGATGTGTGCCCGGACTGCGGTAATGTCGGCCATGATACGGCACATTTATTTAACTGTCCGGAGAGACCTACCACGCTGACACCAATGGACCTATGGACGAATCCACTACTGGTCGCCCAGTTCCTCCGCCTATGACAAAACGCTCTATGTGGCTGCAAAGAAGAAGAAGAAGAAGGATTTGAAGTCACTTGGCATCGAAGGACAGTTCAGGCGCGATGTTTCGTTTCGCAGGAAATGGAAAAGTGACAGCTAGATGGAATGTGTTCAAATTGTGGCCGAAGACCGTGAAAAATGGACACGGCTGACTACTAGGACGGCACCCCTCGGTGAAGATGCGGAATGACCGCGTCAGGCGAAAGTCAACCGATTAAGTCAAGTAAGTCAACCTAAAGTAAACCTCAATGGACTTCAGATTCGTGTTCACCACCCTAGAATACCCTTACTTACAAGTTTTGAACTAAATCCGAGAAAATTTTCTGAAACCCAAAAAAATGTCTGATGGGTAGGTAGGCCCTTGTCTTTTCGCCAGGCTTAAAAAATGCTCATAACTTTTTTTAACCTGCAGCTCAGGGCGGGTTACTTTGCATTTTTACTATTGAGCCAGAAGAGATTTTAACGATAATAGTCTTCTTCGCAGGTCCGACCAATGCTTTGTATGCTTCCCTTGTTAGCTCTGAAAACGATGTGCGTCTTGGCAGACAGTGTAGGCACATTCAATGTCCATTTGAGTAAAGCCGCTGTGTAAACAATCGTCTTTGAGTTAACCGGCCAAAATAGTTGGGGACTTGATTTTGCGTTTAAAGTTCTCCATCAGCGTCAGTAGATTTTTTTTTGATAAAATAGTAGCGGTCTGCTCTGTCTTATGTTCCACTCAGGCTCGGGCAACCCGTTGGACAATGTGTGTTCCTTGTTGCTTCCCCCCACTCGTGGCGGAGCTTTCCGACCTCCCCCTTACAATAGCCGCGCCTGATTCAAGGTGGGCCCTACCCACTTTGCTGGAGACAAATGTTCGTCAAAATTGCAAGTGTTCAAATTGTAAAAAAAAGTTTCTGGAGGTCTTCCAGTGTCACACACATTGCTATGCTGGGCAGTTACTTATCGGTTCGGTGAAATATACCCAGTAATGAAGTAGAAAAAGCAAAGCCGCTCATGTGGAGTGAGAAATAGAAAAAATGCCTCGTTAGAAAAAGAGGTGTCCTTTGCGTATTTAGTTTTGGCTTCTGGAAGGCGGCAGTCGAGCAGAACGTGCATCTACCGAATGGTTATCGCAACTTGTTTTAGCTGGGTTTTTTCAAAAAAAAAATCGTGATTTTCTACCTCACCACATAGCTACTCAGGCAAACTGGGGCGTCGACAACAGGTTGAGTTGTCATCTCATAAACCGCTCCCTGTTGACTAGTGAAATCGCGCGTATTGTAAGCCTGAGACCTGCCCGTTGCCCAGCGACGTCCGCCTGTTGTCGGGCTGTTGACAACTCGATGTGTCGCGTTTAGCGGCCTATTTAGCAGCAGTTCACATCCTACAGGACTGTTTCGTCTAGCTTTGGTACAACTTTACACCAACACGCGTCGCGGCAGGGTCGTCCAGATTCCACTGGGGTCACCACCGGATAGGCAGGACTTCCAGATGCTGGGCGGGGCCAATTTACCGCAAACTTGGGTAATTAAACCGGCTGCGCTCTCATCATTCACAGCATGGCGGAAAAATGCGTCATATACTTCCCTTGTATCTAGAGCGTTATCTGCGCAACAGCTCGACATCGGCCAGAGCATAACTCGCGGCCACGGCCCCGCCGAATATCGGCGCGTTGGCCAGCGGTGGCTCACGGTGGGCGGATCAACCTGTTGTCGACGCCCCAGTTTGCCAGAGTAGTCGACTCCACAGATCCACTACGCGTAGGTTAAGCATCTCGGATCCAGCCAGGTCCCTTACGATCAGCTTTTTGGCTAACTTCGCGACGGGTGAAATTGGCGGATCAACCTGTTGTCGACGCCCCAGTTTGCCAGAGTAGGTGAGAAACCTCAAGATTTTTTTTGAAAAAATCCAGCTAATGTAGTTTTCGACAACCAGTCAGTAGGTGCATGTTTTTCCCGACTACCGCCCTCTAGAAGTGGTCAAGGTTGAAAGACCATTTGAAAAGAAGAACAGCCTTCTCAACCAATTTTCCAACGGGCATTTTTCTATTTCTCACTCTACATGAGCGGCTTCGCTTTTTTCTATTTCGCTACTGGGCCTATTTCACCGAACCGCTAAGTTACGGACCTTCGGAGCAATGTAGATGACACTAGAAGGCAACCAAAAACCTTCTTTTTGGTATTTGGACATTTGCCATTTTGACGAGCGTTTAGGCCCCTAGTGCTTGACAAAGAGTTCTGAACGATGAGGGAAACCCGAGAAAAAATCAATCGAAAAGATCCGGCGGTGCGACCCCCAACTTTTGAAGTTGGTTGGCGACCCTTTTTTTTTGGAAAATTTTCAACATTGCTTGACCCTGGCTCTACTGCATCTCATTATTGCCTGTGATAGTTGTATCCTGCTTCCGTTCTGAGCTCAGATATCTAGATTCGGATGAATGCGTGCTCCGCATAGCTTTTCCGTAGAAAATCAAATGGTTTGAAATGCAAATTGGTCAATAAAGTAGACTGTGTTGACTTTGGCATAGTAATGTGATCGAGCTGGATGGGGTTCCCTACTGTCGGAATCCTGTTGTGTATGTTCGTTTCCGTTTTAGTGTGTGGCTGTGGGCTCCATCATCACAGCGATGCCTGTCGTCATTCATCAATGTCATCTCTTGAACCAGAAGACGAAGACCTTGACAATGAGAACTATGAGGTTTATTTTGTAGAAAGCTTCTGCGCAATGAAATTTCCCTGTACTGTTAAAAGGTATTTGTTCAGGAGAACATCCCAGAGCCCACGGAAGTGGAGACATGCGAAAACAGTTGTCAAACTGAAGACAGTGGCGATTTGGAACCGCAACAGCTTGCAACGATATCCCCCACGCCTGCTCCAGAAACAACGCCTTCTCTTTTGGCTACTCCGCCTGTATTGCCGTCTGTGACCAGGGAACGAGTGAGCGTAATGCATTGGTGATTTGTCTTAGCGGTGCGTTTTTATGTGTGTTTGTCAATTCAGCGTCATGCCGGATCTGGGATATCGAAGGACTCATTATTCCGTGACAACGTGGCGAAAATGGCTGAATCAACTGAAGAGGTTTTGCAGAAAATTATGCAAACTCGTGAACAGCAACCGGTAAGTGTGCTGAAGTGTAATTGCTGATTATGTTTTATATTTCTTGGAGGAAAGCTATTTTCAGCAAGTAGAGAAAATCTCCGAGGCCGATCAGCAGCGCCTTCTTCAGTTTTGCGTGAAAAACTTCGGTATTGAGAACTTTGTGAGTTTTATTCATAATTTAAACTAAGAATTGCAAGCATTGTCCATCAAGTTGTGGCTGACCGTGAACCTTTCGGTCAACTTCTCGTCCCAAAATCCTGTGTTTCAAAAGTTTTTTCGACATTTTATGAAATAGATGCCTACCCTTGACCAAAAATTGTTTAGCATTGTGGTCTTCTCCCAGTCTTCCCTCATTTTATAGTAATATTAAGGGTTGAGTAGAGGATGGCAGCAGTGAACCATCGAACTTTTAATAATATTTACACTATTGTGACTCATCAGAAAACGAGATGATCTTGAGGCCCGGACTATAGCTGGCCACGAGCGTTTTTCGTTGAAACGCACAACGCTGATTTGCTCACGCATTCAGCGTGCTTGTTAGATCGACGAAGGGTTCACTATGATATTGATTATATTAGTGTGTACACCAGGGATGAGCGGAATTCCGATTTCCGCAGGTTTTTAGGCCTCGGAATTCCGATTTCCGAAAAATGGGTGCGGAAATGCGGAAGGTGAAGGGTTAGAGGGGAAGTTCCCACAGAATCTTCAAATTCGGAGAAAAAACCGTCTAGTAAAACCTCTGAAAAATTTTATTACGCCTACTTGGTGTGTTCCGGGAATGTGAAAAATCCAGAATTCGGAAATGGTTTTGCGCTTCAAAATTTTTGTTGACTTTGTTTTATTTTGTTGTACCTTTAAAGTTTTAAAAATTAGATGGTTTAATTCTTACGCTTGGATGCTAGAATCTTTCGGGGTATAGAGTAATCATTAATTCGGCAACTGTTCCTCTAGTGAAACGAATTTCGGACAACTGTGACATGACGTGGGCGGGGTGATCCAATGGTTCAGCTGGTCCACGGGATTTTCACCCACTTTCTGGTCGTTTTTCGTCGTACTTCCGTTCTTACTCTTCTTAGAGAGACGCAAAGCTTACGTTTCCCCGAGGAAACGAACGACTTTTTCATCGTGAACGCTGCCTTTGAGGCAACTAAACTTCTATGGGATCCAGGGATGTGCGCAATTGAAGCTTTGAAATTTGTTCGTCGTTAGTCAGTCCTTGAGCCAAAGCCTTTTTTTGTCTTTAATCCTACACCGTAAAAATCGAGACTTTGACAATAAGCATTGTTAAGTCCAAAAATGGTCTTCAAGTAGTGAAAAAAGAACGCAATCATGAATGGCTGCAGGTATTAATAAAATTTCATTGACGCGTTCGAGTGTAAACCACGGATTTACCCATAAATTACAGCCTCAATGAGAGCCTAGTATCCAGGGGTGTGCTTTTCAGTTTTTGTCCCTCTGGCCAAAGGGATAATTATCGAGAAAAATCGAAAATTTCTAGGATTTACCTAGTTTTTTTTTTCGCTTTGGGTAACGTGCGATCATCCGAATGTTGATTGTGGCCTGCAGGTAGCGCTCGACATTGTAGAGTTCAATGCGAACTTCAGTAAACGTTCTATGTAGTGTGCTTCGCTTCACCGGGTGTGGATCAGGGGTGCGCGTAAATTAATTTTCAAATTTCGTAATTACGACAAAACCACCGTAAATCGTAAATCGTAAACAGCAACTAATAACATTAACCACAAAAAATATTACTACTATGGTGAAATAAGAGAAATTACCTACTGTCCACCGTTTCACGTACTTATGTAGTACATACACACATATTGGGTTGCATTAAGTATTTGACAGCTAATCACGTTTAAGAGGGATGGCACACTTTTTCGCTGTAACGAGCGATAGTTAGGACATTTAGCTCAAGTCGTGGCGGGACCAGCATCGGATCAACGGCACTGGCCGTCGTAGGAACAGTTGTCGCCTGTCCGTCGCAGCGGCGTGTCGCGGAGGGCTGATATACTGCAAATGTGCCAATGCCTGTTGTTGCCACTGTCGCTCTCGCTGTGCAGCGCACTGCGACAGTGACAGATCTAAGGGGCGCGGAGCGGTCGCTGTCCTGTGCAGAGCGACGCGATCGCGTGTCGCAAAAGTATGCCATTAGCCTAATGGGACCGTCTTACCCGCATTTCTCTGCTTTCCCTCATCACTCATTCCACAACTCTTTCCAGATCTTGACAAATCCGCTAGTCCGATTCAGTTGTCCGGGTATCTGCTGGGCAACAGGGACCCAATTATACTCGTATTGCCTCTACCGGAACGCCAACGCCGTTGTGAGCGTTAAAACTAGCCCAAATGACCGTATTTGAGCGATTCTCAACGGCCGAATTTGAAAACTCCCATTTGCTAGCGGAACCGCAACACCGATTATACAGTCGGTAAGGATCGCTTTGATATGTAGTACACTATGTACTTCTAGTTCCCTAATGAAGGTTGGCTCAAACTCGGTGCACGTACGCTAAATATAGCACCGAGCTTGCGCCAAACTTCAATAGAGATCGCAAAGTATCAGTCCGATCCTGGCCAACTCTATGTTATCAAGAGCTCATTGTCGGTCGCCCAACTTACTTACTTTGACTTAATCGGTTGGCTTTCGCCTGACGCGGTCATTCCGCATCTTCACCGAGGTGTGCCGTCCTAGTAGTCAGCCGTGTCCATTTGTCACGGTCTTCAGCCACAATTTGAACACATTCCATCCGGCTGTCACTATTCCATTTCCTGCGAAACGAAACATCGACCTGAACTGCCTTTCGATGCCAAGTGACTTCAAATCATCTTTAACCACATCCGTCCAGATTTTTCGCCTACGCCCAGGTGGCCGTTTCCAAACAGGATTTGGAAGCATTCTTAAAGCGGTTCTACGAGGCGATCCGGCGTTCTTCTAAGTACATGCCCGAGCAGTCGAAGTTGACTTTCCGTTGCTGCTTGAGATGGCGTTAGGGGATGCTGGCACCTCCCTCGTGTCAAACGTTGATGTACTGCGTCGATTTCGTTGTAAATACAGGAGAACATCTCTTCATCTTCCCGCTATACTGTCGCAGCAACGTGTAGGCTTTCCTCGGATTCTTCTCCTCCCAAGCCTTCTCGAACTCCTTAGCTCTACACGTCCACTCTCATTCGCGGTCACTTTGAAGCTGCCGACGCAACTTCCTCCTCAGACGCTTCCCCTCCACGAAGTTTCCTGCAGTTCGGAGAGCACACACTCTGTTGTAGGTAGATGTTGTTTCTTCTGAGACGTAGGCGAACTTCTTCTTTGGCTGTACAACCGGGAGTGCCTCTTTCGAAGCGTCCTGGATGCACTTGACAAAAGAATCCGCCTCGCAAAGCTTCTTCTCAGTCAGTACTCCGATGTGAATAGAAACGCGTTGTCGAAAATTCCTTCTGCACTCTTCATCTGTGAGACTTGTCATGTCAATCCTCTGGAGAGACTGAGCCCCTCGCTTGCTCTTATGAATCCTCGCAGTGAAGTTCAACAGAACAGGACGGTGATCCGAATCGAATGCGACATCCCACACTGCTCTAGAGGTCGCCCAACACAAGTTATTTTTCCTATATTCACTGAAATACTTGCCAAATCGTAGCTTTATGGCGATGACACCGTATATTATCAAAGACAACGTAAGCACAAAAAATCCGCTTTCTAATTTTCGCCGCTTTGTGTAGTTTATTCCCTATAGTTAAGAAATATAGCCAACGCGCCCGACCAAACACTCGCACTTGTGAGAGATATCAGTTTCTGAAAAGGACGAAGATGAGCGCTTAAACTAGCGCTCACGCCTTTTCTGAGTGTCCGTCTGCTGCGGAAGAGAAAATTAACTAGAGGAAATAATTTTTAGCTCCAAACTTTTGGGGTAGTGAACGAACGCTCCTCTCGTTGATTTTTGTGGACTCTGAGTAGACGTAATCTTCTCAACCAGGAACACTAATTCAAGCAATTTTTTGATTGATTAGACTGCTTCGCTCGATGTCTTGACACCAATTCAGTTATAGGAATCAGGAAAGTTGATCTTCATGAAAAAAAAAAACTCGTAAACGAAGTTCTTCGTGAAGAGTGCTTTTAGATTGCATTGCGTCGTAGGCGGCAGCTAGTGAGACGTGCGCGGCGCGCGCACAATGTGGGTCTGTTATCTAGCGGCTCCAACTCCGACCGTGTGTCCCGTATTATAATTATAGAATCACGTCAAAGAATGATAATGAGCTCGTGCTGTAGTCACACGCCTGGGTTGGTCCCATCTCCTGACCAAAAACATGGGTATACGCATGGGATTAGAGCAGGTCGATTGGAGATGTCTCGTGACCTAATTCCATTGCATGTATTTTCATTTACGGAAGATTACGATTTACGATCTAAAATGTCGTAAATCGTAAACCGTATTTACGAGACCCAAAAACACCGTAAATCATATAATCGTAAATCGTAAACCGTGATTACGCACACCCCTGGTGTGGATGCATCGAAGGCTTACCTCGATTATTTGTTAGCGTCGCGTCGCGGCGATGGAATACTGCTACAGGTGGACTTAGGCCGAGATCATACGTCCCGCGATCAGCGACAGCGACAGTGCATATCAGGCATACCGACTTTCGGTCTGATTGTGAACATTGCGTCACGTCGCACATGCGTTGGAAATATGGTCTAGGTCTTAGAGATGGTCCGTGTTGCGACGCAACTCTTTGCATTCAAATGGCGCGGCACAAAAAGCTGGTGCGTGTCTTGAACATCTGGAACTACCACTCGTTTCTGCATAAGTGATCCTTCTCAAGGACTGATAATAACTCTATTTTTAAAAATTGTAGAATTGTTCTCTGCAAGTGCATAGCTACAATACCCGAGCTAAGTTTTGTAAAAACGGGGAGCATCTGGAAAACTTTGCAAAAAAAGCATCCGATGAATGTAACTTCTTTGAATGAAGACTTTGCTGAATTCTGAAAGCGCTGTAATGTTCACAGATCAAGTTGCTACCTAATTATGTAACCTGTGGGCCAAATTTCCCTAAAATCGCTTTGTTTTTGAAGGAAATAGTTTTTGCAATCGGTTTTCAAAAACGTCGCACACGGCGAAGTGCGGCGAAACTTTGAGCACTATTTGTAGAAGTAATAGGAGAGCAATCTGCATGCTTTCTTCATAAATTAGGCGCAAGTGAGAGAATTTCAAGGATTGTGTTTGTTGAATTCTCGAATTCCTTCATTAATCACGCCTCAGGCCCCGGTCAGACTTCGTCGAAAAACCTGCTGAGTCCGACTGAGTCCGAATGAGTCCGGGGTGGAAAAACCTGCTGAGTCCCACTGAGTCCGGTTGCCCCCAGCGCCAACCAACTCTGCGAAACACGCAATTGATAGTGACGATTATCACTTCAGCTGTGAATCGGAACGTGTTTGGTGGCTGATTTTTCTTGTTTTCAACATGTCTGAATCTGATTTCCGTATCAGCAGTACGTGGGGCAGAGCGCAGACGGCGAGAGTCGAGATGCGGCGGTACTCGGCAGGTCGCAGTCGGCTGAAAAAAAATGCACCCAAATCACGTGAAAAACACCTATATCGACCGGGTGGGGTGAGGATGATTTCGGTGGGACTCAGTCGGTGCATTAGCCCCGCTCTTGTACACATGAGAAATATCAGTATCGACCGGGGGATTGCGGTGGGCATCAGACGGTCGCAGTCGGACTCAGTGGGTTGATTTTTTTGCACCCGTCTTCCACGAATTCGATGCGTATCGACCCGGTGGGACTCAGTAGATCCACCGACTATGACGGGGGCCTCAGAGCTACCTGAAAAGTCGGAGTTTTAGTGCGAAAGCCCTGGATTCTTAAATGAAGGATTTTGAAAATTCAACTTACGCAAACCTTGTGATGCTCTTACCTGCACCTTAATTATGAAGAAAGCATGCAGATTGCTCTTCCATTACTTGTACAATTACTACTCAAAGTTTCGCCGCACTTCGCCGCGCGCGACGTTTTTGAAAACCCATTGCAAAAACTATTTCCTTCAAAAACAAAGCGATTTAAGGGAACTACGGCCTACAAATCAAATAATTAGGTAGCAATTTGATCTGTGAGTACGATAGCGCTTTCAGAATTTGAAAAAGTCTTCATTCAAGAAAGTTATATGCATCGGACATTTTTTTGCCAAGTTTGCTAGATGCTCCCCGTTTTTACAAAACTTAGCACGGGTATTGTAAGCTCTGGTCCCGCCGTAATGACCTGTTGATTTCGATTATCACAGCGCGGAGCGGTGGCCTCTTCGTCGGAACCTCCTTATCACTAGTTATATTTCACCGAGGCCCACCGCTCCGCTGCTGATATTGATCGAAATCAACAGGTCACTACGGCGGGACCAGAGTTTATGTACCAGGGGTGTGCGTTAATGAAAAATATTTTTTCGTTAAGCGTTAATCGTTAATTTTCGGAAAAAAACCGCGTTAACCCGTTAATGCGTTATCACGTTAATTTTGAATTTCGATAAAAATATAAAAAGAAAAATATTATCACAGCAAAGGTCAGTAAACTATCAGTGCCGCGCAGGGTACGGCGCGGGTGAGGGCCCCACAGGTGGGTCTGAGCTCCGGAAGAATGAAAGGACTTCAGAGATGTCTGACCTTCGGAGGAAGACCGATTGGGCTATCGTGTCTGTGAGTGGAGACCACCAGGGACATTTTTTTTTGCATAGGATTCAAATTGCACTGCGATTTGACTGTCTGAACTGAGTTATGAGTGACGGTGTTCAATTAAGAAGTTTAGGGTGAAGTCATATTAAAGGTGTTCCCAAGATGATAGTCAAGACACATGAATCCTCAGAGTGAAGCGTCTGAAGCAATTGCCTACTAAATGCTAAATGGTTTCTATGTGTCACGAGAGTTGATATTTGAGCTGAGCGTTGTCGATTTACCCTGTACACGAACTTTCCTCTTCTATGCTGCAGAAGCAGAATACACGTGGCTCCAGAACTTCACGGTTGTGAACACGAACCACACGACGATTTATGCGCAACCCGGTAATTAAACTTCATAAAAAATATAACAAACGATACAACAAGCGCAATGCAATGATTAACATACAAAAATGAAGAATATATGCATACAACAAACTAAGCTAAGTAGCAGACCCTCAGTGGAACCTCCTTTTTCAGATAAGCGCACAAAATAGACATTTTCCCATTCCCCCCGAGTTTTTTTCCAAGGATTAAAATGGAGAAGCGCAAAAAAATCACTCAAGACAGATTTTATAGCGCAAGGAGAAAAGAGAAAAGGGTGGAAGCTTTCCCACCCCGGCATCATCGTAGTTTTATACGGAGACGGAGAAGGAATCTGTTGTTTTTAATTCCAGCGCATGATTCCTCCTCCGCGGTGGGAAATGTCATTCGAGGGCACAAAGCTGATGTTTCCCACTGATATCTGCGCGGAGAAGATTTTTTACAGATTTCTGATCGCCAATTCGGCGATAGTGGAGGCTGAGCACCGGCAATACAATATAAGGGCTAACACTTAACAGGCCGAAGACTGCTACAGTATACGGGACCACGCCTTTCGCAGGTATGATCCCATTTGAAATCGACAATCTTGAAAGCTAGAAATTACAGGAGTAGGATATTCGAGTCCGGCGCGGTCGATTTACTCTCTCTGTAAGGTTTTACCATCTCAGAGCAAAGTCGAAGACCGCTACAATGATAGAGGAAGAAGACGAAAAAAACATCCAAGTCTACGAATCTAAACTAGGGTTTTGGAAAAGCAGTGACTTAAGTTCTAAATAAGGTACCCCGAAAAAATCCTAGCTCAAATAAGCAACACTATGTACCTGGTGTAGGTTCTGCGTCAATATTCGCGTTTTCTCAGCGCACCTTGCTATTTGTAGGCCCAGCTGTGGGCCCACAGCGCATTTTAGAGAAGAACGCACAACAAGTGAATTTTTTTCAAATGCGCTCTCCAGGACAGCGGAAGTCTTCAAACGGTAGAGTATAAAGTCTAGATTCTCTAGGATTTTTCAAGATGACTCATTTACTACTTAACTTATAACCTTTCAGAAAACCTACCTTTTTGAGGACTTAGCGCCGACCTCAGACGGTGAAATTCCGTATGCAGAGTAAATCAACCACGCTGGACACAAATATCCTACTCTCGTGACTCCTGGTTTTCAAAATTGTCAACTACCGGCGGGACCACACCTGAGAAAGTGTGAGCCCGTATACTGTAGCGGTGTTCAACCTCCGTCGTCAACGGTGAAAGTGTATACAGAGGGTAAGTCGACCCCGCTCGACTCAAATAACCTTCTTTCGTGATCCGGACTTTGCAAAAATATGAAATTTGGGAGGGTTCGGTGACTCCCCTTCCCCATCCTCAAACATCCGCATTTTATTACACATCACAGGGTAATACCAGTTATAGCGTAGTCCACCAAAAGTTGCGCATCTACTTACCAACTCTGCCAATTCGAAACTTGATGCCTCGGCAAAAAAGACTTGATGTTCATGTACAAATCGGCATGAAGTCCTAATTTGCAGCGCTAAATTCACTGTATAGGTGAATTTGCCGCTAGGATAGGTGAGATTGGGGTGAATAGTATGCCGCGAAAATAAGGTGAATGTTGCGCGAAATGATGTGTTTACTGCGAAAATGGGCTGAAAGCGTTGCTAGATTTAGCGAGCCGGACCCGCCACGATCCACTGCGAGCTGGCCAGCCTCGCAGTAGAAACAAAATTAACCCCCTCACGGGGTGGATATTTCAGGAGCCCTCTATGTGAGCTCTTGAATTTGATCGCGATAGCAAGCAGCCAGCTTCATTTTTGCCTGCAGCGTATCCAGCGCGGGTTTGCTGAAATCGTTTATCACATGCAAAAACAGACCGCACTCCTCGGTCAAGATTGATAATGATAACTCGCGGCAAATTCACTCTGCGCTGATTGATATCCAGCCGCTCAGCAAATTCACCCTTTGCGCGAATAAGCTTTGAAGACGGCGCTAAAGGTGAATTTTACGCGTAATGATAATAGAGGGTGATAAAGGCCGCTTTCCACGAAGCATCAAGTCTCGAATTGGCAGAGAATGAGAAGCGATTGGTCAAAGATCAATGCGGTTGAAGCTCACGGCAGCACAACCGCTTCCGCTCAACCGGTGGCGGGCTTGTCGCATAGGAATTCATGCCGACCGCTTCTTATTGATGAGTAATTGTGCGAAATTCGTTAAACTGCTTTATACATATACTTCTGCACTTGTAGCCCCTATCTACATACATGCATGCAGCGCTGTTCTGTGCTCTCGCCCTCTCAAACATTCGCATTTTTTTTCGCATAGCTTTCTGGCGTTACCATTCGAATACCGCAAGAGAATTTTTACTGCAATGAAACATTAGAGGCAAACCGGCTGGATAAACTGTTTCAACACATCAGCTCTAGGTGGGGGGGGGGGGAGAGAGGTAGAACATTGTCAAAAATTGACCTACTCACTAGACTATGTCAACGAATATTCGGAAAACGAATATTCGGCCGAATAAACGAATAATCGAATATTCGAATAATTCGATTATTCGGAAAAGTCAAGTTTTCGAATAATTCGTTTATTCGAATATTAGGAAAAGTCAATTCTTCGAATAATTCGTTTATTCGAGTATCCGGAAAAGTCAATTTTTCGAATAATTCGTTTATTCGAATATTCGAAATAGTCAATTTTTCGAATAATTCGTTAATTCGAATAATCGAACGGCCCAATATTCGAATATTCGGCCGAATAAACGAATAATTTCAGAAAAATAAGAAGCAGTCTCCGGGACATGTCCATTTTTGCGGTCCAGAGGTGAAATGTCCCCGATCAAACTGGTAGAAAGTCCGAATATAATCGGAATACTCCAATATAAAACATGAGATAGTCAGAAACCTAATGGTGGAGTACCTCGCTCACCACCGAATTTGTGGGCAGACGTAACAGATACTGTTCCTCATCTGGTGAAGTATGTCCCAAACAGATTCGAGCGATGTTCCAGAAACGGCTACTTTACACTGCTTGAGTATTACGTAATACCTAAAGGCGGTTTTCACGAAAATTGTGGTGCGCGCGAAGCGCGCACCAGATTTGGTTTTGAACTGGCCACGCGCGGAACCGTTTTTTCGAAATCTAAGTTCAGAGTGAACCTAGAAATTAGCTCCAAATTGCATTGGAAACAACGCAAGAAGCTGGTAATATTCCCCGAAAATGGTTTGGAATGGTTCGCTGATTTTCGAGAAAATTTTAAAAAACCGCTCAATTTTGGTGTTAATCTCCATTTTTTTCAGTTGGCGTTCATCAACTTGTGGGTACACTTAAAATAGAGCTAGGAAGCTCATTTTTGGACAGGAGGCTGCAAATGGATGCAGGTCGCTCCTATTCCAATTTGAACTTGATGCATTAACTTTGAAGGGTACCTCAAAATCGTGGGTTTACACACTAAATTAGCCGTGGAGCGCGAAAACTGCTGGGGCATGTTACGGCTTTGGAGAGCAGGGTATATGGGTGGATCTGCAGTCAATTAGCATAGGTCATTAGGGGTAAGTACTAAACTTGTCAAATTTCGTACTCGTGACACGTCATCGATCGATAATCAATATTATCGATTTTCGCTCTTATTGCACGAAATGCGACGAGAAGTCGTAATTTTTGATGGGTATGGATCAGGGGTGTGCGTAATTACGGTTTATGGTTTACGATTTTACGATTTACGGTCTTTTTTGGCGTCGTAATTACGGTTTACGATTTACGACATTTTGGACCGTAAATCGTAAATTTTCGTAAATAAAAATACATGCAATGGAAGTAAAATGCAAGGCAGCTCCAGTAGAGCTGCTCTATTACCACATTGTGTATGCTAAGGTTTTTGGTCAGGAGATGGGACCAACTCCGGCGTCTGGCTCTAGCACGACTTGGTTATAAGTTTTTGACGTGATTATATTAATATTATTCATACATGTAAGGATAACGCGGGACACACGATCGGAGTTGGAGGCGCTGGGTCCGCGTTTCGCGCTGCGTGCGTCTCGTTAGCTGCCGTCTATGGCGCATTGCAGTCAAACACTATTCACGACTAACTTCATTTTTGAGGCTTACATGATGGGTAATTGTCCTGATTCCTAAAACTTGATTGTCGACAAAAAAAGAAGCCGAAATGGCTTCAAACTGTTTCTGGCTTGTTATTGGAGAAGGTTGCGTCTACGCAGAGGTCACAAAGATCAACAAGTGGAACATACTCAAACGACTCTCGGCCCCCAGCTGCACCGAAAAAGAGTCGGAGCCACCTGACAGTTCGGCTAGTTCCCCAATCTCCGAGCCTCTTCCGTTACTGTCCGGGAAATGAGAATCGCCTGAGTAGCAAACGGGCGGAACCCTTAAATTCGGCTATTCAGAGCTGCTCAAATACGGTAATTTTGGCTCGTCGCTCTAATAGGTCGTTTTGGCTCGTTTTCAACTCATACAGCGGCGTGAAAGTTCGGGGAGATGTATCACGGATAGAAGTGTCTCCCTGTGCCCCAACACATTAGTTTTAGGCCCCGCCACAGTTGGCCAAAGGCCGGAGTGAGCCGTCCTCTAAGTTCGCTAGTAACCCTGAGTCGTCCGCTCCCATCCCCAGTGATCCTGCGCCGTCTCTAATGTGTCGGACGCATGCCAATCGATTGTGACGGTTTAATCGAGCCCACTACGGCCAGCTCAGTCCGGCCGAAATGGGCGGGGAGATTTTCCACCTCAGTGAAGAGTGTAACGCATACCTATCGACCGAAACGGCCACAGCTGGTTCATGACAGCCCAGGCGAGCACAGTGCGGCCACATTTTTTACATCCGATTTGCGTGATGTAGATGCTTATCGACCGGGCTGGCTACAGCCGATCGGCCGACTATGACGGGACCTTAGGGTAGAAGACACATTTTTGGGGATGACAGGCAGGTCTACCGTGGTAAGCATGCCCAGCTTTGTTGTCAACATGGAACGGTTTTAGGGATGGCATTCTATCGACCTATGGGTGGCTAACCGAGTTCGCCGAGGGGCAGCCCCTTGTACTATCATTATGATGCCCTTCGTGAACATAGCACTGCGTGAGTCGTATTTGTATTGAGTCTGCGCTGGACACTCAAATCTGCAAACTGCTTTTCCCTCCTATATTTCTAGCTAAATCTGCAGCTCAGAAAGCAAAAAAACTCTCGAAATAGCCTTTATCACTTATTGACAGAAAGTGTTCATATTCCTATTTCACCATAATGCTAATGATAATTTGTTGTATTTGCTGTTTACGACTTACGGTTTACGATTTACGGTGGTTCCACCGTAATTACGTTTTACGATTTACGAAATTTGAAATCTCATTTACGCACACCCCTGGTATGGATCTCTCGGTTTGGGAATTTTACTCATCAGACATTATCGATTACTACCAACCAACAATATCGATTTCTCGCCTGTTGCACAAACTGCCGCAATGAGTGTTGATTGTTGAGGGTCTAGCTAGGGAACCTCGCATGGTGTACCCCCGGATCAGAAAGCTGATGAATGTTTTCTAGTCAACTCTGGCACGCCCTCTTTGAATCTGAATTCGGATTTTACGACGGAAGTCTGCGAAAAAAGTTATAGCCTGTCAAAGTTCGTATTTCCCGCCTTTTTTCTGTGAAAAACGCGCATTAAGGTTTGCGAAATTCGGAAACGGACCTCATGCTTGTGTTCAGCGCCCAAAACTACCCCACTGAGCAAATTTTGGGTGAAGGCACATTTTCCAAACTTTGCACAGGCTGATAGTGTTTTGGACATGTGCGGATTTTCGGTTGGGCGCTTATCTATACCTGTGAAAGCGTTAAAAAAATGTTGCAGATTTCACTCAAAATCCTTCCAGGTGGGTTATTTGGGGCGCTGATCTTGAATCTGGGGTCTATTTGTCTATTTTCCGAGCTTTTCGACTTCATTCGTTTAAAGCTTATCGTCGGGGGAAATTTTGATGGCAAATCGCGACGTTTGCCGATTTCCGGAGTGCTACGATAGATATAGTCTACAGCAATGGAAGTAGGACCTGGTGAGGTTGCGGACTCGTCCTAACCTACGGTAGTTTGTTAGTGGTATCACTCATTATTCCGAAACAGCTGTGATAGATTGGTGAGCCTGCGTTTTCACCGATATGACTACATCTGTGGAAGCAATTAAAACTGGTGAAAATGTGAGAGTGGAAACAAAAACTCACCGACAAATCTCATTTAAGTCGAAAAAATGCTGTGATAACACAATCAGACTACAGTATGTTAGGAGGCCGCAACCTCACAGGGTCCTACTTCCATTGCTGTAGACTATATGGCTCAAAGGCCCCGGTCAGAGTTGGTGCTATTTGCATCTGTAACCCACTGACTCCCCCCAAAACACCCCCCGCACCCCCCAACACCCACCCGGTCGATACGTATGTTTAAAATGATGGAGTGAGGTTGAGAAAATCACTCGGTGTATCCGACGCGGTCGATATCCATTCTTTACGTGGATGAGAAAATCACCGGGTGGGCGGGCCAATGATAAAACATTGCGTATCACTAGAAAGCTAACCTTGCTGCTACCTCCGTTACATCACCATACTCTCCTTCACTATTTCTCTGAACAGGTGCAATCCTGTTGGCCACGTAATCATCGTCATATCTAGTTGGATACACCGAGTGATTTTCTCAACCTCACTCCATCATTTTAAACATACGTATCGACCGGGTGGGTGCTGGTGGGTGTTGGGGGGTGTTGGGGGGAGTCGGTGGGTTACAGATGCAAATAGCACCAACTCTGACCGGGGCCTGAGTAACCCCCAGTTGAAAGTTTTGAGCAGAATCAGAATTTTTTTCAAACACCCTAAAAATTGGCTGATGGGGAGTGCCCTTATCTTTTCACGAAGCTTCAAAAACGCTTATAACTTCGTTCAGAGGTGTCCGTAGCAAAATCCTATGTCAGATTGAGAGACGGCGGAGCAGAATTGACCAGAAAACATTAATCATCATTTAAATGGTGGGGATGACCATGCGAGGTTCCCTAGTAAAGTATCTTACTTGGGAAATTGTTCTCTTCATGCAAAATCGAATATTTATATATCAATAATATCGATTTTTCACCTGCTGCGCAAAATGCGGCGATGAGCAGGGTTGAGCAGGCCGTTGCGACCTTTGACCGAAACTTTACGACCCCCCCGTGATGACCAAATGCTCACGAACCCCCCCTGGGATGAAGAAAAAATTATAACCACGGTTTTCACGAAACCCCCCCTCCCTGGGATGGCGTAAAGGCCGCGATGCAATACACGGCGCTATACATCAAACTTTGGTCCAAGAATGTCATATTTCCGAGACCTTTCCGAGTTGTTTGGAGATAAACCCCGATTTTTTCGGAAAATTTTACGACCCCCCCTGAAAAATCCCTATTTCCCGAAAAAATTTACCAAATCTTTACGACACCCCTCGCGACCGGTCGCAAGCCTGCCCAACCCTGGCGATGAGTTGTGTTTTTTTATGGTTTTGCGTCACAAGTTTCAGAAGTTGCACTCATACGACAAAATCGTCTGTTAGATGTTTCATCTTTCCGAACTGGAAATCGTTGAGCAAAATTCATGTCAGAAAGGGAACCTTTGAGAAAAAAATGGGAAATTTCTGAAAATTTAGCTTACTGGCAAAAGTAACGATTTGGTAATGTCAAAAAAGTTTCAAAAATGTCTTGAAATATCTTAAAAAATGATTTGGCGTAAAATAGCCTGAAGTAGTAAAAAAGCTAGGAAATGAAGTGAAATAACTAAAAATACGATTTGGCGGTCAATAATAAACTAACTAGCGATAAGTAAAGACAGATGGATAAGATTTTACAAGCTTCTCCGTTAAACTTATCAAAGCAAAATCAAGCGCGCAACGGAAACAATAAGCCATTTTTGAAATCTGTAATAAGGGAATCAGCACAGGTCAAGCTAGGTGAACGCAATTCTCCATTCCATATCGCGCTCCATTCTGCTTTGATAAGTTCAACGGAGAAGCTTGTAAAATCTTATCCATCTGTCTTTACTTATCGCTAGTTAGTTTATTACTGACCGCCAAATCGTATTTTTAGTTATTTCACTTCATTTCCTAGCTTTTTTACTACTTCAGGCTATTTTACGCCAAATCATTTTTCAAGATATTTCAAGACATTTTTGAAACTTTTTTTGACATTACCAAATCGTTACTTTTGCCAGCAAGCTAAATTTTCAGAAATCTTCGATTCTGAGATTAATAGGTAAATCGTTTGTTTGGTCCCCGGTTAGAACTGAAATGACGAAGAAATCGAGAAAAACGCACCAGAAGGGCACGAAATCCTTTACTCTCACCCCAACTCTTTACTCTCACAGGAACTGACTGTTGTGACAACGAAATCTATTGTGGACCCGTCCTTTGAGATTCTCCACTTTTTGTTGATCCTTTCTTTCCTTCACACCCTAACTAATACAGTTTTGCTTGAAATATTCTTGAATTTCTTATTAGCCCCATTTTGACAACCACCGTGAACATGTTCATCCAATCGGACAACTAGTCCAGGCCAGAGAATAATGTCACTGAAATAAGACGTTTTAGTGCGTTTCTCGCCATTTCTTCGTAATTTTGGAAACACCTGGAGGCCAACGCATTGTTGTATGTCAAAAACTCGGGGACGAAAATCATCATGAACACTGCCTTTAATTGTCATGAATTTAGGTCAATCGCTGCAGCTTTGAGCCAGTTCTTATTAAACATTCACCTTATATTTTTGCAGAGGTGGAGTGTCTCCAACCAAACTGGGTGCTATCTTAGCTGTGGGGGGCCACTATGTCTGGGTGCATTTGGCCCCGCCCATTTTATCGTGCCGCACTAAATTTGTGCACCTACCCGGGTTTTCCGGGTGGTGGCCATCGTGTATCAACACCCCTGTGGAGGCGGGAGAAACGGGGGAGGAGCGAGGTTCCTGATTGGACGTATCAGCCGGGGGCCGGGGCTAGTCCGTGTTGCGTCCAATCAGGAACCTCGCTCCTCCCCCGTTTCTCCCGCCTCCTCGGGAGTGTTGATACGCGATGGCCACCACCCGGGTTTTCCCTCCCCCGCACAAATCAGGAGTGATTGCGGTATGGAAAAATGGGCGTGGTCATGTGCGATACAACAATGCCCCACCCCCGCTCAGATAGCACCCTAAACTGATAGGAAATCCGGATATTGTTGGTAGATATTGTTTAGAAAATCCAGAGAATTTGATCGTATCGTTTAACAACTACTCATAGACAGTGGTAAATGTTAGTTTGAATACTCGTATGATATAATGTGGAACGTCTTTTTCGTGGAAGCACATTGGCATAGCTTTGATCTATATAATACTATACAAAAAAAGGTCAAGAAAGTTGGAAGTGCCGCGAACGGTGGTTTGATTATGCGTACTCGGTCCTTCTTATTCGAATACTCGCGATTTCGGCCGAATATTCGAATTATTCGTATTCGAATCATTCGAATAATTCGATTGTTCGGAAGAGTCAAACTTTCGAATAATTCGTTTATTCGAATATTCGGAGAAGTCTATTTTTCGAATAATTCGTTTATTCGAATATTCGGAGAAGTCGTTTTTCGAATAATTCGTTTATTCGAATATTCGGAGAAGTCAATTTTTCGAATAATTCGTTTATTCGAATATTCGCACAAGTCAATTTTTCGAATAATTCGTTTATTCGAATATTCGAACGAGTCAATTTTCCGAATTATTCGTTTATCCGAATATTCGAAAATTTTTATTCGTTTGATATATTCTACTACTCACGCTCCCAGGAGGGACGAATTAAAAAAAATTGGCATTGGAGTGGGGGTCTGAGCACAACTGGCCGACCCGCACCTCGTGTAGTACCCTGGTTTCATAATTCCACAGCAATTAACGAACTATAAATTAACGTGATTTCAAGACTTTTTCGTTAATCGGTAATTTTCGAGAAAAAACCGCGTTAACCCGTTAACCTTATAACGCACAGCCCTGGTATGTACGGCTTTCTAGTATATATTTCTGAACAATCTTTTTTTGAGGTCTTGTGTATGACTAATGACCACAGTGTAGAGTTTTCACAGAATGGTCCCGCGGCTTGAACTTCAATGAACATGCTTAGGTTCAAAAACGGGCTGAGGATTTTTTTCAGTTGCACACACAATTTCTTAGGGAATCACCATCAGAATTATTGTGGGCTCCTTGCGGCAAGGCTTAAATTTCACTATTACAGGGGTGTAACGCTTCTCTTTAGCACCGAAGCTACTCCGCGCCCGCTCTGTGGCGTTACGCTCCTAGTCTCTAGTCGCAATTAAGCACATCTCCCTGATGGAATGCAAGTGAGATCCGAAATTCGATTCACAATGGTCGAGGGTCAAAAATGGAGAAGTATCTGGCGAATGGTGATTCAATGATGGTGGTGCTTTTTTACCCGAGGTTCAAGAACAAGTTTTTTGGTGTCAGCTGCAAATATACTTTATTCCACTTTCCGAATTCCGCAGTTTTTCGACTTCGGAATTCCGCTTTCCGACTTCCGAAGATTTGAAACTTGTTCCGATTTTCGATTTCCGAAATTCAATTTTTGTTTCGATTTCCGAGTTCCGATTTCCGAAATTCACAATTTTCATTCCGCTCATCCCTGGTGCACACCCACGCCACTGCGCGGCTTACTTGTGGGCATTGACCCGAAAGGGCACTCATTCTCCACAGGCTGCATACGTGGACAGTGGGCATGACAGCCAGATGTCAATTGTTCACGACAGCCTGATCGAATTTCCGTTTTATTCTCATACACACTGTCTGCCTGACACACGCACAGAGTGAAGCAAATATAGATAGTAGGATTGCTGCCAGCCACTACAGCTACGATGCAGCCAACAACAGCCGCTGACGCCAGCTGCAATGGTAGCTCCGAGATGAAATCAATAAGAAATGGTTGACGACCAAGACCCCTAGCGTCACTTGATAATCGCAGCTAGACGCTGCTGAAGAATATTGCCGCTGGGATTGGCCAGTGACAGTACTGATTCAGGGGGCCCACATTAAATTGCACGCCTGACCCTGAGCGACTTCTGGTTGAGGGTATAATACTGTCATTCTATGCACGGTCAAGCTGAGCGTTGCGTAATTTTTCGAAGTCGGAGCGACCCCCGTCACTTTTTTAATCTAAAATCCAAAATTTTTGCGATCCCCCCTCCCGTAGGCGCCATTTTTGCGATCCCTCCTCCTCGAGTCCGGCCAGTTGATAATTGATTACTAAAAGTGTCAGACGCCGAAAATTCGTTCAGTAATTGTGCCCAAGCGCCTAAAACCGAATGCTACGATCCTGGGATCAAAAGTATTCGAGAATTAATGGGATATCCACGAAATTCTCATCTTTGGACCGAAATCTTTGCGATCCCCACTAACATTCACTTTCGGACCCAAATTTTTGCGACCCCCCGTTGCGAAATTTCGCAACCCCGCTTGACCCTGATTCTATGACTGTGAGCAGTCAGTGATAGCAGAAACAGTAAGACATAAAGCTGTGGATATCATCACCACCTATGTCGAACAACCAACGGCGAAATATCCATTAATCTGGTGTAATCCTTGCATGTTAATTGGTAATGGTTTTCTAACGAAGTTCTGGATCGCCCACGAATTTTTTCATCGTTAGTCGTTGGCAAGGACGAGTAGGACTGAATAGCTCGCCTGCAGGGCTCCTGCCATTAGAAATTTTCCAGGAAAAATTAAAATTTGGTAAGGAATCGTAGGTCTTGTGGTGGAACCATACTGTAGGTATTGTGGATCTCTCCTAAATCTAATACCACGACTTACAGAAAAGAGTGGTACAAGAGTTATAGAACAGTTTAACGAGCTAGTTGTGCAAGACCCCTTCAAAAGTTGAGGCGCACTGGTTCTCTTCGGAGATCAAATTTTCTAGTCGCTTCAATGATATCTAATACAGTTTTTTTAATTGTTGCATGTCAAAAAACTCTAGCATTCTCTCATACTACCGGAGAGGTTTCTTTGAAAAAATAAAATGTCCAAGAAGGTCAGGGAGGTCGTAACTCCGTCGAGGCCCTCGCTAGCGGCTGCTCGAACTTGGTTATTAGTCATTGGGCGTAACACCAAAAAAGCCCGTTATTCGTCAGATCCGTTAGTCGTTGGGCGTAATTACGTTCATCTTTACCGGGCGTTGACTACGATTGCCCATTTCCCAATTAACCACGCAATCACTCTTACTTTATTCACAGGCATGGGGTTGACGCCGAATCGAGAGTAAGGCCGGGATCATACTAGCGTCGCGGTGGTGTGTGAGAAAAAGCGGTATCGATCAATCGTGGCAATGCTTTTTCTGAGGCTTGATGGGCGAAATGGCCGTCTGTTGAGTGGAATGGGATGCGAGAATCCTCCTGGAACGGTTGATGATACCTCAGCTTTTAAACACTTGATCGAATTTTCTAGCGAATATGAATATCTCCGCGATTTTATCGTCTCGTTGCCCAAAGTACAGCGAAGCCGATGTCATCGCGACGATATGCACATTTTCTGGAAATTTGGAAATATGATTAAAAACGAAGGTGTCAACCGTTTTCAGACGATTATCTCATCCCATTTCACTCCACGAATCGCCGTTTCCCTTGTCAAACCAATCGACTCTTTTCAGTGCGCTATATAGTGGCAAATGATCGGTACCGCTTTCTTCTCACGCATCGCCGCAACGGTAGTATGATCCCGGGCTAATAGACCGTTGTTAGTTTTCTCTTTCATTGAGATCAATTATGAAAAATGAGCACCGCCAAGTAATTGGTGACTTTTTGTCACAGTGTCAGGATATGATTCCACCCGAACTTGCCGGTTCTGATGAGACGATGCGGTGCTTCACTGCCACGCTCAACGCTATCATGCAGAAACGACTCGAAATCATCAGTGATGTAAGTGTAGTGATGAATACGTAGTATTTAGCGGATCTAAGTGGTTTTTTTTCTGTAGGATCATGGAACCTGCTGTCTAGCTTCCGGGCTCTGCACGGTGCACTCGAATCGAATCTACAAAGCTGCAGAAAGCTTTGTGAAGGTAGTCGAACAAATGTTCGAGTCAGAAGTAAGCTCGCATTTGATAGTACCAGTGTCAGAAGTTTGATTGCAAATTACCTATTTTTAGATTCTTACGGCTACGTTTGCAAAGATGAGCTTCATGAGCAATGTATCTAGTGAAGAGGTTCCAAAACGGATATCGAAGGCCGCAGCTGTTGCAAATGGAGGAAAATCAGGTTAGTGTGTGCCAAATATGGCTTGAAACCTACAGCTTCTGTGCCCAACGTAGCTTGCATCTTCGTGCTACTAAGATGGGTACCTGCTGCGTCGCGTATCCTAACCGCTGCTGCCGCAGTAATCAGTGCCATCCCACTCCCAACATAATAGCTTAGCGTGTGCATTTTTCTTTGGTATTATCACAAAGCGACCGCTAACGTCCAGCCGTTGCGGTCGAGCGACATTGAATTGAATGCGTGTTGATGGCAATCAGCAGACCTCTCGTGAAGCTTTTTTTTAGGTGAAATGCTCTAACAAGGGACCACTTCGAACATAAAATGGAGTTTTGAAAAACGGTCTTTTGAGGGTTGTAGAGGAGTTAAAAAGAAACAATTTGAGATTTTAAAATTTCACTCAGTCCTCACGGGTAGATCAAAAAAGATCAAAAAGGGAAAGAAACCAAAACGTTGGATTGGGAGGACTTAGCACAAATGCGAGCTATACAGTGGCCTTGAAGTCATCTGAAAAGGTTCTCCTAAAAGTTTGAAGATGAAATCTAGCTAGGTTCTCGAGTTATGACTTGTTCATTGATCCCCTGAACAATGCTCGTTGCATTCAAACCACCGATCACTGCAATGAGATAGTCGGGGTGAGCTAGCAGCGCACCGTGGCTCAGTCGGTTAGGCGTTGGATTTCGAAGCAATTGAAACATGGTTCGAATACTGTGGGATCATTATGGCTGGTAGTAATGGCATTTCTATGTGTTCACCTTACTTGTTTTGAGTTTTAACAGTGTGTCTTGTTTTTTATACCTCTTTTCTTATATCGCAGAGGTAACGTGATAAAAACGGAGAACGGTTCACATCAATGTTAGAAACTATAGAAATTCCGAGGTTTTGACAATTGCTAGAATATCAAGAATACCCTTACCCTTCTCCCCCACATATGTTACAGAAAAACCGTCCTTAATTCGGAGAAAAACTTTAGGGGACTTATTTTGATATATGACGCTGGAAAAAAGTTCGGACAAAATGAAACTTCGTGGACTTGTTCCTTGATCAATGATCAATCTTTTTAGAAATAAATGTTGTAAACAGAAGTGGGTTTACCTAAACTACAAAATCCATTGAAGCAACCTAATACTTAAGCGCATGGCTCGAAGACTCCAGAAAAGTGTTTCGTTATCAATTCCAAAATTTTAAGTAGAACAGAACCTTTTAAAAACGCACTTTACGAGAAGACTACTTTTAGTCAGCCTGGCCATTCTGGATTAAATGTAGTTTTCTGGAGCCATTTTGGACGTAGAATCCGAGTATGCTCTTCGCAGCTTCTCGGAAAAAAAGAAACCACTCTGGAGAAAGTTACAGGCGTTTTTCCAAGCCTAGCGGCAAGGCAAGGGTACCACCGCCCATCAGGGAATTTTTAGGTGGTTCGGAAAAAATCTTCGGATTCGGCTCAAAATTTGTATGTAGGGGTAATCTAGGGTGCTGAACACGAATTTAGAGGTCGTTTGCCAAAATTCTGAGGTTTACTGTAGATTACGGTAGCTCTCATGACATAGAGGGCCTAAACCTACCTTAATAATTTAAAAATTGACAAGTAAACATCAAATTCGTATTCAGCATCCCGAATAACCCCCGTTCAGAAATTTTGAGTCAAATCTGAGACTGAACCAACTACCGTATACCCACCGCAATCTACCGTAATCTGTCGAAAATCGATAAACTGACCTCAGATTCGCCATGAGCACTTCAATTAACCTCCGAGAGCGAAGTTTGGGTCAAAATTTTTTTCGACATTTGGAGCCTTATGAGGTGAGAAGCTCAATGCCATTTTTGGTGGCTCAGAGGTCGAAATTTTTTTGCCCAAACTCCGCCTCAGGGTGTAATTTGGGGCGCTGAACACGAATCTGAAGTCCGTTTCCTGTTTTTAGGGGCTTTTGTCAGGTTAGGGTGCATTGAATGGCATTTTACCTACCGCAACCCATTGTTTTGGTGGTTTTTGATCTACCCGTGAGGACTGAGTGAAATTTTAAAATTTTAAATAGTTTAATATCACGCCCTCTACAACTTACAAAGGACCGTTTTACGAAACTCCATTTTATGTTCAAAGTGGTCCCTTGTAAGTGTACCGGCTGGGTATTTGGCGCTTTTCCTACGTGTGTTAGATGTATCGAATGATATACTGTATATCAATCAATGTATGTCTAACGCGCGGAATAGCTTGTTGCCATCGTATCTTGCCGGTAGGCTGGGATCATACCACCCGTGAATGCGCCGAAATAGATCTTCACCCTAAGACGGAAAAATCACGGGAAATCGCTTTTTTCCGGTTCATTTTTCCTTATGCTTTTCTCTTCTGTTTCCTCTGTAAAGAAGGGGTATGCAAAAAAGCCATAAAACGGCCATTTCCGCACATTCCTGATGGTATTTCATCGCTACACGAAGATCGCGCATGATATGTTCCGCATCGCGCTGTAGTGCTGCTGCGACATTATGTCGTCAGTGAAGCGCTGTACGACGTAGGCAGACGCGCGGAGAAGTGCGGTTCTTCTGCAATAGTAACCCTTCTTCCTTTGCGCGTAGCATGTGCAACGCATCTGCAGCGTGCGGTTGCCACTGTTGCTTTGTGTCTCTCGCTTTTCTCTTTTCTGCGAGCGATGATTAGTTCATCAGCTGGGGATAGAATTTGTGCTGTTTGTTCAACAGTTCTACTGCAGATAGCAATATCTCGTATCACAAAAAAAAAACTCGGAAATAGTTGTTCTTGTGAGCATTGTTTTCAACCGAGAAACCTTTTTGTTGTTTTATGAAGTGTGTTGTGTAAGGAATACTGCTGAGGTGGGATTAAGTATAGTGATGGCGCGCGCCAGATCTAGCCCAAACGCGCTGAGCGGAGGAGGAAGTGTGCGAAGATTGAGACGCGGAGCGCGCTACCGTCATACATAATACCGCCTCGACGGCTTGTTCTCGGAAAATCGCCGCATTCAATGCGTGTTGAATATGCATTCAGCTCAAGTGACCACACCCATGGAAGGCTCCATCGCAGGAATACGTGCTCCAAACAGCAGAACGTGCTGCAAAATTTAATTGCAGGAGCGTGTGCTGCAGGGTAGTCCAGCGCTGTCGTAGCAGTACCCCGACACAATCTGGGGCCTTCAGCGGCGAACGGGCCAAGTACCGCAAACTTGGATAATTGAACGAACCGTAATTTGAAACGCAATAGGAGCACGTGATCCCCTAGCAGCGTGTTCCCTGACTGTGCTTGAAACCTCCTTGTCTTCGAGTTGAATGCATATTCGAAACGCATCCAATGCGGCGATTGTCTGAGTTGTTATCCGTATTTCCGACTCCAACTTCCAATTCATCGAAAACATATCGTGCCAGTTGTTCTGTTACTTTTCATCCATTCCTTTTAGCACGCAAAACTGTGGCTGCACAGAGGAGGCTAAACCAGTCGCAAGTCAACCAACAGGCGCTTCATCGACCTGTCTCTCCGCCTTCTCAACCTCCCTCTGAGTTTGCTGTTTCGCTCTCTGAAGCTGATGATGAAGAAAGTATAGACGATTTTGAAGAGGTAGTTACACAGGCCTTCTTTTTTACGAATTCTTCTTCTACTCGATCTTATTTCAAGGGTTTGCAGCTTCACAGCGCATCATTGTCAGGAGAGGACGTGGAGCAGCAAATGCGTGAACTTTTAAATGAGATCAGCCACTGCCGCGTTCACGACCTGGTATTTGTTCACTGTGATTTGAAATTCATTTACTACCGTTATTTTTTTTTATTTCTTCCACTGGAAGCGGGGCTATTGCGTGTACTGTCACTTGAGGGGTCTAATGAGCAGGCCCCCACCCCAATCAGGCCTTGGGCCGTTTTTTGGTCCACACAGGGTCAACCGGGGAATGTCCAGCCGGACAAGCGTGGCGGCAAGGGTTGTGAGTTATAGAAATTTGTAATTTGTTAATCCTCAACGAGCCAAAACTACTTAGATTAAACTGCAAGCCTTCATGTGCAGATTTAAAGTATCAATGAAAGCTTAGTACTCGAAGGTGTGTGTCTTTCGATTTTCTGGTTTTGTCCATCTTCTTGGTGAGGAAAGAAGAGAAATTAAAAACCAAGAAAATCTCGAGCTCTTCGATTTTTTTTTCGGTGCAGAATTTGCCGTTCTGTGCCATATGTTGTTAGGCCCTAGTTATACACCAGCGGATTGAAAACGTCTCGCGATGACATTGCCGCCGCTTGCTGCGTGAATCTGGGATTCGTCTGCAATGTTGCGTCTTCGGCGTCTTTGACGCAATACTGCGGACAAAAATTTCCAGGCGTTTTTAATGGTATTTTACCGGTTTTTTCGCTTCTGACACTTTTTATTTGCAGAATAACACTAATAATCAATTCCTCTCGTCATTACAGTGCTCGTTATGTCGTTTTGGTAATGTTTTAACAATTTTATTGATGAAAAACAATCAGCTGGTGGAAATTGGCAAATTTCCAACAGGGCAGGTCCCGTAAGGATGCAGTATACGGTGCCGCGGCGTGTATAAGTGCTCTGTGCGGCCTTCCGGCGCGTTTTTCTGCGACTACTCTTCCTTTTGGAATGCCTGAGCGCAGTTAGGGCGCATATAAGTGATAGTTGTCTTGCTATTTCCGCAGCGTCCCGCCGGTGTATAACTAGGGCCTTAGATGATATCTAATTCATGGCGAAATTACTCTTTGCTACTTTGCTCTGATTACTCTTTGCCCAGCGTCGCGAGCCGAGAGCAGGGTTGGGCAGGCTTGCGACCGGTCGCAACGAAGGGTCGTGAAAAATTTGGAAATTTTCCGAAAAAAAAAATTAAAAGTGAGGGGGGGGGTTCGTAGAATTTTCAGAAAAAAATGGGGTTAATCCCCAAACCACTCGGAAAGGTAGATTGAGGAGGAGCTGCACCGGACTATTTTTCCATCCCAGGAGGGGTGGGGGAAGGGCGGGGTTTGTAAAAATCTTGGTTATAAAATTTTTTCATAATCAAAAACAAAAATAGAAATTTTCTCGGCTCGTAAAAATTTTGGTGGTCACCAGGGGGGTCGTAAAATTTAGGTCACCGGTCGCAACGGCCTGCTCAACCCTGGCCGAGAGCGCTCGTCGTTTGGGACTAGTCCCATTAGTCGAGGAAAGATAGCAAGAAACTAGCACTCAATGAAAATTTCACCCAATTGAGGGGTTCCAGCATTCTACGACCGACAATAGGGGCACAGCGCTCTTTACCATCCAGTCACCGGACACAGTTCACGTTGGTGCTCAGTTGTGGCCTGCAGGCACAGTCCGATAATATCAATTCTATGACGAAATCCATAAAACGTATTATATAGTGTTGTATTCCATTCATCGAGAGTTTTCGAATTAGAGGCGGCCTGTAGACACCCCCAATCGTTATCGGAGGTTGCGTAGCTGCAATTGTAGACCGTTAGCGATAGGCTAAGCGGCTGCTTGGTGATTGCCGCGACGCGATCGTCTGCTGCGAAACTGGACGTTTGACACGCGAAAAAATCGCTGTGCGTCTTATTACATCTGCAACTGCTAATATTTGCCTTTGCTCAAGTTCCGTTAAAGGCAGTGTTCACGATGATTCTCGTATCCAAGTTTCCCACTCAAAACAATGCGTTGGCAACCAAGTGTTACCAAAATCACGAAGAAACGGCGAGAAACGCACTAATTCGTCTTATTTCGGTGACATTATTCTATGGCCTGGACTAGTTGTCTGGTTGGATGAACATGTTCACGGTGGTTGTCACCGGTAAAAAATGGGACTAATCGAAAATGGAAGAATATTTTGGGCAAAACAGAATTAGTAAGGGCCCGAAGGAAAGAACGGAGCAATACAGAATGGAGAATTGAAAAAGACGGGTCCACAAAAGATTTCAATGTCACAACGAACAGTTCCATTGATACTTAAGAGGCGGGCTGATACTTGAGGATTTCGTGCCCTTCTGGTGCGTTTTTCTCGGTTTCTTCGTCATTTCAGTTCTACTCGGGGGCCAAACAATCGATTTAGCGATTTATCTCAAAATCGAAGATTATCGTGAACACTGCCTTTAAGGCCAGCATACATGCTCGTAAACCTCGTTGAGATAACTACGGAAATAGAATGGTATGGCTCATAACACAACGGCTAGGCATTTTGAAGCGTCGAAAACGACCCACAGTGCCACTACGCGAGTGAGAATTTGGCCCCGCGCTGTACTTCTCCGCCCCTGTATTTGCCGTCCTCCAAAACGGGTTCTAGGCCATTCCCACCGTTGGTGACATTTGTGTGTGGTACAATAAATACAATATGTAAACCACATACATCGACGACGGTGGGAACGGTCCAGCACCCCTGTTTTGGAGGACGGCAAGTACAGGGGGCGGAGAACTACAGCGCGGGACCAAATTCTCACTCGTGTATTGGCGCTGCGGGTCGTTTTTGACGCTTCGAAATCCGTAGGCGTTGTGCTCTGAGCCATGCCGTTCTAGTTCCGTATTTGTATCAATCACGTTTTCGAGCGTATATGCTGCCTTCAAGTTTAAATGGCTGGTTTAAAACCTGTTTCCATATTTTGTAGGGAAAATAAAACGACTGTAGTTTGTTCGAGACTTCTCTGTTCTTCAAGTAGTGAAGTTCTCTGTTTTCTCGTTCTCAAATCGCTCAAAAAAATAATATCCGTGGAAGTCGCACTAGTGCTGCGCAATGTTTGGTGGGGGTCCTTATGTAAGGGGCTCCAGAACTGCGGAGCAGCGTCGGCCCGTAGCCGGGCTGGTATCGTGGCCTTCGGCCCTCATTGTGACTGAGCTGCTAATGCTTCAATTGTTGCGGAGACGCGTTCTGCGTTCAATAAACCGGGCACTATGGAAAATATGACCAGAAAATGGTTGCCCCCTTGCGCACTATAGAACGGGGTGTGTTTCGGCTCAAAAATTTTCAATGTATTCACGTATGCTAAAGAACAAATCGTGAAAAGTTCCCTCGCTAAGTGAAATGTTCGTTGAATTCTAAATTGATCAATAATTCATCCGTCTTCTGGGCCTTGTTTAATTCACATTATCCTTTTAAGATATTGGATAAGATAGAATCCATGGAGAAGGAGCCCAACAACAGTTCGATAGGTCTTCGAGCTCTGCTCGTGCAACTTTTCAACTACTCGCAGACACTCTCTGTATGTGGTTTTATCTCCTCTGGTTGACTTTTTCATCGTTTGCCGTGAAAGATTTACTGGTATTAGGTGACTGGCGATCGAATGGAAACAATGGTGGCCCAGGCAAGAGAAGTCCAGCAAATAATCCAAGGTCCAGACGCGCTACGGTTGGTTAACGCTTTTGTAATTTTTATGATCTTCGGTCATTATAATTGGTTATTTTAGTGCTGCTGAACAGATGAAAAGAAACGAGGAGAAGTTGGCTGAGGCAGAAACAATCTGCAAGCAAGCAAAGGCTGAGTTGGCAAAAGAATTGGAACATAAGAAGAAGGTTCTGTTCAAACAAGATTAATCTAGCGGTAGTCTTTTGACCTTTGCTGAAGGAGTACATTACAGGCTGAGCAGCTTCGCCTTGCTGAGTCATCGAAGCTTAAAGATGAAACGGCCAAGACGGAGCAGCTGACTGCCCAGTTGAAGGAGGCGCGAAGTAATCTGAAGAAGATGGAGAAGAAAGGAAAGCAGGACGAGTAGGCATTCCTCTGCGTCCAATCACGATCCTGATCTTACCGACAGAGTTAATCATATTCTTTTTTTTTAGAATTCGAATAGGTACCCTTGAAGCCGAGAAGATTGAACTGGAAGATAGAGTCAAATCTTTGAAGAAAGAGTTAGATCAAGTAAAGAAGAAGGCAGCTGAAGATCGATTGAAAGCTAAGAAAGAGAAGGTAGTTGTACCATAAGTTGAATGTTTTCTCCCGTTCTGTGTGACCTCATATTTCTATTATAATCTCTGGAATTCAGGAACGGGATGCAGAACAAGTGAGGAGATTGGAAAGTGAGGCTCTTGAGCGCGACGCAGAACGAGATCGTGAACGACAACAGCATGAAGAGTTCAGGAGGGAGATGAAGAATAGGGAACAGAAGTGGGAGAAGGTGTGGACTTCGAGATTTCACTTACAGTCGGCTTGGATCGCACTGATACTTTGTGTTCCGTATTGTGCGTTGGCGCTAAATCGGTGCGCATAGGTTATAAAATACGTGCACCGGGTTTGCGCCAACGCACAATAAGAAACGCAAAGTATGCGTGCGTTCCGTGCCGACTATATTGGGTCTTACCAGGTTTTTTTTCTTCATTTCTGCGTTTGAAAAATTGTTGCTTTTTATCCAGAATTTGTGGTGCGCGCGAGGCTAGATTTGGCTTACCGCGCGCAACCCGCTCAGAGAGATCACCCTTTCACACTGTAGCTAGAGAAATAAGCAGTACACCATTGAAACCGCCGTAAGAAGTTACGTTAGTTCGCTTGTTTTTATCCCGAAGGACCCCGCGTTGGAAAGATGTGACCTCTCAACCAACAACTTTTTTGGGTTCTCCGCCACCGCCACGCCACTTTCATCTTTTTGAAAGACGTAAACCAAACGGCCCGAAAATTCGTCACTAGGGGTATTTTGCCACGGAAATGCCAAATATAATTGTAAGAACTCACCATTTTTACTTCTAAGCTCACTATCAATTGATTTTATCGATTTTTCGCTATATTGCATGGAAGCGGTCATGATCACGACTTCTGTTGGGTGTGGGTCCCTGAGCTACATTAATTCACTCCAATTTCGGTGCCCGAAACGTCACTTATTTTCATAGGCTTTACTTTTAATATTTGCGCGTGAACGGAGTGTAGTGTGTGTAAGCACGGACCAAACACTATGAAACGCTTGCACATATGTATGCAAAATATTGCGAGTTTCTTTTTTCTTGTTCTTTGCCCTGTTTTCTTCTTTTCCTGCCCTTAACCCTTGTCATTGATTCGACCTATGTTCTCTTCCTGATTTTTGTTGCCGATAATCCCTGTGGGAATTTTCTAGTGCGAGAAAGAAAATTTTTAAAAAATTTGTCTCAACTTCGGGGATTGAAAACGTTTTCTGTATTGTGCTTTCTCCATGGCATTGCCAACTCGCACTACAGTGTTTTTACGATTCTCTTAATAAAGAAGAAATTACTCGGGCTAATATTTTCGTCTCGAATGCAGGGTGAGAAAATTGAATTTTTATTGAATGATCGACTTTTCAAATAAGTGGAAACCACTTTTTTTCGAAAGACGTTTTTGGAAGATCGACTTTTCAGTTGATTTATGAACTCGTTGAACCTTCCATTTAGCAATTTGAGTGTTACACAAAGGCGTATCAGCCTCATAAAATCGTTCATTTCCGCAACAGCTCCCCAAGTTTCTTTTACACATTCTCGAGAACGATGATCCTGATTATCCGTCCCAGCCTACTGCGCGGCGAAAACTGCCGCGCGCAACGGTTAGCCCGTCGCGCGCGCCATTTCTCATTGGGTCGCGCTCACGAACAACTACGCATTCAACTAAGCCGGTCTCTTCGTTCAAGAGGTAACGAATTGCGAAGGAATACAGCCATGGAATACAATACGCAGAGTGTAATCAACAACTAGAGGGCACAATACACATAATTGCCACTTGAAAAGACGAAAATGAGGAAATTCTAAATATTTGGAGCAAACTCCATTTAACCGATGATCAGGAGAATATGTCCACAATTCCGAAACAGTACCTCCTATAAGTAACATTCGGAATATTCTGCTCCGTTATGTTTCGGAGGACTTTAGAATATTTCACATTTCGAGTTCTAGTGCTCGCGATATTATTTTTGACCGAACATGTAATGAGTTACTATTTGTTATGTTTAAAACGCTAATAAAAAACCCGTTTTTTAATTTTCGAAAAAAAAATCAGTGGGCTTCGATACGCAGTTACATCGTAGTCGATGATTCAGATTTGGCCGACCATGCCCGAGACGGTTCATCGAGGAGCTGATGACAAATTCTTAGCTTTTGATTGCTGGAAAGGAACGCGCTATGTGTTGTATTCAATCACCAAAATATACTATAATCCTTGAAAAATCAGCAAGTAATCATCGGATCAGAGTGTCAGAAAAGAATTGAATTTTTTTTTGAGTCACAGGACCTCAACGCGAAAAAAAAGTGAAGCCAGAGTTGGAGCTCGTCTGATTATGTAAGCACATTTTTTTCATGGCTCCAGTGTTCTAGTAACTAAAATGTGTCTTGAAGATCAGGATGCATTTCTGAAACCATCGTCGGTGCTATGTAAAATGAAGCAAACCCAGACCGGCATAATAGAGTTGTAAAGTTATTGTTTAACCCCAAATCAATTGCTGGAAATGCTTCTGTCGGAAGGCTTCTCGAGTTAGATGTGGGGAGCTGTTGTCGCGCCCCAGTGAGATTTGTCGACACGCGACGCAGGCGCAGCGCGCAGTAGGCTGGGACGAATAATGGCCATCGAGAACGATTTACCCAACTTTTACCGAAAATTCACCGCGAGCCAGGCTTTTACCGGAATTTTAGCGCGAGAATGAGGCGAGCGGAAAAAAATTTGGTGAATTTATCGATAGTTACTCTGGGAGAAGTTGCCGCTGCGGGTCCGCGATAGTGCCCACAGGCACCGAAGCGGCAAACTATCGCGGAGCCGCGGCGGCACTACCACGGAGCCGTAGCGACAACGCGGCAGTGCCGCTTCGGCTCCGCGATAGTGCCGCCGCTGCTCCGCTAGAGTATTTCATATGTTATTTAAGAAATGTAAAACAACTAGGGGTCCTAAGTACGAAAATACTCACGTGCGGTTGTTACGTTTTCTGTGTGATAAGGACAGAGGTTACCGCCGTTTTTGCGCCCAAGGAGATACAGAATGTACCTCAAACTTGGGTAATTGAACCGACGACAATTTTGTTTCACCACATAGGACAGTAAATCGTGCTCCACGCGGGTTCGCTGCTGCATCCTCGCGGAGCCTTCGCGGTTCTAACGCGGAGCTGCTGCGGTACTATCGCGGCGCCGTCGAGGCTCAAGGCACGGCAACAGAATCGTCTGATCATGGAGCCACTGCGGTACTAACGCGGACCTATCGCGGTATAGTCGGGTGTCGCGGTACCTTCCCGTCGCGGCAAATTATCTCAGAGTAGCATCTTGGTATGCAGTGGCAAAAACCACCGCAAATTAGCGACAGGATCCTGGAATTGCAGCATTTTCGCCTGGTTGAGGCAATGGGATCGAGGCAATGCCTCGATTCAAACACGAATCGGCCGGTAATCTGCCGCTTCGGCGCTCCGGAAGAGGCAGCCGAGGCGGGAGGTACGCGGTGAAATCTGGGTGAATTATGGGAAAATCCTTCCAAAAAAACTTACGCGATTGAAAACCAAAAAAGATAGAATCACTCAATTAAGCCCATAACAAAGAAAATTTATTTTTATTTTCTGGCTGCGAATCTCTCGATCACCTCGACGGCGCTGAGAAGTTACACAAGTGGCTTGATCATGCTCGAGTTGTGCTGGGTCCGGAAGATCCCAGCATGATTTTCTTGATTTTTTTCCTGCAATTGCGGACCAAATTTCTGCTCGGAGAGGAATAGTATGTGTTGCGTTTTGAAAACCTCTATTTTTGACAATCAGGTTCAACTACAAAAAAGCTAGCCAATGCGAATTGTGGAAAACCACCTCGCGTTTGTCGTGCAAAGTTTTTTTTTCAAGTACAGTCTCCTAAAGTGCCTCTGTCGAGCGTATCTGGATTCATTGTGTAAGCGTTTGATGGCCCTGTGATCGATTACTCGGTTATTCATGAGTTCTACAATATTTATCCATGGGATTAAAAAAGATCCTCGTCTAGGATAATGAGAAAGTGGAGAAATTATGGTGCGCCGCGCGCTAGCCGCCAGAGAGATCACCCCTTCACACTGATTTCAGACAATATAAGCACAACACCCTTGAAACTGCCGTAGAAAGTCAGGTAAGTGAGTAAATTTTGATCCCGAATAACCATGCGCGTTGAATGAAATATGACCTCTCGACCGACCCCCTATTAGCGTGCTCCGCCACCGCCTCCCCACTTTTTTGAAAGACAAAAATCAAAAGACGTGCATTTTTGCTTCAGGGGGTGATCGGCCGCAGGAAAACTAGGGGGATGGTGAGCGTATCATGTGATGTTTTATGGCGATGAGCATGCTATGATAAGGAGCGGAGGGAAGGATTGCGGCCATACGCGCACCATCAGGCACCCGATGGGAACAAACCTCTGAATCTCTTGGGTCTACGCTAGAAGTATTATGGCATTCCAGTTTATTGCAGAAAATCAGTGGTCCAATTTGACTGTTATGAGTTTTTGAAAATCCTCTATCAACATAAATCATCGCCGTAGAATCTTCTCGATTTTCTAGAATTATCGAATTTATTGATTCTTCGCAAAAGTTTATAAAAGACTGTGGAAGTGGATCCAATCGATGGAGGACCTTAAATAACCCTTAAAAATTCAGTTTGGCCACTGATTTCTTACGGGCACTTTCAACTACCAATGCAAATGTCCTGACTGAGGTGTATAAAACGTGCGTACGTCCACTTATGGCGTATGGTACGGTGGTCTTTAATCCATACAAAAAGGGATCCATTGATGCGCTGGAGAAAGTCCAAAATACTTTTACACGTAGAGTTTTCTTCAGATCATCATGGTATTTGACTAATCGCAACGTATGTCATGTCACCAGGAACGCTAAATTGAGCCTAACCGCTTTAGAGCACAGGAGAAGAAGATTTGATAAGATAATGATGTATAAGATCATTCATGGGAGTGCTGGTATCAAGGCTAGCCGGCTGTTCAACCTGAGACCATCAACCACTAGAGGAGCGCCGGTGAAATTGGGCCTCGTTGGGGCCAGGCGGAATGTACGACAGCACTTCTTTGTCAATAGGGCGGGGTCTGAATTCAACAAATTACTTCGGTCAGGTTTGGTAGTTGGAAAACTTACTGAATTCAAAAAGGCGCTTGAGAGTTATCTGCTATCCCAAGAGCGATGTCTGTAAGATCTCATTCCTCATGGTGCCGGTGTATGCCTAATAGTCAGTTCATCCATTTGCTTTATTATTGTCCGACAATCTTTAGTCTCTTTAATTGCCGTTTAGGTGTTTTTTTTTCTCGTTGTTTGTCTTTGACACGGTTCTACCGGATAATAAATCAAATCAAATCAAATAGAGGGGCACTCAAAAAAAGTTCATAGGAAGGAAGTAAAGGTACTTGATATCGCTATCAATCAGTGTTATGTATGAAAATATTTATATAGTGCCCCCCCCCTCCATCTCGGAGAGTTCCAAGCATTTCTCATCGAATTATTGTCATTCGGAATTTACGAATAAGGTTTTCTCCAAACGATTTTGGGAATAAAAGAGGTGCTTCAAAATACCGTATTTGATTTATTCAATCGTTTGGAAATATGCCTCGGTTGCTCAGATCTAGGTGGAAAATATTTAAAAAGGGGTATAAGGAACAGCCCCAGTAGATTAGTAAGAATTTCAAAAAAATGATCAAGGAATAACGATTGACTCGTCATCATACACGTATGTGGATAACGGAGGCGTAACGAAAAACTTGTCGAAGTGGGGCAATTCACACTCTGATAATGGAGAGGGTCATTAACACCTATCTGGGATACTCGTGGGTATACCTAAGGCAGTTATTTATGTGCTGCCTCGCCGAATGACAACGCGAGGTTGCACAAATCTTTTGGCTAAGGGGTCAGCGTAATCACGGAGAAAAAGGTAATCTATACATTATGATGCATAGGTCGCAAGTTGGAAAGTTTCTGAAAACTGGTCGAGATGTTTATTGAATTCGAACCTTGGCCTGAACGAATAACATCTGTTTGAGCGTCTAGATGGTGATTGTTGATGTTTCTAGCCTTTTGTCACATTTTCGAATTGCCTTGAAACGTTACTGTAGTGTTAGATCACGAAATATATGAAAAGAAAAGAATTGAAGAAAAGAAAACGCTGACCACGCTTTTTAAAAATCCGCGCACGACTGGCTCGCAAACAGCTCGCGACCCGCTATACCACTTCTACTCGGGCTCGCGACCTGCTGTACCCATAGCGGGTGGCGAGCGGAGACGAGGGGGCAGCGGCTGGCGAGCACTTTGAAACGAGGGGTTAGCGGGTGGCGAGCAAGGCTCGAAATGCGCGCGGGTCGCGAGCACCGAATTCCTGAGGGGTCTGAGGACGGCGAGGGGTTGAGTATGGTAGTGAGAATATTAATGACAGCCGCCACAGCTAAGATTCCGCCAACATCGGCGGCAGTACGACTGCAGCGGTACCTATGTAGTGAAACTAGATATGGACGCGTCCTAATTATTCGTTGAAAAATTACACAACCCGTTAACCCAGCAATTCGTAAAATAGCGGAACATCTAGCATTTCATCTCTCCACTGTCACTGGAGCTACAAGGTAATTAGTATAAGCCATACTAACCATTCCAAATGAAATGCCCTTTTGTCGAGGTTGTTATGCGGTTTACGGCAAGTAATATGTACGCGAAATATGAAATAGGTGAACCGTGAAACGCTATATGCCACGATGACACAATATGGGGCACGCTATCACACCGCGTTTATCGTAGGGAACGTGTTAGCCATGATAGGTAACGGGGTTTACCCTCTTATACTGCCAAACCGGACAACCCGGACAAGTGTTAGTGGAGAGAGAGTTGCCTCTTTTGAAGTACTACTCGGTCCCCGAGTGATTCTTTTCCTGCCTATACGACCCTCTGAAAATATGGGTTAGACAGTTAAAGGTTCACAAGATATTCACGGTTTTGAACCGGTAAGTTGACAGTCAAATGTAAAGATTGGAATATTTAATGATCTTCGCAACGTTTACAATGGCGGGTTAATATGACCGGTGTGTGATATCTATAGGTTAACTCTTTCAACAATACTGTGCAGTGAGGTGACGGACGGCTTGGCTAACGGGGTGAGTGGAGTTTGGCAGATTTCCACTATTTCGGTAAGACAGACGCAAGCGGGCCTCTTAGCACTCCTGACTGGTTGCTAGACAAGGATAACCTCTTGCTAGGACACTGTAGAACTACACAGGCCGTAGGATGCTGAGCGTCGCCGCTAGATGGGGAGCTCGAATCGTTGATAGCACTGGTAGAACTACGCAGGCCGTAGAGAGCTGAGCGTCACCGCTAGATGGGGAGCTCGAAGCGTTAGTGGCACTGATAGAACTACGCAGGCCGTAGAGAGCTGAGCGCCACCGCTAGATGGGGAGCTCAAAGCGTTAATAGCACTGATGGAACGACGCAGGCCGTAGGAAGCTGAGCTTCACCGCTAGAAGGGAGCTCGAAGCTTCAATAGCACTGCTGCCAGGATCAGAATGAGGCGGGAACAGCCTTTCTGCTCGTAGCCAAGGGTTCCGTAGAGCTCGATAGCCGAGCACGTGTCCGTTCGGCGCTTGCCGCCCGAGAGTGGAATGAATGGTTTTATTGAGTGGCTGCGCTTATATATGGTGAGGCCGGCCGCGTGCGGACGCGGCGCGGCGAGGAAATCGCCACACCCCTCCTCACGTGATGTCGGCCAAGCCGCCGTGTTTATTAGGTCTAGAAGTTAATTTCCGCGTTTTTACGCTTTTACACTATTGAAAACTGGACATACTTAAACAAAATTTTTATTCAAAATAATTTCCCGTCATTAATAACAACCATTTCCCAGAGTTTGGGTAACTTATGGATTCCATCATAATAAAATTTTCTGGTTTGGCCTCCACCCATTCATCGAGCCATTTTTTGACATCTTGACGATCTTGAAAGCGCTGCTCACAGACCATGCGCCATTGACCGGAAAAGGTGATAATCCGACGGGGGCGATGTCTGGAGAGTACGGCGGGTGCGGTAAGACTTCCCATTTGAACTCTTTTAGCGTATCCTTTACCGTTCGAGCAACATGAGGTCGAGCGTTATCATGAAAGCAATATGGCTTTTTCGTGTCGACTCGCCCATTCTGGTCTCTTTGCTTCGATTTCATGCCGCAATTGCGCTAGTTGATGTTGATAGCGATTCGCAGTAACTGTTTCGCCAGGTTGAAGAAGTTCATAGTACAGTATACCGCGTTGATCCCACCATATGCACAGTAAGACCTTCTTCCCGTGGATGTTTGGTTTTTTGCGGTCGAAGTTGTTGTTTCACCAGGACTAACCCACGATTTTCTTCGCTTCGGGATTGTCGTAGTACACCCACTTTTCATCGCCAGTTATGATGCGGTGTAAAAAGACTTTCTTTGGAATCGGTCCAACAAGATTTGTGAAGTTGTTTTTCTCTGCTCTTTGTTGCGTTCTGAGAGCTCATAGGGATCCATTTTCCTTCCTTTTGAATCTTCCCCATTGCCTTCAATCGAATAGAAATTGCTTTTTGGGTGATGCCGAGAGATGCCGCGAGCTGTTCTTGCGTTTGAGCCGAATCTTGATCCAACAAAGCCTGGAAGTTCTTCGTCTTCGAACTTTTTTGGCTGTCCTGGTCGATCTTTGTCCTTAACGTCAAAATCACCCGATTTGAAACGCTGAAACCATTCTTGGCAGGTTCTTATGGATGGAGCAGCATCCCGTAAGCTTGGGCAAGCATTTGGTGCGCGTCAGTGGCTTTCTTCTTGAGATGAAAAAGGAAAAGGAGAGCTTCCCGCAAATGGCGTTTTCCGGCACAAAAGTTGACATATTCTGAAACTAAAATAATACTTTTTTATAAGGTACGTGAAGCAAGTTATATATCAATAGAAAGCTGATAATACAGTGAGCATTATAACATAAAATTCGTTATATAAAAATAATTTTATTTTTTACAAAATATCAATAACAACAAAAACGCGGAAATTAACTTCTAGACCTAATACATAGAGGATCGATACGTGACGGCGCCCAATGTACTATCGATCGCGCCGACACCACCAACACAATAGACAGCGGGGGAGATCAACCAAGCAAAAATCGAGATGAGGTGAGATCACCGTTCAACCATAACACCGAGCACAGTCGAGAGAGAGGCAGATGATTATGAGGCAGGGATAGAGGTAAGTGGGGATAATATGCGAAACGAAACAGGATATGTGCATAAAAACAATAGAAATGTAAAAGTAGGAATGTCTACAAGAAACACAACGGATATATATGCAAAATGTGGGCTAGGATATCATGACACTTTTCTAAATTCATTTTCGGACGTAAAGTCCGAATATGCCCATCGCAGCTGCCTAGACTCACTCTGAAAGAAGTTATGAGCGTTTTCAAAGCTTCGCGAAAAGGTATCAGGCAACTTTTTAAGTGTTTTGAAAATTTCTCCGGATTTAGCTAAAAACGTGTATGTAGAGGGTAATCTGGGGTGCTGAACACGAACCTGGGGTTTGCTTTTCGAAATTTTAAGGCTTAGTGAAGGTTACGGTAGGAATCATGCCATTAAGGGTGCAAAACCTATCTTAATAATTCTGAAATCGACAAGTGGACATCGATTTCGTATTCAGCACCCCCAGTATCCCGCAAGTAAACTTTGAGAAGAATGTGAGACTTTGAACAAACCGCCGTGGACAGAGATGTTTGTTTAAACTGACATCAGATTCGTGTTGAGCTTACAGAAGAAGCCACATCTGTCGTCACATTCCGGAAATCGTCAAAAGTCGATTTTGCCGTCAAATTTTTGTGCTGGTGGGAAGCTTTGAACAAATTTAGTCGACAAATTTGGAAAACAGACAAATAAACCTCAGTTTAGTGATCAGCACCCGAAATAACTCCCCAGGGCGAGTTTAGAGTCAAATCTTGAGTATTTTTCTGAAACTCTTTCAGAGCCTTGCAATTGGTATAAATAAACGCCCAACCGAAAATCCGAACAAGTCCAAAACGCTGTCAGTCTGCTCAAAGTTCGGAAAATGTGCTTTCACCCAAACTTTGCCTAGGGGGGGTTGTTTTGGGGTAAAGTGCATTTCGATCGGAATGGCCAGTTTGGCTAATAGTAGTTTCTTTGTTACACAGGGATTAGAAAGGTGTTCGACTTCGGCACAGGCCATGGGGTATGCGGAGAAAGTAAGCGCTTGACATGGAGCATCCGTACACCAACTGCTTAGAAAATCACGTGCTTCCGCTTCCCATAATAGTTGAATTTTTTTTTGCACCAGGGAATCGGCGAAATCGTTGCAAACGACACAGAAGGGAAGCGATATCGTCGTGGTAATTTACAGGCGATGGGAAGGCATTTTGATATTGTTTGTGTTGATTGGTGTACCGTCGGCAACGCAGTTTTCTGTACGGGACAGGCTTGAGACTCAAAATGTTAGCCTGATCAAGTAAGAACGAAGGAAAGGGCGCTAAATTGCCTGCTCTTATCGAAGTCTCGGAAGTGTGGTAACCAAGCTCGCACTGAAGGCCACTGAAGAACTCTAGACCCTTGTGTTCATAGAGTATCTCACCTTTCTACCCTATAGCCCGAAAACTCATTCTATTCTTATGTAAAAAGAGCAAATTTGAATTTTTTAGTTAATCTGATTTTTGTCCTGCATCCATTGAGAAGCTCTCTGATGTAGCTCTGTTGAAATATACGATTTCGAAACAGGATATCTATTTAGGAAAGGAAACAGCATTTATCTCAAATGTCCTCCCTGCTGGAGCGTGCTCGTGCCGCTGAGGTTGCCCAAGTGAGTATGATGCTGACTGCTGGTGTGAGTGTTCTGGAGAAGACACGCGATGAAGCTGCCCTCAATCTGGCTGAGGCTGAGGACAACCTGAAACGGTTTGAAGATTTTGTCGATGGCATAGCTCATCCGCTGATCAACACATATCAAATCTTGTTCCGTTCAGGGCCCGAACCCATTCCGATATGGACACGATGCGTCGAAGTGTTGCAGAGTGGAAATGTGCCCACGAGGACTGTGTCTCTGCAATCGCTCAAGCTCGCAATGAGTTCGAGGCTGCATGTGATGCTGTTCGCAAAGGGCAACGAACTCTTGCTCAGCTGACAGATTTGAAGGTGAACAAGGCTTTTTCGGTTGTAAAATTCAGTGGTCGTAGTGATTATTCCATCTGCTCAATATTTCATCTTCTGATGCTCCAAACAGGAATTGTTTTTTTTTTGCATGTCAATCTGGTTATTTTTAGGTTCCTGCCGTCCCGACACTTCCGAAAGTTGTTCGATTGCCTCCTGTTCAAGTGGTACAGCCGTCGACTCCGGCGTGTACTAGCACGGCAACCCCGGTGTGTTCTGTGATTCAGCCGCCTCCCGCTGGAGTCATTGGTCAGCCACGAACGCCACAAAATAGTCGATATCCCTCACATGGTATTCGTTATCAGCCTATCTAGTTGTCTGTTCTCTGTAAATGTTTCTTCATTTCAGTTTCACCACGAGAGAATCCTTCTACGAGTTCGACGGCCACGCATGTTCCGCAGTCGCCTTCCTCGTCTTCCAGATCGGTGTCAGGAACTGTTACCAGTGCGCCGCCTCCTACAGCTCAATTATTCGAGCGTTCTCCGCTGAAACCCCCATTGCCTATTGGTGTGAGACCTGGGCCGGGCCCTACTCCAGCATCACTTCCCCTGGATGACTCAGCTGTAGCTTCTGTAGCAGCGCCAGCTGCTTCTCCATGGTCGTGGTCGACCCCGTTGGGTAATCTTGCTGATATTCGCCCGTTGAGACCGGCTTCAGAACAGGCTCATCCGTTACTCCAACAAACTTCTCACGAACTGTGGCGAAATGGAGCCCCCGCGGACTCTTCACAGGTGCTTTTCCACTTCAAATAACTTTTTTTTCCCTATTTCTTGGTTTCTTATCATTTTTATTGTGAGGAATACCTGCGGCTTTATGAACAAAGGCGGTAAAAGACTTCAAGACCGTACGTATCTGTGCTGCGTCGTTTCATCGGTGCTTATCTCTGAATTGCTAGAGATTACATCTGAGACCACATATGGTCAGGACCCCATGAACGAGACGTTTCTCTCATTCGAAACCTCGCCCACTTTTAAGACTACCCTCACACTTCTGCTACTCTCTCGGTCGAGGCCACACCACATCTGGTACCCTCACCATAAAGCCGTTCTCGCAATAGAAGTCACCCTTGGAGCGGAATGTGTTGACAAGTGTGGTATCCTGAAGTTTGAGCGAATTCGTCGTTACGCCTGACACTAATCAGATGTCGTACTCCGCCGGTGGATTTTGGCCAAACTACCGCATGGCCAGATCAGATCAGCAGAAATATGAATTCTAAACAGTGTGATGCAATCAATTTTCGCCTTAAAAGGTATAATTTGTGTAGGTTTTGTGGTAGAAATGCAATATGATGGGGGGGGGGGAAAGTTCAAGTTCCTCATCTCGGGGGGGGGATGGATCGTGCTATTTTATTGCTTTGCGAAACATATTGTCATTATCATCATTTCGGGAGGCGGCGACGCAGCCTCGATATTTTTGTCATTGAAACCGAGTGGTTCTTTGGCAGAAAACACATTGATAAAAGTGGAGATACAACCGCTCGGCTACTAAGATGGCGAAATATTAGCTGTGTCACGGCTTCCAAAGGCAATTGACAAACCATGCTTAACAAATTTCTAGAACCAATGGTAAATGAACACATACTGAATGAAGTATGATGGAATTCCAGAGTAAAAATGCCCGATCTCTCATGTTCCATCCGTCCTCGAGATCTTATTCAATTTCCCATCCAAGGCCCTTGACATATTTTGTTCCATCAACTTCTCGCATTTTTCTTTAGTCCAGGTACAAATGCTGACTCATTCTCCAGTTCCACGTTCGACTTTCCATAAATCTCGGCATGGTAGTATCTCGTAGTTGTATTCTTGAGCAGTAGACCGAGAATTTTCAGCTTCATTCGGCTAACGTTTCGGCAATCACGCCTTCTTCAGAGCCTGGAAGCCAAAGATACATAAGGAAACTAGCTGTCCAAGCACCATTTCAGAACAAAAGGACTAATTTTACAGAAAACTCACAAAAGTGACACCGTATGGCAATTTGAAATAGCGAACCTTTAGTGTGCAGACTGGACCTTTAACCTTTAGTGTGTCATTCTCCAGTGTTTTTCCAGCCATACTTATTGTTAATGCGTTGATAAAAAGTGTTGTGTAATCCACGTGAGTTGTTCAAGTTCTCCAATACATCGAAGGAATTCGAATTCCTTCCTGGACATAAAGCCAACTCTCATGTACCCGAGTCTATTTTACTTTCGTTATGGCTATATAGCGCTGCAACATGATAAAATGACATTTTGGATATAATTATTTAAATAATTTAAAACAGAATTCAAGTCAATTCCGAGAACAATTCAAAAATATAAGTTGCGTAAATTCGCAGAAGAAAATGTCACAATTGGATTTGAACCCTCGGCAACCGCTCATCACTCTATCTCTCTACCTATTACGCCATGGGTGTTCATGCTCTCCTCTCTTAGCTCTGCGTTGAATTGGAGGAGGTGCGATGGCCGGTAATCTCAGATAATCGCCGCATTCAATGTGTGTCGAGTATGGATTCAACTCGGAGACAAGGCGGTTTCGAGTACAGCCAGGGAACGCGCTGCCAGGGGATCACATGCATCTATTACGTTTCAAGCAACAAGCACGTACCCCAACGATTAAAACCTCCAAAGTGTGTATGATACACTTTCCAAAAGAGGAAAGCATACTACGCACTATTGAGGAGGAACTCCGATGTTGGCAGCGTGGCCGGTTCAATTACCCAAGTTGTGGTACTTGGCCCGCGCTGCCGCTGTAGACCTCGTCCAACCGATGGCGGCCCCAGATGGTTCTCGGCGAGGTAGCGAAGTCGAAAGTCGTCCGCGTAGCATGTCGGTTTGCTGCTAGGACAGCGTCTGACCACCTTGAAGCACGTGCTCCTGCGATTAGATTTTGTAGCAGGTTACGCTGTTATCAAATTTTGCAGATCTTGCTGCTGTTTGGAGCACGTGCCCCTGCGATGGAGCCTTTCGATGGATGTGGTCACTCGAGTTGAATGCAGCGATTTTCCGAGATGTTTCTTGGCTTATAACCCGTTTCTTGGCTTATAACCCTACAAGATCATGGATTCGGCGACGGTAACCTATACTATCTACCGTGTCAGGCATGAACGTTCCCACATGGTATTGCATTTCCATCGTTCAGACCGACGCAAGTTAAACATATCTTGTTGGTACCACAGCACGTATAACTGCCCATTCGCTCCAAGGACCACCCATACTTCTAGGATATGCTGAGTTCGAGCTTTTGCTCGTTTTCATCACTTTTTCTCATGACCGTGACCACATTTTGGGTAGTCCTGAAGCGTCTAAAAGAAAGCATTCGCATGAGTCTTCAAACTCTGTCACCATCGTAGTGGGCTACGCGATTGAGCCTCACCGGTCGCGTGCGGTCGCGCCGCGTGCTCACTTTTGCAAGATAGCGTGCGATAGGAAAAATAATCAGAAGCTGAAGAATATTAGAAATAGCCGCTAAATGCATCCGAGATCCTATCACAGGCTATCCGGCAGAAGCGAGCCGCGATGCGACCGCACGCAGTCGGTAAGGCTTGATCACGTAGCCGTCTAGAAAGTTTACATGTATGGCGTCCACTACCATTTGAAGTTTTTTTTTGTCACAAGCTATTCATGGTTGGACTTCTGGGTGATTCGCATGAGGTGATGAGTCCCTTTCCCGCTTTATCTTTGTCAACGCTTTGAAAGTGTTCCTCACAACAATTATTAAATGCTGTGCTTTATTCTTAAATGTGCTATGTGACATTTTAATTAATTAGTTTTCAGGTGCGCGCACCTCCGGGATACAACATGGGTTGGGGAGGAGTGAACCCAGCGGGCTCTATAGGGCCACAGCAACAAAACATGAACCAGAACAACTCATTCCATAACTGGAGAGGTGGAGCTGGTGGTACACCCGGTCAACCGCAGTACAAGTTCACGTCCGCAGATAAGTATCAGATGCAGTACTACGATAGCTGACTTTCCCGCCGATATGTATCAGATTGTCATACATTCATTTTATAATATAAAAGTAAATTTATTAGTCGCTTATTTTGTTTGGTAGTCGTCGCCGAAGTGCGAGTCCTATGTTGAGTTGAGTTGGGATGCCGCATATATGTTTACAAATGTTTAATAAATTTCCTTCTTAATGCATTGGGTGTTGGTTGTGAAGAGAAAAACAGGCGGTAATAAGGCAAGATACAACAGACGAAATAACGCTCCTCTTGGAGAACATAAAGACCGGTTTGTGAAACGTTTCTGTGAGGCACATCCACATTCCGTCGGGTACGTTAAGTGGAGTCTATGATGCAAAGGTATTTTTGAGGGGTCTACTTGTCCTTTTGGGTGAATGGAACAACGTGGATGAAAACTTGTCTAGTATTCAATCTAGGGATGTTTCAGGGGCCGCGGGATTGGGCAGGTATTATAGTTGTGCTCGAATATTCGCAATCGAATAAATTATTCGATTTTTCATTCGATGATTGACTAATCGAAAAAATCCGATAATCGATTATTATTCGAAATCGACTATCGAAAAAACATATTCGATCATTATTCGAATTCGACTATCGGAAAAACCTCATATTCGATTATTAGTCGAAATCGACTTTCGAAAATACCAGATATTCGATTATTATTCGAAGTCGACTATCGACACCGACAATTATTCGAACACTAGCGAGACAGAGCGAAGTTTTCACTCAGGAAAACTTTAACGTGCGCCGACTTCTTGACGTGGAATAGGTTGTCAAAACGGTGTTGACTGACTTCCGTTTAACCGAAAGTTGCTGTCCGTATGGACTCTCCCAGGAAGAGCAGGCTGCCGGACATTTACAACAGGGCGTGGGGTATGAAAACGGATTCAAACCGGAAAACATTAGAAGCCAGCGGTAGATCATCGGTTGCTACTGGGATAAAAATTGACGACCCCTCCGTCCCTCTTTCCCTTATGTCGCAACCCACTGCCCTTCCTTCCGACTTGTGAAGTTCCCTAGCGATTATTCTTGCATTACCATCTCTGTCATGATAAGGACAAACGCGCTCGCATTTTAGGTTCTGTTTTCCTAGTTGACCAACACCACGCCCTTGCTCTCAATAAATGACATATCGTCGATAACTGGATGGGAGAAAGCCGCGGCGATGCTATTATTGCTTTATCAGGAACTCAGAGAGTCGGGGGGTCCTATTCGGCCACGATAGGCTTTCTATTCGGGTACCTAGTCGAGTTGAAAGAAACTTTTGCAGCAGCACGTGCTGCTCCGAGGAGCACGTGGCCTGTTCGATAAGACTACGGGGCGCAGAGAGACGAAACCCTTGCTGCACCCTCATTTCCCACGCGGCAGCACGTGGCTTGTTCGATAGCACTACGTGGCGCAGCGAGGCAAAACTTTTGCCGCACCCTATTTCCCACGCTAAAGCACGTGGCCCAGACATGCAAACCCTTCTCCAAACCCCCGTTTCCCACGCAGCAGCACGTGGCCTGTTCGACATGAGCACGTGTCGCTGGGGGCGGGCTCCCACACCTTCGATGGGAGCGGGTCTCACCCAACAAGAATACGGTCCAAGTCACGGACCGCAGTAGGGGATCACCCCCACAGCAGTCCGCGACAGGGACATCACCATTCGCCACGGTCGACAGCGAGGGAACTCCCCTCGCTGAGGACCGTGGGGGAGACCCCTTAGCGGTTTAAAAATCGTCCAGAAAGTGACTCGTAGTCACCTTCCAGGAGCGGCCCGAAAGGCGCACTGCGCTCTCTTGTGGATCGAGCCCCTTATATACGTGCTGTGCGGCTGACATGCTCCGGGTCAGTTCTGAAGCGATCGATCAACGTGTTCAATCATGGGCATTGTGGCTCGTTCGTCGTCCAAGCTCATCGTAGTCGAATAGAAAGCGTATCGTGGCCGAGTAAAACGGCTATGATTGGCGGCAGGTGTTTCTCACTTGGACGACGATTAGGCCACGTGGCGCAAGGAAATTACGTGGCCATATCGTCGTCCAACCGCTTTGTAGTCGAGTCCAAAGCCAATCGTGGCCGAATAGAACCCCCGACTCCCTGAGAAAGTAGAAGGGCTGTTTCCAAGAAAACACAGTGGTAGAAGTTGAGAAACAACCGCTCCTCTCCCAAGATAGCGAAATATTAGCTACAACGCGGTTACCTGGAGATAGGATACAAACCATATGTTGTGTGTATGTGTGTGTGTGTATGCATGTGTGTATGTGTGTGTCTATGTGTGTGTATGTGTGTATGCATGTGTATGTGAGTGTCCATGTGTGTATATGCGTGTGTGTATGCGTGTGTATGTTTGTGTACTTGTGTATGTGTGTGTATGCGTGTGTATGTGTGTGTGTGTATGCGTGTGTATGTGTGTGTGTGTATGTTTGTGTATTTGTGTATGTGTGTGTATGTGTGTATGCGTGTGTATGTGTATGCGTGTGTATGTGTGTATGCGTGTGTATGTGTGTGTATGCGTGTGTGTATGTGTGTATGCGTGTGTATGTGTGTGTATGTGCGTGTGTATGTGTGTGTATGCGTGTGTATGTGCGTGTTTGTGTGTGTGTGTGTCCCGCGGATCTTTGGAATGGCTGAACAGGACTGTTATGAAATGGTACCAACGTTTAGTTGGGTACGACATACAACGATTACCAAAAAATTAGAAAAAATTAGCCTGAATCCCCTCTTGCGCTCCACGGGGCACCCTTGTTGGTCGTGTTGCGCACTTTTGGCCGTGGGTCATGAAAACCTCAATGAGTGCTAGAAGGGCTACGCTGAAATCGAAGCGACAGGTCTCCAGTCGTATAGTTAGTGTACGAAACGCCTACAGAATCGCTAGGGTTCGGGAGTGTGCAGTGTGACATCGATTTGTTGGGGGTAAGTTTGACCCGATAGGTGTGCGACTCTGATGCCTGGTGGTGTGTGGCTAATGAGGAGGAGGGTGCCCCAGTTACTCAGGTGGTTCAGTGGCTATATGAGTTATCAATCGTAAATGGAGAAAAACTGGGAGATTTCTCACCTCTACTCCTCTCGCAGTCCAATAATCACGGAGTCGATGGAGTGGGACTGCCACTTGTTGGTCAGTCTAGATACAACGATTACACCAGCGGACTGTCCGACCCACACCAACAAAATACCACCAGGATATTCGCACAGAATAAACACACAAAGGGGTGACGACTGAAAAGATGGTCCGAATCGTGGAAATGTCAGGGTAACTAGAGGGCCGGATCGATCGCCCAATATCTCCGATGGGTCCTTTCCCCGGAAGTGACACAATCGAACCTTGACGACCAAATCCCACACCGGGGGCAATTATTGCCTACGCCAGGTGTATCCGTCGCACCATCCGTGCTACCAATTCAAATCACCTCCACGGGTGATGCAATCGACAAAAAAACAGAAACGGGTCGGTGCGGAGGAAAAAAGCACCCGACCCTAGATAGAAACCAGAAGTACCGGGTTGTCGATCAGGGGCCCCTTCCCCTCTCGCTACTCCCCCCAGAAAGTTCGGCGCGCCGCGACCGCGACGCCAATGGCCGTGGGGCGCGCTTCCTTTCGCCGGCAATCACCCCCCTCACCCTTCATTCTTTTTATGGTTTTCCCCTTTCTTCGTTTGAGTCACGGTTCGCCGTGACAGTCCCGGCCGCGGTTGACTTGACCGGAGATGACTTAGACGACAAATCTGGGTCGGGGAAAGAAAATCGTGAGCATGAAAAAAAATATCATCCTCACTTCAACAAAAATCGCGGTCCTTCACTTCCACGATAAAACAATTTCCAATAACCATAAATCATACCATAGAATCACTGTAGTAACATCAACAGGAACAAAGGGTTAGATGTGGGGGATTACATGTATGTACAAGGAGGAGTACGCCTTGGCGCACTTTTTAGTGCTGAGCCGGGAGAGCTGCCTCAGCGGCTCTCCTGATTGTCGCCTCCAGCTTGACTCTCTCTTCCGGGAGTCCGCATAGCGACGAATGACGCGAGATTCCACCACAATAGAAACACTCGACGGCCATGTAGCATTCTTCAGTATCTGGATGCGAACAGCATTTCAAGCAGGTTCCTCCTTTCTTCATGAAACACCTGCGATCCGCGACTCGATTGATGACGGGGCACGCATCCATCATGTGCCGTCCTCTCTGCCCACAAAAATCACACGTCAAGGGCCTCCCGTTACTGTCGCAAACCGTCCTGTCTGCGTTGCCGATGATCCTCGCCGGGCATGGAGCTAGGTTGCTCAGTTTGAATCTTGCCTGCTCTCCTTTTTCCATCAGGTCCTGGAAGGCCTTGCTCCTGGGTGGAGGCGGCCTCATGGGCGGCGGCATCATGGGTGGCTGCATCCGTGGCTGAGGCATTATTGGCGGCGGCATCCTGGGCTGCATCATCATGGGTGGTGGCACTCTGGGCTGGTCCCGATTTACTAACACTCGACCACCTCTCATATCACGAGCTGGAGAACGTCGACTGCCACGAGGTGATGGAGATTTCGTCCTTTGTCGTGCCAGTCTCTTCGGAGAGGGTGAGCGATGAAACTTTCGACCAGATCTGTGCGGCGAATTCGACCTCTTGCGGTCGCGGGAGGTCTTTCCAGGAGACGGGTTTAGGCCACGCCTGTGTCCGGTCCTCTTTGGTGACGGTGCCCGAGGCTTCTCTGCCTTCGGCGAAGGCGACCTCGCCCCCCCCCCCCTCGACGGCTTTCCTGCATCCGTCGTGATTGTGATTGTTGGGATTCCTGATTCCGTTGTTGTCAGTTTTCGAACGTTTTCCTTTGGCCTTTGGGTCGTCACTATGCTTAGCAGATTTTCCAATTTTTCATCCAGCCTTTGAAAATTGTCCTCCATGTCGGACCTCATCTTCTCCATCCTTTTGACCTGGCGTCCGTCTAATGCCTTTATCTCTCTCCACAGCTGGCTCTTGAAGTTATTGAAATCGTCCCGGCTGGGGGGTTTTATCTCATCTAACTCTCCCACGGCACATACAGGACCTCCTACTTCCGCCACGAGTTGCACTTCTTCCAGCTTCTTCATCAGATTTCCATAACCTTTTCCAAGTCCGGATGAGAAGCCTTTGCATGTTTTGTCGATTTCTTCAAAGAACCTTTCACATATTTCATCTCGCAATTGTGTGAGGGTTTCGACCGGCTTGGGATCCTCGTTCGCGACGGCTGCCTTTAATGTGCTTTCCCTCTCCACGGGTTCCCTTTCGCCAGCTTCATTTTCCTCGGCTCTTCCGCCGGCTTCTCCTGCCTGGTTATCGTCGGCCTGGTCGTCCATTGCCTGATCGGTCAGCTCTCCGACATCGTAATCAAGGAGGTCCTCTTCTCCCGACGTCACGTCACGTTCCTTCGACATGATTCTGAGAATACACAGTTTATGTCTCAACGGTACATCACGCTTTTGTGGTATTGTTTTAGTTTGTTGTTTGTTTTCCCTTTCGCCTATCGCATATACCGAGATGATCTCATCTTCATCCCGTATCTCTCGTGGATAGTTGCGAATGGGTCTTAGGTTATATCGTGTTGTTTGAGCCTATCAACGCTTTGGTCACTCACTTTGTAGACGGGACAAAGTACGCCCCCCTCCGTAAAATTTCTGTTTTTCAAAATTCTGAAAGAGGACAGGATCTCCGTGAAATTCTCTGCCAACTGATACCTGACATCCCTCCCATAACCTCAAAGTTACGGAGAAAATCGTCTTAAAACCAGTTTTCTTGTTGTCAAATATCGTTGTACGGAACCTCGCCTTCGGCTCAAACGGGACAACGCAGGTTTCTTTTCTAGAAAGACAAATCTGAGGTTCGAAAGCTATAATTTTCATCCTGAGCCTATAATCTACTGTGCTTCTCTGGGCCAAATTCCGGTCCGCAATTGCGTCTCGACACGCTTTGCGGCCGCGCGCATTCGAGTCGGAAGAGTTTACAGGAGCGCAGCCGCCGATCTGTTGACTCTAGGTGGGTTTTAGAAACTGGAAAGTGCACGAAATTGGAGAAAACTGTATAAAAATCCATATCAAGTCGGCTTTGGCGCTGGAAACTCGACTGACTCCAACGCGTGAGGTCGCAAAGCGTGTCGAGACGCAATTGCAGACCGGAATTTGGCCCCGATAAGCACAGTACCAAGTGCGGTATGGTCACCCTGAAACTTTTGTGAACCGGCGACCGATTCTCGTTTTTCATATTCTTAGTGAAGCTAACAATGAGGGTAACGTACCAGAATTTCCTCTCATAGCACTATTTTTATCGAAAGAAACAACTGCCTGAAGTCACGGCAGGGTGAAGCGGATATATTATTTTGCCACCACTGCTACTGCTCACTGAAAGAACTTCCCTTGATTGCGATTCAGAAACCTGCTTTCTGTTTTCAAACTTTGTATCGTATAGGTTTGGTCATTTCGTCCTGGCGCGGCCTCTGGCCTTGAAGGATTTTCGTGTCCAACGCAGTGGTCGCCAGGCACCATAATTTCAGTCTACGGCAACGGAAAAGGCTGTGGTGCGGTTACGTATTCACATTGACACATTCACGACTATGCCTAATTGTTGGTGACGTTCGAACCGCGTGCAATATAGCGTTATCGTAGAGCGTGTCCCACCAGTGGGACACGTGAGCTCGAATGGCACGCCGCCGAAAATCGATTTTCGTTTCTCATGTTTCTAGTGAAGCTATCAATGAAGTAGACATAGTACCGAAATTTCCGCTCTTACCACTCTTTCTATCAGAAAAAACAACTGCCTGAAGTCACGGCAGGATCCATCGGATATACCACTGCTCCGCACTCAAAGGAGTTCCTTTAAATGCCAATCAGAAAGCTATCATCTGTTTTCAAATTTTGTATCGTTTAGATTTACTCATGGTTGGTAAAAATTGCATTGAAGAAAACCGATGTTTCGGGGTCATGGTACTCAGGCGAACCATCGCTCCGAGCGGACCGGCTCCTCCCAATTAGGACGTCATCGCCCGGACAGCGGCCGAGGGGCCATCTGACACCGCGGTCCCTGTCCGGTGCCAGTTCGCCCCTCGACCGCTGTCCGGTCGCTCTCGGGGCGACAGCAGTGCGAGCAGTGTTAGCCAGAGCGTCACTTTGTACACTGAAATCACGGACCCAGCATAGAATCCCACTGCCAATTGTAGTACTTACGCTTTCTAAAGCTTCAGCTATCCTCCGTCTTTATCCTCCGTGACCGAATCTCCGCGTTGTAGATTGTGGGCGGGGTTAGTGGTGCGTGCAGCATTGTGAAGAGGTAGAGAGCGTTTTATGGGAAACTTGCACGGAAAACGAGTAGCGATTAATGCGGAGCGTGTGCCGCGTCACTGAAAATGGCAAACGCTTCATGAGAAGCGTGCTACACGTCATGGAAAATGAGTCGCGCTTTACGAGAAGCGTGCGACGCGTCATGAAAATGGGTCCCGCATTATTAGAAGCGTGAACCGCGTCATGGAAACTGAGTCACGCATCATATGAAGCGTGAGCCGCACCATACAATATGAGTCGCACCATATGAGAAGCGTGCGTCGCGTGATGGAAAATGAGTCGCGCATCATGACAAGCGTGCGTCATGGAAAATGAGTCGCGCATTATGAGGAGCGTGCGTCGCGCGATGGAAAATGAGTCGCGCACCATGAGAAGCGTGAGCCGCGTCGTGGAAAATGAGTCGCGCACTACGAGAAGCTTGCGCGGCGTCGTAGAATATGAGTATCGCTCCATAGACAGCTTTATGGCCATGCGGAGCGTTCTTCGCCCATCTCGATCAATAGCCGAATTTGTAAGTTTTATTCACGCTCACACAAGTTTCGAGAAGGACACATTTTGATAGAAGCTCGACACGCACAGCATACCGAAACCCAAGTACTGCTATTTCACCCACTTCCTACTCGCAAAGTTAGTTCTCAACTGCGTTGGGTAATCTTATCATCTAGGGTCGCATGGTCTAAGTATTCTGGTAAGAATACTTTGAGAAATTCCAGTGTGCGTTAGGCATTAGGCTAACGATGGCATTGATAATATTAGTGACAGCCGCTTCTGCTGCGCTGCCCCCACCCGCAGTAGTGTCTGTCACTAATATTATCAATACCATCGACTCGTGTCGTCCTCGGGAACGTTGCATGCGCAGGATCCCTGTCCACTCGTCTTGTGTTTCTATCTAATGATACCTTTCAACTGGTCCGAAGCCTGTCTTTTTGCAAAGTATGTGCTATAATTCAGGTATAATCTTTAGTACTGCGTGTATGTTTTAACTTTGAGGTTAACCACCAAGTTCTGCCATAGTTGACAGAATATATGAGCCACCTTAGAACTAGATGATGGCTTTTGCAAAATTTTTCGACGAAGCGTAATTAATAATTTGTGAAGGATTTTTTGATTTTGCAGCTTCGGCGTTTTCTGGTTTATGCGAGAAGTTTAGGCCTCGAAGCTCCAAAGTTATGTGTGATGGCTAAGTCCTTAATCATTAGTGTTTTCCGTCAGTAATCGATCTTTTTTTATGAAAATTCGATTCTCGCCCTTTTCATCGATTTTCAAAATAGCGACCAATAATTGACGAAAAATACTATCGACTAGGAACCTAGCCGTTATAACGTCGGCATGAATCCTAACGATACTTTATGTTCCCCATTGAAGGTTGGCGCGAACTCGGTGCCATAAGCTATAACATAGGTGCACCGAGTTTGCGCCCACCTTCAATGGGGAACATAAAGTATCGTTAGGATTCGTGCCGACGTTGTACCGGCTAAGTTTCTAATCGATAGTATTTTTTTTTTGGTGAATTACTGATCATTATTTTGAAAATCTATGAAAAAGGCGAGAATCGAATTTTCAAAAAAACGATCGATATACTATTGATTAAGGACTTGGTCATAATACTTAACTTTGAAGCTTTGAGGCCTAAAGCTCTCGGGTAAGTCAGGGAAGACTGAAGATGTAGAATCACAAAATCAGCTGAAAATCATTAATTACGCTCTGTTTAAAATTTTCGCAAACGCTATCATCTAGTTCTAATGTGGCTCAGATATTCTGTCAACTATGACAGGTTTAGTGGTTTACCTCAAAGTAAATACATACACGCAGTACTAAAGATTATAACTGAATTATTTTGCGAAAAAACAGGCTTCGGACCAGTTGAAAGGTTTCATTACATAGAAACACAAGACGAGTAGACAGGGATCCTGCGCATGCAACGTGCCCGAGGACGACACGAGTCGATGGTATTGATAATATTAGTGACAGCTACTGCTGCGGGTGGGGGCAGCGCAGCAGTAGCGGCTGTCACTAATATTATCAATGCCATCGTTAGCCTAAAGCCTAACGCACACTGGAATTTCTCAAAATATTCTACCAGAATACTTAGACCATGCGACCCTAGATGAGAAGATTACTCAACGCGAGATTGGAACATTACTGAGAACTGACTTTGCGAGCAGGAAGTGGGGAAAATAGCAGTACTTGGGTTCCGGTATGCTGTGCATGTCGGGCTCCTTTCTAAACGTGTCCTTCTCGAAACTTGTGTGAGCATGAATGACACTTACAAATTAGGCGATTGATCGAGATGGGCGAAGAACGCTCCGCATGGCCATAAAGCTGTCTATGGAGCGATTCTCTTTTTCTATAACGCGGCGCACGCCTCTCGTGGTGCGCGACTCATTTTCCATAACGCGGCTCACGCTTCTCATGGTGCGCGACTCATTTTCCATCGCGCGACGCACGCTCCTCATAATGCGCGACTCATTTTCCATGACGCGGCTCACGCTTGTCATGGTGCGCGATTCATTTTCCATCATGCGACGCACGCTTCATACTCGCTTCGACTTGTTCGAATTGCCAAGCTGGTATTTTTCGTCCACTGACCACACCTCAAACTTGGGTAATTGAGCTGTATTCCATATATGTACAATAGATGGCATAAATAGAGAGAGGTTGGCTAACGCCAGAGAGGAGAAGAAGAAGAAGCTGACCTCTGCCTTTGTCAGCGGTCTTTTATAGAGTGAGCCTGGAGCGGAGTATGTGCATTCTCACTGATGCTGACATTTGATAAACCGTAGATGTTGTAGTTAACAACCGAGATCAGCTACCAGATAAGACAAAAGAAGCCTACACCGATGATTCATGAATCAAATGAATATGAGTATAAATGATTATATAACAGGAATGAGCTACAATAAATGTGCCAGTATAAATGTGTGGATAAATGAGTACAATCGAGTTTAACCGGGTGAGTAAAATATAGTAAAATAAGTGAATCGCAACAGAAAAGGAATAGAGCGGAATCTCTATACTCTGGCCGGCTCAAAGATGAGATCATAATCAAGGCAAACAAGTACAGATCAGGCATCAAGCTTGAGATTCCAGCAAGGCAACTCAGAGATCACTGGGTGACGAGGTTGCGCGATGGCGAATACGCTCACGATGGCGCTCTCGCTGAGCATTCATTTGTCCGCTCTCTTCGTGGCGATCGCTCTTGTCCCTCGCAGCACTCCTCGACTGTCTGCCCTCCTCGTGGCGCTCCTCCTTGCCTCTCGCTGTGGTCCTTGACTGTCTGCTGTCCTCCTAGCGGTCCCTGTCGGCCCGTGTTCGATTCGGTGACTCTGTGCTGAGCTGCGCAGAGCTTCCTTGCGTGACTCGTCGCAGTCGTGCCCGAAGTGACGCTAGCTCACGCTCGACCTGGACTTTCCTGGCGTGCAGCTGCGCCTTTTTTCTCAGTCGTCGATGCTCCTCCGATTCCTCACCGACTTCATTGGCCTCTTTGAGGATCTTTTTGATTCCTTCGGTTTCCTCCGAGATTTTTTTGAGCTCCTCCTGTGTGGCCTGGATTTGGCTAGTGAGTTGCTCCTCATCACTCCTTCAGGGAGTGAGTTCCGCCACGCGAGGAAGTTGCTCAGCCATACGCGAAAATAGTCCTTTTTCGAGTGTATCGAAGCGGTTTCGCAGAAGGTTGTTGACGTCGAACACGATCCTGTGAATGTCGTACATCGGAATTGCTTCGCGTAGTTGTTTTAACTCTCGCTGAACGCCCTCCAACTTCGAGTCGTCGCAGTTCGTGGTTCCTGCAGTTTCGGTGTTGTCCTTACTGCGTCCTCGACCGCCATCAGCTTTTCCAGAACTGCATCCAAAACTGGTGCCACTTTCATGAGGTGTCCTCCGGTAGTCGAGTGCTGGATATCGGCTACAGCAGCCTTGATTTTCTTGAGCGTTGCTGTCGTCCTCTCGTGATTTTTCTTCATCTTGTTCTCGAGCTGCTCAAGGCGCTCCAGTACTTCCGAAGACGATACCGTTGCGGGTGCGAAGTCGTCGGCCTTGCTCGCAGCGATCTGCAGAATTTCGCTGCCTTCTTGGAGGAGGTCCTTCAGCAGCGTTCCGGATGCCCGCGATCGTTTGGTAGGCGGTACGTCTTGGTTGTCCTCTGATGTTGTTTCAGTCGATGAGCGTTTCCGCAGCTTTATCGATTGCACACTCCGTGGCTTTGTGTCTCCTTTCGCTGATGAAGTTGGTCCGGCTGTGGCTGAGGGTAGCGTCGGAGGCTGCGGTCTCGTGGCTGGAGTCAGCGTCGCTGCAGTGATCGGCTTAGGCGGCACCATGGGTTTCTGGCCTTTGTCGGTTGTGGTTGAGCCAGTAGTAGTAGACGAGTCCATAGCTAAAATAAAGATATGATGATGATAATCTTGTTCACTACAACACAAGTGGATATACATGCTGCATGCTACATAAGGATATCGTGCTGGTTCTCATGCTCTCAGATGAGCTTCTTTGCAGCTGAACCTCTTTGACGTGAGCGAAGAACCAGTCTTAGAAGTGTCGACGCGGTCCAGATTACGGCAGCTGTAAAGGCGTGTAGCAGTCTGAACAGCATCCTGAGAAGCCCTAGTAGCATGTTGAATCCGCATGTTCAGAAGAAGAGGTATCTCGCGACTAGTAAAAGGATGAAGCAGAGTGCAACTACAATGACCGTCTTGTACCACGCAAGGATGATGTATGCGATGTGAAGGAAGTCTGGAAAGACGATCTCGTCGTACACGTTGCTCTCTCCTTTGAGGATTCTTGTCGCTGATCCATGGATTGTCCGTGTCCACTGCAGAATTCCTGTAAGTTCGAATGATGTAGTCGTTGAACCGCATAAAACTTCGCAAGTTTTCCGAATTCTCGCGGTCTTTGCGCTTGAGAAAAGTGTTGAAGGTGCTACTTGGTTTTGACATAGAACTGTGAAGAATCGGTGGTCACACCGTATTGTCGCCAATGTCGTCTCTCCGTCCGTAGAACAACAGATGTTCGCGCTCGCTCCTTGAATACAGTGATAGCATCCTTGAACAGCTGCATCTTTCACTCGGCACACTGCTTCCGTCACCTTTGCAATCGTTTTGTCGATTTTGCCCTTCAGGTGTACTAAGAGCTCCGCTGTAGTGAAGGAAGGAATGAATGCTGAAACTGATGTTGAGTCATGATCCGCCGGTTTGAACGTCAGCCATGGTCGTCGTGCTGGTAGTCTGTTCTCCACTTCTTTCTCGAAGATTTCCGTGATGTTGATATCCCTACAGACGCAGTTTACCTTGGATTCCGCTGGTTCGCGGATGCAGTTTGAAATGGCTGAACAGTCCAGTGTTCGTGCTGCGTCTTCCGACTCGCGCACGATTTTGAGCGACTCTCCTTGTCTTCACAGAACGAGGTGTGATCCGTCCGTGATGAAAGCAGAAGATAGCTCTGGCGTTGGGGGCATCGTTACTGCGCTGAGCGTTATCCTCATTCCATGGATGCTGAACGGAATTGTTGGTCTCAAAGCGATGACTCTTCTTTTCGTGTCCTGTCTACTGTTAGATGTGGTTGTCACCCCCACTTCAACGTGTTGCTTCCATTGATGACATTTGAACATCTCGTATACCTTGTCGTCCGAAGGCACGTTGAAAATTCTGTAGAACAAGCAACCGCTGCTGAGGTAAAAACACCCGCAGCCTGGACCGCCACTGCTCTCCACGCATCTTGTGATTCCTGGGTATCAATTGCCTCGATCGAGTTCCGGAATCATTGTTGACGCGTTGATTGATGCACATTTGTCGTCCGCGCATGATAATGAATGTGCACAACGTTTCGAATCGATGACTTGTTGAGCCGTGTCTCTTGTGAAAGCGATGTCGTCCTTAACACAAGTCAAATGTAGTCCTTTCCACTGGATTTAAAGCGCTTTCACCAAAGTCTGTCTGCTGAGAAGGCGGATGCAGGCTTCTAGCTCAGAGCTGTTGAGCTTGAAGATCTCCACGGTCTCTAACATGCATTGCTTCGACCCAGTAGGTGAAAAAGAACAAATCGTGGTCTGCTGGGTAAGGACGTCGATATTTTTGCAAGCGTCTGCAGTAACGAGCAGAAATACAAATGTGAGTGCGGCGATCAGAGGTGCTTGAAGTAGCTCCTCAACATCTCGCCTACGGCGTTGAACTGGTCCTCTCCATTTCGTCCATATCTTCCGCACAATCCTTCCTGTACCTCGAAGGCAACACCACATGATCCTGCTCGTAATTCTGCATGGTTTTCCTAGCACAATTAGCACGTAGCATAGTAGGTATACCAAAGCTACGCATTCATAGAGAAGTATTGCGCTGGCCACTATCGCTGTTCGTGGGGAACATTCCGAAATGAAGATGTTGGCTGTACAGAACCAGCATCGTACGTTTTCACAGAAGGATGTTGTCGGGCACGTTGTTTCGAGTAGTGTCATTCGATTTCCGTCGGAAAATTTCCACTGTACGTGGCGTTGATGAAGCTTCACTTCGGGAGAAAACAGAACCGTTTCGGTCTCCTCCGGATTCTGCTTTACCTGGCAGTGATCTTCTGCACACAACTCGTAGCGATGAATGTGTCGTGAGCCTAACTGTACTCCTCCTGGAATGCATCGCATCTGTCCTTGTGCGTAACTGCTAGTAGTGGTGGATAGCGCCATTGCTATTCCTGGAAAAAGTGCGGTTGTCAACAAAAGTAATAGCGTAGTTATCGCACTGCTCGCGAGCTTCGCACTCGTTCGCCCTGCCGTTTGAGGATTTTCCTGGTGCCGTGCGCGTGGGCAAGAGTTGTAGCGCTGAAGTTTTTGATCCTCGTCCACTGTGGGTATATGTTTGTCCCCGGTCGGTCCCTCGACATCCGTTTCGACGCTCCCATGCGTCTCTGATTCTCCTAGCTCAGGTGGGATGAGCAGGTTGATCGGTCGGCGCACGGTGCATTCATTGGGCAGGCGAATCTCTGCTTCACGAATTACGTCTTTCCCTGAGAAGTGTAGCTTGGTAATTTGTCCTATTCTCCATGCGTTGCGTGTCATCACTGCTTCAGCTATCAGCACTACAGTGCCCACACGCGGGAGATTGGCAGTGCTGCGTTCATGTCAATTTGAAGCTTGTGTGCTTCTCGAAGGCTCGTGAGATACTGTTGACTCCAGGTGGTCCAGAAGCGTTCCGTGAGTTGGTGACTCGATCTGCGTGCGCGTTCTGCTTGTTGTCGAGTCCTGAGTAGTGCTGCTTCGTCCAAAGGGAGGTAGCTAGCGTTGTCTTTTTTCCACTTCCAATGAATTCAAACGGATAAGTGATGACCATGTCTTGCTGAATGAAGTCCACTGCGCGAAGTGTCGGCGTTTCCTCCCATTTCTCTTCTTGGTAAGTCAATGGTCTGAAGTTCAAGCTGCCTTCGATCTCTACCAAAACTGTGTCCAGTTCCTCCTGCGTTGGAGTTGTTCTTTGCATGACTTTTTAGAGGCTTTGTTTGACGGACTTGATCGGACGCTCGTAAAGGGATCCCTGCCACGCAGCGTACGGCGGGCGCGATTGTCTTCCAAACGATTCCCCTCGTAGCCATATTTTGTGCAATTGAGACATCCTCCGTTACAGGAAATACTGCTTCGCGAAGGATCTGCTCTCCAAGCAGAAATGTTTGTCCATTATCCGGGGTGATGCTTGCGGAAATATCTCGTCTCGCGAAGAATCGTCGCAGCGCCAGCAGTAGGTGGTATGTAGTCATGTCCGGCACTAGTTCGATGTGCAGCAACCTCGTCGTGGCACAGGTGATGATAATCCCATAGACCTTCACTTTCTCTTCGTTGCGCTTAGCAGACAGCGGTCCGAGGTAGTTTATGCCGACTTGTTCGAATGGTCGCGATTTCGGTACTCGTCGTTCCGGTAAATCGTCTATTTCCGGGTACCTGTAAGGGAGATTGTTCATTTTCTGGCATTCTACACAGCGGCGCATAACTGTCCGTACCATTTGCCTGAGTTTCGGGATCCAGAATCGTTCCCTCGCTATTGCCATTGTCTGCGCTGTTCCACAATGCAGCCCTGAATGCGCTTGTTCCACTATGAGCCGAACAAAAGTCGTCTTAGTGGCAATCAGTTGGGTAGGTAGGGTTGGCGAACATTGAAGGAAAGATCTGCCTTTTCTAGGCGGCCTTGACACCGTAGGATTCCATTTTCGTCTTCCTTGACTTCAAACTGCTTCAGTGCAGTCAGTCTTGTTGATGGCAAGTGGACCTTCTGGTGAATTTGAACAAGCACCCGTAGTGCCATCTCGTATTCCATAGCCGTGACATATTGCTTCGATTCCATGAAGCGTAGCTCTGGAATTTCGCTCTCGATGCGCTGTCCAAGTTGTTAGTTCACTCTTGTGACAAGTGATTTGACGAATCTCAGTGCGTACGCAACTACTCTTTCACTGGAGCTCAAGTTGTTGTGTCGTCTCCAGTCAAGCAGTTCGCATGATGTGTCGCTCACTTGTGCTGTCAGGATTGTCGTGTTGTCCGATTCGTCTTCGTATGTCGGCAAGCTGAACAGTCGACATTCCTTGAGCCATTCTTCGACGGGTCGCCGAATGAAGATGGGTCCCTTCCACCATTCGCGGTTCTCAAACCTTTCCTTGCTGAGTCCCCTCGTCGTTCAGTCCGCTGGATTGTTAGTCGTGTTCACGTATCCGAACTGGACTGGTACTTGGAGTTCGGCAACGAATTTCCTGATCTTGTGTACTCGGTTTCTGACTAAAACTCCTGCTGACTTCTCCCCCGGGTACGCCGCGATCCAACTGAGAGCTATCTCGGAGTCGGAAAGGATGACGATGTCGTTTATTGTCTCGCGGCTTTGCATGACCTGATGAGTCGAATGCGCCAGTCATACTGCCATGGTCAGCGCGTTCAGCTCAAGCTTCGGTATCGTCGGAGTTTCTATCCTAATGGAAGCTTGGACTTTCCAACCAGCAAATGTGCTTCTGATTTGATAGTGATGTGGGCGCATGCTGCCATTCCAGCCTTGCTTGCGTCTGAGAATACCACTAGGCCGCGCGTGTGTCGATTTGGGCTACCATTCTAGGTATCTGACACTGAAATCCGTTCAAATTGTGAGCGATTTCTTTCCGAAGTTCTTGGTCCTCTCGTGACAGGCTTGTCCCAGTCGTAGCCCGTTCTCCACTGTTGCTGCAGTAATGGTTTACCATGCAGCGTAATCGGAGTGAGCCATCCGAGTGGGTCGTACAGCGCGGCTACCTGCTCAGAAATGGTGCGCTTGGCAATCTTCTCTTTTCGTGGATAACTGCAAGACAGAAAAAAACTTGCCTTCGTTAGAGTCCCACAGAACTCCGAGCACTTTCTGAACAGGATTTGCGCTCAAGTCCTTGTCAGCGGTTTGTCGCTGACAAGGACTGAAGACGAACTCCTTAAGGTTCATCTTCATGTCCTCAAAGAAAAGCTTGGATTCCTTGTACCAATGAAGCGCGTCCGCTCTCGATTTCGATGTCACCACAACGTTGTCCACGTAGGTTTTGTTGCCAAGTTCGCTTGCAATTTGCGGATTGGTCGAGTAGTGCTCAAGATGGTATTTCATCGTTCCTGCGAGTAGAAATGGTGAGCAAATCAATCCAAATGTCACACGGCTGAATCGGTAGACGATGATGTTGCTCTGGATGACCGACTGTGTTGGATCTCTCAACCACAGAAACCGAGTGGCGTCTCTGTCCTGAGGCTGAAGTCGGACCTGCAGAAAGCTTTCTCGACGTCGCTTGTTACGGCGATGCTTCCTATCTTGAATCGTAGGAATATGTCCCAAAGCTTGGAGAGCATAACTGGTCCTCTGTGCAGCACGTCGTTGAGTGATGGAGAGTCCTTCATATTAGCCGATGCGTCAAATACCACTCTTATTTAGTCGTGTTCTTGTGTCGGGTGATAACCGCTTGATGAGCGAGATGGTGCACGACATCGCCCTCAGGGGTTTTCGTCTCGTCGACTTCCTCGATAATCCCTTAATCGAGTTGGGTGTGGATGGTTTCCTGATACTGCTGGAGTATCGCCGGGTTGTTTACCATCTTTGCCATCGTTGTCTGTAGACGGCGCACGGCGAGGCCTTTGTTTTCTGGAAGTTGCGCGGCCTCTTTTTCCATGGGAATTGCACGTAGAAGCCGTCCACCTTTCTCTCCACTGTTTGTTCAAACGCTTTCCAAACAGCAGCATCCGTCAATCGCCGCTCCTCGGCGCTTGGTCCCACGAATTCTCCAACTCCCGACGATTCGAATGTGCAGAAGTCTTCCCATGACTGCGTGCCTTCGTCGGGTGTCGATAATGCGCCGGCAATGTGCACAGCGGCTATGTGAATTCCTTCGTCGTTCTTCGTATGGTTATTGTTGTATCCCGCAACCAAATAACCTAACTTCGAAGGTATTAGTCGCAATCCTGACAATAGGATGTGTTGTGTGGCCAATCCGTTTGCTGAGTAGCGAGAAAAGATCGGCGCATCCAAGTAGAGTTTGTGGGTGGATTGTGTCTATAACAGGCGTGAATGAGAGCTGAAGATCGTTGTCACATAGGAAGCGCTTATCTTCGATGTATAGGCTGTTCCGCTGTAGCGATTCCGGGTGCTTGTCTATCCTAGTCACCGTGAATTTGTGAGGGGCTCCGTTCGCGTCCCACATCTGCAACACGGTAACTCCGCAGTCCTTCACCATTGGCTTCTGGGAGCCGAACGTGGTGATGGTTAATTTCTCTGAAGCGGCCGATACGTCGAGACATTCTGTTCCCGGTGCATTTGCCGTAATGAATGTCTCATGCTAGTTCCACAGGGATGAAATTTTGAACGAACTTTCACGATGGCCTAACTCTGGACCTCAAACCTCTGACGACATCCCGCTTAGTTTCATCAAAAGCGTCTCCAATGAGATTTCTGTTCCCTTAGAACACATTTTTAATCTAAGTTTTATGACGGCTGAAGTTCCTCTGAAATGGAAGCACTCATTAGTTACTCCAATTCCAAAAAAGCCCCCGTTCACTAACCCGTCCAACTTCAGACCCATCAGTATTACATCTATTTTCTCGCGCCTTTTTGAAAAAATTCTCAAAAAAACGGATAGTTGCACATCTCGACGATAACCATACTATCTCCCCTCTTCAGCATGGGTTTCAGAAGGGCAAGTCCACGGTGACGGCAATGATAGAAGCGTTGAACAACTGGACAGCTCTCATCGATCAAGGAAAAAATGTGGACGTTGTTTATTTTGACTTCACCAAGGCTTTCGATAAGGTTCCCCATGATAAATTGTTGCAAAAACTTTCACTTGTTGGTATTCATCCGCGAATTGTCTCATGGATTCCGTCATTTTTGACTGATAGGACGTTTTCTGTCCGCGTTAACTCGTCCTTTTCGAGTCCGCGACCCGTTCATAGCGGAGTCCCCCAGGGAGGAGTAGTTTCTCCCATCCTTTCCAACATCTACACGTATGAAATCGCGAATTTGATCACTCACTTCGGCACCGGGCTCAGTGCTTTTGCTGATGATATCAAAATTTATCATGACGTTACTTCCCCTGGGGGCTGTGAATCTTTACAGCAATCAGTTAATGCTATCAGCATGTGGTCTCATGATTGGGATTTGCCCCTGTCTAAGGAAAAGACTAAAATTCTCCACCTCGTTGCCAACAATCATAACTTCAATTATAACATTGAAGGGACTCCCATTGAGATTACTGATCAGATAACTGATCTTGGTTTCGTCATCACCGGGAGTCTTAGCTTCGATGCGCATTGTGAGGTCACGTCGAGGAATGCTACTGTTGCAGTGAATAAGATATTCAGAGCTTTGGCAACACGTAATCCAACTGTGCTTATAAGAGCCTACACCATCTACGTGAGGCCAATTCTTGAATATGGTCCGCCGGTGTTTAATCCCTACAAAGTGAAGGACATCAACTGTTTGGAGAATGTCCAGAGCAACTTCACAAGGAAATTGTTTACTAGGATGCATGGTTTCGTTTATGGCCGCATACCCGATTCCGTGAAGATAAAAGAGCTATTTCATTTGAAACCGTTATCCCTCAGAAGAGTAGAGAATGACTTACTTCTTCTTCACAAGATCCTGTTTGGCGTAGATTTCGGTCTTAAAATTGAGGACCTTGTGACAACGAGAGAGACAACCACTAGGGGTGGCCCCATCAAACTCCACCGCTACACATCTAATCTCACCTGCAGGCGTCACTTTTTCATCAACAGAACTATACCCATTTTTGAGAACCTTGGTAGAAATCATTCCATCCTTCCAACTACACGTCATTCAAAAATTTCATTCGAGAAAAATTTGAGCTGGCTGATCGTACAAGTAGCCCTTCCTGAGTGGCTGGATAGCTTGTGATTCTTTTCTTTAGGTTGATTATTGCAGCAATACGCTTTTTTCTGTTCCGCTATGTTGTTTTTTTCTCGTTTCCATGATTTCAACTTCCTATGGTTCATTCGTATTTCGCGGTCGTTTCGAACATTGTTTTTGACTACATACTCTGATGAACTCTTGGGACGATCCCCAACCCAAACTCATTCCATCCCCACCGACAGCTGGGGACGATCCCCTAAAGTGGGCGGAGTTGGTCCCTCCTAAGTTTGCTATTGGGAGGGACAGGGTTGAGTTTTGCAGGGACCTGGTTGGCCGTGGTTGGTCCCTCCTAAGTTCGCTATTGGGAGGGACCAAAGTTGAGTTTTGCAGGGACAAGGTTGGCCGTGGTTGGTCCCTCCTAAATTTGTTATTGGGAGGGACCAAAGCTGAGTTTTGCAGGGACTTAGTTGGCTCTGTAAAGCCGTTCTTAGGGAGCCGGGTTTAAAAATGCTTACCATACCGCTTACCTTTCCGCTAGCTTCCTCGATCGCTACGTGTGTACTGTGCTAAAACTGCTCAGTAGACTTACGCATTTCCTCACCTTTTTGTAACGAATCGCAACAGTTTCAAAACGTTAATCAACACAAAATCCAACAAAAATTTACTTCCAATGCGATTTCCTACAAATTTAAAGCCAAATCCAAAATCAAAAACTGAAAAAACGCTAACAACACAGTATGAATCTCAAACATGAAGAAAATGAGGTCTTCTCACAAGCTGCAAGCAGCAGTAGTACAGGTTTAACATATACAGGATGAACGCCATACAGAAATAATATTTCATAATTCTACAAGAAAACCAGCGGTCATGGAAAGAAAATCTTCAAATAAAAGGCAAACTATCCTGGGAAACCCGAAGGCTGCATTTAATGCAGGTCCCAAAAAGTGAATTAGAGAAGGCTAAAAACGTGCCCCAAGTGAGAATATACATCAAAATCAACAACAATATAAACCAAATTGTAACGATTTCGGCCAAGACGAGCTCCGTCTTCGACGTACACTCATCATTACTGCGCAGTGGTAGACGGCTCATTCGCGACTACTCTCCTCTTCTGAAATTTTTATTGTTACATGAGAGACAACTCTGTGAGTTTTGACCGAGAATCAGCCGCGAAATGCCTGCTTGTCGCGTAATAGCCGTGAAATAATGGTTGCCGCGAAATAGCCGCAGAATAGTCGCTAAATATCGCTGGCCGCGAAATGGCCGCCAAATATGTGGTCTGCTTGGGTCTGCTGAACCGTGCCCTACTCCGGAAAGGGAAGGGTAAAATCGGGTTTCTTGATCACCCACTATTACTGCTTCCCCTTACATGAGCGTATTTTCGTTATGATTGACGGTATTGTTGTCTGTAATTGTGAATGAAGGTAAGATCGACAATAAAAGTTTGCAGCGTCATTTCTAGATTGGTGGCTATGTTAAAAGCACCAGTTGCCAGGAAATAGCCGAGAAATAGCCCCCTTCCAGGATCCGCAGCGGCTCCTGGTGGGCTATTTCTCGGCTATATCTCGGCCGAGCAATGGCCGCCAAATAGTCTGGAAATAGCCCACCAGGAGCCTCTGCAGAGCTATTTCGCTGTGGGCTATTTCGCGAACAATGTGGTCTTGGCCGGGCACTGGCCGCGTAATAAACGAGAAATAATCGAGAAATAGCCGCAAAGTAGCCGAGAATTAGCCCATCGGGAGCCGCTGCGGAGCCTGGGGGGCTGTTTCTCGGCCAAATCTTCCAGAGAAATAAGGAAAAACAAATTAGCTTACCGGCTTAGCAATGAGATGATTTTTTGCGAAGGGTGAAGTGGCGTACCTCAGCTCTAAAAAAATCAAATACTCTCAATCTTTGGGCCATACTCGTTGAAATGACTATGATTTTTTCCTTTTAAAAGTCTTTCGATATATGTGCCTTTCGATATACTTCTGGTCGCTAAAGTTTCCACCTACTAGATCACAACGCAACGTTATGTAACTAGCTACAGATTGGCAACGCCGCTAGCCCCCCCCCCCCCTTCCTCTACACCAATTCTATCTCCATGGATTCAATCCACCAGTTTCTTACGCAGCTTCTTTCGAGATTTAATAGTTTTCTACGGCTCATTTCAGCTTCTTTCCTAAACCCGTTTACTCTTTGAGACATCTATCGCATTACTTCTACAGCCCATGCTGCCCTGTCAGCTCTCACGACGTTCTGCGAACCCCTTTTAAAGCTCTCCGAGGCATATTGCACGCTCCCTTAGGGAAAACCTTCTTTCATCCCTTACATTTTTCAACTGCTTTCTAGAGTCCTGAAAAGATAACATGAACTCCATGACTTAGGTCTATTTACAACAGAGTTATGGAATGAACACACCTGACTGGGGACTGCTTTAAACATCCCGTGGAGATTTGGAAAGCATATGATCCGTGCTTGAAAATCCTAATTGGCAGCAGGGATTCCAAAAGAGCATTTTCATTGCTTTGCAGAGAGATGAGGGTACCCATCCGTGAACTTTTGCGGTGTTCAGAAAAAGTTCTTGGATTTGGCTCAAAACTTGCATCTGGGTGTTATTTAGGGCGCTGAACCGGAATCTGGGGTCTTTTCTTCGCCTGACTTAGGGTTACGGTGGGTTACGGTAGGCAAAATGCCGTTTAACTGGCGTTACTTACCTTAAAATTTCGTAAATCGAAAAATGGACCTCAAATTTGTGTTCAGCGTACCAAATACCACCCACAGTGAAAATTTGAATCCAATCTGATTGACCGAGCTAACGTATACCCACCGTAATCTACCGCAATCTATGGAAAATTGATAAACGGGTTGCAGTAACACTCAAGAGACCGCGCGCTCCACGGCCAATCAAATCGGTGAGTTTTTAAACTGAATTTTTGTTGTAAACGACTATGCCAAAATGAGATATATGGCGCTTATTGCCTGCTTACCGGCTATGGAAGTTGTATTAAGCATGGACTAGCGAGACCTACCGGAGTTTTTGCTCAAGAAAACTTTTACGTGCGCCAACTTCTTGAGGTAGAATAGTTTGTCAAAATGGTGTTGACTGACAACCGTCTACCCGAAGTTTGATGCCCGTATGAACTCTCCTAAACGGAGCAGGCTGCTGGGGACTCGCAGTAGGGCGTGATGTAAGAAAATGTGAGATCAAAAAGCAAAACATCCATTTTTCCCATTTTTGAAGTTCGCATGGGTATATTCTCACTTTATCATCTCTCATGATAAGGAAAACGCAGGTGATGTTCCCCTAGTTAAGCAACACCATGTCCTTGTTATTCTTGAGAAGTGAAATATGAACGTGGATAATTATCTTTCGTTAAGCAGATTTTGATAAACTCAGACTTTCAGAGTATATAAAACTGATTTATGGAAGTAAATCGAAATGACTGAGCGGTTGTAATGAATGACGAAAAGTGAAGGTGCTGCACTATTCCCTAAATTGACATGGAAAGTCCTCAGAGTTCTGCACTCTCCTTGAAACGCGTCGCATGCTTCTCACAAAACACGTTTTCCTCTGTTTTCATCGCTACAGAAAGGTTACGATTTGGGATGAAACAGTTGTTTATGTTTCGTTTTCTTTCTAAATGCTACACTTTCGATGACGTACTGCACACTCCCACTGTGGCCCTGCGCACTTTCTTTGAAGCCCTGAACACTCCCACTGGGGTCCTGCACACTTTCTATGACGCCCTGCACACTACCCCTGACGCCCTGCACACTCCCACTGGGGTCCTGCGCACTTTCTTTGAAGCCCTGAACACTCCCACTGGGGTCCTGCACACTTTCTATGACGCCCTGCACACTACCCCTGACGCCCTGCACACTCCCACTGAGGTCCTGCACACTTTCTATGACGTCGTGACGTTTCTATTACCCATGCAGCACTACTTTCTTCCGTTTCCGAACCCAATAAGTCGGAAACGGAAGTGGAACGGAAAAGCTCAAAAACACCGGAAATACGGAAACGGAATCCGAAACGGAACAGTTCCGCACAGCCCTGATGATAGGTCACTGTGACTCGCGTCAAATTCACCCTTTGTGCGAATAAGCTTCGATGACGGCGCTAATGATTGATTTCCTAGCTTATGATAAAAGAGGGCGTAACAGGCCGCTTCCCGAAGCACGAAATCTCGAATTGGCAGAGTATGACAAAGACTTCAGGTGTATTGATAATGTGTGGCGGGGGAGGGGACTCAGCGTTTTTCAACGTTCCAGATGCTTTTCTTCAGAATTTAGAGAAAAACTTCCCCGTCGATTATGTCTCAGCGTACAGTATGTTTACCGCAAATACGCGAACACACAACGGGCTTTTTCCACTGCCATGCACTGTAATCTGACTGCGCCTCCGTACTTCAAAGGCAGTGTTCACGAAAGAAAAATGTTTCCGTCTCCACTAGAAATGGGTCGTGTAGGGGCGCACTGTAACGTTGACGTCGAAAGTACGCTTGAAAACGAGCCAGGGAGAGCCCCAAAAAAGTCCGAAGTTGCCACATTGAGCGCAAAGCAAACCCCAAAAGCGCAATGCCCGCCCTTCGACGTGACCAAATGAAGACTCGAGATCGTGAGATGAGCAATGGTTTCCGAATCAATAGGCCAGTTCATCCCTTTATTCTCATCTTCTCTCTTTACTCGGATCAGCTTGCATACATCGGCCGCAAAAGACGGAAGTTACAAGTCTGAGACAACTTGTCCAACATGCTTCCTTAAAGGCACTGTTCGCGAGAAGAATCGCTTCTCTGTTTTCCTGCCTATCTCGAAACCGGTCCCATTCTGATTCGAATGATGCTTCTGGAATCGTGCAAGACCTTCTGGGAACGGAGTTATGGTCCCTCAAAGATTGAGATAGGGAAGTATGGTGGACGAGTTGTCCGAGGCTTGTAACTTCCGTCTTTTGCAGCTGATGTATGCGAGCTGACCTGAGTAAAGAGAGAAGTTGAGAATGAAGGGAAGAACGGGCTATTGACCGGAAACCATCGCTCATCTCACAATCTCGAGCATTCATTTGTTCACGTAGGTGGGCGTGGAAAGTGCATCTGGGTGTGACGAGCTGACGGGTGTCCAACTTTGAGGCCGTAGGGGACCCTTCCAAGCTCAATTTTCTTAGTTTTTTCAACGTTAGGGTTGAGCTAGGCCCCGCAGCTGCCGATCTCCACCGAAAAATAAGACGGTTTTTATCGTGGACACTGCCTTTAAAGGCAATGTTCACGATGATTTTCGTGCCTGAGTTTTTAAAATGAAACAGTGCGTTGGCCTCCAAGTGTTACCAAATTTACGAAGAAACGGCGAGAAACGTACTAAAACGTCGTATTTCAGTGACATTATTCTCTGGGCTGGACTAGTTTTCCGGTTGGATGAACATGTTCACGGTGTTTGTCACCTGTGGAGAATCGAAAATCAATCGAAAATAGAAGATGCACAGCAGAATTAGTTAGGGCCCTAGGGAAAGAACGGCGCAATAGATAGTAGAGAATTGCAAAGGACGCGTCCACAAAAGATTCCATTGTCACAACAAACACTACCTGTGATACTCAAGAGGCGGAGTGATACTTGAGCATTCCGTGTACTTCTGGTGCGTTTTTCTCAATTTCTGCACCATTTTAGTTCTGCCCGGGGGCCGCTTAATCAATATAGCGAATAATTTCAAAATCGCAAATTATCGTGAACCTTAGGCAGTGTTCACGATAAAATCGTTTTTCTGTTTTTTCGCCTATCTTGAAAACGGTCCCATGCAGATTCCAACGATGTCTCTGGCATCGTACAGGGCCTTCTGTGAACGGAGTTATGGTCCCTCGAAAATTGAGTTAAAGGCACTGTTCGCGATGAACTTCATCCTTGAATTTTCCATGACCAACGCTTCTCGTGGCTCTCAGAAGCAGAACAGCGTAAAAAAAACGGGATGAAAAGCTACCTAAGAGCCGCAAAACGGCTTATGAAAGTGGGCAAACCCCTCCGCTGTGGGCAAGTCCCGCCCCTTTCTGCCCCTCGACGTGATCAAAGGAACACTCGAAATCGTGAGTTGAGCGATGGTTTCCGACCAAAAGCCCCGTTCTTCCCTTCATTCTCAACTTCTCTCTTTACTCAGGTCAGCTCGCATACATAGGCTGCAAAAGAAGGAAGTTACAAGCCTTGGACAACTCGTCCACCATTTTCCCTAGCTCAATTTTTGAGGGACCATAACTCCATTCATAGAAGGTCTTGCACGATTCCAGAAGCATCATTCGAATCAGAATGGGACCGGTTTCGCGATAGGCAGGAAAACAGAGAAGCGATTCTTCTCGCGAACAGTGCCTTTAAGGAAGCATGTTGGACAAGTTGTCTGAGACTTGTAACTTCCGTCTTTTGCGGCCGATGTATGCAAGCTGATCCGAGTAAAGAGAGAAGATGAGAATAAAGGGATGAACTGGCCTATTGATTCGGAAACCATTGCTCATCTCACAATCTCGAGTCTTCATTTGGTCACGTCGAAGGGCGGACATTGCGCTTTTGGGGTTTGCTTTGCGCTCAATGTGGCAACTTCGGACTTTTTTGGGGCTCTCCCTGGCTCGTTTTCAAGCGTACTTTCGACGTCAACGTTACAGTGCGCCCCTCCACGACCCATTTCTAGTGGAGACGGAAACATTTTCTTTCGTGAACACTGCCTTTGAAGTACGGAGGCGCAGTCAGATTACAGTGCATGGCAGTGGAAAAAGCCCGTTGTGTGTTCGCGTATTTGCGGTAAACATACTGTACGCTGAGACATAATCGACGGGGAAGTTTTTCTCTAAATTCTGAAGAAAAGCATCTGGAACGTTGAAAAACGCTGAGTCCCCTCCCCGCCACACATTATCAATACACCTGAAGTCTTTGTCATACTCTGCCAATTCGAGATTTCGTGCTTCGGGAAGCGGCCTGTTACGCCCTCTTTTATCATAAGCTAGGAAATCAATCATTAGCGCCGTCATCGAAGCTTATTCGCACAAAGAGTGAATTTGACGCGAGTCACAGTGACCTATCATCAGGGCTGTGCGGAACTGTTCCGTTTCGGATTCCGTTTCCGTATTTCCGGTGTTTTTGAGCTTTTCCGTTCCACTTCCGTTTCCGACTTATTGGGTTCGGAAACGGAAGAAAGTAGTGCTGCATGGGTAATAGAAACGTCACGACGTCATAAAAAGTGTGCAGGACCCCAGTGGGAGTGTTCAGGGCTTCAAAGAAAGTGCGCAGGACCCCAGTGGGAGTGTGCAGGGCGTCAGGGGTAGTGTGCAGGGCGTCATAGAAAGTGTGCAGGACCCCAGTGGGAGTGTTCAGGGCTTCAAAGAAAGTGCGCAGGGCCACAGTGGGAGTGTGCAGTACGTCATCGAAAGTGTAGCATTTAGAAAGAAAACGAAACATAAACAACTGTTTCATCCCAAATCGTAACCTTTCTGTAGCGATGAAAACAGAGGAAAACGTGTTTTGTGAGAAGCATGCGACGCGTTTCAAGGAGAGTGCAGAACTCTGAGGACTTTCCATGTCAATTTAGGGAATAGTGCAGCACCTTCACTGTTCGTCATTCATTACAACCGCTCAGTCATTTCGATTTACTTCCATAAATCAGTTTTATTATATATACTCTGAAAGTCTGAGTTTATCAAAATCTGCTTAACGAAAGATAATTATCCACGTTCATATTTCACTTCTCAAGAATAACAAGGACATGGTGTTGCTTAACTAGGGGAACATCACCTGCGTTTTCCTTATCATGAGAGATGATAAAGTGAGAATATACCCATGCGAACTTCAAAAATGGGAAAAATGGATGTTTTGCTTTTTGATCTCACATTTTCTTACATCACGCCCTACTGCGAGTCCCCAGCAGCCTGCTCCGTTTAGGAGAGTTCATACGGGCATCAAACTTCGGGTAGACGGTTGTCAGTCAACACCATTTTGACAAACTATTCTACCTCAAGAAGTTGGCGCACGTAAAAGTTTTCTTGAGCAAAAACTCCGGTAGGTCTCGCTAGTCCATGCTTAATACAACTTCCATAGCCGGTAAGCAGGCAATAAGCGCCATATATCTCATTTTGGCATAGTCGTTTACAACAAAAATTCAGTTTAAAAACTCACCGATTTGATTGGCCGTGGAGCGCGCGGTCTCTTGAGTGTTACTGCAACCCGTTTATCAATTTTCCATAGATTGCGGTAGATTACGGTGGGTATACGTTAGCTCGGTCAATCAGATTGGATTCAAATTTTCACTGTGGGTGGTATTTGGTACGCTGAACACAAATTTGAGGTCCATTTTTCGATTTACGAAATTTTAAGGTAAGTAACGCCAGTTAAACGGCATTTTGCCTACCGTAACCCACCGTAACCCTAAGTCAGGCGAAGAAAAGACCCCAGATTCCGGTTCAGCGCCCTAAATAACACCCAGATGCAAGTTTTGAGCCAAATCCAAGAACTTTTTCTGAACACCGCAAAAGTTCACGGATGGGTACCCTCATCTCTCTGCAAAGCAATGAAAATGCTCTTTTTGGAATCCCCGCTGCCAATTAGGGATTTTCAAGCACGGATCATATGCTTTCCAAATCTCCACGGGATGTTTAAAGCAGTCCCCAGTCAGGGTGTGTTCATTCCATAACTCTGTTGTAAATAGACCTAAGTCATGGAGTTCATGTTATCTTTTCAGGACTCTAGAAAGCAGTTGAAAAATGTAAGGGATGAAAGAAGGTTTTCCCTAAGGGAGCGTGCAATATGCCTCGGAGAGCTTTAAAAGGGGTTCGCAGAACGTCGTGAGAGCTGACAGGGCAGCATGGGCTGTAGAAGTAATGCGATAGATGTCTCAAAGAGTAAACGGGTTTAGGAAAGAAGCTGAAATGAGCCGTAGAAAGCTATCAAATCTCGAAAGAAGCTGCGTAAGAAACTGGTGGATTGAATCCATGGAGATAGAATTGGTGTAGAGGAAGGAGGGGGGGGGGGCTAGCGGCGTTGCCAATCTGTAGCTAGTTACATAACGTTGCGTTGTGATCTAGTAGGTGGAAACTTTAGCGACCAGAAGTATATCGAAAGGCACATATATCGAAAGACTTTTAAAAGGAAAAAATCATAGTCATTTCAACGAGTATGGCCCAAAGATTGAGAGTATTTGATTTTTTTAGAGCTGAGGTACGCCACTTCACCCTTCGCAAAAAAATCATCTCATTGCTAAGCCGGTAAGCTAGTTTGTTTTCCTTATTTCTCTGTAAGATTTGGCCGAGAAACAGCCCCCCAGGCTCCGCAGCGGCTCCCGATGGGCTAATTCTCGGCTACTTTGCGGCTATTTCTCGATTATTTCTCGTTTATTACGCGGCCAGTGCCCGGCCAAGACCACATTGTTCGCGAAATAGCCCACAGCGAAATAGCTCTGCAGAGGCTCCTGGTGGGCTATTTCCAGACTATTTCGCGGCCATTGCTCGGCCGAGATATAGCCGAGAAATAGCCCACCAGGAGCCGCTGCGGATCCTGGAAGGGGGCTATTTCTCGGCTATTTCCTGGCAACTGGTGCTTTTAACATAGCCACCAATCTAGAAATGACGCTGCAAACTTTTATTGTCGATCTTACCTTCATTCACAATTACAGACAACAATACCGTCAATCATAACGAAAATACGCTCATGTAAGGGGAAGCAGTAATAGTGGGTGATCAAGAAACCCGATTTTACCCTTCCCTTTCCGGAGTAGGGCACGGTTCAGCAGACCCAAGCAGACCACATATTTCGCGGCTATTTCGCGGCAACCATTATTTCACGGCTATTACGCGACAAGCAGGCATTTCGCGGCTAATTCTCGGTCAAAACTTACAGAGTTGTCTCTCATGTAACAATAAAAATTTCAGAAGAGGAGAGTAGTCGCGAATGAGCCGTCTACCACTGCGCAGTAATGATGAGTGTACGTCGAAGACGGAGCTCGTCTTGGCCGAAATCGTTACAATTTGGTTTATATTGTTGTTGATTTTGATGTATATTCTCACTTGGGGCACGTTTTTAGCCTTCTCTAATTCACTTTTGGGACCTGCATTAAATGCAGCCTTCGGGTTTCAGGATAGTTTGCCTTCTATTTGAAGATTTTCTTTCCATGACCGCTGGTTTTCTTGTGGAATTATGAAATATTATTTCTGTATGGCGTTCATCCTGTATATGTTAAACCTGTACTACTGCTGCTTGCAGCTTGTGAGAAGACCTCATTTTCTTCATGTTTGAGATTCATACTGTGTTGTTAGCGTTTTTTCAGTTTTTGATTTTGGATTTGGCTTTGAATTTGTAGGAAATCGCATTGGAAGTAAATTTTTGTTGGATTTTGTGTTGATTAACGTTTTGAAACTGTTGCGATTCGTTACAAAAAGGTGAGGAAATGCGTAAGTCTACTGAGCAGTTTTAGCACAGTACACACGTAGCGATCGAGGAAGCTAGCGGAAAGGTAAGCGGTATGGTAAGCATTTTTAAACCCGGCTCCCTAAGAACGGCTTTACAGAGCCAACTAAGTCCCTGCAAAACTCAGCTTTGGTCCCTCCCAATAACAAATTTAGGAGGGACCAACCACGGCCAACCTTGTCCCTGCAAAACTCAACTTTGGTCCCTCCCAATAGCGAACTTAGGAGGGACCAACCACGGCCAACCAGGTCCCTGCAAAACTCAACCCTGTCCCTCCCAATAGCAAACTTAGGAGGGACCAACTCCGCCCACTTTAGGGGATCGTCCCCAGCTGTCGGTGGGGATGGAATGAGTTTGGGTTGGGGATCGTCCCAAGAGTTCATCAGAGTGATTGCCCCACGTGTCAGTTTGGGGATGCTCCCCTGTGTTCACTGGGCATTTGAGTGAGCCCGTAGGTTTGGGGAAGCTCCCCGCAATCGATTGAACACATCCAGCAAAGGAGGGACGAATACCCTACCAAGTCCCTCCCAAAGGGGCGGGGCTAGAGGATGCATGTCGGCGGCCAACCAAGGTTGTGTTTAGTCCCTAATGACGTGGCCACGGCCGTCGGGTTGGGGACGATCCCCCGAGTACATCAGAGTAGGCTTGCCTATGTAGTCAATAAATAAATAAATATTATATATATATGTATATATATAATATATATACATATACATATACATATATACATGTATATATATATATATATATATATATATATATATACATATATATATATATATATATATATATATATATATATATATATATATATATATATATATATATATATATATATATATATATATATATATATATATATATATATATATATATATATATATATATATATATATATATATATATATATATATATATATATATATATATATATATATATATATATATATATATATATATATATATATATATATATATATATATATATATATATATATATATAAGTCGCTTGGTGCCATAGTCCTTTAGCTGCAGTCGCTCGGCTAACTCGTCGCTTATGAACGAACGATCCGCTCCCGTTTCGAGCATCACGTAGACTGGCTCCAAGGCTTGCGGTGTCGGGTTCAGAGCTCGGGCTTGTCCTGCCAGGATATGCACGTTTCCTTGTTCGAGGTTGAGGTAGACAGCTGTATTCGGAACTTATTCCTGTGTTTCCTCCTGTCCGGACTTCGCGGTGTTCACCTTGGACGATGTCGAAGTCTTCTGAGGCGCTTGCCTCGGCGAAGATTTGCTCTGCGTTTGAGGCCTGCTGTTGTCGTGAGCAGTAGATGGTTTCTGTGGCAAGTCAAGTTGTGGGCAAACCGATTTGTGATGTCCATGCATCTTGCATAGTCTGCAAGCTCCTCGTTTGCATTGGCTGACAACGTGGTCCTCGGATCCACAGTTGTGGCACAACTTTCTTCTCCGTATGAGCGCTAATTTATTTTCACGCGTACGAACGTCGTCACAATCCTTGGGCGTATGCTCTGTTTTCCCACAGTAAAAACATGCGAATCGACGGTCGGCGGAAAATTTGGTCTGCCGGTCCATACGCGCATCCTAACTGTCCTTTGTGGCGTTTTGTGACGACTGTTGATCCCGTTCCTTGTCAAACGTATATGAGTATAAAAGACGATTTTCAGTTCTGTCGCGAGGTATTGCTTCGCCAATGCCAGCAAAGTGTTCGTGTTCCAGCTGTCGCTTGGCGAACGTTGTTCCTTTTGCCGAAGGACATGTCGCTGTAAATTCTCGGTGAACTTCCCCAGAAGTCGCTTCTCCAAGAAAACGTTGTCGACAGCTTCTCCCTTTAGCTTGAGTTGCGACACGATCGACGTAAGCTGCTCGGCAAGCTTTTCCTGGTCTTCGCGGCACTCAGTCTGGGCCCGTAAACCCTGTAGCCTCCGCAGCAGCTGTTCGACCAATGCTTGGCGATCTCCGTATTTCCTTCGTAGATGAGCCACGACGACTGGATACGTTGCACGGTAGACTTCGAATTGCTTGACGGTTTCTCTGGCCTCGCCTTGCAACGCATCGAGCAAATAGTCTATCTTGTACAGATCGTCGATGTCTCGAGAGTGTACAGAATGCTCGAGCGCTCCCCAGAAAGTATCCCAATTCCAGACACGTCCGCTGAACTTGGGAATCGGAATCGGTGCTAGTTTCATGGGAGGCGCTCCAGCTGATTGTCTCGGGCGGGACAGGGTCTCTCTACACACCGAGGGAGGAGTTGTTCCGCCTTTTGCGGCTCTAATTCCACTCGGGACCACTTTGCTTGCATTGAGTAGCGTGACGTTTTGAACTGCAAAAAGGGAACAACTCCTCCCCCGGCGTGTAGAGAGCCCCTGTCCCGTCTCGGACCATCGTCGGTGTTGCCCATCTCGATGTCGTCGACTTCCTCCAGAAGTCGAATTGACTTCGTCGAGAACATCCGCGCGTTGTCCACTGACCACACCTCAAACTTGGGCAATTAAACTGTATTCCATATATGTACAATAGATGGCATAAATAGAGAGACGTTGGCTAACGCCAGAGAGGAGAAGAAGAAGAAGCTGACCTCTGCCTCTGTCAGCGGTCTTTTATACAGTGAGCCTGGGGCGGAGTATGTGCATTCTCACTGATGCTGACATTTGATAAACCGTAGATGTTGTAGTTAACAACCGAGATCAGCTACCAGATAAGACAAAAGAAGCCTACACCGATGATTCATGAATCAAATGAATATGAGTATAAATGATTATATAACAGGAATGAGCTACAATAAATGTGCCAGTATAAATGTGTGGATAAATGAGTACAATCGAGTTTAACCGGGTGAGTAAAATATAGTAAAATAAGTGAATCGCAACAGAAAAGGAATAGAGCGAAGTCTCTATACGTTTCTCATATGGCGCGACTCTTATTGTACGGTGCGGCTCACGCTTCATATGATGCGTGACTCAGTTTCCATGACGCGGTTTACGCTTCTCATGAAGGGCGACTCATTTTCCATAACGCGGGGCACGCTTTTCGTGAAGCGTGACTCAGTTTCCATGATGCGGAGCACGCTTCTAATAATGCGGGATCCATTTTCCATGACGCGGCGCACGCTTCTCGTAAAGCGCGACTCATTTTCCATGACGTGTAGCACGCTTCTCATGAAGCGTTTGCCATTTTCAGTGACGCGGCACACGCTCCGCATTAATCGCTACTCGTTTTCCGTGCAAGTTTCCCATAAAACGCTCTCTACCTCTCCACAATGCTGCACGCACCACTAACCCCGCCCACATTCTGCAACGCGGAGATTCGGTCACGGAGGATAAGGACGGAGGATAGCTGAAGCTTTAGAAAGCGTAAGTACTACAATTGGCAGTGGGATTCCATGCTGGGTCCGTGATTTCAGTGTACAAAGTGACGCTCTGGCTAACACTGCTCGCACTGCTGTCGCCCCAAGAGCGACCGGACAGCGGCCGAGGAGCGAACTGGCACCGGACAGGGACCGCGGTGTCAGTTGGTCCCTCGGCCACTGTCCGGGCGATAACGCCCTAATTGGGAGGAGCCGGTCCGCTCGGAGCGATGGTTCGCCTGAGTACCATGACCCCGAAACATCGATTTTCTTCAATCCAATTTTTACCAACCATGACTAAATCTAAACGATACAAAATTTGAAAACAGATAATAGCTTTCTGATTGGCATTTAAAGGAACTCCTTTGAGTGCGGAGCAGTGGTATATCCGATGGATCCTGCCGTGACTTCAGGCAGTTGTTTTTTCTGATAGAAAGAGTGGTAAGAGCGGAAATTTCGGTACTATGTCTACTTCATTGATAGCTTCACTAGAAACATGAGAAACGAAAATCGATTTTCGGCGGCGTGCCATTCCAGCTCACCCTGCCTACAGTGCAGCCGCAGGCCGCACTTTCTGGGTTTTCATTTAGGGTTACAACCGATTTGCCCCTTCTAGATTTTGGCTTCACGGGAATATCAGCCCACACCCAGAGATTTCCTCCCCTGCCTACAGTGCAGCCGTAGGCTGCACCGTCCATTCTGGGTTGCAACCGATTTGCCCCTCCTAGATTTTGGCTTCACGGGAATATCAGCCCACACCAGGGGATTCCCTCCCCTGCCTACAGCCGCAGGCTGCACCTTCCACTCCGGGTTTCGACCAATTTGCACCTCCTAGAATTTGGCTTCACGGGAATACCAGCCCACACCCAGGGATTTTCTCTCCTGCCTACAGCCGCAGGCTGCACCTTCCACTCCGGGTTTCGACCAATTTGCACCTCCTAGATTTTGGCTTCACGGGAATATCAGCCCACACCCGGGGATTCCCTCCCCTGCCCACAGTGCAGCCGCAGGCTGCACCTTCCACTCCGGGTTGCAACCGATTTGCAGCTCCTAGAATTTGGCTTCACGGGAATATCGGCCCACACCCGGGGATTTCCTCCCCTGCCTACAGTGCAGCCGCAGGCCGCACTTTCTGGGTTTTCATTTAGGGTTACAACCGATTTGCCCCTTCTAGATTTGGGCTTCACGGGAATATCAGCCCACCCAGGGATTTCCTCCCCTGCCTACAGCCGCAGGCTGCACCTTCCACTCCGGGTTTCGACCAATTTGCACCTCCTAGAATTTGGCTTCACGGGAATACCAGCCCACACCCAGGGATTTTCTCTCCTGCCTACAGCCGCAGGCTGCACTTTCTGGGTTTCCATTCTGGGTTACAACCGATTTGCCCCTCCTAGATTTTGGCTTTACGGGAATATCAGCCCACACCCAGGGATTTCCTCCCCTGCCTACAGCCGCAGGCTGCACCTTCCACTCCGGGTTTCGAGCAATTTGCACCTCCTAGATTTTGGCTTCACGGGAATATCAGCCCACACCCGGGGATTTCCTCCCCTGCCCACAGTGCAGCCGCAGGCTGCACTTTCTGGGTTTCCATTCTGGGTTACAACCGATTTGCGCCTGGAGGGAATCCCGGGTGTGGGCTGATATTCCCATGAAGCCGAAATCTAGGAGGTGCAAATTGGTCGAAACCCGGAGTGGAAGGTGCAGCCTGCGGCTGTAGGCAGGGAAGGAAATCCCTGGGTGTGGGCTGATATTCCCGTGAAGCCCAAATTCTGGAGGTGCAATCAGAAACCCGTAGTGGAAGGTGCAGCCTGCGGCTGTAGGCAGGGGAGGGAATCCCTGGGTGTGGGCTGATATTCCCGTGAAGCCCAAATCTAGAAGGACGGGAATATCAGCCCACACCCGGGATTCCCTCCCCTCCCCACAGTGCAGCCGCAGGCTGCACCTTCCACTCCGGGTTGCAACCGATTTGCAGCTCCTAGAATTTGGCTTCACGGGAATATCGGCCCACACCCGGGGATTTCCTCCCCTGCCTACAGTGCAGCCGCAGGCTGCACCTTCCACTCCGGCTTGCAACCGATTTGCACCTCCTAGATTTTGGCTTCACGGGAATATCAGCCCACACCCGGGGATTTCCTCCCCTGCCCACAGTGCAGCCGCAGGCTGCACCTTCCACTCCGGGTTGCAACCGATTTGCAACTCCTAGAATTTGGCTTCACGGGAATATCAGTCCACACCCGGGGATTTCCTCCCCTGCCTACAGTGCAGCCGCAGGCTGCACCGTCCATTCTGGGTTTCAACCAATTTGCCCCTCCTAGATTTTGGCTTCACGGGAATATCAGCCCACACCCAGGGATTTCCTCCCCTGCCTACAGCCGCAGGCTGCACCTTCCACTCCGGGTTTCGACCAATTTGCACCTCCTAGATTTTGGCTTCACGGGAATATCAGCCCACACCCGGGGATTCCCTCCCCTGCCCACAGTGCAGCCGCAGGCTGCACCTTCCACTCCGGGTTGCAACCGATTTGCAGCTCCTAGAATTTGGCTTCACGGGAATATCAGCCCACACCCGGGGATTTCCTCCCCTGCCCACAGTGCAGCCGCAGGCTGCACCGTCCATTCTGGGTTGCAACCGATTTGCCCCTCCTAGATTTTGGCTTCACGGGAATATCAGCCCACACCCGGGGATTTCCTCCCCTGCCTATAGCCGCAGGCTGCACCTTCCACTCCGGGTTTCGACCAATTTGCACCTCCTAGATTTTGGCTTCACGGGAATATCAGCCCACACCCGGGGGATCCCTCCCCTGCCCACAGTGCAGCCGCAGGCTGCACCGTCCATTCTGGGTTGCAACCGACTTGCACCTCCTAGAATTTGGCTTCACGGGAATATCAGCCCACACCCGGGGATTTCCTCCCCTGCCTATAGCCGCAGGCTGCACCTTCCACTCCGGGTTTCGACCAATTTGCACCTCCTAGATTTTGGCTTCACGGGAATATCAGCTCACACCCGGTGATTTCCTCCCCTGCCTACAGTGCAGCCGTAGGTTGCACCGCCCACTCCGGGTTTCGACCGACTTGCACCTCCAAGAATTTGGCTTCACGGGAATATCAGCCCACACCCGGGGATTTCCTCTCCTGCCCATAGTGCAGTCGCAGGCTGCACTGTCCATTCTGGGTTTCGACCAATTCGCACCTCCTAGAATTTGGCTTCACGGGAATATCAGCCCACATCCTGGGATTCCCTCCACTGCCCACAGTGCAGCCGCAGGCTGCACCTTCCATTCTAGGTTGCAACAGTTTTGCCCCTCCCAGATTTTGGCTTCGCGGGAATATCAGCCCACACCCGGGGATTTCCTCCTCTGCCCACAGTGCAGCCGCAGGCTGCACTTTCTGGGTTTCCATTCTGGGTTACAACCGATTTGCGCCTTCTAGATTTGGGCTTCACGGGAATATCAGCCCACACCCGGGGATTTCCTCCCCTGCCTACAGTGCAGCCGCAGGCTGCACCGTCCACTCTGGCTTGCAACCGATTTGCACCTCCTAGAATTCGGCTTCACGGGAATATCAGCCCACACCCGGGGATTTCCTCTTCTGCCCACAGTGCAGCCGCAGGCTGCACCTTCCATTCTGGGTTTCAACCGATTTGCACCTCCTAGAATTTGGCTTCACGGGAATATCAGCCCACACCCGGGATTTCCTCCCCTGCCCACAGTGCAGCCGCAGGCTGCACCGTCCATTCTGGGTTGCAGCCGATTTGCCCCTCCTAGAATTTGGCTTCACGGGAATATCAGCTCACACCCGGGGATTTCCTCTCCTGCCAACAGCCGCAGGCTGCACCGTCCATTCTGGGTTGCAACCGATTTGCAGCTCCTAGAATTTGGCTTCACGGGAATGTCAGCCCACACCCGGGGATTCCCTCCCCTGCCCACAGTGCAGCCGCAGGCTGCACCTTCCACTCCGGGTTGCAACCGATTTGCAGCTCCTAGAATTTGGCTTCACGGGAATACCAGCCCACACCCAGGGATTTGCTCTCCTGCCTACAGCCGCAGGCTGCACTTTCTGGGTTTTCCATTCTGGGTTTCAACCGATTTGCACCTCCTAGATTTTGGCTTCACGGGAATATCAGCCCACACCCAGGATTTCCTCCTGCCTACAGTGCAGCCGCAGGCTGCACCTTCCACTCTGGGTTGCAGCCGATTTGCACCTCCTAGATTTTGGCTTCACGAGAATATCATCCCACACCCGGGGATTCCCTCCCCTGCCTACAGTGCAGCCGCAGGCTGCACCTTCCACTCCGGGTTTCGACCAATTTGCACCTCCTAGATTTTGGCTTCACGGGAATATCAGCCCACACCCGGGGATTCCCTCCCCTGCCTACAGTGCAGCCGCAGGCTGCACCGTTCACTCTGGGTAGCAACCGATTTGCCCCTCCTAGATTTTGGCTTCACGGGAATATCAGCCCACACCCGGGGATTTCCTCCCCTGCCTACAGCCGCAGGCTGCACCTTCCACTCCGGGTTTCGACCAATTTGCACCTCCTAGATTTTGGCTTCACGGGAATATCAGCCCCCACCCGGGGATTCCCTCCCCTGCCTACAGTGCAGCCGCAGGCTGCACCTTCCACTCCGGGTTTCGACCAATTTGCACCTCCTAGATTTTGGCTTCACGGGAATATCAGCCCACACCCGGGGATTTCCTCCCCTGCCCACAGTGCAGCCGCAGGCTGCACCGTCCATTCTGGGTTGCAACCGATTTGCCCCTCCTAGATTTTGGCTTCACGGGAATATCAGCCCACACCCAGAGATTTCCTCCCCTGCCTACAGTGCAGCCGTAGGCTGCACCGTCCATTCTGGGTTGCAACCGATTTGCACCTCCTAGATTTTGGCTTCACGGGAATATCAGCTCACACCCGGTGATTTCCTCCCCTGCCTATAGCCGCAGGCTGCATCTTCCACTCCGGGTTTCGACCAATTTGCACCTCCTAGATTTTGGCTTCACGGGAATATCAGCTCACATCCGGTGATTTCCTCCCCTGCCTATAGCCGCAGGCTGCACCTTCCACTCCGGGTTTCGACCAATTTGCACCTCCTAGATTTTGGCTTCACGGGAATATCAGCTCACACCCGGTGATTTCCTCCCCTGCCTATAGCCGCAGGCTGCATCTTCCACTCCGGGTTTCGACCAATTTGCACCTCTTAGATTTTGGCTTCACGGGAATATCAGCCCACACCCGGGGATTCCCTCCCCTGCCCACAGTGCAGCCGCAGGCTGCACCTTCCACTCCGGGTTGCAACCGATTTGCAGCTCCTAGAATTTGGCTTCACGGGAATATCAGCCCACACCCGGGGATTTCCTCCCCTGCCCACAGTGCAGCCGCAGGCTGCACTTTCTGGGTTTCCATTCTGGGTTACAACCGATTTGCCCCTTCTAGATTTGGGCTTCACGGGAATATCAGTCATCGCTCGGGGATTCCCTCTTCTGCCCACAGCCGCAGGCTGCACCTTCCACTCCGGGTTTCGACCAATTTGCACCTCCTAGATTTTGGCTTCACGGGAATATCAGCCCACATCCGGGATTCCCACCCCTGCCCACAGTGCAGCCGCAGGCTGCACCTTCCACTCCGGGTTGCAACCGGTTTGCACCCCTTAGATTTCTGCTTCACGGGAATATCAGCCCACACCCGGGGATTTCCTCCCCTGCCTACAGTGCAGCCGCAGGCTTCACCGTCCATTCTGGGTTGCAAGCGATTTGCCCCTCCTAGATTTTGGCTTCACGGGAATATCAGCCCACACCCGGGGATTTCCTCCCCTGCCTACAGCCGCAGGCTGCACCTTCCACTCCGGGTTTCGACCAATTTGCACCTCCTAGATTTTGGCTTCACGGGAATATCAGCCCACACCCGGGGATTTCCTCCCCTGCCCACAGTGCAGCCGCAGGCTGCACCGTCCACTCTGGCTTGCAACCGATTTGCCCCTCCTAGATTTGGGCTTCACGGGAATATCAGCTCACACCCGGGAAGTTCTTCCCCTGCCCACAGTGCAGCCGCAGGCTGCACCATCCATTGTGGATTGCAACCTATTTGCACCTCCTAGAATTTGGCTTCACGGGAATATCAGCCCAGTCCCGGGGATTTCCTCCCCTGCCCACAGTGCAGCCGCAGGCTGCACTTTTCTTTCTGGGTTTCGACCTATTTGCATCTCCTAGAATTTGGCTTCACGGGAATATCAGCCCACACCCGGGATTTCCTCCTGCCCACAGTGCAGCCGCAGGCTGCTCCTTCCACTCCGGGTTGCAACCGATTTGCACCTCCTAGAATTTGGCTTCACGGGAATATCAGCCCACACCCGGGGATTTCCTCTCCTGCCCACAGTGCAGCCGCAGGCTGCACCTCCATTCTGGGTTGCAACCGATTTGCAGCTCCTAGAATTTGGCTTCACGGGAATATCAGCCCACACCCGGGGATTTCCTCCCCTGCCTACAGTGCAGCCGCAGGCTTCACCGTCCATTCTGGGTTGCAAGCGATTTGCCCCTCCTAGATTTTGGCTTCACGGGAATATCAGCCCACACCCGGGGATTTCCTCCCCTGCCCACAGTGCAGCCGCAGGCTGCACGTTCTGGGTTTCCATTCTGGGTTACAACCGATTTGCCCCTCCTAGATTTTGGCTTCACGGGAATATCAGCCCACCCAGGGATTTCCTCCCCTGCCTACAGCCGCAGGCTGCACCTTCCATTCTGGGTTGCAACCGATTTGCCCCTCCTAGATTTTGGCTTCACGGGAATATCAGCCCACACCCGGGATTTCCTCCTGCCTACAGTGCAGCCGCAGGCTGCACCTTCCATTCTGGGTTGCAACCGATTTGCACCTCCTAGAATTTGGCTTCACGGGAATATCAGCCCACACCCGGGGATTTCCTCCTGCCTACAGTGCAGCCGCAGGCTGCACCTCCATTCTGGGTTGCAACCGATTTGCACCTCCTAGATTTTGGCTTCACGGGAATATCAGCCCACACCCGGGGATTTCCTCCTGCCTACAGTGCAGCCGCAGGCTGCACCTTCCATTCTGGGTTGCAACCGATTTGCACCTCCTAGATTTTGGCTTCACGGGAATATCAGCCCACACCCGGGATTTCCTCCCTGCCCACAGTGCAGCCGCAGGCTGCACCTTCCACTCCGGGTTTCGACCAATTTGCACCTCCTAGAATTTGGCTTCACGGGAATATCAGCCCACACCCAGAGATTTCCTCCCCTGCCTACAGTGCAGCCGTAGGCTGCACCGTCCATTCTGGGTTGCAACCGATTTGCCCCTCCTAGATTTTGGCTTCACGGGAATATCAGCCCACACCCAGAGATTTCCTCCCCTGCCTACAGTGCAGCCGTAGGCTGCACCGTCCATTCTGGGTTGCAACCGATTTGCCCCTCCTAGATTTTGGCTTCACGGGAATATCAGCCCACATCCGGGATTCCCACCCCTGCCCACAGTGCAGCCGCAGGCTGCACCTTCCACTCCGGGTTGTAACCGATTTGCAGCTACTAGAATTTGGCTTCACGGGAATATCAGCCCACACCCGGGGATTTCCTCCCCTGCCTACAGTGCAGCCGCAGGCTTCACCGTCCATTCTGGGTTGCAACCGATTTGCCCCTCCTAGATTTTGGCTTCACGGGAATATCAGCCCACACCCGGGGATTTCCTCCCCTGCCTACAGCCGCAGGCTGCACCTTCCACTCCGGGTTGCAGCTGATTTGCAGCTCCTAGAATTTGGCTTCACGGGAATATCAGTCCACACCCGGGGATTTCCTCCCCTGCCTACAGTGCAGCCGCAGGCTGCACCGTCCATTCTGGGTTTCAACCAATTTGCCCCTCCTAGATTTTGGCTTCACGGGAATATCAGCCCTCACCCGGGGATTTCCTCCCCTGCCTACAGCCGCAGGCTGCACCTTCCACTCCGGGTTGCAGCTGATTTGCAGCTCCTAGAATTTGGCTTCACGGGAATATCAGTCCACACCCGGGGATTTCCTCCCCTGCCTACAGTGCAGCCGCAGGCTGCACCGTCCATTCTGGGTTGCAGCCGATCTGCCCCCTCCTGAATTTGGCTTCACGGGAATATCAGCCCACACCCGGGGATTTCTCCCGCCCACAGCTGTCCATTTTGGGTTTCAACCGATTTGCACCCTCCTAGCATTTAGCTCCACGGCAATATCAGCCCACCCCCAGGGATTTCCTCCCCTGCCCACAGTGCCGCCCCAGGCTCCACCATCCATTCTGGGTTGCAACCGATTTGCCCCTTCTAGATTTTGGCTTCACGGGAATATCAGCCCGCACCCGGGGACTTCCTCCCCTGCCCACAGTGAAGCCACAGGCTGCACTGTCCATTCTATGTTTCAACCGATTTGCAACTCCTAGAATTTGGCTTCACGGGAATATCAGCCCACACCCGGGATTTCCTCCTGCCCACAGTGCAGCCGCAGGCTGCACCTTCCATTCTGGGTTGCAGCCGATTTGCACCTCCTAGAATTTGGCTTCACGGGAATATCAGCCCACACCCGGGGATTTCCTCCCCTGCCCACAGTGCAGCCGCAGGCTGCACTTTCTGGGTTTTCATTCTATGTTTCAACCGATTTGCAACTCCTAGAGTTTGGCTCCACGGGAATATCAGCCCACACCCGGGGATTCCCTCCCCTGCCCACAGTGCAGCCGCAGGCTGCACCGTCCACTCTGGCTTGCAACCGATTTGCCTCTCCTAGAATTTGGCTGCACGGGAATATCAGTCCTCGCCCGGGGATTCCCTCCTGTGCCCACAGTGCAGCCGCAGGCTGCACCTTCCACTCCGGGTTGCAACCGATTTGCACCCCTTAGATTTCTGCTTCACGGGAATATCAGCCCACACCCGGGGATTTCCTCCCCTGCCTACAGTGCAGCCGCAGGCTGCACCGTCCACTCTGGGTAGCAACCGATTTGCCCCTCCTAGAATTTGGCTTCGCGGGAATATCAGCCCTCACCCGGGGATTTCCTACCCTGCCTACAGTGCAGTCGCAGGCTGCACCTTCCACTCCGGGTTTCGACCAATTTGCACCTCCTAGATTTTGGCTTCACGGGAATATCAGCCCACACCCGGGGATTTCCTACCACCGTGCTCACAATGCAGCCGCAGGCTGCACCGTCCACTCTGGGTAGCAACCGATTTGCCCCTCCTAGAATTTGGCTTCACGGGAATATCAGCCCACACCCGGTGATTTCCTCCTGCCTCAGCCGCAGGCTGCACTTTCTGGGTTTCCATTCTGGGTTTCAACCAATTTGCACCTCCTAAATTTTGGCTTCACGGGAATATCAGCCCACACCCGGGGATTTCCTACCGTGCTCACAATGCAGCCGCAGGCTGCACCGTCCACTCTGGGTAGCAACCGATTTGCCCCTCCTAGAATTTGGCTTCATGGGAATATCAGCCCCCAGCCGGGGATTCCCTCCTGTGCCCACAGTGCAGCCGCAGGCTGCACTGTCCATTCTGGGTTTCAAACCGATTTGCACCTCCTAGAATTTGGCTTCACGGGAATATCAGCCCACACTCGGGGATTTCTCCCTGCCCACAGTGCAGCCGCAGGCTGCACCGTCCATTCTGGGTTGCAGCCGATTTGCCCTCCTAGAATTTGGCTTCACGGGAATATCAGCCCACACCCGGGGATTTCCTCCCTGCCCACAGTGCAGCCGCAGGCTGCACCTGGGTTTCCATTCTGGGTTTCAACCGATTTGCACCTCCTAGAATTTGGCTTCACGGGAATATCAGCCCACACTCGGGGATTTCCTCCTGCCCACAGTGCAGCCGCAGGCTGTACCGTCCATTCTGGGTTGCAGCCGATCTGCCCCTCCTAGAATTTGGCTTCACGGGAATATCAGCCCACACCCAGGGATTTCCTCCCTGCCCACAACTGTCCATTTTGGGTTTCAACCGATTTGCACCTCCTAGAATTTGGCTTTGCGGGAATATCAGCCCACACTCGGGGATTTCCTCCCCTGCCCACAGTGCAGCCGCAGGCTGCACCGTCCAGTCTGGGTTGCAGGCGAGCTGCCCCTCCTAGAATTTGGCTTCACGGGAATATCAGCCCACACCCGGGGATTTCCTCCTGCCCACAGCTGTCCATTTTTGGGTTTCAACCGATTTGCACCTCCTAGATTTTGGCTTCACGGGAATATCAGCCCACACCCGGGATTTCCTCCCCTGCTCACAATGCAGCCGCAGGCTGCACCGTCCACTCTGGGTAGCAGCCGATTTGCCCCTGCTAGAATTTGGCTTCACGGGAAAATCAGCCCACACCCGGGGATTTCCTCCCCTGCCTATAGCCGCAGGCTGCACCTTCCATTCCGGGTTTCGACCGACTTGCACCTCCAAGAATTTGGCTTCACGGGAATATCAGCCCACACCCGGGGATTTCCTCCCTGCCCACAGTGCAGCCGCAGGCTGCACCGTCCATTCTGGGTTGCAGCCGATTTGCCCCTCCTAGAATTTGGCTTCACGGGAATATCAGCCCACACCCGGGGATTTCCTCCTGCCCACAGTGCAGCCGCAGGCTGCACCTGTCCATTCTGGGTTTCAAACAATTTGCACCTCCTAGAATTTGGCTTTACGGGAATATCAGCCCACACTCGGGGATTTCCTCCACTGCCCACAGTGCAGCCGCAGGCTGTACCGTCCATTCTGGGTTGCAGCCGATCAGCCCCTCCTAGAATTTGGCTTCACGGGAATATCAGCCCACACCCGAGATTTCCTCCCTGCCCACAGCTGTCCATTTTGGGTTTCAACCGATTTGCACCTCCTAGAATTTGGCTTCACGGGAATATCAGCCCACACTCGGGGATTTCCTCCCTGCCCACAGTGCAGCCGCAGGCTGCACCGTCCATTCTGGGTTGCAGCCGATTTGCCCCTCCTAGAATTTGGCTTCACGGGAATATCAGCTCACACCCGGGGATTTCCTCTCCTGCCAACAGCCGCAGGCTGCACCTTCCATTCCGGGTTTCGACCGACTTGCACCTCCAAGAATTTGGCTTCACGGGAATATCAGCCCACACCCGGTGATTTCCTCCCTGCCCACAGTGCAGCCGCAGGCTGCACCGTCCATTCTGGGTTGCAGCCGATTTGCCCCTCCTAGAATTTGGCTTCACGGGAATATCAGCCCACACCCGGGGATTTCCTCCTGCCCACAGCTGTCCATTCTGGGTTGCAACCGATTTGCCCCTCCTAGATTTTGGCTTCACGGGAATATCAGCCCACACCCAGAGATTTCCTCCCCTGCCCACAGTGCAGCCGCAGGCTGCACCGTCCATTCTGGGTTGCAACCGATTTGCCCCTCCTAGATTTTGGCTTCACGGGAATATCAGCCCACACCCGGGGATTTCCTCCCCTGCCTTCAGCCGCAGGCTGCACCTTCCACTCCGGGTTGCAACCGATTTGCACCCCTTAGATTTCTGCTTCACGGGAATATCAGCCCACACCCGGGGATTTCCTCCCCTGCCTACAGTGCAGCCGCAGGCTTCACCGTCCATTCTGGGTTGCAAGCGATTTGCCCCTCCTAGATTTTGGCTTCACGGGAATATCAGCCCACACCCGGGGATTTCCTCCCCTGCCTACAGCCGCAGGCTGCACCTTCCACTCCGGATTTCGACCAATTTGCACCCCTTAGATTTCTGCTTCACGGGAATATCAGCCCACACCCGGGGATTCCCTCCCCTGCCCACAGTGCAGCCGCAGGCTGCACCGTCCACTCTGGCTTGCAACCGATTTGCCCCTCCTAGATTTTGGCTTCACGGGAATATCAGCCCACACCCGGGGATTTCCTCCCCTGCCTTCAGCCGCAGGCTGCACCTTCCACTCCGGGTTTCAACCAATTTGCACCTCCTAGATTTTGACTTCACGGGAATATCTGCACACACCCGGTAATTTCCTACCCTGCCTACAGCCGCAGCCGCAGGCTGCACCGTCCATTCTGGGTTGCAGCCGATTTGCCTCTCCTAGAATTTGGCTGCACGGGAATATCAGTCCTCGCCCGGGGATTCCCTCCTGTGCCCACAGTGCAGCCGCAGGCTGCACTTTCTGGGTTTTCATTCTAGGTTTCAAACAATTCGCACCTCCTAGACTTTGGCTTCACGGGAATATCAGCCCACACCCGGGGATTTCCTCCATTGCCCACAGTGTAGCCGCAGGCTGTACCGTCCATTCTGGGTTGCAGCCGATCTGCCCCTCCTAGAATTTGGCTTCACGGGAATATCAGCCCACACCCGGGGATTTCCTCCCCTGCCCACAGCTGTCCATTTTGGGTTTCAACCGATTTGCACCTCCTAGAATTTGGCTCCACGGGAATATCAGCCCACACTCGGGGATTTCCTCCCCTGCCCACAGTGCAGCCGCAGGCTGTACCGTCCATTCTGGGTTGCAGCCGATCTGCCCCTCCTAGAATTTGGCTTCACGGGAATATCAGCCCACACCCAGAGATTTCCTCCCCTGCACAGCTGTCCATTCTGGGTTGCAGCCGATCTGCCCCTCCTAGAATTTGGCTTCACGGGAATATCAGCCCACACCCAGAGATTTCCTCCCCTGCCTACAGTGCAGCCGTAGGCTGCACCGTCCATTCTGGGTTGCAACCGATTTGCCCCTCCTAGATTTTGGCTTCACGGGAATATCAGCCCACACCCGGGGATTTCCTCCCCTGCCCACAGTGCAGCCGCAGGCTGCACTTTCTGGGTTTCCATTCTGGGTTACAACCGATTTGCCCCTTCTAGATTTGGGCTTCACGGGAATATCAGCCCACCCAGGGATTTCCTCCCCTGCCCACAGCGCAGCCGCAGGCTGTACCGTCCATTCTGGGTTGGAGCCGATCTGCCTTGCCTAGAATTTGGCTCCACGGGAATATCAGCCCACACCCGGGGATTTCCTCCCCTGCCTTCAGCCGCAGGCTGCACCTTCCATTCCGGGTTTCAACCAATTTGCACCTCCTAGATTTTGACTTCACGGGAATATCTGCACACACCCGGGGATTTCCTCCCTGCCCACAGTGCAGCCGCAGGCTGTCCCGTCCATTCTGGGTTGCAGCCGATTTGCCTATCCTAGAATTTGGCTTCACGGGAATATCAGCCCACACCCGGGGATTTCCTCCCCTGCCCACAGTGCAGCCGCAGGCTGCACTTTCTGGGTTTTCATTCTAGGTTTCAAACAATTCGCACCTCCTAGATTTTGGCTTCACGGGAATATCAGCCCACACCCGGGGATTTCCTCCCCTGCCTACAGCCGCAGCCGCAGGCTGCACCGTCCATTCTGGGTTGCAGCCGATTTGCCTCTCCTAGAATTTGGCTGCACGGGAATATCAGTCCTCGCCCGGGGATTCCCTCCTGTGCCCACAGTGCAGCCGCAGGCTGCACTTTCTGGGTTTCCATTCTAGGTTTCAAACAATTCGCACCTCCTAGACTTTGGCTTCACGGGAATATCAGCCCACACCCGGGGATTTCCTCCACTGCCCACAGTGCAGCCGCAGGCTGCACTGTTCATTTTGGGTTGCAGCCGATTTGCCCCTCCTAGAATTTGGCTGCACGGGAATATCAGTCATCGCCCGGGGATTCCCTCTTCTGCCCACAGTGCAGCCGCAGGCTGCACTTTCTGGGTTTCCATTCTGGGTTTCAAACAATTTGCACCTCTTAGACTTTGGCTTCACGAGAATATCAGCCCACACTCGGGGATTTCCTCCCCTGCCCACAGTGCAGCCGCAGGCTGTACCGTCCATTCTGGGTTGCAGCCGATCTGCCCCTCCTAGAATTTGGCTTCACGGGAATATCAGCCCACACCCAGAGATTTCCTCCCCTGCCTACAGTGCAGCCGTAGGCTGCACCGTCCATTCTGGGTTTCAACCGATTTGCACCTCCTAGAATTTGGCTCCACGGGAATATCAGCCCACACCCGGGGATTTCCTCCCCTGCCCACAGTGCAGCCGCAGGCTGCACTGTTCATTTTGGGTTGCAGCCGATTTGCCCCTCCTAGAATTTGGCTTCACGGGAATATCAGCCCACACCCGGGGATTTCCTCCCCTGCCCACAGTGCAGCCGCAGGCTGCACTTTCTGGGTTTCCATTTTGGGTTTCAACCGATTTGCACCTCCTAGAATTTGGCTCCACGGGAATATCAGCCCACACTCGGGGATTTCCTCCCCTGCCCACAGTGCAGCCGCAGGCTGTACCGTCCATTCTGGGTTGCAGCCGATCTGCCCCTCCTAGAATTTGGCTTCACGGGAATATCAGCCCACACCCGGGGATTTCCTCCCCTGCCCACAGCTGTCCATTTTGGGTTTCAACCGATTTGCACCTCCTAGAATTTGGCTCCACGGGAATATCAGCCCACACTCGGGGATTTCCTCCCCTGCCCACAGTGCAGCCGCAGGCTGTACCGTCCATTCTGGGTTGCAGCCGATCTGCCCCTCCTAGAATTTGGCTTCACGGGAATATCAGCCCACACCCGGTGATTTCTCCTGCCCACAGTGCAGCCGCAGGCTGCACCTGGGTCCATTCTGGGTTGCAACCGATTTGCACCTCCTAGAATTTGGCTCCACGGGAATATCAGCCCACACTCGGGGATTTCCTCCCCTGCCCACAGTGCAGCCGCAGGCTGTACCGTCCATTCTGGGTTGCAGCCGATCTGCCCCTCCTAGAATTTGGCTTCACGGGAATATCAGCCCACACCCAGAGATTTCCTCCCCTGCCTACAGTGCAGCCGTAGGCTGCACCGTCCATTCTGGGTTGCAACCGATTTGCACCTCCTAGATTTTGGCTTCACGGGAATATCAGCCCACACCCGGGGGATCCCTACCCTGCCCACAGTGCAGCCGCAGGCTGCACCGTCCATTCTGGGTTGCAGCCGATTTGCCCCTCCTAGATTTTGGCTTCACGGGAATATCAGCCTACACCCGGTGATTTCTTCCCCTGCCTATAGCCGCAGGCTGCACCTTCCACTCCGGGTTTCGACCAATTTGCACCTCCTAGAATTTGGCTTCACGGGAAAATCAGCCCACACCCGGGGGATCCCTCCCCTGCCCACAGTGCAGCCGCAGGCTGCACCGTACATTCTGGGTTGCAACCGATTTGCCCCTCCTAGATTTTGGCTTCACGGGAATATCAGTTTACACCCGGTGATTTCCTCCTGCTGCCCACAGTGCAGCCGCAGGCTGCACTTTCTGGGTTTCCATTCTGGGTTTCAACCGATTTGCACCTCCTAGAATTTGGCTCCACGGGAATATCAGCCCACACCCGGGGATTTCCTCCTGCCCACAGTGCAGCCGCAGGCTGCACCCTCCATTCTGGGTTGCAACCAATTTGCACCTCCTAGATTTTGGCTTCACGAGAATATCAGCCCACACCCGGGAATTCCCTCCCCTGCCTACAGCGCAGCCGCTTGCTGCACCTTCCACTCCGGGTTCCATCCAATTTGCACCTCCTAGATTTTGGCTTCACGGGAATATCAGCCCACACCCGGGGATTTCCTACCGTGCTCACAATGCAGCCGCAGGCTGCACCGTCCACTCTGGGTAGCAACCGATTTGCCCCTCCTAGATTTTGGCTTCACGGGAATATCAGCCCACACCCGGGGATTTCCTCCCCTGCCTACAGCCGCAGGCTGCACCTTCCACTCCGGATTTCGACCAATTTGCACCCCTTAGATTTCTGCTTCACGGGAATATCAGCCCACACCCGGGGATTCCCTCCCCTGCCCACTCTGGCTTGCAACCGATTTGCCCCTCCTAGATTTTGGCTTCACGGGAATATCTGCACACACCCGGTAATTTCCTACCCTGCCTACAGCCGCAGCCGCAGGCTGCACCGTCCATTCTGGGTTGCAGCCGATTTGCCCCTCCTAGAATTTGGCTGCACGGGAATATCAGTCATCGCCCGGGGATTCCCTCTTCTGCCCACAGTGCAGCCGCAGGCTGCACTTTCTGGGTTTCCATTCTGGGTTTCAAACAATTTGCACCTCTTAGACTTTGGCTTCACGAGAATATCAGCCCACACTCGGGGATTTCCTCCCCTGCCCACAGTGCAGCCGCAGGCTGTACCGTCCATTCTGGGTTGCAGCCGATCTGCCCCTCCTAGAATTTGGCTTCACGGGAATATCAGCCCACACCCGGGGATTTCCTCCCCTGCCCACAGCTGTCCATTTTGGGTTTCAACCGATTTGCACCTCCTAGAATTTGGCTCCACGGGAATATCAGCCCACACTCGGGGATTTCCTCCCCTGCCCACAGTGCAGCCGCAGGCTGTACCGTCCATTCTGGGTTGCAGCCGATCTGCCCCTCCTAGAATTTGGCTTCACGGGAATATCAGCCCACACCCGGGGATTTCCTCCCCTGCCTACAGTGCAGCCGCAGGCTGTCCATTCTGGGTTTCAACCGATTTGCACCTCCTAGAATTTGGCTTCACGGGAATATCAGCCCACACTCGGGATTTCCTCCCCTGCCTACAGTGCAGCCGCAGGCTGTACCGTCCATTCTGGGTTGCAGCCGATCTGCCCCTCCTAGAATTTGGCTTCACGGGAATATCAGCCCACACCCGGTGATTTCCTCCCTGCCTACAGCCGCAGGCTGTCCATTTTGGGTTTCAACCGATTTGCACCTCCTAGAATTTGGCTCCACGGGAATATCAGCCCACACCCGGGGATTTCCTCCCCTGCCCACAGTGCAGCCGCAGGCTGCACTGTTCATTTTGGGTTGCAGCCGATTTGCCCCTCCTAGAATTTGGCTGCACGGGAATATCAGCCCACACCCGGGGATTTCCTCCCTGCAGCCGCAGGCTGCACTTTCGGAGATTTCCATTCTGGGTTACAACCGATTTGCCCCTTCTAGATTTGGGCTTCACGGGAATATCAGCCCACACTCGGGGATTTCCTCCCCTGCCCACAGTGCAGCCGCAGGCTGTACCGTCCATTCTGGGTTGCAGCCGATCTGCCCCTCCTAGAATTTGGCTTCACGGGAATATCAGCCCACACCCGGTGATTTCCTCCCATGCCCACAGCTGTCCATTTTGGGTTTCAACCGATTTGCACCTCCTAGAATTTGGCTCCACGGGAATATCAGCCCACACTCGGGATTTCCTCCCTGCCCACAGTGCAGCCGCAGGCTGTACCGTCCATTCTGGGTTGCAGCCGATCTGCCCCTCCTAGAATTTGGCTTCACGGGAATATCAGCCCACACCCGGGGATTTCCTCCCCTGCCTACAGCCGCAGGCTGCACCTTCCACTCCGGGTTGCAACCGACTTGCAGCTCCTAGAATTTGGCTCCACGGGAATATCAGCCCACACTCGGGAATTTCCTCCCCTGCCCACAGTGCAGCCGCAGGCTGTACCGTCCATTCTGGGTTGCAGCCGATCTGCCTCGCCTAGAATTTGGCTCCACGGGAATATCAGCCCACGCTCGGGAATCTCCTCCCCTGCTGCCCGCAGGCTGCACCGTCCATTTTGGGTTTCAACCGATTTGCACCTCCTAGAATTTGGCTCCACGGGAATATCAGCCCACACCCGGGGATTTCCTCCCCTGCCCACAGTGCAGCCGCAGGCTGCACTGTTCATTTTGGGTTGCAGCCGATTTGCCCCTCCTAGAATTTGGCTGCACGGGAATATCAGTCATCGCCCGGGGATTCCCTCTTCTGCCCACAGTGCAGCCGCAGGCTGCACTTTCTGGGTTTCCATTCTGGGTTTCAAACAATTTGCACCTCTTAGACTTTGGCTTCACGAGAATATCAGCCCACACTCGGGGATTTCCTCCCCTGCCCACAGTGCAGCCGCAGGCTGTACCGTCCATTCTGGGTTGCAGCCGATCTGCCCCTCCTAGAATTTGGCTTCACGGGAATATCAGCCCACACCCGGTGATTTCCTCCCCTGCCCACAGCTGTCCATTTTGGGTTTCAACCGATTTGCACCTCCTAGAATTTGGCTCCACGGGAATATCAGCCCACACTCGGGGATTTCCTCCCCTGCCCACAGTGCAGCCGCAGGCTGTACCGTCCATTCTGGGTTGCAGCCGATCTGCCCCTCCTAGAATTTGGCTTCACGGGAATATCAGCCCACACCCGGTGATTTCCTCCCCTGCCCACAGCTGTCTATTCTATGTTTCAACCGATTTGCAACTCCTAGAATTTGGCTCCACGGGAATATCAGCCCACACCCGGGGTTCTTCTCTCTTGCCGGACGTCCATTTTGGGTTTCGAGTAACTTGAACCACACCAAATGTTAGCCAACAGTAAGATGAGCCTACACCCGGGGTTTTCTTCCTTTGCGGGGCGGTGCAGCCGAAGAAATGTTGCAACTCTGCGCAACGGGTGTTGTAGATTTTTTGGAAAAGTTTTGTAAAAAATTAAATGGAGGGGGTCGTAAACAATGCGGAGGAAAAACTGCCTTGGATCACCACTATTCTGAATGTTTTCCAACTCTGTCTTTCTCAAAAAAACTGAAAGAATTTTTCATTTCGTGCGGGGATCATGGAACTTTGGAAAATTAAAAAAAAAATTCTGGTGAAGAAGGGGGTTGTAGCTCCGCCGAAAATCGACGCAACCACTCCGAATTTCAGCCAATAGCAAGATCACCGTCGATAATGACTGATGAGCAAAATTCCCCAACCAAGAAAACCAATCCCATCAACAATCACCACTTCTCGCCGCATTTTGTGCAGAAAGAGCGAAAATCTATAATATTGATTATCGATCGATGACGTGTCATCAGTACGAATTCTGACAAGTTCAGTACTTATCTCCGACGACCTGTGTTGATTGGCTGCAGATTCATCCACACACCCTGGTCTCCACAGCCGTAGCATGCCCACGCAGTTTTCGCGCTCCACGGCTAATTTAGTATGCAAACCCACGATTTTGAGGTACCCTTCAAAGTTAAGGTATCAAGTTCAAAATGGAATAGGAGCGACCTGCATCCATTTCCAGACCCCTCTCCAAAAATGAGCGAGATTAACAACAAAAACGCACGGGTTTTCACTTTTTTCTCGAGAACCAGTGAACCATTCGAAACCATTTTCGGGTGGGCATGACAACTTTTTGCGCTCTTTTTAATGCAATTTAGAGTTAATTTCTATGTTTACTTTGAACTGAGATTTCGAAAAAGGGGTTGTGCGCACGGCCGATTCAAAACCAAATCTGGTGCGCGCGAAGCGCTCACCACAATTCGGGCCGGGGCTGATCACGATTATCATAGTGTTGCGTGATGCAACAGTCGTTGTCCACGAATGCGGACCGGAATTTCGCTCTGATAACGACAGTACGTTACTTCGACACTCTCAATCTATTCCTCTTTATGAATGACAAAGTTGCTTCTATTGGAAATATTGAAGCTTCAAGGGAATACATAAACTTTTTGTAACATGCATTTCTCATTCCAGGTGGATCAGAGACTGCTAATGTGACTACAACGGAAATGACAGTTCACGTGTAATCCAGTGATATATTTTTGTTTCCTCATTGTATTATTGTGCATTTGGATAAATAATCAGAATTTGATTGAAAGACATGTGCAATGAGATGACTTCCAGGGATTCCTCCTTCGTGCAGAAGGTGTTCAGTTGGTTCAATCTGTTTCAATTCATCTATCCTTTGTAAAGTCGTAATTCTCACGACTCATGGCGCGAGCGATGCTGCTCCGTCCGTCATGCGCTCTCTCGCTGTCTCTAACGGAGCTGAGGTTAGAGACAGCGAGAGAGCGCATGACGAACGGAGAGAGCAGCATCGCGCACGCCGCTCGCGCCATGAGTGGTGAGAAGTACGCGTAGAAACCATGGAATTTCGCCGTTCTACAGCCTGCACATTTTTTGCGTCCCACGATTACGCGACGTTGGTGGGTTCAGTCGGCACGAATCCTCTCGGTTCACCCTTCTTTGGCGAAATCTCGGTGGTTATACGTTCAGAGATACGTGCACACGGTCTGAGCTGACGCAAACTACACTATCAAGAGGGAAACAAACGACCAGTGCGGTTCGTGCCGACTCTACCCAGCCCAGGGTCGAGCGAACTGAAGGGAATTCTACACATGGTCGAAGGAGTGAGGACGGCGAAGCCGGCTTATCGTTTGGCGAAGCTAAACGAATGCTAAACATGGTCAATGGAGGGAAGCCGGCCTGTAGTTAAAGGCAGTGTTCACGATAAAAGTCGTTTTTCTGTTTTTCCGCCTATCTTGAAAACGGTCCCATGCTGATTTCAGTGATGTCCCTGGAATCGTACAAGACCCCCTGGAAACGGAGTTATGGCCCCTCAAAGTTCAGCTAGGAAGCATTGTGGACGAGTTGTCCGAGGCTTGTAACTCCCGTTTTTTGCAGCCGGTGTGCGAGCTGACCAGAGTAAAGAGAGACGTTAAGAATGAAGTGAAGAACGGGGCTTTTGATCGGAAACCATCGCTCATCTCACCACGAATTCAGGGAAACTGTTATAGGACGTGGGCGGAGTGGCCCAATGGGTTGACTGGCCCACGAGATTATCACCCACTTAACGACCGTTTTTCATCGCACTTCCGTTCTTAATCTTCTTAGAGAGACCCAAAGCTTACGTTTTGGCCAAAAAAACGTGCATTTTTTCTTCGTGAACACTGCCTTTAAGCGAAGTCAAGCGAATTCTATACATGGTTGAAGGACGAAAGCCGGCCTATCGTTTGACCAAGCCAACACCCAGAGTCCGACGTCGTGGGAACTGTTTTCAGTCTAGATGCTTTGATTAAAGATATATCGTGTTCCCTTTCAAAACCGTTCTTTAGTAACAGAATCGTCCCCTTTTCTGTTTCATCTGAAAGGGCTATCTGGAACAGGAACCACAGAATCGGCGGTGCCGGTCCGCCAGCTGCGCTGGCCGGCGTGAGCAGCTGGTTTATACACATGTAGATAGATGTGCACGTTTTTCTACACTACACTATGCTCAGTTCATTGTCTTAACCTACTTTCAAACGCATTCACAGTTGGTCCACGGGCCACTAGTGGATGATAAGCACTGCGCAGCGTCGTCCATAGTTTTCGCGATGGCCGTCGGTACGCAGTGTTTATCGACGGATAATCGATATGTATGATATGCAGGTTGCCAGAAGTATGAACCCGGCCTTAGGGAAGAATAGAGAAATTTATAGAAACCAGGTAATATTTTTGAAAAGATCATGAGAGGGTTTCTGGCATTGTAAACCTGTTGCTATGCTGGAGCAGGATTCATCAATGCGGCAGTGCTGCTAGCTCTACTGAATGGTAACGCTATCCACGGCAGATTCTCCGGCCGATGTAGTACAAGAAAATTACCAGAAATTTTCCATTGATCAGTGGTAAATGTGCAATTACCACCTGATAACGGGCATTTTGTCAGAGAATTTACCCTAATGTCTGGTGTTCGTTAATTCTGCCAGATTACGAAAGAGTTACCACTAAATGCCTCCTTATTTTCCGGACCCCTCCCGTTATCTGTCAGAAAACGGGAAAATTACCACCAGAGGAGGGAAAAATCGTTCCGTAGTCTGCCAAAATTTTCCCGTAATGCTCCGACCTGAGTTGCAACCCGAAAAAAAAACCTATCCTGATCCATGAGCGCAATGCTACCGCGGGTTCCACTGCGGAAAAAAGGCTAACTAGTTAAACTACGAACTTATTCCCTAATCCAATTGTTTCGCGGCAGGCTTTTGATTAATCCTATCAGCGGAGACTTCCACGTTTAAACTCTTTTACATGAGCACGCCCAGTTGCTGCACACAAAACAGTTATCTCAAACCAACAAGTGAATCAGAGTTGGCATGTGCGCTTCTTCTCAAAATAGTTTTAGACCAATTCTATTCATTACTTCCTGCCTACGCGATCTTCAGGCAAACTGACTGACTAGGAAACCTCGCTGGTAATGTATTAGAAAATTGAAAAACGCTCGCTCTGAAGCGAGTTATAATCCAAAGACGAAAAAAGCGGTTTCCCGCGTTATATTTTTGCATTTTTAACCACAAAACTTATGGTGAGTTTTGTATGGCTAACCTTCACGGAGGTGGATAGGTGGATGGAAGCTAAAATCGGTTACGAAGGCTCATCCATAGTGCACTGGAAGATAGAAAACGCAGGTTTCAAATGATACTTAGGGATAGTTCCATCTATGACATTTTTGAAAATGTTTGAGTTTTTTTTTCAGATTTTCTCAACAAAATCTTCTAACTTGTCAAACAAATTGTCCAAAGCGTTTTCATTAATGGAACATATTCCCATATTCTCAATACGACACTATGTCTATTTGCTGCTCTTTTGTACCAGCAGAGGAAAGAAGAAGCATTACGCAAATTGTGTTTTTATGTAAGAGTTGCCACTGCTATAGCACAAATAAAAAGTTTATTTTTTTTTAGATTGGAGCGGAATGACAAGTACGAATTCTTGGAGAGAATTGATTTGCGAAACACACGACATACTTTATTTGACGAGCTACGCAAGTCAACAAGCTTAGCTACATACGCCATGCTTTTTCCCTCGAAACTTATCTTTATACCCAATAATATTATTTGACATTCGAAATTTCGAACACGTTTAGAACCAGTGAATCGAATATTTTCATTTGGAGGAAGCAAGGAAGGTTAGTCCCACCGTTTTCAACCCCCGTGTTATCCTAGGCTGAGCAGTGGAAGCTGGTTGCTAGGCAACTTGCCCTTGCATATCAAAAATAGTCGCCTATAGGAATCGTCTCAGCAAATGGCTTCGAATGTGGTAGGATCATTTTCTTTTTCAAAAACCCAGAAATTGAATTCAAAATCAGCTTCAGTCTGTTGATTGCAGAGATCTTCGCTCATCTACCAGGTGTTGATGCACGGCCATCGAACTTATTCCATTATATTCTTCTTTGTTATCGTTTTCCTCTACATTTATAAAGGTAAATTGTTGCTATTGTTTCCTTTTCAGGTAATGTTATTTAATTCCATATTTGAATTAAATTCCAAACAATGGACAGCCTAGAGAAGAGAAAAAAAATTGAATAGCCTCGACTGAAGGTATGGAATTCTCCGGTAAACAACTATAGACAGGGTGGGTGAAAGGTTCCTAGAGTCCCGAGGTCGGCTCACATTTCTTCCTACCACTTGTAAATCAACAAACCAAAAACCAAAAGTTCTGGTTGAACAAGTCTTAAAGGCAGCGTACACGCTCGCAAAAGTTGTTGAGATAACTACATTAGTGGGGTCTTAGGGGCCCTAGAAGAGCCCTCGCGAAGTTGGAAGAGTTAAAAACGAGTTAGAATGACAGTATTTGAGCCGAATTGAGTCACAAAATCATCCTTTCTTCGCCCATCGATACGGGCTCCGCCCCTCAATACAAATGTTCAATGCTCGATTTCGGTCATTTTGGCTCATTTTTTCACTTCTAACGTCGTAGGCGTTCCAGAAAGGACCGTACGAGTATATTAGCGTCGTTATCCCAACAAATTTGTCGCTAGCACCGCTACTTCAGCAAATCCGGTACAACTCGTCCACTTCTGGGCCAATATAGAACGAACCGTTATATCTTCATTTCAGTCGATTTTTTTCCTGTTTTTTGTTATCTCTGAATATTAACAGCTTCAGACCTTCGACTCATTGCATAAAATTGATATCATTTTTGAGCGTGTAGGCTGCCTTTAAGTTGCAGCAAAAGGTTCCCGCCACTCGTTTGTATAATTCATCTATGTTTCGGCGCTACTTTTCTGGCCGCACGTGATATTCTTTTTGAAGGCGCAAATCTTTTTCTACAGTTTTTTCTGCGCTCATAGCTGAACTTTGTGAATTCTAGATTCCGAGCTGTAAATTGGTGAAAATCCAAAAAAACCGCCTAAGTTGCCAGACTATTTATCTTCCAAAACACGAAAACTATTAAAGGCACAGGACATCCAGAAAATTATTTTTCAGATTTCATGCTTATCTTGGAGAGAATCACACGCTGATTACAGTGATATCTCTGTAATCGTCCAAGACTCCCTCCGAACAGAGTTATGGCTTCTCAAATATGCCTAGAATTTGAGGGTGAAAAATTGGTGGACGAGTTGTCTCGGACCTGTATTTCTCCTCATTCGCTACATTTGCGTAAGAGAAAGCCAGGATAAGGAGAGAGTCCGGTAATGGGCTGAAGAACGACGACTTGTTGGAATTCATCCATCCATCGAGCCGCTATCGAGTCCGAAAATTTGCTAGGGGGTCGGGCCTGTGGTGGTGAGCGAAGGGGGTCGGGCCTTTGGTGGTCGCATATATCTCTCTTATTTGGAGGAATTGAGATCTCGCATTTGGCACGTGTTATACAGGAGGGGTCTTCTACACAATTCCATGAAAATCTCAAAATTCATATCTGAGGGTGTACTGTGCCTTTAAAGTTGATAGGCCACCCGAAGCCAAATGGGCTAGATGATTATGATGAGAAGAGTTCTCATCGGCGAGAGATTCGCATTTTAACAAGTTTTCCGAATGTGCTATTATGGCTGTCAACACCAGCTACTCTCTGGTTACGGGCCTGATTTGTTGTGTGCCATTGCCGACCTGTGTCGCGGGCACGCGACGCATCGGTTTCGTACCAGCTTCCGCGCTCGCCCCTCATCAGCTGATCGTGTGATTTTTCTTTTTCTTAATTTTAATAGTTTTTCCTAGTTCTTTGATCTTTTTCTCGGCTGTTCTGAATCATTGGAGGCAGTATTTGCTGTATTAGACCCGTATGTGAAGGTTTCAAGTCCAGGGGCCGTATTCATCATTGAAATGCAGGGTGAATCATACTTTTCTTTTACCTTACCCGGAGCCGATTACTTACTCACCGTGAAACAGCATTCACCAACACTTACTTACCCGGGTAAGATTCCGCGCAAAATGTGTACCGCGTGCACCCACCGAAACACTCAATAGGCGTCGTCAATTCAGAAAATTTTCAACGATTCACTCTATGATTTATTTAAGGAAGCTAGAGAGAAGTGCATGGGTTGCGTGATTAATAAAAATTTCAGAGTAGATCATAGGGGACACTTCATTTATAGAAAATACCATCATTTTACATTACTTACTTTTTCATTTCTTCTAGCGAGATTTTTTCAATGGTACTCGTTTGTTTTTCTTTATCGGTGTTCAACTGTATGACAGAATATTTCTTCTATGAGTATTAGGTGGTAGCCAAAGCTTCCTGCCATTCTTTTTTGTCTTTTTTTTTGGCGCAGTTCTTCAACCAAATTTGATATACCGTCCAAGGCTTTTTTGAGCTTTCAACTACTCGTGGTCGGTCATGAATGTATGGTCGAGATTCGGGAAATTTTCTGGATTTGCTCACTGATCAGCCAACGATAAATATCGAAAAACAGCGACAAAAAAAGCCAAAGAATCTTTCTTTGTATCGAATCGTGCTGACCTAATTCTTGAAAAGATGTTCTTTCCAATAGTTTATTGGGTAGTATGTAACATATAATTAGAAATGCAGCTCTTCCTTTGTCGTATACTGCTGGGAATTTTCTCGTGAAATGTGTTTCATTGCGATTGGTCAACTACAGTACCGAGCATTATTTTTGCAAAGAAAGCGTTTTGCGGCGTTTTTCGTGCTCACAAAGCGCCGCAACGCCATAACTCGCTTCAAAGTGGTCCAATTTCAATCCTGAAGCCATTTCTGGATTGTTTCCATTGAGTCCTATACGATTGTGTTGCAAAATGATAATTTCAACTCCAGAATTTTTTTCGAAAATGGCATATTTGCACCTCTAAACTCCTCATAATGAAGTGATCAGACGGTCATGATAGCAGAAATCTGTCACGTTTTGACCTGTGGTCGATGTGAATCTTAGAAGGAAATACGCATTTTTCAACAAAATACCGGAGTTAAAAGAGCTTTTTACATATACCGCTACCTTTGTTTCACCGAGAGAAACACGAAAACTACCTGAAAAACTCATTTTGTCCACTTTAAAGTGGTTTATGGCGATGCGGCGCTTTGTGAGCGCAAAAAACGCCGCAAAACGCTTTTTTTGCAAAAAATATGCTCGGTACTGTACTTTTTGAAAACTCGGAGAAGAAACAAAAATTGGTTGAAAAAAGGAGATTATTCGCAAGTTCTTTATGGTGAATAAAAATTTTTTGTGTAGAATTATGTTGTGCAGTGTCCCCAAACACATTACCCAGAAGAAGCTTTGGAATGCCAAGATATTCGCTAATTAAGCTACAAATGGAATTCGAGCAAGTTCGCAAGTTACAGTGAGCTTCAAAAATTTATATTATAAAGGAACTATTGTGCTTCCGAATGCTATACTTCTAATATATGGCCTTAGAAATTCGATGGGACTAGGAAAATTATTTTCGCGAAACTTTAATTTTTTGTCAACTCAATATAAGCCTATTCAGTTGGAGTTCGGTGAAGAATCGCGCGAAGAGCATAAAGCCGAAGAAAGAGAAGTTTCTTGGTTGGGTCTCCTGATGCATTCAAATGTAGTAAAGATACCAAGTGAACAGAAGGAAGGAAAGTTCACCGCTTTTCCACGACTTACAATAAAATCCTATGAGAACGCGTGCGTAAAAAACTGAAAAACTTTTCGTCTATGGAAAGCAACGCGTTGAAGGAGTCATAAAAAGACAGACATAACTTTTAAGGAAAGGATTAGAACATTTTGTCGATGAAGATATTGCGCTCCATTGCTAATTCTGCTATGAATGTTGGAACGTAGCAGCTGCAGCTGGCTGGGAGTAAAATATACCCGACCACATACGTCGGGTAAAATTTACCTGGCTTTTTGCCCGAAAATCCCGAGTAAGTAAGCGTGTGAATACCGGGTAAGAGCCAAAATCAAGGGACTTTACACTTACCTCGCGGGTAAATCATTGATGAATACGGCCCCAGGAGAAGCGAGAATGGTCGGCGACCGATACGAAACGGCAATTTTCTGGTGATCGGGCCGTCTTGAAAAAATCATAAATTTGGGCATGACCCATATTTAGCAAAAAGGTTATGGGGAATGCATACTCAGACATAATCGACGACCATCCCGTTGACGGTCGCGTTCCCGATGGAGTGCTCACACAGCCGGACCATTAACGATAGAGTGAACGGGCTGGTCGCCTCACAGGGAACGGGATGGTCAGCCTATCATGCAGCGATCAGGCATGACCCATATTTAGCAAAAAGGTTATGGGGAATGCATATATCACCAACTCTAAGGGAAACGGGATGGTCGCCGCACGGGGAACGGGATGAATAGCCGTCCACGCAACGCCATCGTCAACGCTAAGGGGAACGGGATCGTCGCCACATGGGGAACGGGATGAATAGCCGTCCACGCAACGCCATCGTCAACGCTAAGGGAAACGGGATGGTCGCAGCACGGGGAACGGGATGGCTGTTTCATAACACTGAGAAGCTAGTATTGATTCCACCGATCGACCTCGGTACCGACTTACTCATTCTCCGCTTCAGTCAACACTACGGGTAACACAGGTTACACACACACACATATATATATATATATATATATATATATATATATATATATATATATATTTATATATATATATATATATATATATATATATATATATATATATATATATATATATATATATATATATATATATATATATATATATATATATATATATATATATATATATATATATATATATATATATATATATATATATGACTTACTTACTTGATTTAATCAGTTTGGCTTTCGCCTGACGCGGTCATTCCGCATCTTCACCGAGGTGTGCCGTCCTAGTAGTCAGCCGTGTCCATTTTCACAGTCCTCAGCCACAATTTGAACACATTCCATCCAGCTGTCACTATTCCATTTCCTGCGAAACGAAACATCGCGCCTAAACTGTCTTTCGATGCCGAGTGACTTCAAATCCTTTTTAACCACATCCGTCCAGAACTTTCGCCTACGCCCATGTGGCCGTTTACAGACAGGATTGGGAAGCATTTTTAAAAGCGTGTTGTACGAGACGATCCGGCGTTCTTCTTAGTATATGCCCGAGCAGTCAGAAGTCGACTTTCCATTGCTGATTGAGATGGCGTTAGGAGATGCTGGCACCTCCCTCGTGTCAAGCGTTGATGTACTGCGTCGATTTCCTTGTAAAGGTCTCCGTTATGGCATACACGCGGCCAGAAATAACCAAGCAAACGCCTAAAAAGCTTCCTCTCCGTGCAATCCAACCTTTCCATCTGCGTTTTCGGTGCTGCCCACGTCTCCGATCCGTACATCATGATAGGGCGAATAGCGGATAGGTAGACGCGCAACTTGACTTCCTTCGCGATGGTGGTAGACCACGAACACTTGGTTAGAGAATTAAATGCAGACGTAGCTTTCGCACATCGTTGTCGAATATCCGCTGCATAACTACTACCGTTCTTCAGCAAACAGCCTAAATAACATAAATCGTCCACCAGTTCGATACGTTGTCCGTCCACACAAACTCAGTTGAAGGCCTCTGAGAGACCCACATCTGCTTGCATTTGTCGGGACGAAGACGAAGTCCATAGGCTGCGGCATACTTCGAAACGAGGTTCACAATCCTTTGCAGTTTTGCGTTGTTTTCAGCGAATAACACAATGCCGTCCGGCGTACTCCAGGTCGACAAGGGAGCGTCCTGATGGTGTTAGGGATCACATCAGCAGGAAACTGTTCTGCAACTCTACACATGATGTCATCAACGGCGAAGTTGAAAAGATAAGCTCCTGCAACGGCTCCTTGCCTTACTCCTGTTTTCACCTCGAAAGCTGGCGCTAATCCGACAGGTGTACGAACTGCTGCTGTTGTTCCTTTGTTCATGTCCTCGATTAACCGAACATACTTTTCCGGGACTCCATCTGCTCGCAGAGCATTGAGCAATCGATCACGATGAGGAGAGTCGAACGCGGCTTCAAAATCCAAAAAAAGCAAGCTGTAATGGCTTCGAAAACCGCTGCCACGATTCAATTACTCTTCTCACGACGAAAAATTGGTCGATGGTCGATCTTTCAGGTCGAAACGGGCTTGCTCATCTCTGATCGTTCCTTCACGATGTTTGATAAGTCGCTCGAGAATGATACGTTCTAAAACCTTGTACATGACACGAAGTAGAGATTCCTCTGTAGTTCTTAGGATCCGTGACGGATAGCTTCTTGTGAAGAGGTACGATGATCGCATGTCTCCACGAATCGGGTATCCTTTTCGCTCATCCATATGGCACGGATGGTGTTGGTCATTTCACGAATCCCAGACGGAGGAAGAGCTTTCAGCATTTCAGCAGTGATGTTGTCATCTCCACCTGCCTTTCCATTCTTCATTTTCCGGACACAATCCAAAACTTCAGACTCAGTCGGCGGTTCCTCACTGACATCGTAATGTGCTCTCTGAACATGCGGGAGCTCAGGTACTGATGGCGCTGGACGATTCAGTAGTGAACTGAAGTAATCCTTCCATATTGGCAGCGTCGCATCACCAACTGCAACTCCATTGGTAGTGTTCAAGACAGGAGAACATCTCTTCATCTTCCCGCTATACTGTCGCAGCAACGTGTAGGCTTTCTTCGGATTCTTCTCCTCCCAAGCCTTCTCGACCTCCTTAGCTCTACCCGTCCCCTCTCGTTCGCGGTCACTTTGAAGCTGCCGACGCAACTTCCTCCTCAGACGCTTCTCCTCCACGAAGTTTCCTGCAGTTCGGAGAGCACATACTCTGTTGTAGGTAGATGTTGTTTCTTCTGAGACGTAGGCGAACTTCTTCTTAGAGCTGTACAACCGGGAGTGCCTCTTTCGAAGCGTCCTGGATGCATTTGACAAAAGAATCCGCGTCGCAAAGTTTCTTCTTAGTCCGTACTCCGATGTGAATAGAAACGCGTTGTCGGAAATTCCTTCTGCACTCTTCATCTCTGAGACTTGTCATGTCAATCCTCTGGAAGACTGAGCCCCTCGCTTCCTCTTATGAATCCTCGCAGTGAAGTTCAACAGAACAGGACGGTGATCCGAATCGAATGCGACATCCCACACAGCTCCTAGATCTTCGAATGTCCGATACTGGAATATTCCTCGTCAGGACATAGTCAAGCTGTAGTTTCAAAGTTGTCATCTTCCGCTTCCGCTGCTCTTCTGGAGATAGCCGGGTTGGTCCCTGCCACGTAAGCTGATGGCGGCGATGATTCCTCTTGAATGTCGATGCAATAATCAGACCACTGCGTTCACAAAAGTCGACAAGGCGGTAGCCATTGTCCGATGTTTGCTCCACTGGGTAGAACCATTTACCGAGTACTTCGGATTCCTGATCAAGTCCCATCTTCGCATTTGCGTCAATCCCCACGACAACAGCATGTTGACAAGGTATCCTGGCCAGCAACGTATTGAGTTCCTCATAAAACGCATCCTTCGAATTGTCTTCGGCGGTTTCAGTGGGCGCATGAGCACTCACTATCCACAGATTGAATCCTCTGTGATCCCGCAATCGTACGAATGCATTCCGACACGACGTTGAGCCGAACTCCTTGACCATACCATTGAAATCCTTCCTTACAGCTATTGCACAGCCTCCCACTCTCCTATCGTCAGCGTTACCGCAGTAGATAGTGTACTCTCCGACGCTGATGACGGGTCTATCAGCTTGAGGCGGGTTTCCTGCAAAGCAGCAAACGGTGCATGGAAATAGCTCAGAAGTCTGGATAGCGCAGTTTTTGGATATCACTCGACAGCGATCGACAGTTCAGGGTGGCGAAATTGTGGCTTGTGGCCAAAGACTCCATGACTCCCTAGGTACGGATCTAAGGTGTTGTTATGGACCAGAGGCCTATAGTGTGCCGGACGGCGGCACCTTTACGCAATGTGCGGGATACTTTCGCGATATAGTTGTGCACGCTATATCGCTCGAACGTTCCCTGTGTACACTCAAACGTCTGCTGGGTTCAGTAGAAGCAGGGGCACCAACGAGCAGAGTACCAACAGACTTGTATACACACATATATATATATATATATATATATATATATATATATATATATATATATATATATATATATATATATATATATATATATATATATATATATATATATATATATATATATATATATATATATATATATATATATATATATATATATATATATATATATATATATATATATATATATATATATATATATATATATATATATATATATATATATATATACTTGTCATCCTTACACATTTACAGAAGTTTTGCCCCTGCTTCTACTGAACCCAGCAGACGTTTGAGTGTACACAGGGTAGAGCTAAGGAGTTCGAGAAGGCTTGGGAGGAGAAGAATCCGAAGAAAGCCTACACGTTGCTGCGACAGTATAGCGGGAAGATGAAGAGATGTTCTCCTGTCTTGAACACTACCAATGGAGTTGCAGTTGGTGATGCGACGCTGCCAATATGGAAGGATTACTTCAGTTCACTACTGAATCGTCCAGCGCCATCAGTACCTGAGCTCCCGCATGTTCAGAGAGCACATTACGATGTCAGTGAGGAACCGCCGACTGAGTCTGAAGTTTTGGATTGTGTCCGGAAAATGAAGAATGGAAAGGCAGGTGGAGATGACAACATCACTGCTGAAATGCTGAAAGCTCTTCCTCCGTCTGGGATTCGTGAAATGACCAACACCATCCGTGCCATATGGATGAGCGAAAGGATACCCGATTCGTGGAGACATGCGATCATCGTACCTCTTCACAAGAAGCTATCCGTCACGGATCCTAAGAACTACAGAGGAATCTCTCTACTTCGTGTCATGTACAAAGGTTTTAGAACGTATCATTCTCGAGCGACTTATCAAACATCGTGAAGGAACGACCAGAGATGAGCAAGCCGGTTTTCGACCTGGAAGATCGACCATCGACCAAGTGTTCGTCGTGTAGAAGAGTAATTGAATCGTGGCAGCGGTTTTCGAAGCCATTACAGCTTGCTTTTTGGACTTTGAAGCCGCGTTCGACTCTCCTCATCGTGATCGATTGCTCAATGCTCTGCGAGCAGATGGAGTCCCGGAAAAGTATGTTCGGTTAATCGAGGACATGAACAAAGGAACAACAGCAGCAGTTCGTACACCTGTCGGATTTACGTCAGCTTTCGAGGTGAAAACAGGAGTAAGGCAAGGAGCCGTTGCAGGACCTTTTCTTTTCAACTTCGCCGTTGATGACATCATGCGTAGAGTTGCAGAACAGTTTCCTGCGGATGTGATCCTAACACCATCAGGACGCTCCCTTGTCGACCTGGAGTACGCCGACGACATTGTGTTATTCGCTGAAAACAACGCAAAACTGCAAAGGATTGTGAACCTCGTTTCGAAGTATGCCGCAGCCTATGGACTTCGTCTTCGTCCCGACAAATGCAAGCAGATGTGGGTCTCTCAGAGGCCTTCAACTGGAGTTTGTGTGGACGGACAACGTATCGAACTGGTGGACGATTTCTGTTATTTGGGCTGTTTGCTGAAGAACGATGGTAGTTATGCAGCGGATATTCGACAACGATGTGCGAAAGCTACGTCTGCATTCAATTCTCTAACCAAGTGTTTGTGGTCTACCACCATCGCGAAGGAAGTCAAGTTGCGCGTCTACCTATCCGCTATTCGCCCTATCATGATGTACGGAACGGAGACGTGGGCGGCACCGAAAACGCAGATGGAAAGGTTGGATTGCACGGAGAGGCTTTTAGGCGTTTGCTTGGATTTTTCTGGCCGCGTGTATGCCATAACGAAGACCTTTACAAGGAAATCGACGCAGTACATCAACGCTTGACACGAGGGAGGTGCCAGCATCTCCTAACGCCATCTCAAGCAGCAATGGAAAGTCGACTTCGACTGCTCGGGCATATACTAAGAAGAACGCCGGATCGTCTCGTACAACACGCTTTAAAAAATGCTTCCAAATCCTGTCTGGAAACGGCCACCTGGGCGTAGGCGAAAGTTCTGGACGGATGTGGTTAAAGAAGGATTTAAAGTCACTCGGCATCGAAAGACAGTTCAGGCGCGCTGATGTTTCGTTTCAGGAAATGGAATAGCGACAGCTGGATGGAATGTGTTCAAATTGTGGCTGAAGACCGTGAAAAATGGACACGGCTGACTACTAGGACGGCACACCTCGGTGAAGATGCGGAATGACCGCGTCAGGCGAAAGCCAACCGATTAAGTCAAGTATTAAGTAAGTCATATATATATATATATATATATATATATATATATATATATATATATATATATATATATATAGTTATGATATATAACTATATATATATATATATATATATATATATATATATATATATATATATATGAGTATATATATATATATATATATATATATATATATATATATATATATATATATACTAATATATATATATATATATATATATATATATATATATATGATATATATATATAAATATATATGACTTGATCTTCTAATTTATTGTTTGCCTGACGCGGTCATTCCGCATCTTCACTGAGGTGTGCTGTCCTAGTAGTCAGCCGTGTCCATTTTTTCACGGCCTCAGCCACAATTTGAACACATTCCATCCAGCGTTGTCACTATTCCATTTCCTATGAAACGAAACATAGTATATATATATATATATATATATATATATATATATATATATCCTACTATATATATTTTGGTAAAATTTGTAGTGTGCGTGTGTGTATGTGCATGTATGTGTGCGTTTCAGTGTGTTTGTTTCTGACCGTTTATTCCTGGCTTGCCTTTTCAAGGCGGGCAACCTAACGGGGGATGGGCTCTGCAAAGTGGTGCAGGACGTCAGGGTAAGGGCGCAGGGATCTTAGAAGTGATGGCGCAGTACAACTATAGCGTAAGGCATGACCCGAATTGTAGTGTGCCAGACGCCGTAAGGATGTGTGCGGGACCCAAGTGGAGTGCGCCGGACGCCAGAGAAAGTGTGCGGCGACTCCAAGTGGGAGAGCGCCGAACGCCATCAAGAAAGTTCACAGGACCCAAGAGAGTGCGCAGGGCGCCGTAGGAAAATGTGCGGGACCCAAATGGGAGTGCGCCGGACGCCGTAGAATGTGTGCGGAGACCCAAGGAGAGCGCCGGCCACCGTCAGAGAAAGTGTGCGGGACCCGAGTGAGAGTGCGCAGGACGCCGTATAGGAAAGTGGGTTTCGCGGGAGTGCGCAGGGACCCGTAGAAAGTGGAGAGTGCGGAGTGGACGCCGTAGAGCGTGACCATTGAGTGAGAGTGCGCAGGACGCCGTATAATGTGCGGGACCCAGTGAGAGTGCGCCGGGTCGCCGTAGAAAGTGGTGCGGAACCCGAGTGGAGATGCGCTGGACGCCGTAGAAAGTGGTGGACCCGGAGTGAGAGTGCGCCGGACGCCGTAGAAAGTGTGCGGGACCCGGTGAGAGTGCGCCTGACGTTGCAGAAAGGGTGCGGAATCCCGAGTGAGAGTGCGCAGGACGCCGTATAATGTGTGCGTGACCTAAGTGGGAGGGCGGTGCTGGACGCCGTAGAAAGTGTGCGGTGACCCGAGGAGAGTGCGCCGGACGCCGTAGAAAGTGTGCGGGACCCGAGTGAGAGTGACGCCGGACGCCGTAGGAAAGTGTGTGCGGGACTCGAGTGGAGAGAGCGCGGACGCCGTATAAAAGTGTGCGGGACCCGAGTGAGAGTGCGCTGGACGCCGTATAAAGTGTGCGGGACCTAAGTGGAGCAGGAGTGCGCTGGTCGCCGTAGAAAGTGTGCGGGACCCGAGGTGAGAGTGCGCCGGCCACCGTAGAAAGTGTGTGCGGGACCCATGGAGTGCGCAGGACGCGGTATAAAGTGTGCAGGACGCGCGGTGAGAGTGCGCAGGACGCCGTATAGTGTGCGGGACCCAAGTGGGAGTGCGCCGGACGCCGTAGAAAGTGTGCGGGACCCGAGGAGAGTGCGCCGGACGCCGTAGAAAGTGTGCGGGACCCGAGTGAGAGTGCGCCGGACGCCGTAGGCCGAAAGTGTGCGGGACCCGGTGAGAGTGCGCCCTGACGCCGTAGAAAGGTGCGGGACCCGAGTGAGAGTGCAGGACGCCGTATAATGTGTGGCGGGAATCCAAAGTGGGAAGGCAGCCGGTCGCCGTAGAAAGTGTGGCGGAACCCGAGTGGGAGAGCGCCGGACGCCGTAGAAAGTGTGCAGGACCCGAGTGAGAGTGCGCCGGACGCCGTAGAAAGTGTGCAGGACCCGGGTGAGAGTGCGCCTGACGCCGTAGAAAGTGTGCGGGACCCGGAGGAGAGTGCGCAGGACGCCGTATAAAGTGCGGGACCCAAGTGGGAGTGCGCCGGACGCCGTAGAAAGTGTGCGGGACCCGAGGAGAGTGCGCCGGACGCCGTAGAAAGTGTGCGGGACCCGAGGAGAGTCGCCGGACGCCGTAGAAAGTGTGCGGGACCCGAGAGTGCGCCGGACGCCGTAAAAAGTGTGCGGGACCCGAGTGAGAGTGCGCCGGACGCCGTATAATGCGTGCGGGACCCAAGTGGGAGTGCGCTGGACGCCGTAGAAAGTGTGCGGGACCCGAGTGAGAGTGAGCGCCGGACGCCGTAGAAAGTGTGCGGGACCCGAGTGAGAGTGCGCCGGACGCCGTAGAAAGTGTGCGGACCTGGTGAGAGTGCGCCGGACGCCGTAGAAAGTGTGCGGGACCCGAGGAGAGTGCGCAGGACGCCGTATAATGTGCGGGACCCGGAGGGAGAGTGCGCCGGACGCCGTAGAAAGTGTGCGGGACCCGGTGAGAGTGCGCCGGACGCCGTAGAAAGTGTGCGGGACCCGAGTGAGAGTGCGCCGGACGCCGTAGAAAGTGTGCGGGACCCGAGTGAGAGTGCGCCGGACGCCGTAGAAAGTGTGCGGGACCCGAGTGGAGAGTGCGCCGCAGGACGCCGTAGAAAGTGTGCGGGACCCGAGTGGGAGAGTGCGCCGGACGCCGTAGAAAGTGTGCGGGACCCAAGTGGAGAGTGCGCCGGACGCCGTAGAAAGTGTGCGGGACCCAAGTGGGAGTGCGCCGGACGCCGTAGAAAGTGTGCGGGACCTAAGTGGGAGTGCGCCGGACGCCGTAGAAAGTGTGCGGGACCCGAGTGAGAGTGCAGGACGCCGGACGCCGTAGAAAGTGTGCGGGACCCGAGTGAGAGTGCGCCGGACGCCGTAGAAAGTGCGGGACCCGAGTGAGAGTGCGCCGGACGCCGTAGAAAGTGTGCAGGACCCGAGTGGGAGTGCGCCGGACGCCGTAGAAAGTGTGCCGGGACCCGAGTGAGAGTGCGCAGGACGCCGTAGAAAGTGTGCGGGACCCGAGTGAGAGTGTGCGCCGGACGCCGTAGAAAGTGTGCGGGACCCGTGAGAGTGCGCCGGACGCCGTAGAAAGTGTGCGGGACCCAGTGAGAGTGCGCCTGACGCCGTAGAAAGTGTGCGGGACCCAGTGGGAGTGCGCAGGACGCCGTAGGAAGTGCGGGCCTGCGGGAGGCGCCGGACGTAGAAAGTGTGCGGGACCCGAGTGAGAGTGCGCCGGACGCCGTAGAAAGTGTGCGGGACCCGAGTGGGAGTGCGCAGGACGCCGTAGAAAGTGTGCGGGACCCAAGTGAGAGTGCGCAGGACGCCGTAGAAAGTGTGCGGGACCCGGTGAGAGTGCGCCGGACGCCGTAGAAAGTGTGCGGGACCCGAGTGAGAGTGCGCCGGACGCCGTAGAAAGTGTGCGGGACCCGAGTGAGAGTGCGCCGGACGCCGTAGAAAGTGTGCGGACCCGAGTGGGAGAGCGCCGGACGCCGTAGAAAGTGTGCGGGACCCGAGTGAGAGTGCGCCGGACGCCGTAGAAAGTGTGCGGGACCCGAGTGAGTGCGCCGGACGCCGTAGAAAGTGTGCGGGACCCAAGTGGGAGAGTGCGCCGGACGCCGTAGAAAGTGTGCGGGACCGAGTGAGAGTGCGCCGGACGCCGTAGAAAGTGTGCGGGACCGAGTGAGAGTGCGCCGGACGCCGTAGAAAGTGTGCGGGACCCGAGTGAGAGTGCGCCGGACGCCGTAGAAAGTGTGCGGGACCCGAGTGAGAGTGCGCAGGACGCCGTATAAAGTGTGCGCGACCCAAGTGGAAGTGCGCAAGCCGCCGTATAAAGTGTGCGGGACCCGAGTGAGAGTGCGCCGGACGCCGTAGAAAGTGTGCGGGACCCGAATGAGAGTGCGCCGGACGCCGTAGAAAGTGTGCGGGACCCGAGTGAGAGAGTGCGCCGGACGCCGTAGAAAGTGTGCGGGACCCGAGTGAGAGTGCGCCGGACGCCGTATAAAGTGTGCGGACCCGAGTGAGAGTGCGCCGGACGCCGTAGAAAGTGTGCGGGACCCGGGTGAGTGCGCCGGACGCCGTAGAAAGTGTGCGGGACCCGAGTGAGAGTGCGCCGGACGCCGTAGAAAGTGTGCGGGACCCGAGTGAGAGTGCGCAGGACGCCGTATAAAGTGTGCGGGACCCAAGTGGGAGTGCGCCGGACGCCGTAGAAAGTGTGCGGGACCCGAGTGAGAGGCGCCGGACGCCGTAGAAAGTGTGTGCGGGACCCGAGTGAGAGTGCGCCGGACGCCGTAGAAAGTGTGCGGGACCCGAGTGAGGAGTGCGCCGGACGCCGTAGAAAGTGTGCGGGACCCGAGTGAGAGTGCGCCGTACACCGTATAAAGTGTGGGGGACCCAAGTGGGAGTGCGCCGGACGCCGTAGAAAGTGTGCGGGACCCGAGTGAGAGTGCGCCGGACGCCGTAGAAAGTGTGCGGGACCCGAGTGAGAGTGCGCCGGACGCCGTAGAAAGTGTGCGGGACCCGGTGAGAGTGCGCCGGACGCCGTAGAAAGTGTGCGGGACCCGAGTGGGAGTGCGCCGGACGCCGTAGAAAGTGTGCGGGACCCGAGTGAGAGTGCGCCGGACGCCGTAGAAAGTTCACAGGACCCAAGTGGTAGAGCGCCGGACGCCGTAGAAAGTGTGCGGGACCCGAGTGAGAGCGCGCCGCACGCCGTAGAAAGTGTGCGGGACCCGAGTGAGAGTGCGCCGGACGCCGTAGAAAGTGTGCGGGACCCGAGTGAGAGTGCGCCGGACGCCGTAGAAAGTGTGCGGGACCCGAGTGAGAGTGCGCCGGACGCCGTAGAAAGTGTGCGGGACCCGAGTGAGAGTGCGCCGGACGCCGTAGAAAGTGTGCGGGACCCGAGGAGAGTGCGCCGGACGCCGTAGAAAGTGTGCGGGACCCGAGTGAGAGTGCGCCGGACGCCGTAGAAAGTGTGCGGGACCCGAGTGAGTGCGCCGGACGCCGTAGAAAGTGTGCGGGACCCGAGTGAGAGTGCGCCGGAGGCGGAAGAAAGGGTGCGGGACCGGAGGGGGAGGGCGCCGGACGCCGTAGAAAGTGTGCGGGACCCGAGTGAGAGTGCGCCGGACGCCGTAGAAAGTGTGCGGGACCCGAGTGAGAGTGCGCCGGACGCCGTAGAAAGTGTGCGGGACCCGAGTGAGGGAGCGCCGGACGCCATAGAAAGTGTGCGGGACCCGAGTGAGAGTGCGCCGGACGCCGTAGAAAGTGTGCGGGACCCGAGTGGAGAGTGCGCCGGACGCTGTAGAATGTGTGCGGGACCCCAGTGAGAGTGCGCCGGACGCCGTAGAAAGTGTGCGGGACCCAAGTGAGAGAGCGCCGGCCGCCGTAGAAAGTGTGCGGGACCCGAGTGAGAGTGCGCCGGACGCCGTAGAAAGTGTGCGGGACCCGAGTGAGAGTGCGCCGGACTGCGTAGAAAGTGTGCGGGACCCGAGTGAGAGTGCGCCGGACGCCGTAGAAAGTGTGCGGGACCCGAATGAGAGTGCGCCGGACGCCGTAGAAAGTGTGCGGGACCCGGAGTGAGAGTGCGCCGGACGCCGTAGAAAGTGTGCGGGACCCGAGTGGGAGTGCGCAGGACGCCGTATAAAGTGTGCGGGACCCAAGTGGGAGTGCGCCGGACGCCGTAGAAAGTGTGCGGGACCCGAATGAGAGTGCGCCGGACGCCGTAGAAAGTGTGCGGGACCCGAGTGAGAGTGCGCCGGACGCCGTAGAAAGTGTGCGGGACCCGAATGAGAGTGCGCCGGACGCCGTAGAAAGTGTGCGGGACCCGAGTGAGAGTGCGCAGGACGCCGTATAATGTGTGCGGGACCCAAGTGAGAGTGCGCCGGACGCCGTAGAAAGTGTGCGGAACCCGAGTGAGAGTGCGCCGGACGCCGTAGAAAGTGTGCGAGGCCCGAGTGAGAGAGTGCGCCGGACGCCGTAGAATGTGTGCAGGACCCGAACGAGTGCGCCGGACGCCGTAGAAAGTGTGCGGAATCCGAGTGAGAGTGCGCAGGACGCCGTAGAATGTGTGCAGGACCCGAACGAGTGCGCCGGACGCCGTAGAAACTGTGCGGGACCCGAGTGAGAGTGCGCAGGACGCCGTAGAAAGTGTGCGGAACCCGAGTGAGAGTGCGCCGGACGCCGTAGAAAGTGTGCGGGACCCAGTGAGAGTGCGCCGGACGCCGTAGAAAGTGTGCGGGACCCGAGTGAGAGTGCGCCGGACGCCGTAGAATGTGTGCGGGACCCGAGTGAGAGTGCGCCGGACGCCGTAGAAAGTGTGCGGGACCCGAGTGAGTGCGCCGGACGCCGTAGAAAGTGTGCGACCCGAGGAGAGTGCGCCGGACGCCGTAGAAAGTGTGCGGGACCCGAGTGAGAGTGCGCCGGACGCCGTAGAAAAGTGTGCGGGACCCGAGTGAGTGCGCCGGACGCCGTAGAAAGTGTGCGGGACCCAGTGAGAGTGCGCCGGACGCCGTAGAAAGTGTGCGGGACCCGGTGAGAGTGCGCCGGACGCCGTAGAAAGTGTGCGGGACCCGAGTGGGAGTGCGCCGGACGCCGTAGAAAGTGTGCGGGACCCGGTGAGAGTGCGCCGGACGCCGTAGAAAGTGTGCGGGACCCAAGTGGGAGTGCGCCGGACGCCGTAGAAAGTGTGCGGGACCCGAGTGAGAGTGCGCCGGACGCCGTAGAAAGTGTGCGGGACCCGAGTGAGAGTGCGCCGGACGCCGTAGAAAGTGTGCGGGACCCGAGTGAGAGTGCGCCGGACGCCGTAGAAAGTGTGCGGGACCCGAGTGAGAGTGCGCAGGACGCCGTATAAAGTGTGCGGGACCCAAGTGGGAGTGCGCCGGAAGCCATAGAACGTGTGCGGGACCCGAGTGAGAGTGCGCTGGACGCCGTAGAAAGTGTGCGGGACCCGGTGAGAGTGCGCCGGACGCCGTAGAAAGTGTGCGGGACCCGAGTGAGAGTGCGCCGGACGCCGTAGAAAGTGTGCGGGACCCAAGTGGGAGTGCGCCTTACGCCGTAGAAAGTGTGCGGGACACAAGTGAGAGTGCGCCGGACGCTGCAGAAAGTGTGCGGGACCCAAGTGAGAGTGCGCCAGACGCCGGTGTGCGGGATTTAAGTGGGAGCGAGCCATACGCCGTAGAAAGTGTGCGGGACCCGAGTGAGAGTGCACCGGACGCCGTAGAAAGTGTTCGGAACCCGAGTGAGAGTGCGCCGGACACCGTAGAAAGTGTGCGGGACCCGAGTGAGAAAGCGCCGGACGCCGTAGAAAGTGTGCGGGACCCGTGGGAGTGCGCCGGACGCCGTAGGAGGTGTGCGGGACCCGAGTGAGAGTGCGCCGGACGCCGTTAAAGTGTGCGGGACCCGAGTGAGAGTGCGCCGGACGCCGTAGAAAGTGTGCGGGACCCGAGTGAGAGTGCGCCGGACGCCGTAGAAAGTGTGCGGGACCCGAGTGAGAGTGCGCCGGACGCCGTAGAAAGTGTGCGGGACCCGAGTGAGAGTGCGCCGGACGCCGTAGAAAGTGTGCGGGACCCGAGGAGAGTGCGCCGGACGCCGTATAAAGTGTGCGGGACCCAAGTGGGAGTGCGCCGGACGCCGTAGAAAGTGTGCGGGACCCGAGTGAGAGTGCGCCGGACGCCGTAGAAAGTGTGCGGAACCCGAGTGAGAGTGCGCCGGCCGCCGTAGAAAGTGTGCAGGACCCGAGTGAGAGTGCGCCGGACGCCATAGAAAGTGTGCGGGACCCGAGTGAGAGTGCGCAGGACGCCGTAGAAAGTGTGCGGGACCCAAGTGGGAGTGCGCCGGACGCCATAAGCGTGTGCAGGACCCGAGTGAGAGTGTGCCGGACGCCATAGAAAGTGTGCGGGACCCGAGTGAGAGTGCGCCGGACGCCGTAGAAAGTGTGCGGACCCGAGTGAGAGTGCGCCGGACGCCGTAGAAAGTGTGCGGGACCCGAGTGAGAGTGCGCAGGACGCCGTATAAATGTGCGGGACCCAAGTGGGAGTGCGCCGGACGCCGTAGAAAGTGTGCGGGACCCGAGTGAGAGTGCGCCGGACGCCGTAGAAAGTGTGCGGGACCCGAGTGAGAGTGCGCCGGACGCCGTAGAAAGTGTGCGGACCCGAGTGAGAGTGCGCCTGACGCCGTAGAAAGTGTGCGGGACCCGAGTGAGAGTGCGCAGGACGCCGTATAAAGTGTGCGGGACCTGGTGAGAGTGCGCCGGACGCCGTAGAAAGTGTGCGGGACCCGAGTGAGAGTGCGCCGACGCCGTAGAAAGTGTGCGGGACCCGAGTGAGAGTGCGCCGGACGCCGTAGAAAGTGTGCGGGACCCGAGTGAGAGTGCGCCGGACGCCGTAGAAAGTGTGCGGGACCCGAGTGAGAGTGCGCCGGACGCCGTAGAAAGTGTGCGGGACCCGAGTGAGAGTGCGCCGGACGCCGTAGAAAGTGTGCGGAACCCGAGTGAGAGTGCGCCGCACGCCGTAGAAAGTGTGCGGGACCCGAGGAGAGTGCGCCGGACGCCGTAGAAAGTGTGGGGGACCCGAGTGGGAGTGCCCGGGACGCCGGAGAAAGTGTGCGGGACCCAGGTGAGAGTTCGCCGGACGCCGTAGAAAGTGTGCGGGACCCGAGTGAGAGTGCGCCGGACGCCGTAGAAAGTGTGCGTGACCCGAGTGAGAGTGCGCCGGACGCCGTAGAAAGTGTGCGGGACCCGTGAGGTGCGCTGAAGTGCGCCGTAGAAAGTGTGCGGACCCAAGTGGGAGTGCGCCGGACGCCGTAGAAAGTGTGCGGGACCCGCGTGCGAGTGCGCCGGCCGCCTTAGAAAGGGTGCTGGACCCGAGTGGGAGTGCGCTAAACGCCGTAGAAAGGGTGCGGCACCCGAGTGAGAGCGCTCCGCACTCCGTAGAAAGTGTGCAGAACCCGAGTGAGAGTGCGCCGGACGCCGTAGAAAGTGTGCGGGACCCGAGTGAGAGTGCGCCGGACGCCGTATAAAGTGTGCGGGACCCGAGTGGGAGGGCGCCGGACGCCGTAGAAAGTGTGCGGGACCCAGTGAGAGTGCGCCGGACGCCGTAGAAAGTGTGCGGGACCCGAGTGAGAGTGCGCCGGACGCCGTAGAAAGTGTGCGGGACCCGACTGAGAGTGCGCCGGACGCCGTAGAAAGTGTGCGGGACCCGAGTGAGAGTGCGCCGGACGCCGTAAAGAGTGTGCGGGACCCGAGTGAGAGTGGGCCGGACGCCGTAGAAAGTGTGCGGGACCCGAGTGAGAGTGCGCCGGACGCCGTAGAAAGTGTGCGGGACCCGAGTGAGAGTGCGCCGGACGCCGTAAAGAGTGTGCGGGACCCGAGTGAGAGTGCGCCGGACGCCGTAGAAAGTGTGCGGGACCCGAGTGAGAGTGCGCCGGACGCCGTATAAAGTGTGCGGACCCGAGTGAGAGTGCGCCGGACGCCGTAGAAAGTGTGCGGGACCCGAGTGAGAGTGCGCCGGACGCCGTAGAAAGTGTGCGGGACCCGAGTGAGTGCGCAGGACGCCGTATAATGTGTGCGGGACCCAAGTGGGAGGGCGCCGGACGCCGTAGAAAGTGTGCGGGACCCGAGTGAGAGTGCGCCGGACGCCGTAGAAAGTGTGCGGGACCCAAGTGGGAGTGCGCAGGACGCCGTATAATGTGTGCGGGACCCAAGTGGGAGGGCGCCGGACGCCGTAGAAAGTGTGCGGGACCCGAGTGAGAGTGCGCCGGACGCCGTAGAAAGTGTGCGGGACCCGAGTGAGAGTGCGCCGGACGCCGTAGAAAGTGTGCGGGACCCGAGTGAGAGTGCGCCGGACGCCGTAGAAAGTGTGCGGGACCCGAGTGAGAGTGCGCAGGACGCCGTATGTGTGTGCGGGACCCAAGTGGAGAGGCGCCGGCCGCCGTAGAAAGTGTGCAGGACCCGAGTGAGAGTGCGCCGGACGCCGTAGAAAGTGTGCGGGACCCGAGTGAGAGTGCGCCGGACGCCGTAGAAAGTGTGCGGGACCCGAGTGAGAGTGCGCCGGACGCCGTAGAAAGTGTGCGGGACCCGAGTGAGAGTGCGCCGGACGCCGTATAAAGTGTGCGGGACCCAAGTGGGAGTGCGCCGGTCGCCGTAGAAAGTGTGCGGAACCCGAGTGAGAGTGCGCCGGCCGCCGTAGAAAGTGTGCGGGACCCAAGTGGGAGTGCGCAGGACGCGGTATAATGTGTGCGGGGCCCAAGTGGGAGGGCGCCGGACGCCGTAGAAAGTGTGCGGGACCCGAGTGAGAGTGCGCCGGACGCCGTAGAAAGTGTGCGGGACCCGAGTGAGAGTGCGCCGGACGCCGTAGAAAGTGTGCGGGACCCGAGTGAGAGTGCGCAGGACGCCGTATAATGTGTGCGGGACCCAAGTGGGAGGGCGCCGGACGCCGTAGAAAGTGTGCGGGACCCGAGTGAGAGTGCGCCGGACGCCGTAGAAAGTGTGCGGGACCCGAGTGAGAGTGCGCCGGACGCCGTATAAAGTGTGCGGGACCCAAGTGGGAGTGCGCCGGTCGCCGTAGAAAGTGTGCGGAACCCGAGTGAGAGTGCGCCGGCCGCAGTAGAAAGTGTGCGGGACCCGAGTGAGAGTGCGCAGGACGCCGTATAATGTGTGCGGAACCCAAGTGGGAGGGCGCCGGACGCCGTAGAAAGTGTGCGGGACCCGAGGAGAGTGCGCCGGACGCCGTGAAAGTGTGCGGGACCCGAGTGAGAGTGCGCCGGACGCCGTAGAAAGTGTGCGGGACCCGAGTGAGAGTGCGCCTGACGCCGTAGAAAGGGTGCGGGACCCGAGTGAGAGTGCGCAGGACGCCGTATAGTGTGTGCGGGACCCAAGTGGGAGGGCGCCGGACGCCGTAGAAAGTGTGCGGGACCCGAGTGAGAGTGCGCCGGACGCCGTAGAAAGTGTGCGGGACCCGAGTGAGAGTGCGCCGGACGCCGTAGAAAGTGTGCGGGACCCGGGTGAGAGTGCGCCTGACGCCGTAGAAAGGGTGCGGGACCCGAGTGAGAGTGCGCAGGACGCCGTATAATGTGTGCGGGACCCAAGTGGGAGTGCGCCGGTCGCCGTAGAAAGTGTGCGGAACCCGAGTGAGAGTGCGCCGGACGCCGTAGAAAGTGTGCGGGACCCGAGTGAGAGTGCGCCGGACGCCGTAGAAAGTGTGCGGGACCCGGGTGAGAGTGCGCCTGACGCCGTAGAAAGGGTGCGGGACCCGAGTGAGAGTGCGCAGGACGCCGTATAATGTGTGCGGGACCCAAGTGGGAGGGCGCCGGACGCCGTAGAAAGTGTGCGGGACCCGAGTGAGAGTGCGCCGGACGCCGTAGAAAGTGTGCGGGACCCGAGTGAGAGTGCGCCGGACGCCGTAGAAAGTGTGCGGGACCCGAGTGAGAGTGCGCCGGACGCCGTAGAAAGTGTGCGGGACCCGAGTGACCCGAGTGAGAGTGCGCCGGACGCCGTAGAAAGTGTGCGGGACCCGAGTGAGAGTGCGCAGGACGCCGTATAATGTGTGCGGGACCCAAGTGGGAGGGCGCCGGACGCCGTAGAAAGTGTGCGGGACCCGAGTGAGAGTGCGCCGGACGCCGTAGAAAGTGTGGTGGACTCGAGTGAGAGTGCGCCGGACGCCGTAGAAAGTGTGCGGGACCCGAGTGAGAGTGCGCCGGACGCCGTATAAAGTGTGCGGGACCCAAGTGGGAGTGCGCCGGTCGCCGTAGAAAGTGTGCGGAACCCGAGTGAGAGTGCGCCGGCCACCGTAGAAAGTGTGCGGGACCCAAGTGGGAGTGCGCAGGACGCCGTATAATGTGTGCGGGACCCAAGTGGGAGGGCGCCGGACGCCGTAGAAAGTGTGCGGGACCCGAGTGAGAGTGCGCCGGACGCCGTAGAAAGTGTGCGGGACCCGAGTGAGAGTGCGCCGGACGCCGTAGAAAGTGTGCGGGACCCGAGTGAGAGTGCGCCTGACGCCGTAGAAAGGGTGCGGGACCCGAGTGAGAGTGCGCAGGACGCCGTATGTGTGCGGGACCCAAGTGGGAGGGCGCCGGACGCCGTAGAAAGTGTGCGGGACCCGAGTGAGAGTGCGCCGGACGCCGTAGAAAGTGTGCGGGACCCGAGTGAGAGTGCGCCGGACGCCGTAGAAAGTGTGCGGGACCCGAGTGAGAGTGCGCCGGACGCCGTAGAAAGTGTGCGGGACCCGAGTGAGAGTGCGCCGGACGCCGTATAAAGTGTGCGGGACCCAAGTGGGAGTGCGCCGGTCGCCGTAGAAAGTGTGCGGAACCCGAGTGAGAGTGCGCCGGCCGCCGTAGAAAGTGTGCGGGACCCAAGTGGGAGTGCGCAGGACGCGGTATAATGTGTGCGGGACCCAAGTGGGAGGGCGCCGGACGCCGTAGAAAGTGTGCGGGACCCGAGTGAGAGTGCGCCGGACGCCGTAGAAAGTGTGCGGGACCCGAGTGAGAGTGCGCCGGACGCCGTAGAAAGTGTGCGGGACCCGAGTGAGAGTGCGCTGGACGCCGTAGAAAGGGTGCGGGACCCGAGTGAGAGTGCGCCGGACGCCGTAGAAAGTGTGCGGGACCCGAGTGAGAGTGCGCCGGACGCCGTATAAAGTGTGTGCGGGACCCCAGTGAGAGTGCGCCGGACGCCGTAGAAAGTGTGCGGGACCCGAGTGAGAGTGCGCCGGACGCCGTAGAAAGTGTGCGGAACCCGAGTGAGAGTGCGCCGGCCGCCGTAGAAAGTGTGCGGGAACCAAGTACGGAGAGCGCCGGTCGCCGTAGAAAGTGTGCGGGACCCAAGTGGGAGTGCAAGGGGCGCCGCATAAAATGTGTGAGACCCGAGGATGATCGCGCTGTAGGAAGTGTGTGAGACCCAAAAGGAAGCGTTGGACGCCGCAGAAAACGTGTGAGACTCAAGAGAGAGAGAGAGAGAGAGCGCATTACTTCAGAATCACTATGTGCGTCTAAAAGAGAGCGTACACCACTCCTTTCTTCGAGTCCCCTACCCTTCACCACTCAATTCAACTGCTTAGCTGTTTATATGCACTAACTTTTCTAAATCGGGTTTATATACGATGAAAATAACAGTTAATCAAAATCTGCATCCATGAAACACAAACATCATTCTACTTCATTTGGCAATAAAAGTAGCAGGGGGTCGGTTGATCATGAAAACGTTTAGTAAATTCCAAACAGCGGTTGTCCTTATCATGACAAAAATTAAGATAAATCAGAGGCCAGTTCAGGATCTTATAAAACGGAAGAACGACCGGTGTGTCACGGTACAGATAAGGAGGGAAACGGGCGTAGCAAGGTTTGGAATGCTTTGTGATTTCCCATGGTTTAAGTGTTGCCGCCTAAACCAGCTTATGGGCCGGCGCAGGAAGAAAGAAAGCACCGAGTTATTTGCCTTATACCCAATATGCCGGCGAAGCCGGCAAATGGGCCGGCGCAGCCGGGCCCCAGCGGCAGAGGCCGGCGTCAGCCGGCCGACGCCGCTGGTAGAAAATATAGCAAGTTCAACTACATAAATTACTTACAGGCACTCTGCCAATTCGAGACTTGATGCTTCGGGAAAAGCGGCCTTTATCACGCTCTGTCATCATTAGGCATCAAATTCACATTTAGGCGCTATTCATACTACTCAACTGGCGTTTGTGAATGAATACTTTCTACGCGCGTGAAGCGCGTGCCGCGCTTGCGGAGACTATGAATACTCCAGCGGCGACGCCATGGCGGAGCGGTGAAGCTGGGATGAATGAGACGATCGATAAATAATATCAGTGGATGAAGACGCCAAGGCGTTCCGGGTAGCAGCATGAATACTGCAGCGGCGACGCCATGACGGAGCGGGCGGAGCGTGACGCGCGTGCCGCGCGGGTGGGGCGTCAAGCCATTCATACACAAACGCCACGCCAGCGCGGCACGCGCTGGCGTTGAGTAGTATGAATAGCGCCTTAGCGCCGTCACCAAAGTTTATCCGCGCAAAGGGTGAATTAGCTGAGCGGTTGTATATCAGTTAGCGCAAAGCGTGAAAATACCGCCAGCACTAACATGTTAATGCGTATCAGTTGTTGAGCGGCTGGATATCAATCAACGCAAAGGGTGAAATTACCGCCGGTGCAGGCATCTCAGAAATTTCTAAACAAGTGAAAAGATCTCAGTGAAAGCATGACAGTGAATCACGTCTGGATGTGTTCACCATGAGCACAGCTGGTATAGAAACCGCCTCATCCCACTAGAGTCCTCATTCGGCATTCTGATGCCGACCCTGAAAGGTGACTTCGGGACACTCTACGGAGGCCAGCATAATTTTGGCTGCTGGGAGGACACAGTGGGTATCATCACGGCGAGGGGGGGGGGGCGAGTTACGCCGCGGTCCGCAGAGGGTGGCTCTTCACCGCAGACCTCGGTGAAGATTACGTCCGTGTTGCGGACAAGGCGGGGCTTCCTGTGCTGTGGACCTTCAATTTCGTGAAATTTTAGAGGTAAACTCACCCATTTTTCGAGGTAAATTCACCTCATTTTTGCGGCATATTGGACCCTCTCTATCTGCCAGTTCGCACCATTTTCACGGGATATTCACCCCATTCTCACCTATCCTAGCGGCAAATTCACCCATACCGTGAATTTAACGCGGCAAATTAAGACTTCATGCCGACTTGTACATGAGCATCAAGTCTGTTTTGCTGAGGCATCAAGTCTCGAATCGGCAGAGCAGGGTCCTAGTAGAATTCCGATCTCGATATTTCCTGCTGAATCGGAGCTATTCTACAGGTAATATCAATGAACGAGCGAAAACTGCGGGATATTGCGGTCTTCCTTAGGTTATTCAAGCCATAATCCCTTACTTCAAAGCTGTTTTCTGCAAAAGTAATAACTAATAGTTTGTCAAAAGTACTGACGGTGTTCAGCTTGACCAGCCCAATCCATCTGGCCCAAATTTCGGTAGTGTCAAAGCTTGACCGGACTTTGCCTTTAAATAATCAATAAACTGAACAAGAATACAGTGCGTTCAGAAAGTATAGGGACACCCCCGAAAATTGAGGTTTCCAATAAAACTTTGTGTTTGGTGATCAATACTGTTCATCAATGAATTCTGCATCATGGAAAACCTGTGTTTGATTATTGATATAACAACTGTGAAATTTTGTAAGATTTCATCTCAACTTTTAGAATTTTTCGATATTCAGAAAGTATAGGGACACCCTTCGAAAATTCAGATTTTTTAATCCAAACGAAATTTCCCGTTGCAAGTTCGCTACATAAACTCAAGATGAGTACATGTAATATCTTTTTTCTTGAAATGGCTCGTGGTACTGCTCTAACTGCTGCTGAACAAGCTCAAATTCGTGCGCTCAGCGTTGCCGGGTTGAGCCAACGTCGAATCGCTACCCAGCTCGGAAGATCTGTCAACTGTATCAACCAGTTCCTGCGAGATCCAGATTCCTACGGTACTGCAAAACGTACTGGACGGCCGAAGAAGATCAGCAATCAAGATTCGCGGAGAATTATTCGACTTTGCTCCAACAGCACACTGTCGCTGAACCAGATTAAGTCTGAAATATCGCTCAGTGTTTCGAAAGCGACAGTCTGGAACACCTTAAATGGCGATAAAAACATTGTCTGACAAGTGATGAAGAAGGCCCCGTCGTTATCTGCAAACCATAAAGAGGCTCGGCTTGAATTTGCAAAGAGGAACATGGCAACTGATTGGGCATAGGTAAGGCAGTCTCATAAAATCCGGAAAAAATCGAGAAATGACGCAAAAAAAATTTTAGGTCAGCTTTTCCGACGAGAAGAAGTTTAATCTTGACGAACCGGATGGTGCTCGATCCTACTGGCGAGGTCTGCGCAAGGATCCATTGATTTTCAGCAGACGGATTTTTGGCGGTGGCTCGCTGATGTGTTGGGGAGCATTCAGTAGCGAAGGTGTTTTGGAATTCCCCTTCACTTCTTGTCGCATGAACTCGGAGGAATATCAAGAAACTCTTCGCACACATCTACTGCCATTTTTGTCCGGAACACGACGTCAGCGTTTCACTTTCCAGCAAGACAACGCGGCGGTACATGAGTCCAGGTCTACAAAAATCTGGTTCCTACGTCATCGAATCCGTTTGTTGGAATTGCCCGCGTGTAGTCCAGATTGTAACCCGATAGACAATATCTGGGGCATACTTGTGCGCCAGGTTTATGCCAACAATAAGCAGTACAGAACGGTAGATGAGCTGAAGGTCGCTATCCTCGAAGCGTGGGCCAATCTGGATGAAAACGTCATCGCCAATTTGATCAATTCTATGCCAAAAAGAATTTTTGAGATCATTGCTAATGGTGGTGCAGCTAGTTCATTTTAGATTGTATGTTTAATTCTTTCTTTGTTCAATATTTTTTGTTTTTGTGTTGTTTCCCTATACATTCTGAACGGCGAAAAAATCTGAACTTGAAATAAATTCTTGTAAAACTGCTCAGCTGTTATAAAAATGAACAAACAGAGGTTTTTCACCTTGTTGAATTCATTTATGAACAGTATTGATAGCCAAATATAACATGATTTTGAAAACCTTGATTTTCGAGGGTGTTCCTATACTTTCTGAACGCACTGTATTTGCAGCATGTTTACGCTCAACCCAGTCCGAAAATAAAACTGAAGGAACAAAGTCATTGGCTCAGATACCCGGAAGCGCAGACGATTACAAATTGCCGTCATCCGAAAATTCTCAAGGTAATCAAAATTGATGATATCTAATGAAAGGCAGCAGACACGCTCGAAAATGGTATCGATTTCATGACATAAATCGAAGGTTTGGAGCTGTTTGTATTGGGAGCTGACGAAAAAAACAAATGAAAACTGTGTGCAAATAGAGGAATATCGGGTATTTTGTTTTCGGGTGAAAGTGGACGAGTTTCTCAGCGCGCGGCTGAAGCAGCGAATATTAGCAACAAAACGGTTGAGATAAAGAAGCCGATCTACTCTTACAACCTGTACTAGAACGTTTACCTCGTTGCAAGCTCCAAAAACGAGCCGAAGGGGCCGCATTAGAACGACCAGTCTGGACGAGTTTGTATTTTGGGGTGGGATTGTCGAGGCTCAGGGGCGGGGTTGCAGAAATCTTTCGACATTCATTGCTGAAACTTAGTAGTTTTAACTCGTTTTTGACGCTTCTAACGGCGCGAGCCTTCTATTAGGAGCCATACGACCCCAGTAACGTAGTTAACTCAACAACATTTTCGAGCGTGTCTGCTGCCTTTAATGAAGGGTAGGGTATAGAAAAATGGAGAGCGGTGTGTCTTCATTCACACATCGTCATTCTCCAAAGGTAAGCGGATGACGCTTTTAAAAGACTGGGGAGTAGGGAAACAGCCTTATCGATGATAAAGATATTACGGTATAAGGCCCAACATAAACGAAAAAAATTATATAATGAGAAACCACTACACTTCCTTGAGACTAAACTTGTCGGAGGAGCCACGGCAGGCTTTCGTACCAATGATGAAGTGGCTCCGAGTAAGTGATAGCGGGATCTCAAAAAGAGGCGGGTTTTTGAGGGGGCCTCCTAAACAGGCAGCAGCGACCGTTTATCCACATCGTTTATCAAGCTGAATACGCATGAAGTTGGTACGTTGATACATGATAAAACTCGTAGAACACCTCCACTGGCAAAACAGTGTGATGGAACACGTATGGATAAACGGTCGCTGCTGCCTGTTTAGGTTTTCTCGTTTTTGAGCAGTGAAGGCAGGAAATTACAGAGTGACGGCAGGATTTTGGGACAGTAATGGCAAGGTAACGGGGAAGTGTCGGTAAATTGGCGGGTGAGTGACCGAAGGATTATGACAGGAACAACAGGACATTGGAGGACAGAAATGACCAGTCGTCGAGGAGTGATGACTAACAAGGGAAGTGTTTATGGCGGTTAACGCATCTGTAAAAACGATTCATATTCTTAGTATATCTGAGGCCTCCATATAACAGCTGCAGGTTAAAAGATGTTACAAGCTCGAAACTGTCATTTTCTGTGCTTTTTGTACCTTCCAAAACGCGCATTTTTCTTTGGAGAATCCGGAAGCTGACCTCATACTTGTTTTGAGCACCCAACGCTACCCCCTGAGCAAAGTTTGGATGAATGTACATTTCTCAAACTTTGTACAGACTGATAGCGTTTTGGACTAGTACAGATTTTTGGTTAGACGTTTATTTATTCCAATTAGAAAGCTCTGAAACGTTTTGGAAAAAGTTCCGAATTTGACTTACGATCCTCCCAGGTGGGTTATTTGGGGAGCTGATAACGAATCTGGCGTTTCTCTGTCGATTTTTCAAGGTTTTCGACTAAATTCGTTTAAAGCCTCCAATCGGGGGAAAATTTGAGGATAAACGGTGAGTTTTGACGATTTCCGAAAAGCTACGATAAATGGCTCAAAATGTTTCCCTATGGGTTAATTGGAGTGCTAAACACGAATCTAGAGTCCGTTCATCGATTTTCAAAACCCTAAGGTTTGTTTTGCCCCCTAAATGACATGGTACCTACCCTAACCTACAGTAAGCATAAGAATTTTGACAAACCAATTCTAAATTCGTATTCACCACTCTAGATTACCCCCACATACAAATTTTGAGCAGATCGCGAGAAAAATTATTAAAACACCCATTCGCGAAGCTTGAAAACCCTTCATAATTTTTGGTACCTGCAGCTCGGGCGGGCGCGCTTGAGCAGTTTTACTATTCAGCCACAAGAGATACTAACAATACTATTCGTTTCCGCAGACGCGACCTACGCTTTGTATACTTCCCTTGTGAGAACTAGATGATATCATCAGAATAAAACAAAAAAGCGCAAGAACTCATTACCAATTCATAACTGTTACGAGTAGTAGTCTAAAATGTATTGTTTTACCGTAGTTCTACTATTAGTCTAATGATTTGTAATAGTTTGTTTTCCTGTTTTTTTACCCTGTGATACAATTGTCCTCTTCTCTTTTCTCGTTTCCGGTGTGGGTCCTCGTTGAGTTGTGGTGGTGTTCGTTTCCGTCCATCGATGGGCGCGGAGGGTGGATGGGAGGAAGGCGTCTTATGTATGCCTCGGGCTCTCGTCTGCCTCCGTGGTCTCTCATCGCAGGCGGGGCCTGCGATCGGAGGCCGCGTCCGCTGCCTTCTTAAGGCGGCCCGTTCAGTTATAGAAGCTCATTTTTGCTGTTGTAGAGTGGTACGGAGAGGTGACTCTCCTCAATAAATAGTTGTACCACAGTTCAGTCTACAACACTCCAGTCGATTTGGGGGCCGAACCGAGGCCGAAGAAGAGGACCAGCGATCCGCCCTTAAGCCGTTGTCAAGCGGTTACGGCGTGTAGTCCTGCTCCTACTTGGAAGCAGTTTACCTCATTCACTCGGTGCGGTCGCGTGTGCGTGCCCTTGTGTTGAGACGCACCAGTGTTATTCACGGAATACACTGATGTGTTTCGTCGCTGCGTGGGTAGCGTGCGTGTCGATCGACGCCGTCACAGAGTGTGGTCACGTTGTAGTGACGCTCGTCGCTGTTCCGTGTAGGACCCCGACTACAAATTGATCGCTATTGTCTCGCGGCCGATAGCCTAATCGCCAGTGACGATTAGTGATTGCAGAACAATGCCGTCAAGCAACAACACACAGGAAGAAGGCGTTATGGAAATGCAACAACTGACGCTGAATGATGCTACAACATCCCAGCAGCTGGCCGAGATGCGAACCATGATGAATGTACTCACGGACAAGGTCAACGTGCTCTCTAGCCAGGGTGCCGATAAGGTGAGGAGACCCGAAACGGTCACACTTTCGGAAAACCTCGCTACCGCTCTGGAGGAGCAGCGTGAACAGTCTGCTGAAGTGGACAATTGTCTGCGGCAACTGTGCGAGCTGTTCAACGTTTATGCCACAGAGGTTGTGAGCAAATCGAGAGCCTTCGTGGAGATTTGTAAGCAACATGGGCAGTTGGATCAAAGTAATAGGAGCACTATTCAGGGTCAACCAGCCAACGTCGCAGTCACAGGCGCTCCAACGGCCAACATTCAGCAGATCACGTTCGACGAAGCAAACAGGGATTTCGTCTACCATGCGGAGTTCGACCCCATTGGAGCAGCGAGAGGTGAGTCAAGAATCTCACCAAGGGTTACGCCTGAGCCAGATTGGTTCCCATTTCACTCACCTCATTTTTTGCAGAGCACCGGGAACAGGTCGCGTCAGCAGGGAATCGAACTGGCCGACACCACCGAACGCCGTCCTCCAAGGTGGGCATGAGAATCTTGACACTCACCTTAACTTGGGGCACATGTTCGCGGCTATGAGCCTACCAGAGGTGGAAACTTTCGCAGAACCCAAGGGAGAGCCCTTTGACGACTTCCCTGTCAGGTTTAAGATGAAATACCAAAACCTGGGGTTAGGTAACGACATGCTTACCCACCTTTTCCTCTCCAAGCTGGACGGGTTCCCAAAAACAGTGGCTGAGGCGTTGCCAAGAAACGTCCGCGAAGGAAGTCTCAAAGGAATCATTAGGGGTATGCGGAAGAGTCTTAGCGCTAGCGACCCTGCACAGCAGATGAAGGCCTACATGCAATTGGAGCATTTGAAGAAAGATGTTGATGTAACGAGATTCTGCATTGAGCTCGAGCGACTAACTAGGATAGCATATCCTAATGCCTCGGATGAGGAACTGTCGAGGACGCGAGCTGGTGAACTCGTAACACAACTTACGGATTGGCCGGAGTATCTACAGCTGTACGCAACGCTGGAGGCCGCGCCAGAAGGCTGTCATTACGAGATGGTCAAAAGACTGGCCCAGCAATGCGAGCGAAGTCAGGATGTCGCTGCAGCAATGCGGCAAACTGCACAGACAAGCCGACCAAAATCCGCCGAAGTAGGGAGAGGCAGTAATTTGCAACCGACACGAGAAAGTCGACGACATACTAGTCCCGTCAAACCAAAGCTGGCAAATGGATCTGCCTCTGCGTCGTCAAGTGGAGAACCAAAGAAAGTGCTGAAATGCTATAATTGTGGCAAGCCTGGACACTACTCTCGCAACTGCCAAGCTCCTAAGAAACCCTCGCAGCGTGAGGCCAGTGGAATGGAAAGGACAACGAGGCAGACACCAGCGATGAACTTTACAGCTTCGCTGAGCAAATGGATGTGTGGAACGGTGAGTTCACCCAGCCTGCGGGACGATTTAGTGGGGAAACAAATGTCATCAGAGGTACAGCTCCTTGGATTCTCACGACAGGCTCTGCTAGACACAGGTTCTCAAGTGAGTATCATTCCTCTAGAGATGTTGGAAACAGCCTTCAAGTCAGGGTTCGATTTGGACAACGACGTTGAAGAGATTCCACTTAGAGGATGTGCTCCGGTGTTCGATGCTTTTGGGAATGCTATGGTCTTCAAAGGAGCGATCAGGCTTTCCATGCAGATTGGAAATGGTAGCAAGCAAAGAATAGCGTGCTTCGTGATGAAGGGGGGTGATGGAATGCTGGTATTAGGCACCAACGCTCTGTACAAATTCGACCTTAATTTGACACAGTTGGCCCAGATGACCACCCCCAAATGTAACAAGGAAAAGGCACGCGGGAAAAAGAAGAAGAAAGATAAAGGCAAGCCGATACAAGGATCGCAAGAAGCAGCTACAGTGGCGAAGAGAGTGTACATTCGTCCAGGTGAGACAAAACTTCTGTCGATACATTGTCCAGGAGAACACCATCAGAAAGTGGTGTGGTCAACTCGCGAAATGGTCCCAGACGTCATTTGCGGTCGCACGACTGGCACGATCGAGGTCCCAATAACTAATTCCCTTGCAGAGCCAATGATCTTCAAGGAAGGTGAAGCAGTGGGATTATGTGAGCCCACAACTATTGTGGAGAAGAGGCCGCTTCATCATAGGGACAACATGTTAGAACGGACTGCAGCAGAGGAACAGAATCGACTTGACACGCTACTGAAATTCCTATTCGAAAACAAGAGGACAAGGAAGGACGACGGGCAATTGGTCGCGCTCGTGGAGGAGTACTCCGATGTTTTCGCTGTAACGGAGCAGGAGCTCACTCAAACAAGTTTAGTGGAGCATTCGATCGAAACCGGAGACGCAGCACCTATTCGGCAGAAAGCACGGCAAATCCCACCTGCAACGAAAGTCGAGTTGCGACGCATACTGGAAGACCTACAGGAGCGCAACATAATCGAACCAAGCAAGGGTAGCTGGGCATCGCCGATAGTCTTCGTGCAGAAGAAGGACGGCAGTCTGAGGTTATGCGTAGATTACCGCAAGGTTAACCAGGTCACGAAGGTGGACAGCTACCCACTGCCCACCATTGACTCTATCTTTCAAAGCTTAGCCGGGAAACGATGTTTTTCAACACTAGATCTATCGTCAGGATATTGGCAGATTGCCCTATCAGAGGAAACAAAAGAGAAGTCCGCCTTCACTACAACGGAGGGACTATATCAATTTCGGGTGTTGCCATTCGGATTAGCATCATCTCCAGCAGTGTTTCAAAGACTGATGCATGCTGTCCTGAGCCAAGTGCTGGGTGATGACGTTTTCTGCTATCTCGACGACATAATGATCGCCACAGCTACGGGAGAAGAGCACATGGCTGTGCTAAGAACGGTTTTGCTGGCCTTACGCAAAGGAGGACTCAGACTCAATCCTAAAAAGTGTGTGCTGGCGGAGGAACGAGTAGAGTTTCTGGGTCACGTAATCGACTTCGAGGGCCTGCACATGAACCCTGCTAAGGTTGAAGCGATAGTGAATTATCCGCTTCCACAGTCGCGTTCAAACCTCCGCACATTTCTTGGGATGTGTTCCTACTATAGGAAATTTGTCTTAGGGTTTTCAAAGGTGGCTGCACCATTACACGAGATGACCTCTGAAAAAATGGAGTTTGAGTGGAACTTCACCAGGAAGACATGTTTTGAGCAGCTGAAGACTATCATTACGAGAGCTCCTGTTCTCGCCCAACCAGACATCGAAGAAGCTAGAAGTGGCCGGAAGCCCTTCAAAATTCATACCGATGCAAGCTATGAAGGACTGAGGGCAATCCTCAGCCAGGAGAGGGACGATAGCCTCCTTCACTCAGTGTTCTTCGCGTCAAAAGGTTTGACAAGCTGTGAAAAAAATCATCATGTGACGGATTTAGAGGCTCTTGCAGTGGTATTCGCTCTCAGGAAGTTTCACATGTTTGTCTACGGGCTTCCTGTAGAAGTGTTCACCGACCACCAGCCACTTACTGCTCTTTTCACGAGGACCAACGTTTCCTCCAGAGTCCTTCGATGGGCCCTGGAGCTCCAGAAATATAAATTGAAGATCGTGTATCTGAAGGGAGCAGCTAATCGAGTTGCAGACGCGCTCAGTCGTGGAACAGTTCCGCTTCAGGATGAGGTAAATGGTGAACCGATACCAAATGAGCTCATCGTCGCGGCGGTTACATACGAACCTGAGTGGACGGAAGAGCTTCGCCAAGACGAGGTTTACGGAGCGATTATCACCGGAATCGAGCAAGGAAGCTTGGACACGGAGGTCGCCTTGCCTGGGCTGAGTAAAAAGTTGAAGATCGCCGACTTCGTGCTAGACCAAAGCTTTCTCGCACTGATGGAGAATCACAGGTCTCGAAAGGTGGTCCCACCATCAAAACGGAAGCAGGTGTTCAACGAGGCACATTCAGGACGGCTAGCAGGGCATTACGGTTCTAAAAAGGTAATAAAACAACTCGAAAAGAGACTGTTCTGGGAATCGATGGCTCAAGACGTGAATGAGTGGTCAAGAGAGTGTCGTGATTGCTTTAGTCACAACAAGCACCATGACATGACTCCACCGCTCGAGCCCATATCGACATCCACCCCGTTCGAACTGGTAGAGCTGGATATACTGGAAGTGGGAAGCACAACGGAAGGAAACAGATACATTCTGAGTGTAGTGGACCATTTCACAAAATTCGGAGGTGCTTACGCAGTTCCGTCAAAGAACGCGGAGCTCGTTGCTCCGGAGTTTTTGAGAGATGGATTGCCGAAGGTTGTCGGCAACCGAAGTGCATACTCACTGATCAAGGCGGGGAGTTCGAGAATAAGTTGACGACCGAGTTACGCAAACTCATGGGAATCGCACACGTCATGACCAAGGGTCACGACCCTCGAGATAACGGAGTAACTGAAAGATTCAACCAAACGATACTTCAGCTACTGAGGAAGAAAGTTACTGTGCCCTCCGACTGGGACAAGATTCTCCCGTTCTGTATGTTCGCATGCAACACAACCGTCCATGAATCTATCAGAGAATCACCATTCTTCCTGTTGCATGGGTTCGATGCCTATGTACCTTGGGATTCAGTGCCGCAAACCGATGTGAGTAAATATTCTGTGGATGTTGAGAGCTACGCTTAAGAGGTAGCTGTAGGCACACAGATTCTCAGAGAAATCAAAACAAGTTACTTGTAATATAAATGTAACTTACTTGAATGTCTCAAGTAACTTACATTTATATTACATGTAACATACATTTATATTACATGTAACATACATTTATATTACATGTAACTTACATTTATATTACATGTAAGTTACACTTATGTTACATGTAACTTACATTTGAATTTTCACTATGGGTGGCTACCAGGTGACGCAGACGACACGCGACGCAGAGGGCGCGTCCCAGGCCACACACTACGCATAAAAATGCTGTGCAGTACATTCTCTGCTTGTATGGGGTTAAGTGCCTCGAACTTGGGTAATTGAACCAACAGCAACGCCAGTCGTATGGCTGACCCCGCGAGTGCGTCGTACATCAGCCTTTGAAATATCTTCTTCGCCGATTTAAGTTACTTGCGACTTATATTGAGCCATTTAAGTTACATGTAACATAACTGAGGCGCATTGCACTCAGTGTCCTCACGGAATTCTAAAACAAGTTACTTGTAACAATGTGGCGATGCTCTGTGGCGATGTAATTTACTTGCGACTTATCTCAAGCCATTTAAGTTACATGTAACATATCGGAGGCGCCCCGCGCGCAGTATCTAGCCGATATGTTACAAGTACGTGCAGAGCTAAGGAGTTTGAGAAGGCTTGGGAGGGGAAGAATCCGAGGAAAGCCAACACGTTGTTACGACAGTATAGCGGCAAGATGAAGAGATGTTCTGCTGTCCTCAACACTACCAATGAAGTTGCAGTTGGTGATGCGACGCTGCCATTATGGAAGGATTACTTCAGTTCACTATTGAATCGTCCAGCGCCGTCAGTACCAGAGCTGCCGCATGTTCAGAGAGCACATTACGATGTCAGTGAGTAACCGCCGACTGAGGCTGAAGTTTCGAATTGTGTCCGGAAAATGAAGAATGGAAAGGCAGGTGGAGATGACAACATCACTGCTGAAATGCTGAAAGCTCTTCCTCCGTCTGGGATTCGTGAAATTACCAACACCATCCGTGCCATATGGATGAGCGAAAGGATACCCGATTCGTGGAGACATGCGATCATCGTACCTCTTTACAAGAAGCTATCCGTCACGGATCCTAAGAACTACAGAGGAATTTCCCTACTTCGTGTCATGTACAAGGTTTTAGAACGTATCATTCTCGAGCGACTCATCAAACATCGTGAGGAAACGACCAGAGAGGAGCAAGCCGGTTTTCGACCTGGAAGATCGACCATCGACCAAGTGTTCGTTGTGAGAAGAGTAATCGAATCGTGGCAGCGGTATTCGAATCCATTACAGCTTGCTTTTTTGGACTTTGAAGCCGCATTCGACTCTCCTCATCGTGATCGATTGCTCAACGCTCTGCGAGCCGATGGAGTCCCGGAAAAGTATGTTCGACTAATCGAGGACATGAACAAAGGAACAACAGCAGCAGTTCGTACGCCTGTCGGATTTACGTCAGCTTTCGAGGTGGGAACAGGAGTAAGACAAGGAGCTGTAGCAGAACCTTTCCTATTCAACTTTGCCGTTGATGACATCATGCGTAGAGTTGCAGAACAGTTTCCTGCGGACGTGATCCTAACACCATCAGGACGCTCCCTTGTCGACCTGGAGTACGCCGATGACATTGTGTTATTCGCTGAAAACAACGCAAAACTGCAAAGGATTGTGAACCTCGTTTCGAAGTATGCCGCAGCCTATGGACTTCGTCCGGACAAATGCAAGCAGATATGGGTCTCTCAGAGGCCTTCTACGGGAGTTTGTGTGGACGGACAACGTAGCGAACTGGTGGACGATTTCTGTTATTTGGGCAGTTTGCTGAAGAACGATGGTAGTTATGCACCGGATATTCGACAACTATGTGCGAAAGCTACGTCTGCATTGAATTCTGTAACCAAGTGTTTGTGGTCTACCCCCATCGCGAAGGAAGTCAAGTTGCGCGTTTACCTATCCGCTATTTGCCCTATCATGATGTACGGATTGGAGACGTGGGCAGCACCGAAGACGCGGATGGAAAGGTTGGATTGCAAGGAGAGGAAGCTGTTTAGACGTTTGCTCGGATATTTCTGGCCGCTGATGTGCCACAACGAAGATCTCTACAACGAGGTTGACGCCTTACATCTACGTTTGACACGAGGGAGGTGCCAACATCTCCCAATGCCATCTCAAGCGGCAACGGAAGGTCGTCTTCGTCTGTTGGGGCATATTTTAAGAAGACCGCCAGATCGTCTTGTTCAACACGCTCTAAGGATGCTTCCAAGTCCTGTCTGGAAACGGCCGCCTGGACGTAGGCGAAAGCTTTGGACGGATGTGGTGAAAGAGGATTTGAAATCACTCGGCATTGAAAGGCAATTCAGGCGCGATGTTTTACTTCGCAGGAAGTGGAATAGTGATCAATGGATGGATTGTGTTCAAATTGTGGCTGATGACCGTGACAAATGGACACGGCTGACTACTAGGACGGCACACCTCGGTGAAGATGCGGAATGACCGCGTCAGGCGAAAGCCAACCGATTAAGTCAAGTAAGTCATGTTACAAGTAACTTAAATGACCTGAGATAAGTCGCAAGTAACTTACATCGGCTCAGATATGTTACAAGTAACTTGTTTTCGGCCTTTTATGTTACAAGTAACTTGTTTTCATTTTTCTGAGATGCCCGAGAATATGCACAGGAGGTGAATCGCCGGATGGGCGACAGAATGAAGATCAATTACGATGATAAGAAGAACGTCTGCCGCAATCCACCCAGAGTGGGTGACCGAGTGTATATGAAGATACCATTGGAGAAGCAGTCGTCAAACCACCCTAAGCTCACCAACCCTTGGAGAGGACCCTACCGAGTCCTCCAAACTTCGGAAAATAGCGCACTAGAGATTCGAAGTTGGCGGAAAGCTCTTCAGGACGATGATCGGTATGGAACATCCGCTGAACTTGCGTCACCGTTGTGATTGTGGACTGTTTGGCCAGCGTGCCCACGTCGCTCTTCCCAGTATGAAACACCAAATGGCACGCTCGAAGAAAGTGGCGGACATGTTTGAGCTTGCCAACGTCGCCTCTATCGCCGAACAAGAAAGTTGGGGCGATGAAAGGAAAGAGTTGGAGCTTCGCAAACCGAAGTCGACGTATCTCACTCCCTACGGCCTTGCTGTTGCCATGGAGGCCCATCGGCGCAGATGCGTCGATTATGCTGAAGCCATAGAGGCAGCCAAAGGTGTACGGTTCGACCACACGGCTCTTTTCAACGTTGCGGTCTGTTACGACGTCGGTGCCTATGTCGCGAGCGCCATCGGAATGGTGGGGCGTATGAAGCAGAGTGGCGGTACGAGCAGTTCGACGGTCTTCATCGCTCTCTCCCGAAATCGTTTTTGAGAGTGCACTTTGAGGTCAACTATGCCAAGAACATAACTATCTGCACCTACATGGACTGGGACTTGCTTGCGAATAAGCTGATGGAAATGCCAGTGACGACAACGATAATTCTTGTATGGCCAGACGAAATGCCTAGTGGTTTCTCAATGAGGCGGTTGCTCATCGCGCTGGAACGTCACGTGCAAGTCATTGACACGCTTATTTTTCTCCCGCACCCGAAAGAAGATTCGAACGCGGCGCAATGGAGAGAAATGGGTGAGGTGTGCAGACAGTGGGTCAAGTATGTTACAGACCCTGGAAGGAAGTTCGACGCGCTAGTCGTGGACTATTACAGTGATGTTTTGGATGGAGGATCTTTTGAGCATCCAGCCATATGTTTGGGTCTTCAGCCCCGCTACAAACGCTCTCCGTTCTTCGGGAGCCAAGTGGTGTTCTACCTCGAGAAGATGAGGCTTACAGTCAATGACGTAGTTAAACTGTTGCCATTCGAACCGGCTTCTGAGGAGCTCAAAGAGCAGAGGAAGCGCGAGCAAGCGCTAAAGGCCAAGCGACGGCGTGACGAGAGAACGCCTAACTTCTGGGTGGTTCGAGATACGGAGAGAAGGCAGCATCGGCAGGCAATCTCGTTCCATGATCCAGCCTCCGGAAATCGCAGCAATGTCTGTCATGGAATGAATGAAGGAGTGAAGCACGCTCGGTATGACACCCACCGGTCACCATCTGTTCACGCTCGAGTCGACAGAGACGAACGTCACGGAAGATGCCTGAAACCGGAAGGACACCGACTCAGTGGAGAGGTCGAGGGCCGCCGCGACACCGGACGCAGGAGCCATGGTATGGAGAAGAGGGTTGTCCGGAGAGGAATCTAGTGACCTCATTTGTGATGTGAGTCGGGACGACTCTCAAGTTAGTGCGGGCATGTTGAGAGTAGTGGTTTCAAATGTATTGTTTTGCCGTAGTTCTACTATTAGTCTAATGGTTTGTAATAGTTTGTTTTCCTGTTTTATAACCCTGTAATACAATTGTCCTCTTCTCTTTTCTCGTTTCCGGTGTGGGTCCTCGTTGAGTTGTGGTGGTGTTCGTTTCCGCCGATCGATGGGCGCGGAGGGGTGGATGGGGGGGACTCAGAAAAATCAAAACAAGTTACTTGTAATATAAATGTAACTTACTTTACATTTAATTAATTAATTTATTTTTTTTTCATTTAATCATTTAATTAATTTATTTAAATTACATGTAACATACATTTATATTACATGTAACATACACTTATATTACATTTAACTTACATTTATATTACATGTAAGTTACACTTATGTTACATGTAACTTACAATTGAATTTTCACTATGGGTGGCCACCACGAGACGCAGACGACACGCGACACAGAGGGCGTGTTCCAGGCCACACACTCCGCCAAAAGAAATCTGTGCAGGGCCTTTCCTGCTGGTATGGGGTCAAGTGCCTCAAACTTGGGTAATTGAACCAACAGCAACGCCAGTTGTATGGCTGACCCCGCGAGTGCGTCGTACATCAGCCTTGGAAACATCTTCTTGGTCGATTTAAGTTACTTGCGACTTATAATGTGCCATTTAAGTTACATGTAACATATCTGAGGCGCACTGCAAACAGTACCCTCTCAGAAACTGAAATTAATTTACTTGTAACATATCTAAGCTGATTTGAGTTACTTGCGACTTATCTCAAGTCATTTAAGTTACATGTAACATATCGGAGGCGTAGCGCACGTACTATCCCGCCGATATGTTACATGTAACTTAAATGGCCTGAGATAAGTCGCAAGTAACTTACATCGGCTCAGATATGTTACAAGTAACTTGTTTTTGGCCTTATATGTTACAAGTAACTTGTTTTCATTTTTCTGAGGAGGGGCATCTTATGTATGCCTCGCGCTCTCGTCTGCCCCCGTGGTCTCTCGTCGCAGGCGGGGCCTGCGATCGGAGGCCGCGTCCGCTGCCTTCTTAATGCGGCCCGATCAGTTATAGAAGCTCATTTTTGTTGTTGTAGAGTGGTACGGAGAGATAACTCTCCTCAATAAATAGTTGTTCCACAGTTCAGTCTACAACACTCCAGTCGATCTAACAGCAATGAGTAAACTTATCACGATTTCCGGAAAGCAAAGTCTTTCCCTTCCGTTGGTTACGTCCAGTACCTGAAATCAGAAAATGTGTGCTAGGCTAAGGATAACCTAACAAAATGAGGATGACAACGCTTACCATACGAGGAGCTATCCGTATGTTTTCTCTGTCGGAGCCCAAACTACCGGCGTCAATTCTGGAAAAGATCGATAAGCATTGAGCTCAGCTTTTCAATGTGCTCAAACTTTTCCTTTTTTCGCAAGGATAGTGTTCCTCTAGAGAAAATAATAAAAAAAAATATTTCGAACCTCAAATAAGGCAGAACAAATGCACAGCTGCCAGCTTTCGTTTTTGCAGCGCCTGCACCATCTTGAACTGGCAAAGTTACACACGGATTAAATCTAAAAACGCTTGTACACATCGATTACACGGCAAACTACATACACTGAGACTACATGACGAACAATGAAAGATCTCGGAATCAAAATTGTTCAACTTAAGTAGTATGTGTACATAGCGAAAACCGTATCGTACATATATTGTAGAATGTTTTTTTTTGAATTTCAGGGAAATCTAGAAATTTGGGCTTCTCGATTATTCCAAGAATTTTCTGATGGATGAAAATTCAAGTCGAATGAGGCCACTCTGAAATTTCCGCATTGATGAATTAATTCGGAAAAGCTTCTCAAAATCCTCGAATAAAAGTTTAGAAAATTTTCATTTGGAGGTTAATTAAAATCACCCCTTTTACAATTGAGAACTTGAATTAATGAGCAAAATCAGTTGAGGAGACCTTTTGCAATTTTCGAAACTGAAAACAAATTTGGAAAAGCCCTTTCTCGAACCCGCGAATGAATAGGTCAAAAAAACTTTAACAACAATACATACATCAAAGGCAGCATACACGCTTGTAAACGTGATTGAGATAACTATGGAAATATAATGGTATGGCTCAGAACACAACGCCTACCCATTTTGAAGCGTCGTAAAAGGCCCACAAATGACTCTACACGAGTGAGAAGTTGGCCCCGCCCCCTGTATTTGCGTACTCCTCTAAAACAGATGTGGTGGACCATTCCCACCGTCGGCGACGTTTGTGGGTGGTAGAATAGGTATAATAGGTAAACCACATACATCGACGATGGTGAAAATGGCCCAGCACCTCTGTTTTGGAGGAGGACGCAAATACAAGGGGCGGGCAGATACAGGGGCGGGGCCAACTTCTCACTCGGATAGCGTCATTGTGGACCGTCTTCGACGCTTCAGAATGCGTAGGCGTTGTGTTCTGAGCCATACCATTCTATTTCCGTAGTTATCTCTACCACGTTTACCAGCGTGTATGCTGCCTTGAATAAAAACATTAACATTAACACGAAATTCGGCGCTTTTCGAAATTTGCCAATGATTGAGTGATTTCGAAAATCTGTCCATGTTCGATTCAAATCAATACTCGTAAAAAATGCAGGAATATTCAGATAATTATCCCGGTTTTTGTATAAATTTCGAATAATACACACGCTTAATTAAAATTGCCTAGGATATACCGAATACACAAAAATGGTGACTTGAGCATGGCCTAGAAATCGGAAATTTTAATCTGTGAATAAATCGGATGTGCGAGAAATTTGATTTCGCGATCCTTTCAAAAAACCGGATGTACAAAAAGGTAACAGTTTGAGTACCGGAGCGAATAAATAGTTGGGAAAGGAGCCAGTACTTTCGTTTCCCGGATGAATCGAATATTCAGGTATTCCAATATCCATTTAATTTCCTGAGCACTCGAATATTAAAAAGGCGCTCTTGGCAACAGGTAGCCAAATTTCATTCAAAAATAGGAAAAATTCTTCGAAATTAAGCTCACTGTGAATAACTGTGAATAAAATAGCTCGGTCAAACCATTTAAAACATGTAGGGCAAATCTTGAAGCATTTACTTTAGTAGGTAAAACACTTTAGTACAACCTTTCAGGAAAAAACATAAAAGGAGCGAAAAGACTAGGAGTCGAAGTGAAGAAAACAAGAACAATTGAAAAAAGGTGTTGAATGAGACGAATCTCGTATAGATCGATGCCACCTTTTCGAGGGCGCCCGGGAAACGGCTGATGTGTCCCGTTTTCCCCGAGGGAAACGCGGATTAAAACGCTACTCTGGAACTTCGCCGTTCGTCCGGGACTTGTCGATAAGGAGCGTTGACATCCGCGGAAGACAGCTGGCAAAGCCTGTTAGCAGACCGATGCCACCTTTTAGTGGGCGCATTAAACGGGGGATATGTCCCGTTTTCCCCGAGCGAAACGCAGACCGAACCGCTACTCCGAAACTTCGCTGTTCGTCCGGCTTTTGTCTATAAGGGGCGTTGACTCTGGCAGAAGACATCTGCGAATGTCTGAGAGGGCAGAAAGGAGTTGCGTATTCACGAAGTAGTCAAAAAGTCATTAACTACACTCTGTCTAGATTTTACTCGAACGCTATTACCTAGCCCCTTTAGAGTTTGACTACCAACTCTAGCAGCCTCGACATTTCGCCTTATTGCAAATAGAAGCACTCGGTTGCCCTGGGGTGCGTTCCAAGAAAATTTCCACGGGAAGAAAAATGAATCTGATAAGAGCCGACCAATGATAGATTGAGAGACCGCATGAAATGAGCCTATCTGTAAGATTATCATTCGTTATATCTTATCAGACCCATTTTCCTCCCATGGAAATCTTCTTGGAACGCACCCCAGAACTGAAGACTCCCTGTGAATCCTGTCATATCATTCAAGAACCACCGGTTTTTTATTGAAGTAGGATTAGACATTGAATTGAAAATAATTAATGCCCTCGAGCAGTATATCACACTTGGTCAAAAGTCCAACGCTGAAGGTGCAGAGAACTGGCATCAAGTGGCGGGAAGTTTCGTTGCTGAGTAATTAAGGGTATGAATTCGAGCACAGTGCCCCAGAATCTCGCGAACAAACACAGAAAAAACGCAGTTGTCAAATTGGGCCGGTGCAAAGTTTTCCAATAGTGTGAAATCTTTTGCTGTACTTTTTTCGAGTAGTAGACTTAAAGGCAGTGTTCACGATGAAAAAAGTTTTCAAAATTCCACTAGGATTGGGTAGTGGAGGGACACTCTGTAACGTTAACGTCGAAAGAATGCATGAAAACGAGCCAGGAAGAGCCCCGAAAGAGCCCGAAGTTGCAACCTCGAGCGCATTGAAAACCCCAAAAGCGCATCACACGCCCACCGACGTGAACAAATGAATGCTCGAGATCGTGAGATGAGCGATGATTTTCAATCATTAGCCCCGTTCTTCCCTTCATTCTCAGCTTCTCTCTTTACTCAGGTCAGCTCGCATAGATCGGCTGCAAAAGACGGAAGTTACAAGCCTCGGACAACTCGTCCACCACGTTTCCATAGCTCAATCTTTGAGGGACCATACCTTCGTTCACAGAAGGTCTTGTATGATTTCAGAGACACCATTGGAATCAGCATGGGGCCGTTTTCAAGATAGGCGGGAAAACAGAAAAACGATTTTCATCGTGAACACTACCTTTAAAACTGAAATCTGTAAAGCTGCGAATTGGAAGCAATCTTCGCATTTGGGAAGAGAAATTTCTATGGTTGGCTTTTGCGACCAACAAAAGCCAGGTGGACCTTTTGACAACATTTTCCATCCATTATTAGAACGCAATAATGAACGCTTGTTGAATCCTTTTGTTCCTAAACTCCTTGTAGGTGCTTTAAACATGCTCCTTGTTTTCGAAATGGTTTGTTAATTCAAAAGCGGTTTCACAACCTAACACAATATATAATAATTTCGTAAACATTTCTTCCACCCTGTATTTATGCATTAAAGGCAGTGGTCGCGATTAAATATGCTTCTCTTCTTTTCCTCTCCAAACCCTTTTCTGGGTTTCGAGTAGTAGGACCTATAAGAAAAAAACTCGAAAAACCCGCTGTCTTGGGCCAAATTTGAAGCCTGAACTTTCTTGTCTTTTGATGGTGGACGAGCCCACTCCACATCATCTTCATCGATGATCTCTAATACAAAAAACATCAGCTGGCTTGAAATTGAATTTCAATCAATGAGGATTGACTCATCTAGTCAAAAACATTGACAGAAGTGCTTGCTTTCATTCTTCAATTGTTTTTATTAGGTAAATTTGAATTTATTTCTTTCTCTGGATGTCGATGAATTTTGACTGCTCGGCATGAGAGTACAATCTTTTTGGGATGAGCTGTGCACCTGCTCAGGGAGTCGGGGGTTCTATTCGGCCACGATTGGCTTTCGACTCGACTACAAGGCGGTTGGACGACGATATGGCCACGTAATATCCTTGCGCCACGTGGCCTAATCGTCGTCCAAGTGAGAAGCACGTGGCGCCAATCATAGCCGTTTCACTCGGCTACGATACGCTTTCGATTCGACCACGATGAGTTTGGACGACGAAAGAGCCACAATGCCCATGATTAAACACGTTGATCGATCGCTTAAGAACTGACCCGGCGCATGTCAGCCGCACAGCACGTATATAAGGGGCTCGATCTTAAAGAGAGCGCAGTGCGCCTTTCGGGCCTCTCGTGGAAGGTGACTACGAGTCACTTTCTGGACGATTTTTGAACCACTAAGGGGTCTCCCCCACGGTCCTCAGCGAGGGGAGCTCCCTAGCTGTCGACCGTGGCGAAGGTGATGTCCCTGTCGCGGATTGCTGTAGGGGTGATCCCCTACTGCGGTCCGTGACTTGGGCCGTATCCTTGTTGGGGGGAGACCCGTTCCCATCGAAGGTGTGGGAGCCCGCCCCCCAGGGCCACGTGCTCATATCGAACAGGCCACGTGCTGCTGCGTGGGAAACGGGGGTTCGGAGAAGGTTTTGTATGTCTGGACCACGTGCTCATATTGAACAGGCCACGTGCTTTAGCTTGGGAAATAGGGTGCGGCGAAAGTTTTGCCTCGCTGCGCCACGTAGTCTTATCGAACAGGCCACGTGCTCCTCGGAACAGCACATGCTGCTGCAAAAGTTCCTTTCAACTCGACTAGGTACCCCAACAGAAAGCCTATCGTGGCCGAATAGGGCCCCTCGACTCTCTGAGTGCGCACGAACTGGCATCTTTGGGCCCTAGAAACTCTAATTCTAGCCCGTTTTCCACCGCGCTACCTTCATAGTTTTTCAGCTGTTTTCGATCTAAGCTGATTTTTTGTAGTTTTTGTTTCGATAACGTTTTTCATCATGACCACTGCCTTTAACCCTTCAACTCTATTTTCTCGGGGAATACCTAAACATAGATTGTTTCTGCGTCTTCAGATCATGACTAAAGTATTCAGGATCAGTGTTACCCTACCAGAATCACGTGCGAATATTGGAGTTGTTCATCATCCTTGCGTTCGCTCCCATTGAAGCTGTGCGATTATCATGGGGTTAGGTGTCAGATCTCTTTTGCTTCTCCCAATTGGTCAAGATGTTGTTGTCCAGGTATTCGTGGAAATTTGACCGAGACGCCTGCGTTTCTAGCATTTTCACTGCTGCTCAGTGTTCCAGTACTTTTAATTCTCGTCTACCTTTCTGTGTTCCAAAACTACGGTTAGTTCTTTGTTAATGTATATATGAATTTATAGTCGATAATTTGCAATTAGCTTTGAGCAACTTTTGTTCGCATTCTCGCGAACAGCCTTTTTCATGCTTCCCCTAAAACTTTAAAAGTTTCAGTTCTTCTCATCGAAGCAATCGTAGTGGGAATAAGTGGTAGCCTGGTGATCATTGAGACAATAGCTGGACTTGCGCTCTGTGCAACATTATCCACGTAAGCACTTTTATCTAATGATTCGCTAATGATTTCTTCCAGAATTTCATTTCTCTTCGAAGACGAGGAAAACGTGTCGGTGTTTTGCTGAGAATTAAAGATTGACGGTGAATACAGAGGGGCGAAAGGCTATGAGCACCCCTTGTAAGTCTACGGCAGGAGCAACTGCGCGAAGAATTCGGCGGTTTGGTCAGAAATTATGCTGTTGTTGAGACTACTGGACTCCCACACACATGGGGTGACATACAGCCTCTCTCCCTCGTTATGAGCCGGTCGAAGTGCGTCATATCGGGCTTATCATGTTAGAATCTCCTTATCGCTGTTATATTTTGCCATGATAGACCACTTCGCCGCTTCTCCGCCCGGACTCAACTAATTGTGAACAAGATTGACTTTAAAGGCAGAGTACACCCTCAGATAAGAATTTTGTGAGTTTGTTTGATTGTGAAGCAGACCTCTTCTGTGAATATAACACGTGCCAAACACGCGAGATCTCAATTCCTCCAAATAAGCGAGATATAAGCGACAACCACAGGCCCAACCTCCTTGGCTCACCACCACGGGCCACATTCCCTAACAGATTTCCGAACTCGATAGGGACTAGATGGATGGATGAATTTTCAACAAGTCTTCGTTCTTCAGTCCATTGCCGGGCTGTCTCCGTATCCTGGCTCGCCCACGCGCAACGATTGCGAATAAGAGAATTACAGGCCCGAGACAACTCGTCCACCAATTTTTCCCCTAAAAAACCTAGGCATGTTTAAGGAGCCATAACTCTGTTCATAGATTTCGGGCGATTTCAGAGATACCACTGTGATCAGCGTGTTACTCCCTCCAAGATCGGCATAGAAACTAGAAAATAATTCTCTGAGTGTTCTGTGCCTTTAATTGCATCCAGTATAAGGAATACCGGAAAATGCTTAATATTTTTAGGTGGCTGAGAATTTGAATGTCAGGTGTGGAAATGTTCCAAAAAATCGAAAAATAGAATATCTCAACTTCTCGATGAAATGAAGAATTCGAACGAAACATTCAAAACCGAATAATTAGATCCTCGTTTCGCGCTACTCTGTCACCCATTTACGGGCGTGGCGCGCGCTGCCGAAAATCCTGGAGCGGGTTTAGAGCACTGAGGTGCTGAGTGAGCGGTCGGAATTCGTCATGAGGATGGTGAGCAGCCGTCAATTGGCTGGCGGACCGCAGTAAACTAGCAGTACCATGCCCTGTTTTACGGTGTGCTAGCAGCCTACAATTTTGCAGCGATCAGCACGCATCAAAGTTTTGAGTAGTTTACCATCCCAAATGTATCGAGTAATTGAAAAACTACAATTTTTAGAACCTCAATTGAATCTTACTTATTTGCTTACTTAATCGGTTGGCTTTCGCCTGACGCGGTCATTCCGCATCTCCGCCGAGGTGTGCCGTCCTAGTAGTCAGCCGTGTCCATTTTTCACGGTCTTCAGCAACAATTTGAAAACATTCCATCCAGCTGTCACTATTCCATTTCCTGCGAAACGAAACATCGCGCCTGAACTGTCTTTCGATGCCGAGTGACTTCAAATCCTCTTTGACCTCGTCCGTCCAGAACTTTCGCCTACGCCCAGGTGGCCGTTTCCAGACAGGATTTGGAAGCATCCTTAGAGCGTGTTGTACGAGACGATCCGGCGTTCTTCTTAGTATATGCCCGAGCAGTCGAAGTCGACTTTCCATTGCTGCTTGAGATGGCGTTAGGAGATGCTGGCACCTCCCTCGTGTCAAGCGTTGATGTACTGCGTCGATTTCCTTGTAAAGGTCTTCGTTATGGCATACATGCGGCCAGAAATATCCAAGCAAACGCCTAAAAAGCTTCCTCTCCGTGCAATCCAACCTTTCCATCTGCGTCTTCGGTGCTACCCACGTCTCCGATCCGTACATCATGATAGGGCGGACAGCGGATAGGTAGACGCGCAACTTGACTTCCTTCGCGATAGTGGTAGACCACAAACACTTTGTTAGAGAACTGAATGCAGACGTAGCTTTTGCACATCGTAGTCGAATATCCGCTGCATAACTACCATCGTTCTTCAGCAAACAGCCCAAATAACAGAAATCATCCACCAGTTCGATAAGTTGTCTGTCCACACAAACTCCCGTAGAAGGCCTCTGAGACCCACATCTGCTTGCATTTGTCCGGACGAAGACGAAGTCCATAGGCTGCGGCATACTTCGAAACGAGGTTCACAATCCTTTGCAGTTTTGCGTTGTTTTCAGCGAATAACACAATGTCATCGGCGTACTCCAGGTCGACAAGGGAGCGTTCTGATGGTGTTAGGATCACGTCCGCAGGAAACTGTTCTGCAACTCTACGCATGATGTCATCAACGGCAAAGTTGAATAGGAAAGGTTCTGCTACAGCTCCTTGTCTTACTCCTGTTCCCACCTCGAAAGCTGACGTAAATCCGACAGGCGTACGAACTGCTGCTGTTGTTCCTTTGTTCATGTCCTCGATTAGTCGAACATACTTTTCCGGGACTCCATCGGCTCGCAGAGCGTTGAGCAATTGATCACGATGAGGAGAGTCGAATGCGGCTTCAAAGTCCAAAAAAGCAAGCTGTAATGGCTTCGAATACCGCTGCCACGATTCAATTACTCTTCTCACGACGAACACTTGGTCGATGGTCGATCTTCCAGGTCGAAAACCGGCTTGCTCATCTCTGGTCGTTCTTTCGCGAAGTTTGATAAGTCGCTCGAGAATGATACGTTCTAAAGCCTTGTACATGACACGAAGTAGAGAGATTCCTCTGTAGTTCTTAGGATCCGTGACGGATAGCTTCTTGTGAAGAGGTACGATGATCGCATGTCTCCACGAATCGGGTATCCTTTCGTTCATCCATATAGCACGGATGGTGTTGGTCATTTCACGAATCCCAGACGGAGGAAGAGCTTTCAGCATTTCAGCAGTGATGTTGTCATCTCCACCTGCCTTTCCATCCTTCATTTTCCGGACACAATCCAAAACTTCAGACTCAGTCGGCGGTTCCTCACTGACATCGTAATGTTCTCTCTGAACATGCGGGAGCTCAGGTACTGATGGCGCTGGACGATTCAGTAGCGAACTGAAGTAATCCTTCCATTTTGGCAGCGTCGCATCACCAACTGCAACTCCATTGGTAGTGTTCAAGACAGGAGAACATCTCTTCATCTTCCCGCTATACTATCGCAGCTACGTGTAGGCTTTCCTCGGATTCTTCTCCTCCCAAGCCTTCTCGAACTCCTTAGCTCTACACGTCCACTCTCGTTCGCGGTCACTTTGAAGCTGCCGACGCAACTTCCTCCTCGGACGCTTCTCCTCCACGAAGTTTCCTGCAGATCGGAGAGCACATACTCTGTTGTAGGTAGATGTCGTTTCTTCTGAGACGTAGGCGAACTTCTTCTTAGGCTGTACAACCGGGAGTGCCTCTTTCGAAGCGTCCTGGATGTTCTTGACAAAAGAATCGGCGTCGCAAAGTTTCTTCTTAGTCCGTTCTCCGATGTGAATAGAAACGCGTTGTCGAAAATTCCTTGTGCACTCTTCATCTCTGAGGCTTGTCATGTCAATCCTCTGGAGAGGCTTAGGCCCTCGCTTCCTCTTGTGAATCCCCGCAGTGAAGTTAAACAGAACAGGACGGTGATCCGAATCGAATGCGACATCCCACACAGCTCTAGATCTTCGAATGTCCGATACTGGAATATTCCTCGTCAGGACATAGTCAAACAGCAGTTTCAAAGTTGTCATCTTCCGCCTCCGCTGCTCTTCTGGAGATAGCTGGGTTGGTCCCTGCCACGTAAGCTGATGGCGGCGATGATTCCTCTTGAATGTCGATGCAATAATCAGACCACTGCGTTCACAAAAGTCGACAAGGCGGTAGCCATTGTCCGATGTTTGCTCCACTGGGTAGGACCATTTACCGAGTACTTCGGATTCCTGATCAAGTCCCATCCTCGCACTTGCGTCAATCCCCACGACAACAGCATGTTGACAAGGTATCCTGTCCAGCAACGCATTGAGTTCCTCATAAAACGCATCCTTCGAATTGTCTTCGGCGGTCTCAGTGGGCGCATGATCACTCACTATCCACAGATTGAATCCTCTGTGATCCCGCAGTCGTACGAATGCATTCCGGCACGACGTTGAGCCGAACTCCTTGACCATACCATTGAAATCCTACCTTACAGCTATTGCACAGCCTCCCACTCTCCTATCGTCAGCGTTACCGCAGTAGATGGTGTACTCTCCGACGCTGATGACGGGTCTATCCTTGAGGCGGGTTCCCAGCGAAGCAGCAAACGGTGCATGGAAATAGCTCAGAAGTTTGGATAGCGAAGTTTTTTGGATATCACTCGACAGCGATCGACAGTTCAGGGTGACGAAACTGTGGCTTGTGACCAAAGACTCCATGAACTCCCTAGGTACGGATCCTAAGGTGTTATGGACCAGAGGCCTTGGTCTGCCGGACGGCGACACCTTTATGAAATGTGCGGGATACTTTAGCGATATAGTTGTGCACGCTATATCGCTCGAACGTTCCCTGTGTACACTCAAACGTCTGCTGGGTTCAGTAGAAGCAGGGGCACCAACGAGCAGGTACCAACAGACTTGTATACACACCCCTGATTGAATCAAATACTTGAATATCCGAATTTTTTTGAATTCGTACGAATCTCAGGTCTAGTGGCGATGGCATTATCGAACGATTGCTGAAATTGGAAGGTCAAGCTCCTCAGAAACTTAAACCATATTCATAAGTGGATTTCAGGGTGTCTTCTTTTTCAAGTTTAGAGTTGTACACATTTTTCAAGCATGTTGTAGAGGTGAAACATTTTGCAACAGTGGAAAAATCGCCGCAAATGGTTTGTTGCACCGAAAAAGGTCCAAGGTTTCTCAGCAGAAAAAATAATACATTTTTTCACATTTTTTTCTGAATTTCAGAGAGTTTGCCTTCCATTACAAATATTACAATCTGACAAGTAGATGCAGACGTTTGCTGCATGCCGCATCTCGCTTAACTACCCTTCGCGTAAATTTCACTTCGCTTCCCTACTTATAAATATCTCTACCTGGGTGACGAATTTATGACCGTTCAATGTGTTGGCTTTTTTTACTCATGATAGTAGATGGTAAATGGAACCGCAGTGGTAAAGACAGACTGTCAAGGTTTATTGTAAAGTTGACGGCGTCGTTTGCCCTTCTTTCAACAAGACATTCCTTTCTAGAATTTTGAAAAAATTTTCGCGTGCAAATTATGTGCCCCCAGAGTTGGGCTATTTTCGACGATTTTTGTCTCGTGTAGATCTTTAACGAAAACGGATGATTTTCTCGATATCAAATTGCCTCTTTAGATTCTCAGCTGTAAGGAATCGGTTGGCGTTATCAGATTTAAATTTCCGACTCGTGAAGTCTTCTGAAGGATCATTTCTGCAGATCATGCCCATGATGTTACGCCGTAGTCGTTTTAGTCCACAAAGAGCAAAAACCCAAAATGTGTAAGACCCTATCAGTCCCTCCTTTTCGACTAAAGTCCTTTTTTCAACCGGATCTCCTTCGAAAAAAACCCGTGTGCACGCTCTGACCTTTGGTTGTACATTTACGGTAGTTTCCCAATTCATAATATCATTCAATTTCGCTCCAGAACGGTTGCCCAGCTGCGATTCGGGATACTAGTAGATCGACAAGGCAGGGAAATAGACTACTGGCTTTCGCGAATCCTATCAAGCCCGGAATTTCACTTCATTTCACATGCATTTTGTTGGAAAACAAGCATATGATCTGCCTCTGCTACAAAGATTTTTACTGTTGCATAACTTTGAATAAAAAATTAGAGTAATCGGTTCCAATTCTTAGGGATAGAGGCTCTCAACACACATAGGGGCTCTCTACACGTAAGGGGGAGAGATGTCCCGTCTTTGCAGTTCGACAATGCACGCCAATCGATTCAAGCAGAGTAGTCCCGAGTGGAATTAAAGCCTCAAAAGGCTGGACAACTTCCTCGGTGTGTAAAGAGCCCCTATCAGGGCTGTGCGTAACTGAATTTTTGAATTTCATAAATCGTAATTTTTCAAATTAATCGTAATTCGTAAATCGTAATTCGTAACTGATAATGAGTAATGAGCCCACACATAGCCCAATCCCCATTCGATGTGAAAGGCAGTGGTTGCGAGCTAATATACTCTCCTTTTTTTTCCTCTATAAACCCTTTTCTGGATTACGAGTAGTAGAACCTATGAATAAATCGCGAAAAAAACAGCTGTTTTGGGCCAAATTTTAAGCCTGAACTTTCTTGTCTTTTGATGGTGGACGAGCCCACCCCACATCATCAGCATCGATGATCTCTAATATCAAGAACATCAGTTGGCTTGAAATTGAATTTCAATCAATGAGGATTGGCTCATCTAGTCAAAAACATTGACAGAAGTGTTTGCTTTCATTGTTTTATTAGATAATTTTGCGTTTATTTCCTCCTCTGGATGTCGATGATTTTTGACTGCTCGGCATGAGACTGCGATCTTTTTGGGCGGCGCTGTGCACGTGGGCACGAACTGGCATCTTTGGCACTTAGAAACTCTAATTCTTGCCCGTTTTTCACCGCGCTACCTTTATAGTTTTTCAGCTGTTTTCGAATTAACCTGATTTTTATAGTTTTTTGCGGTAACGTTTTTCATCGTGAACACTGACTTCAAAGCACCTTAGCAATCCAGTGATGAGGTGTTTCCTTATCGAAGAAGGTTGGAGGTTGGGTTTCGAAATGACCCTTTTTAGCAGTACTTCAATGAATATTCAGTACACATAGGTGCGTGGGATAGACACGACTTCATTGGATAAAATGAAAACTCTGAGCTCAATCAAGTTCCAAACCTGTGCCAAGTTTCGACCAACTTTTAAATACGAAAACATAGAGAATCATCGCTTTATCGAACAAAGTTCCATAGAACCCAAGGAATGCAACACTATGATGAGAAAAAAATTACGGTTCAATAGTTATTGAAGGCACCGTGCGCGCTGAAAACTAATTTCAATTTTTTGTGTACAATCGAACAAATCGGGCTAGCTGACATCAACCACAACACTTAAAGGCAGGGTTCTCGATAAAATCGGTTGTAAAGCTATCCCCATGGAATTGTAGATCTGGCCATCACAAAAGCGAAAATGAGTGAAAAACTGGAGAAAAAACGCTCAGGAACAAGTTATGGCTTGGTGTCCTCCCGCCCCCAAATATCGAGATTTGTGTAAAACCCTGTTTTGTCAACTTTTATTTTGCTTCTAAACTGATTTCTAAACTTTTCTGAAGACTACTGATTACTTTGATAGCAAAATAAATGGCGGATAAGCAAGCATTAATAAAAATCGCGTTAATTAGGGGGCCGGCCGACACCAGTAATTAGCCGTTATACTTTGTTGTTGTGCGTTTTTCCCCCGAACTTCACTTATTAAAACACTTACGTGTTTTTTCACTTATTTTCACTTTTGTGATGGCCAAATCTACATTCTCATGAAGAGAGCTCAGAAGTCGTTTTTATCGCGAACCCTGCCTTTAAGGCTCTGAAAATGCGCACCGTGAAAGTTATGGCCACCTGAAAACTGCTGTGGGGTCGATTATCTAGCACTTCTGGGTCGATCATCTAGCACTTTTTCACAGAATGTTGATGCGACTGTCAAATAATATGGAAAACAACTATGGTACAAACTCCACATGAAGAAAATTTTGAAAATAGCAATGACTAGACCCCTCTAAATGCAGAAAAACTTCGAAGACGAATTTGGCGCGAAGTTCAAATTCATTCTTACAGAGTATTCAAACCCGTTTTTCGTTGCGAATGGAAGTTTTTCAGGAGCTCTTTCGACATTTTTATTCACTAAGGAGGCTATACAAAAACATGAAAAAATAATATACGGTTTTCTGCGCGTACGATGCTTTCAATGCTTGGATAAGGTGGCCATTCCAAAGGGGATATACATTCACAAACCATTTTTTTGATGCAGAAATCGAGTCTGCCTTCTATATTCGTAAAGTGTTGCTCTGGATGGAGCGTTCCTTCCCGTAAGAATAAGTTTTTTTGGGATGGAGACACCTGTCTGAGGGGTGAAGATTGTTTAGAATTCTGAAATACAAAAAGGTGAAAGTTTTCTCCAAAGTTCTCATTCAAAAATGAAAAATTTCTTAATGTTCTTTTCTTTTGCAATTAGATTTTGCTGAATCTCTCAATTTCAAAAAAAAACATTCGAAAACCTTTTTGAAAAGGTCGGTGACTCTGCAGCCATTTTTTTGTTTTGAAATGGTTCAAACCGAGTTTTGAAATTATCACTTTTCCTCTCGTAGCCCCTGGAGATAGGCATCTATCAAAGGTTAATTTGTGAGTCCCCGTGAAAATCTTCGTCGAATACTGTTTTCAGATCAGAAAAATATTGTCCCGATTCGTCAGCAGATTTGAATTAACAAAATACCAGTTTCTTGCTTGTACCTTTACACCGCTGAAGACGGATGCGTGGGGAAGGTTGCTTTGAAATCCACGCGAAATTCTGCAACAAATGTGTATTGGGCTCCAACCTTTATTTGCTCCATGAACCGGCCAGGCATTTAGATCTGAGTCCCATATTTACTGTCTATATCGGAATGGAATTGCTGTCCGCAGCTGCAGATGAGTGCTTTTGCACTTTGCAGAGAGCTTGAAGATAGCCGTGGTGGGACGAACATCAATCGGATCAGGACCTCGTGGTCGTGGTCCAAGCATGATTCTGTTTGCACTACATGTTGCAACAGCGGCTGTCTGCAACTGCGGACCGAAATTTCGCTCCGATATAAACTGTGGCTCCACCAAAGGACTGCGTCTCCTGTGTACATCATATGGTGACAACTTTAGATGAAGTTAAATAGTTGTGAAGCTCGGCTTTACAGGACTGGCTCACATTTGAAGCAATGAAAGGTTAGAACCTAATAATGTTTGGGCCGGTCAGTGTTTGAAGCGAAGCGGTCGGTCATACCTAAGTCTCGTTATCGACAATTATATTTTGCCATGACCGACCCCACTGCTGACTACGTCTGACTTGGAATGCCAGACTAGGGAATTGTGGTGAGCGCGAAGCGCTCACCAGATTTGGCTTTGATTCGCCATCGCGCAACCCCCTGATCTCAGTATCAGGGTCCAGAGTAAACGTAGGAAGACCGTTCTTTTTGCATTTGATATACTTTAGAAAGGTGAATAACTGTTCAAAAAATGGTCCGGAATGGTAACCTGAGATTCGAGAAAAAGTGTCAAAACCACGTCATTTTGGTCGAAAAAATGTTCATCTCCTTTTCTTTTTTCAGTTGGCGTTCACGATCTTGTTGGAACACTTATCGTTGAGCTAAGAAGCTGATTTTTGGCCAGAAAGTTGGTTATGATTGCACCTAGATCTTGTCAAATTTTGAAGTTTGTAGCTCAGTTTTTGTGGAACCTCAAAATCGAGGGTCAGGAAAGACAGAAACACGTAAACATGTTATTATAAACCATCCGATGTTTACTCATTCGTAAAAATGAACTAGTGAAATAAACACCGTTACTGATAGGCTTTTGTTCAGGATTTGACGGGGCAACGCTTCAATCAATACGGCGGGATCTCGGAAGTACTTTTTGGAACGCCGCACGCTGTGACTCAGAAGTGCGCCACAGAACGCCGTAGATAGTGTGCGGGACCCCAGCAGGAGTGCGAAAGACGCCGTAGAAAGTGTGGGACCCAAACGGGTGTGCGCAGAACGCCGTAGAAAGTGTTCGGGACCCAAGTTGGAGTGCGCCGGACGCCGTAGAAAGTGTGCGGAACCCAAATGGGTGTGCGCAGAACGCCCTAGAAAGTGTGTGGAACCCAAATGGGTGTGCGCAGAACGCCGTAGAAAGTGTGCGGGACCCAAGTGGGAGTGCGCCGGACGCCGTAGAAAGTGTGCGGGACCCAAATGGGTGTGCGCAGAACGCCGTAGAAAGTGTGTGGGACCCAAATGGGTGTGCGCAGAACGCAGTAGAAAAAGTGCGGGACCTAAGTGGGAGTGCGCCGGACGCCGTAGAAAGTGTGTGGGACCCAAATGGGTGTGCGCGGAAAGCCGTAGAAAGTGTGCGGGACCCAATTGGGAGTGCGCCGGACGCCGCAGAAAGTGTGCGGGACCCAAATGGGTGTGCGCAGAACGCCCTAGAAAGTGTGTGGGACCCGAATTAGAGTGCGCCGGACGCCGTAGAAAGTGTGCGGGACCCAAATGGGTGTGCACAAAATGCTCTAGAAAGTGTGTGGAACCCAAATGAGAGTGCGCCGGACGCCGTAGAAAGTGTGCGGGACCCAAATGGGTGTGCGCGGAAAGCCGTAGAAAGTGTGCGGGACCCAAGTGGGAGTGCTCCGGACGCCGCAGAAAGTGTGTGGGACCCAAATGAGAGTGCGCCGGACGCCGTAGAAAGTGTGCGGGACCCAAATGGGTGTGCACAAAATGCTCTAGAAAGTGTGTGGAACCCAAATGAGAGTGCGCCGGACGCCGTAGACAGTGTGCGGGACCCAAATGAGAGTGCGCCGGACGCCATAGAAAGTGTGCGCGACCCTAGTGGGAGTGCGCCGGACGCCATAGAAAGTGTGCGGGACCCTAGTGGGAGTGCGCCGGACGCCGTAGAAAGTGTGCGGGACCCAAATGGGTGTGCGCAGAACGCCCTAGAAAGTGTGTGGGACCCAAATAAGGGTGCGCCGGACGCAGTAGAAAGTGAGCGGGACCCAAATGAGAGAGCGTCGGACGCCGTAGAAAGTGTGCGGGACCCAAAGGGTGTGCGCAGAACGCCGTAGAAATTGTGCTGGACCCAAGTGGGAGTGCGCCGGACGCCGTAGAAAGTGTGCGGGACCCAAATGGGTGTGCGCAGAACGCCCTAGAAAGTGTGCGGGACCCAACTGAGAGTGCGCCGGACGCCGTAGAAAGTATGCGGGACCCAAATGGGTGTGCGCAGAACGCCGTAGAAAGTGTGCGGGACCCACGTGGGAGTGCGCCTGACGCTGTAGGAAGTGTGCGCGACCCTAGTGGGAGTGCGCCGGACGCCGTAGAAGGTATGCGGGACCCAAATGGGTGTGCGCAGAACGCCGTAGAAAGTGTGCGGGACCCAAATGGGTGTGCGCGGAAAGCCGTAGAAAGTGTGCGGGACCCAAGTGGGAGTGCGCCGGACGCCGCAGAAAGTGTGCGGGACCCAAATGGGTGTGCGCAGAACGCCCTAGAAAGTGTGTGGGACCCAAATGAGAGTGCGCCGGACGCCGTAGAAAGTGTGCGGGACCCAAATGGGTGTGCACAAAATGCTCTAGAAAGTGTGTGGAGCCCAAATGAGAGTGCGCCGGACGCCGTAGACAGTGTGCGGGACCCAAATGAGAGTGCGCCGGACGCCATAGAAAGTGTGCGGGACCCACGTGGGAGTGCGTCGGACGCCGTAGAAAGTGTGCGCGACCCTAGTGGGAGTGCGCCGGACGCCGTAGAAAGTGTGCGGGACCCAAATGGGTGTACGCAGAACGCCCTAGAAAGTGTGTGGGACCCAAATAAGAGTGCGCCGGACGCAGTAGAAAGTGAGCGGGACCCAAATGAGAGAGCGTCGGACGCCGTAGAAAGTGTGCGGGACCCAAAGGGTGTGCGCAGAACGCCGTAGAATGTGTGCGGGACCCAAGTGGGAGTGCGCCGGACGCCGTAGAAAGTGTGCAGGACCCAAATGGGTGTGCGCAGAACGCCCTAGAAAGTGTGCGGGACCCAAATGAGAGTGCGCCGGACGCCGTAGAAAGTATGCGGAACCCAAATGGGTGTGCGCAGAACGCCGTAGAAAGTGTGCGGGACCCACGTGGGAGTGCGCCTGACGCAGTAGAAAGTGTGCGCGACCCTAGTGGGAGTGCGCCGGACGCCGTAGAAAGTGTGCGGGACCCAAATGGGTGTTCGCAGAACGCCCTAGAAAGTGTGTGGGACCCAAATGAGAGTGTGTCGGACGCCGTAGAAAGTGTGCGGGACTCAAGTGGGAGTGCGCCGGACGCCGTAGAAAGTGTGCGGGACCCAAATGAGAGTGTGTCGGACGCCGTAGAAAGTGTGCGGGACTCAAGTGGGAGTGCGCCGGACGCCGTAGAAAGTGTGCGGGACCCACGTGGAAGTGCGCCGGACGCCGTAGAAAGCGTGCGGGACCCAAATGGGCGTGCGCAGAACGCCGTAGAAAGTGTGCGGGACCCAAATGAGAGTGCGCCGGACGCCGTAGAAAGTGTGCGGTGACAAAGTGAAAGTGCGCAAGACGCCGTAGGAAGTGTGCGGGACCCAAATAGAAGCACGCCCATGCCGATCATTTTTTCCGCAGGGCTACCGTAACCATTCTTGAGCAAAACATGATAACGAATGATAACACACGCTCATAACATGCGGGGTATAAAAGGGCAGAGGAGCGGTATGCATTCATTCACACACCGTTCTCTTCGAGAAGCCGCCGGGAAGTGGCTGAGGAGGTCGAAATTGTGCAAACGCGTTTGTTGGCTATTACGATGTGCTTATATCCAAGCTGACACTCAGAAAATTTTTGGAGGAGGGTTACGGTAGCCCTGCGGAAAAATGATCGGCGTGAGCGTGCTTGTGACCCAAATGGGTGTACGCAGAACGCCGTAGAAAGTGTGTGAAACCCAAATAAGAGTGCGTTGGACACCGTAGAAAGTGCCGGACTCAAATGGGTGTGCGCAGAACGCCGTAGAAAGTGTGTAGGACATCAGTGGGAGTGTGCAAGATGTAACAGAATGTGCGCAGGACATTCGTGGGAGTGCGCAGGATGACATAGAAAGTGTGCAGGACATCAGTGGGAGCGTGCAGGACTATAGTGGGAGTGTGCAGCACCTCATAGAAAGTGTGTATGACATCAGTGGAAGGGTGCAGGACACTAGTGGGAGTGTGCAGGACGTCAAATAAAGTGTGCAGGCCATCAGTTGGAGTGCGCAGGACGTCACAGAAGGGGGGGGGCAGGACATCAGTGGGTTTACTTTCACCTAACACCACCAGGCATAAATCATGTTAGAAAGGAAACCTTTCGGAAAAATAAATGAAATTCCTGAAAGTTTAGGTTCCTGGCAAAAGTAAAGATTTGGCATGGCCATAGAAATATACTCAGTTAAAAAGGGAAGATAAAGAAAAATGAAAAAAGTTTTGAAATATTCCTGAGAACGATTTGGCGTAGAATAATTTGTTTTTCGGGAAATGAAGTGAAATAGTTTAAAGTATGATTTGGCAGTCGAGTTTGAACCAACTATTGATAAGAGTTGTGCAGAACGAGAGATCGCCTTGTCTGTGCTTATCCGTAGAACATATCAAAGCGAAATCACGCGTGAAATGGGAAGCATCGAAACTTTTTCGGGAGCTGTAGTGCGGCGGTCTTCACGTATTAGGTGAAGTAAAATCAACACGCGTGATTTCGCTTCGATATGTTCTACGGAGAAGCACAGACAATGCGATCTCTCGTTTTGCACAACTCTTATCAATAGTTGGTTCAAACTGGACTGCCAAATCATACTTTAAACTATTTCACTTCATTTCCCGAAAAACAAATTATTCTACGCCAAATCGTTCTCAGGAATATTTCAAAACCTTTTTTCATTTTTCTTTATCTTCCCTTTTTAACTGAGTATATTTCTATGGCCATGCCAAATCTTTACTTTTGCCAGGAACCTAAACTTTCAGGAATTTAAATTTAGAAAGAAAATTCAGATATGGGGGGTCAGCCAAGATTCTCTCGTAGAAATGAATGGAAAACCTGATAGAAGATGCTTGATGCTGCTATCAAACATTGTTGTTATTGAAGTTCTATAGAAATGAGGAGAGTCTACAAAAAATGAGCAATATCATCTAAAACTCTTTTCTTTGTCGAAACTTCTAAACAGCAAAAACAAACCGTTGTGGTACTTAACAAGGAAGAATTGAATGGTTTCCTGAAACAATTTGACATCATCTCCTATTTTAATGATAGCTATTAGGTACACAAGCATATATACATATTTTATCGGCACTCACATAATCATAGTCCTTTATGGAGCCAAAAGTGCTTCCTCACAGAGAACCGGAACGGTTTGTTTCCGCTGTTTAGAAGTTTCGACAAAGAAAAGAGTTTTTAGATGATATTACTCATTTTTTGTAGACTCTCCTCATTTCACTTTTCTATTGTTCCCTTTTTGTTGAAACGTTTGTAACGCGAACCAAACCACTTTTGCTTGGGAGACCCCTTTTTTACAGAATTGTTCACTTTTTCTTGATATTACGCAGTAATATCCCATGCAAGAATTTCGAACGAAGACCCCTTCATCTCCCCACTTGATAAGTCCTCTTTCTGTGGTCACAAGAATCAATGACCCAAACTGTTATGAAACTATCTCAGAAAAATCACCCGATGTGGCTGACAAGACCGATGTTCACATGATATTAGCTAAGAAATGAATGATATCCAGGATATCGTTCCACATATTTCATTCATATTGATCGCGTCAGCCACAGCTGGCTACACCGGATGTTATTAGCAACCTCCTTGTTTTTCATACGTATCGAATGGGTCGGCCACGGTGATTTTCTATACCAACTCTGAGGCCTCGGTCATAGTTGGTTGATCGGTGTAGCCAGCTCGGTCGATAATCATGCAAGACATGAATGAGGTGGGATGCAAAAAACACCGGATGTGGCTGACCCTAACGATGTTCACATGATACGAGGTAGGAAATGAATAATATCCATGATATCGTTCCACATATTTTTTACACATTGACTGCGTCAGACACTTCTGGATACACCGGGTGTTTTTTGCAACCTCCATCGTCCATGTTTCTCATACGTATCGACCGGGCTGGCCACGGTGATTTTCTCGTCAAACTCTGTCAGGGGCCAGACAGGGACTTTAGGCCCCGTGTATAGTTGGTCGCTCAGACGTTGCCAGCCCGGTCGATAATCATGAAAGCCTGCTGGCCTACAGTCGGATGCAGACTCTACCCGCAGTTCTTTGCTTTCGAATGAAACTAACTTAAAACCTGGACAGTCGGAAGCTACCTTCCGTTTCATCTGGGCACTTTCATATCAGTGGAACGAAACGGTTCTAAATACTCATTATTTCGTTCCCGCCGCCCCATTCCTTCGCAGAACAGTTGCTTCGATTCCATGAATTTGATATGAAAAAGCTCTGCTGAACTGCGAATGGAGATAATTCTAACTATTTGTTGTTGAATTTAGGTGCTGATAAGCAAGTACCATTTATTGCAGGAAAAATCAGTAGGCTGGTGAAGAAGAATGAGGGAGCACTCAAAATGAGGTTGTGTGAATAACCTCAGCGCGTTACAAAACTGAAAAGCAGCCTGGCAACATGGCTTACATAACATATCAAGCTTTCTGCACGCTATGCTTGTCCTCCTTACACTTTTACAAAAGTTTTGCAAGGTGTTCTCAGACTCCTGCGCAAATTCCGATGCATCCAGCACACTATCTCAGACGACTAGCGCAAAGCTCAAGACTCTTGCTCATTCTTTGGGGTATCCTGCATAATTTCTCGGATGGCTAGCGACGGGTCCGGGACTCCTAATGACTCTACGGGGTGGTCTGCACAACTTCTCGGATGACCAGCAACGGGTCCCGAAAACCTGCCCACTATCCGGGTTTCCACGACGTCCCGGTGACGTCAACAGAAGCCCGAAGCACTCTTCACGACGTCGTAATGACGTTATCAGAAGCCCGAAGCACTTTTTACGATGTCCCGATGACGTCATCAAAAGCCCGAAGCACTTTTCCCGGTGTCCCGATGGCGTCATCAGGAGCCCGAAGCACTTTTCACGATGTCCCGATGACGTCATCAGAAGCCCGAAGCACTTTTCCCGATGTCCCGATGACGTCATCAGAAGCTCGAAGCACTTTTAACGACGTCCCGATGACGTCATCAGAAGCCCGAAGCACTTTTCACGACATACCGATGACGTCATCAGAAGCCCGAAGCACTTTTCACGACGTCCCGATGACGTCATCAGAAGCCCGAAGCACTTTTCACGACGTCCCGATGACGTCATCAGAAGCCCGAAGCACTTTTCACGACGTCCCGATGACGTCATCAGAAGCCCGAAGCACTTTTCACGACGTCCCGATGACGTCATCAGAAGCCCGAAGCACTTTTCACGACGTCCCGATGACGTCATCAGAAGCCCGAAGCACTTTTCACGACGTCCCGATGACGTCATCAGAAGCCCGAAGCACTTTTTCCGATGTCTCGATGACGTCATCAGAAGCCCGAAGCACTTTTCCCGATGTCCCGATGACGTCATCAGAAGCCCGAAGCACTTTTCACGACGACCCGATGACGTCATCAGAAGCCCGAAGCAGTTTTCACGATGTCCCGGTGACGTCAACAGAAGCCCGAAGCACTCTTCACGACGTCGTGATGACGTTATCAGAAGCCCGAAGCACTTTTTACGATGTCCCGATGACGTCATCAGAAGCCCGAAGCACTTTTCCCGGTGTCCCGATGGCGTCATCAGGAGCCCGAAGCACTTTTCACGATGTCCCGATGACGTCATCAGAAGCCCGAAGCACTTTTCCCGGTGTCCCGATGGCGTCATCAGGAGCCCGAAGCACTTTTCACGATGTCCCGATGACGTCATCAGAAGCTCGAAGCACTTTTAACGACGTCCCGATGACGTCATCAGAAGCCCGAAGCACTTTTCACGACATACCGATGACGTCATCAGAAGCCCGAAGCACTTTTCCCGATGTCCCGATGAGGTCATCAGGAGCCCGAAGCACTTTTCACGACGTCCCGATGACGTCATCAGAAGCCCGAAGCACTTTTCACGACGTCCCGATGACGTCATCAGAAGCCCGAAGCACTTTTCACGACGTCCCGATGACGTCATCAGAAGCCCGAAGCACTTTTCACGACGTCCCGATGACGTCATCAGAAGCCCGAAGCACTTTTCACGACGTCCCGATGACGTCATCAGAAGCCCGAAGCACTTTTCACGACGTCCCGATGACGTCATCAGAAGCCCGAAGCACTTTTCACGACGTCCCGATGACGTCATCAGAAGCCCGAAGCACTTTTCGCGACGTCCCGATGACGTCATCAGAAGCCCGAAGCACTTTTCCCGATGTCCCGATTACGTCATCAGAAGCCCGAAGCGCTTTTCCCGATGTCCCGATGACGTCATCAGAAGCCCGAAGCACTTTTCACGACGTCCCGATGACGTCATCAGAAGCCCGAAGCACTTTTCACGACGTCCCGATGACGTCATCAGAAGTCCGAAGCACTTTTCACGACGTTCCGATGACGTCATCAGAAGCCCGAAGCACTTTTCACGATGCCCGATGACGCCATCAGAAGCCAGATGCACTTTTCACGACGTCCCGATGACGTCATCAGAAGCCCGAAGCACTTTTCACGACGTCCCGATGACGTCATCAGAAGCCCGAAGCTCTTTTCACGACGTCCCGATGACGTCATCAGAAGCCCGAAGCACTTTTCACGACGTCCCGATGACGTCATCAGAAGCCCGAAGCACTTTTCACGACGTCCCGATGATGTCATCAGAAGCCCGAAGCACTTTTCATGACGTACCGATGACGTCATCATAAGCCCGAAGCATTTTTCACGACGTCCCGATGACGTCATCAGAAGCCCGAAGCACTTTTCACGACGTCCCGATGACGTCATCAGACGCCCGAAGCATTTTTCGCGACATCCCGATGACGTCACCAGAAGCCCGAAGCACTTTTTCCGATGTCTCGATGACGTCATCAGAAGCCCGAAGCACTTTTCCCCGATGTCCCGATGACGTCATCAGAAGTCCGAAGCACTTTTCACGACGTCCCGATGATGTCATCAGAAGCCCGAAGCACTTTTTCCGATGTCCCGATGACGTCATCAGAAGCCCGAAGCACTTTTCCCGATGTCCCGATGACGTCATCAAGGGCTCCCACGGCTCCTACGGCTCAAGGCCTACGGCGCACACCATGAAAATTTCTTAAGCTTTCGGGCTCACAACTTTGTTATTTGTGAACCGATTTGGCTGAAATTTGGACAGCAGGTGTCTTCTGGACCCCTTCACTTATATCCAGAATGAAATCTTCAGAAATTTTGTTTCAGAGATTCTATAAACTATTTTATAAAATTCTAAGTGATCACAAGGCCTAGGCAAAACCAAACCTCTCCAGCCGCTTCGTGGCTGGAGCGATACTTCAATTGATAGCGTCATAGATCGGTGGTTCATTTAATTTCTGACCTGAATCTTGAGCGCCCCCACCCGTCTAGGATAGCCCCCACGTTTTCACATTTTGTTACGATTCGTTACGATTTTGGGCCGAAATTTCGTAAATCGTAAATCGTAAAAAAAATTTGCGAAAAGCCCGTGATTCGTAAATCGTAATTCGTAATTACGCACAGCCCTGGCCCCTATCCTCAATTCTTATAGGCTTTTTGTTTTTATCCGACTAAGACGACTACGGCGTATCTTTTCCATATTCTGCAAGAACCATCCACCGAGAAAAAAAATATGGGGTTCGATGGGATGGAAAGTTCACAACTCCGATAACAATAGCAGGTTCCCAATTAAGATTCCCTGTGATGGATTTTGATATCGGGAAATTACAAAAGATTTTCCTAAAGATTTACATCAACAAGTTTTAGAAAACTGACCAACTGTGGAGGCTCATAATCTTCATACGAAAGTTTTTTTTCGAAAAATCTAGGAGAGAAGACCTCGCTCATTCCGCCCTTTCTCTCGATCCAAAACAAAAGAACCGCGAAAAGTTTGTGTTCCAAATGGTCTCGCTCTTTAGGCGAAGATAGCCACCAGGGATGTGCGAATTTTTTTTGGGAGCAGAAAGCAGATAATCCAAGTTGACAGAAAACAGACAAAAATCTCCAAAAACATTCGGAAAATAGAAATTTTTCAAAAACTAATAGGCAGTGTTTAGCGTACACTATATGCGACTTTCACTGCAATGAACTTACTATTTAATCGACTGATTAATGGCAAACTTGGAATGGAGGCAGCAATGACCACAGTATATTTAAAGGCAGTGTTCACGATGAAAATCGCTTTTCTATTTTTCAGCCTATCTTGAAAACGGTCCCATGTTGATTTCAATGATGTCTGTGGAATCGTACAAGACCTTCTGGGAACGAAGTTATGGCCCGCCCAACATGGAGCTAGGAAAACATGGTGGACGAGTTTTCCGAGGCTCGATACCCGTCTTTTGCAGCCGATGAATGCGAGCTGACCTGAGTAAAGAGAGAAGTTGAGAATGAAGGGAAAACGGGGCCATTGATCGGAAACCGGGGTTGCAGAAATATTTTGACTCGGTTTGGCTCGTTTTTGACGCTTCCAACGGCGTGAGAATTCTACGAGGAGCTACAGAATTTCAGAAACGTAGTTATCTCAACAACTTTTTCGAGCGTGTCTGCTGCCTTTAATTTCCAAGACCCCACAGGTCAGAGGAAGACGTCCAAGAACTCAATACATGTGTGCAAGGAGTACGCAGATGCAGTCGGAGCGAACTTTCCCTTTTCTTAGTGTACACATTTTGACACTGATTTTGGAATAACTGCTGATTTGAACACGGTACTACTCCTCAGTGCCCGAAAGTCGCGCGCGTACTGCGCGGCTGCGCCTTTGGAGTGTAAATGACCTGACACGCCGCTCGCTCCACCGTGGCTCGTACCTTTGTAGCAGCTTTATCGTCTGCCTCATACCCTTACCATCAATTTCTTTGCGCTTCGTGTTATCTGAATTCTGTACCATCCTGCTGTGCAATGAGTTAAAACACGTATTAAGAAATCGTCTACATGGCACAGTTGAGGCCTAATTTTACCCGGCTCCACTGAAGAGATGGCGCTTGAGTATTCTTAGTCTCTGCCCACATGTTTAAGGTATTCATACTCGAGCGACGCGCCAGTGCGGGTATGAATAGCGGGCGTTAAACAGTATTAATGTCTCATTATTGTTAGTATGCAAAAACAATGTAGTTTTCGCGTCATTTGACTGCATCGCATGCCTTCTGAGGGATTTATCCTCTAAGTAAGGGTAGCATTATAAGATAAAGATAAGGACTCGGCTCTCTGATTAGAATGCGCAGCGCCTCGTGCCTGTTTAGTGGCTTACGGGGACAGTCCGGCTTTCTAGTGAGTGCCTGCGTCTCCCTACATGAAGCTGTTATCAATTTAGTAACTTTGAAGGGATATTATGTTCCAGCTGCGTTGGATGGGATCGAACCCGACCGTGTACAGTGAACATCGGCGCCTCCCGCCATCACGTCACACACGCCTGGATGAATAACCACCACAGCGATATAAAAGTGTTTAGCGTGGGGAACTACAGAGAACCTGACCTAAATTCACCCTTAAAGGCACAGTCTGAACTCAAGGGTAAAATTTGATATTATAGTCCGACCCACCGTGAATAGCAACCCTGCCAAGTGCGAGATCTCAACTCGCCCAAATAAGTGAGAAACTGCAGGGCAAAAGTCGGTCCCGCCCACATTACCCGTAAAGCCACATCGCCCCGGAAACGGAACCAAGAGCTCTACTATTGTACATTTTGCCTTGGAACATAGCCGCAAAAAACCAATTTTCACGTTTGCAAAGATTTTAGATCCCTACTCGGGGCCAAACTTTTGACTATGTTTTTAGAGTATTGTGAGCGGAGCCGACTTTTTACCTGCAGCTTCTCACTTATTTGATCGAATTGAGAATTGAGATCTGGCTAAGTTTTGATTAATTCGGGATGTTATCTTTAGGGCGATCCTGCTACTAATAGCGGCTCACGGTTTTCTTCTGTTTTTTTTTCTGCCGAATTTCCCTATTTTTACAAAAAAAAACAGAAAAAATGACCAAACATGGGCAGAAACAGGATTCCGCACACCCCTGATGACCACAAATAAAGTACTGCAAATTGGGGATCAGGGGTGCGTTCCAAGAACATTCCCATGGCCGGAGGCTTCAGTGGAAACGGAACCACGGTGGCGTGGAAGCAACGCGAAACTCCGCAACTGAAGTATTATGCCTATGGAGGTGGTAACAATTTTGCAGGAAATTCAAATTCCAAGTTTTTTGCGAACATTTCCTCCAAAAATGGTCGCGTCTATAATAACAACATCTTGGTTCTATAATGTTTTCTAATGTTATGGGCTGCTCTGAAATTTCTCGTTTACAGTGGCAGCAGTTGATATACTGAGCAACAACCCGCACAACAATGGTCTCAGAGGATGATGTATGTATGTAAATACACTTAATAAACGTTTATTCATCTTTCTCATATGCGTTTTATTGATAGAGCATGCGGTAGAGGGCGCTCCGAATACGAGAACAATTCTCGCAGCATCTCGTATTTCGTGAGCAGGGCTGTGCAGCCCTGCTCACGAAACACGAGATAAAAAATTGAACTGTTCCGATGCAGAATCCATTTCCGTATTTCCGGTGTTTTTTGAGTAGTCCCGTTCCGCTTCCGTTTCCGAGTTTTTGGACCCGGAAACGGAATAGAATGGTGTCACACGATTTGTTGTAGTGGGTCTAAACAAAAGTTCCAGAAGGTATCAATAGACCCTGGAAATCACGACCTCTTGTGTTCAATAGAATAACTGAGCCTGGCTGAGATCCTTTACGAAGTTTAGCGTTCTGAAATCGCGGCCTCCAGTAAAAGGTGACATGGGCGTGGCAGGAATCCGAACGCCTTTTGAGGATCCCTTTCAAAAATATGTAGCTTTTTCTCTGAGATTGGATGATATTATGAAGCTTTTCCTCTTGAATCCACTCCTTCGTTTGCTTAGAGGCACAACACCAAATAAAATCGAGTTTTTTTTTTGCACGTGCAGTCTGTCTTTCAAAAAAGAGCCTCTGCGGAAACAGGTGGAGGTGACCACGGGCAGCGGTGCAGCGCGTTTGAGGCAGTCTTTAAAATTTTCCCATCTCACCGAAGTTTTTTTTTTAATTAAATCGTCTGATATTCACTCCAATAGGCAATTAGGGTTTGAAAGAAAAAAAAATAAAAGTCGTCGCTGATAATCTGAAAGTTGACTTCTGACCAGCCTTGAAGAACAAGTGGTACCGCTGGGACTATTTTCTGGGTGACAGGCAGCAGGGTTGCAGCAACAAAAATAATATTTCGGCAAACGGCAATTACTGTGCACCCTTGCTGTTTACTGTTTCGAAGGGCGGCTACATATAATTAGTGATTTTTGAGATTGCCTTTCCGGACTTTAGAAGTGAGAATTCGAAATCGTGGAGCAGCGTCATGGTGATTCAATTTTGAATAACTAATAGTTTATTGACTGAATTCAGTAGTTACTGAATGAGAGCTGCTGGCATTGAGCAGCGACGAAATGTGAGAATGAAGCAACTAAAACGTTTTACGCTCTCTTCCGTTTCGGATTTCCGTTTTCGGCGTTTTCTGGCCATTCTTCTTCCGTTTCCGTTTTCAAAAATCATGAAAAAGATTTCCGCACAGCCCGTCTCGTGAGTAATCCACGGGGGCCTATTGAATATCCGTACAAGGTTTTCAATCTTGTGATGCTGGTAAATGCAAGTTCCCGAATACCTCGTATGGTTCGTTCTATTCATTTGACTCGCTGTAAAAATTACCCAGATTTAGGGCGTGAAATCGTTTCGGAAATGAGTGGTGGACCCGCCTGAGGGATCCCCCATTTTATGAAATAAGCTACAGCGTACTTATCATCGAGATTCATCCCCCTTTCCACATGTGAACGTAGGAATCAACTCCGACAAGATCGTTTGAGAGCAGAGGATCTCTATTTTATTATATTAAAAGAATGCGAGAGCAAAATACCGTAAATCTAAAGCGGCCCCTGCCTGCGTTTGGAACAGGTGCATATGTGCAACCTTTTTTCGTTTTCCTGGCATTTACAAGGTGTTAAACTTGAACCACATGTGATCCTGAAGGTTCCCTGTCAAACTGTTTACATATCACCAACTTTTCTGAAAAAACAGTTGAATCAATCGATTGTCGAAGTCGACGAACATTCTTTGGCTGCACAAAACCACGAATTCTGACGCTTGCATGTTTTTATAGAAAACCAATTTCAATGAAAAAGTGGGTGCATAGAAACTGAAACGGACCGATTTTGGTTGGAGGAACGGTATACAGCTTCGGGGTTCCAAACGGCTCATTCTCGTTCAAACGAAATGACAAGTCTTAACAATGTGATTAGTATCACAACGTAGCTTTATATTGTGGTTATCAACACGTAGCTTATTAGGATGAACATGTTCACTTGGATTGATCAATTTCTTTCTTCAGCTTCCAGCGAATGGGTGCGCTAATCGTTTGCAAAAAGGCGTCTCACGCTTGTTACCAAGCGCTAATCACGTCCCAGGGCGCTACGCATACTGCTTAACGCCAGCGCGGTACGCGCGTGATGCGCGGGCGTGGCTATAGAGTATGAATACTTTCTACGCGCGTCACGCGCGTGCCGCGCTTGCGAAGACTGAATCTCCAGCGGCGACGCCATCGCAGGGCGGAGAGAAAAGGGGTCCTGACTTTTCCAAACAAGCTACTTCTGTACACGCGTTCACCATTACGGTATCAGAGGATAGCAATTGAGTCAATTATTATAAAGCGGAATGGAATTAATGATGGAATAATCATGCAAATGATGAAAAAGTCGTTACGGCCGTCGCCGCCATCGCGGAGTGGGCGTCACGCACGTGCCGCGTGGGCGTGGCGTTAGGCCATTCATACTCCAACGCCACGCCAGCGCGTCACGCGCATGCCGCGCTTGCGTAGAGGAGTATGAATAGCTCCCTACAACGATTCGTCGAAACACTGCTGTCTACTATTCCTGCAGAGCTCGTTCAAACACTGAGCCGACCAGACTTGTTGATGATTTCGTGTTTGCACAAGAATGGACCGTTTGGAACTTCGAAGCTCTGTACCAATCGTCTTTTGGTTGCCGGGATTTCGCTCTCATATCCTTTTGATAAAAGAACCAAAGGCGTCCGCTAAAACGAGTTTTCAAGCGCGTAACCTCGGCTCCGTAATTTCTTTGCAAAAACGATTCCACGCTTCAACTTTTAGTTCATTTTGATTGAGAGATAGAGGCTCATGAAAAAAAACAGATCATAGGAGGTACAGAACCCCGCATGTTTTTTTTTGAAAGAAAGCGTTTTGCGGCGTGTTTTGCGCTCACGGAGCACCGCAACGCTATAGCATGCTTCAAAACGGTTCGATTTCAATTCTAAGTCATCTATGGTTTGCTTTGATTGAGTCGTATACGATAGTGTTACAAAATAATAGATTCAACTATACAAGTTTATCGAAGAATGCATATTTGCACCACAAAAACCCTCGTAGTGATCTGATCAGACGGTCATGATCAGGGGTGTGCGGCAGAGGAAATTAAAATTTCGGCAAACGGCAACGGCAAACCCCAAAAAATGACCGACAAACGGCAAACGGCAAAATCCGTTTTTCTGCTATAATACCTAAACATTTGTTTAGTTGTGTGATCCATGCAATATCTGCCAGTTACTATGTACCTGACGTTTCACTAGCCTTTACAGGGAGAGAAATCCTATTTAGCTAAAGCTACAATACCGCAGCTATCCAAGGGAAAAAATGGGCTTAAAGGAAGTGTTCACGATGATCATCCTTGTTGACTTTACACAGTAAAATGATAGGGGAGAAGGATCCTAGGCTCCCAGTGTCGAAAGAACGGTAGAAAACGAGCGAAAAGTGACAAAATAACGGCTGCAAACAAGCTTTTTGGTACCCTAGACACGCCCCGGGCCCCAGATCCGCCCCTCGAAAGGAACAAATGAAGACTCGGATTATAGGAATGATCAAGTGAAGGAAGTGCCGATAAGTGAGCTGATCGCTTCATTGCACTGATTGGTATCATCCTTCTAGCGGTCAATTCCTCCACGCTCAAAAATTATCGTAAACAAGAGAGGGCCAATTTTTGCTCAAAAACGCGTCTTTCGTGTCCTTTCTAAGCATGCCTCGCTATATAGGGCACCAGACCTTCCGTAAACCGTGGAGATATCGGAAGTGAAATTTATCGTGAACACTGCCTTTAATGGGCGAAGTGGGCAACTAAAGCGTCTTTCGGCCACAACTCGCCTCAAAGTGCTCCGTTTTCAATTTCGGAAACGCCGAAATGTACAGCATGTCGTGATCTAGTCAATCATGCAGGAATATTCTGCGAATTTCGGGAGCAACATTATTTTTGAAGGCGAAATACATTTTTATTTTGACCATGCTAGAGATCGCGCACGATTGTTTTTGATCGAATGGGCTAGTTATCCTAAGATAACATTATCAAATTCATAACTAGCTGCATCTTTAAAAAAGCATTTTCATAGAAAATTTCTGATTTTATCTCATATAGTCGGATAGATTGTGGCACGGTGGACATTTTGGTCCTTTCGAAATTGAAAACGGAGCACTTTCAGGCGAGTTGTGGTCGAAAGGCGCTTTAAATGCCCACTTTGCCCATTTCGCCCATTTTTCCCTTGGATAGCGGCGGTATTGTACTTGAAACCCTCTGGTGATCGGAGAACGCAAGTAGCGCTGTTGTGTAGAGTTCGCGCAATCATTTTAGTCTGAGGAATGGACGGGGCTGCGGCGGTAGATCACCCCGCGCGAATCAAAACCCCATTCTCCAGTGAGGCCGCAACCCCGCACGGCCAGCCGCCTGGCTCATGCGTCAGACTAGAACGAAAACGGAAACCATATGTGATTCGTATAGGGGTCACCATCAAGTTCAATAAGGCGGTTAGCTTAGCAGGTTGTTCAATAAGTTTTGTCGTTCGATAAGAGAGTTGTTACTCTCTTATCGAACGACATCGTTGTTACTATCGTTGTTACTAGCCCAATTTTTTTTATTTTGTTGGTACACTCTTCATATGAACGTATGCGAAGTTTCATTGCAATCAGTCAATTCATTCTTGGTTTACAAGCCATTTAGTGTCGCCGTGTCACAGCAATGGAAAAAGATTGAATATCGTGCAGTGATAAAATTCTTATTTGTGAAAGGTGTGGCACCAAAAGAAATTCACGAATGAATGTTAAAAGTGTATAATGATTGTTCACCTACAATTAGAACGGTAAAAAGCTGGGTTGCTGAATTTCAACGTGGTCGTACAAGCCTTGAAGACCATCGACGTGAAGGGCGTCCAAATAGCGCATCAACACCAGAAATCATAGCCAAAATACAGGATACGGGTCTGGGAGATCGTCGATTGACTGAGAGAGATTTAGTGCAGGCTCTACACATCTTATTAGGCAGTGTGACCCATTTTTAAGTGAAATTTCGGGTTTTAGAAAGCTGTGTGCACAATGGGTGCCGCCTTCGCTAACAATGGAATAAAAACACATTCAAATGCGACTTTCTCAGCAACATTTGAAGCGTTTCAAAAAGGATTGATTTTGTGCGTCGATTCATCACTATGGATGAGACTTGGGTCTATCACCATGATTCTGAATCAAAACAAGAGGCTAAAGAGTAGTGTAAATCTGGTTGTTCTGCTTCGAAACGAGTTCGTGTCCGGAAATCGGCCAAGAAGGTTATGGCATCAGTATTTTGGGATGCGAAAAGAATTTTATTGTGGATTACTTGCAAACTGGTAAACAATTAATTCTGAATATTATTGCAACCTTTTGGACCAGTTGAAGAAAAAAATTTGTGAAAAAAGACCCGGTTTGCAGAAGGAAAAGTCCTTTTTCATCAGGACAATGCACGGTGTCACAAGAGCATTTTGACAATGGCTTAAATCCATGAAATAAAGTTCGAATTGTTGGAGCATCCACCGTGTTCACCAGATTTGGCCCCCAGCAACTTCCATTTGTTTCCAGAACTCAAAAAAATTATGCGTGACAAGCGTTTTTCATCAAATGAAGAAGTCATAACGGCTGTTGAAGCGTATTTTGCACACCTTCTGGATTCTCACTTCAGGGATGGGATCCACAGATTGAAGGATCGTTAAAGCAAGTGTATTAATGTTCAGGGAGATTATACTGAATATTAAAGTTTATTTTGAACCATAAAATTGTGTTTTTCTTATCGAACGACAAAACTTACTATTGAACAAATTGGTATACCTCGCCAAAGCTAACTCTGTCAATTCCTCCCAACTACAATGCCCTCGCTAAATTTTGCAAAAACGGGTAGCGTTTGCCAATTTGGCAAGAAAAACGTCCGAAGTTTGTAACTTCTTCAAACTAGGACTTTTTGGAGTCTCGAAACGCTAACATATTCACAACTCAGGCTCCTACCCAATAATGTGCTGTGTGGATCGAAGTTCCCTAAAATCCCTTTTCCTTTGAATGAAATTATTTTTGCGGTCTTTCCTCAAAAGCGTCGCGCGCGGCGAAGTCTGACAATCTTGAATTTATGCCCAATTCGTTTCCCTTGTGAGGCTACAGGAGTGGAGTGAGGCTAGTCTAATTGAATGCAGTGCTCACGATACAAGCAGCCTTTGAATTTTCAAAGGAAAATAAGAGCTCCGAAAGGACTGGTGATCGAATACACAGAATGAGAGGCATTTAGTGAGAGTTCGACTGTTACAGTTGACCGCAATGTTAAAAGGACATGGTGCGGTTGCGGACTCGCACTAAAACTACGGTAGAATCTGGCACTTTGCCAGATTTCGTCATCGATCGGCGCCACAGCTGATATTCTCGTGAGCAGAGAGACGACAGTTGGCGCCGATCGATGACGAAATCTGGCAAAGTGCCAGATTCTACCGTAATTTAGTGCGAGTCCGCAACCGCGCCATGTCCTTTTAACATTGCGGTCAACTGTACATGCGACGCACGACGGAAAACCGCTGCGCTCACGTGGTCACTGAAACGCCGCGTGCAGTGCGTTTAGCCAGCCGGTCTGCTCTTGGACGCTTCCCTACCTGTCTATCCTGCCTACAAACCGGGACGAGGCCCATTATTACAACAGCGTCTGCTAAAAACGAGCAATAAATCGCTCTATACGGTACCAAAGCTTGAAAATGCGTCCCCGCCCCACCCACTTCCCCTGCGGCTACTGAGGAAGTGGGTGGGGCGAGCACACCACATTCAAGTTTCGGGGCCGTAATTGCTATTGGTTGCTTGTTTTGAGCCAGTTTTTGACACTGCTATTGCAAGGGACCTCGGACCTTTCGATTTCCGGCAAAGAGTTAAAGGCGGTTTAAATCGTTGCCTTCAAGGATTTTCGAATTTTTTAGTTGTTTTGTTGTTTTGTAGTTGTTTTGTTTAACTGGACCACGAGGTTGGTAGATGCTTTATTGGCTTACGCACGTTTCGGCGGGATCGCCGTCTTCAGAGCCTGAAAGGAACAAATCAGAAATGTGCTTATTTGGCCAAATGTCGACTAAACCTTACTAAAATTCGAGAGAAGTTCTTTCAAAACGTGGTCAATAACAGAGAAACTAGGAAGTTACCGCACCTTGCCAGGAAACTCGCTAGAGGACCAACAGCATAGAACGGTTGGCGGATGGCGGAGCACAGATCGAAACCGCTACCTCTCGACGTTCGAATGCGAGTCTGAGGTAGGGCTTGAGCTCTCCAGCTATATATAGGCACTCCCCCTTCCGATTGATTTTTGGGTCGCTCGCCTGGATCCAAATTGCCTCCAGGGTTTTTCTGGCAGGGGTATCGGTTTCCCGCGCAATTATCTCGACATGGACATGGAAGACGGCGATCCCGCCGAAACGTGCGTAAGCCAATAAAGCATCTACCAACCTCGTGGTCCAGTTAAAGGCAGTGTACGCGCAAAAAATCGTGTTCAAGTTTTTCACTATTTTGAGCAGGTAACCTCACCAGGTTGTGATATATCGCAAAAAGACCACCCAAAACACTCAAATTCTGGAGAGAAATTCGTTTGAAAATCCCGAAGCATTCACCTTCCTTTTTTCAACGTCTGTCCTGTGTGTCTTGTGTAATACACAATTGTCGGAAATGCTGGACGTCTGAAAGTGTTTAGCCCCTGTAACTTCTTAAATTGATTATTTCTTTTGGCCTTTTTTAGTGTCAGGAATCCATTAAAATAAGAAGCTTCCTGATACACACGTTTGAACGCGAGAATTTCTCGAAATAAAGAATATGGACATTGGGATTTGCCGGGGCCTGTTGTGGCGCTTCTGCTCCTTGTGCTAGATGATCGACCGGGAAAACGCCTTTTCAGACCACGGAGCGGTTTTCGAAAGGCTGTAGCATTACGAGTACCCAGCTTTGAGGTCTCAAGCTTTGCCAACTATCTCCACTGGGTTCAAACATTGGATTGATATGAAAAAACCAAGTGCGGTTTTCTGCGCGGACGCTGCCTTTAAACAAAACAACTACTACTGATTACAATGCCGAGGTTCATGGAGAGTCGTACCTGGAGACTTATGCGAAACGTCCCAACTGATTTTCATCGACTCGTCAGGGAAGTATTGTCACTGAGGCAGAAGATCGTCTCAGCTAGACAGTCCGTCCACTTTCTTCGCCGCTGCCAGCAGAATCGTATCGTGCCGAACTTCATCACCCGAAAACGCTTACGAAGTCTATGCGGCAGTGGAAACAACGATCGCCAGATACGCCAAATCGAATTGCGACTACTACACATGACACCTCGGCAAAGAAGAGATCATTCGAATTGCGACTACTACACATGACACTTCGGCAAAGAAGAGATCATTTGTTTTCGATGTTAAATAAGTGTGTATGTAAGGAATCACATTGTGTTAAATATTTGGATGGGCGTGTCTGGCAGAGAATAGTGGACGGATCGAAAACGATCTGTGACACTATTCGGTCTAATGTAAAACAAACTTTACAAGCTAAATTCGAGAGACTTTTGAGTACATCGCGTGGCCAAGAGAGGGAGACTTTGAGTGCCGTGTCTTCACGGAACCCTGATGGTCACACAATGAACGTTACAGGAACGGAGCCTATTTCTACTCAGTCTCGAGTTACGGTATTAGGCGATTTCCATCTTTCCGAGAACGCTCGTTCAATTCTGGCAATGGGTCCCAGTTTCTCGCCATCTCAACCTATTTCTACCGTCACCATGCGCAAGGTAATCTGTAGTCTTCACGGGCTCCAAGACCGGCTGCGCTATAGAGCCAACATAGGCAATGCGACAATTTCTGCGCCAGTCAGAGCATTACCCCAGATTCCTTTCCCCAACACTTTTTTCAAACAACAGGACCCCAACCTCGGCTCTGATATCACTTTTCGCATTTTCGCCGGCGAGGTTTTCAAAGTTTTTGACCGCGCTCGCAAGCAGAAGATCTCGTCAGATCTTTCTCATGCTCAGGTCTGTGGTCTCAGAGAAATTCGGGAGTTGGTGGAGTCTAAGGCTATACGCCTTTCCGTCAGCGATAAAGGAGGGGAATTCGTCGTAATCCCTAACCAGCTGGACAAGGCTATAACGGAGCAACACCTGCAGGATATCTCTCTTTACCGTCCCTCCACTGCCAGAGAATTTCAAGCACAGTATCGTAGACTCAACAGGGAGTGGATTAAAGTTGGAAAATCAGCAGATTTGAGCCCGTCTCTCATCACTCGCCTTAAAATTGACTTGCCCTGTTTTGTACCTTCTCGTAAAGACTCACAAGTTCTCAGCGGAGGAGGATCTGGCCACCATCAGCCCCATTTCCATAAAAGTCAGGCCCATCATCAGCTGCGTGGGTGGTCCCACTGATCGTATTGCCTGGTTCATCAACAACATTTTAAAACAACTACAAGACCACATTCCGGCCCACCTCCCGAACACCCGCGCATTCCTTGACCATCTCCGCAGCATTCAACCCGCGAACCCGTGCATAATGGAGTCTTTTGACGCCACCGCCCTCTACACCAATGTCAGTAATGACCATGCTATGGAGGCCGTTTTCGAGCTTCTTACCCAACACCAAGGCTCCATTAACATGTTCGGGTTAACGATTGCGCAGCTTATGACACTTCTCCATGAGTGCCTTAAATGCAACATTCTCAGATGGTCAGGACAATACTTTAGTCAGGTCAGAGGGCTGGCCATGGGACAGCGCCTAGCTCCCACGCTTGCCATAGCATTTATGGGTAAAATCGAATCTCCGGTGCTGGCACGGCTCCCAATGTTATACTGTAGGTACATAGACGACTGCTTTGTCGTCTGCCCCACCCAGGAGGAAATGGACCAGTGTTTTGAACTTATCAACAATCAGTCGGAAAATGTTAAATTTACCCGGGAAAAACCGGTGGTAGACTGGCTTCCTTTCCTAAATGTCCAAATAAAATTTTCGGGGGGCATTTTCGTCACAAAATGGTATCGCAAACCAAGTAACAAAAACATAATTGTTCATTACCAATCAGCACACCCCTCACAAACAAAAAGGGCGGTTGTTAAAAATATGTATCGAACGGCGAAATGTGTCTGTACCGGAGAAAACGAGCAAAAAGAATCTGTTCAAATGGCGCAAGAAATTGCTGCTCTTAACGGATATCCCCCCAGTATGGTTCTGCGCAGATCCAGAGGCTCAGCCGCACGCCGCGAAGAGCAGGAATCAGCAGTTGATGGCAAAATTCCCATAAAAATGCCCTTCATTTCGGATGAAGTGAGCAAATCTCTGCGAAAATGCCTACGCAAAGCCGGTCTGGAAAGCTCTGTCGCCATTGCTGACATCCCTCCAAATAACCTCAAAAACCGCCTCATCCGAAACCGTCTATATGACTGCATTTGCACAACTCCCAATTTTGTGGTCTGCCCATTTGGTAGAGAGGGAGATTGCACTGCATGCGGTGTGGTCTACAGGATCTCGTGCCAGCTGTGCGGCGAGCAATATATTGGTGAGACTTCGCGGCCGCTCTGGGTTAGAATCAAAGAGCACTTAGACGGCAAGGATAAGCTGCGGGTATCAACAGTTCTGGGGTGTCACCGTGTTAACGCCCACAACGGCGATAATTACCATGTCGAGGTCGAGATAATTGCGCGGGAAACCGATACCCCTGCCAGAAAAACCCTGAAGGCATTTTGGATCCAAGCGGGCGACCCAAAAATCAATCGGAAGGGGGAGTGCTCATATATAGCTGGATAGCTCAAGCCCTACCTCAGACTCGCATTCTAACGTCGAGAGGTAGCGGTTTCGATCTGCGCTCCGCCATCCGCCAACCGTTCTATGCTGCTAGTCCTCTAGCGAGTTTCCTGGCAAGGTGCGGTAACTTCCTAGTTTCTCTGTTATTGACCACGTTTTGAAAGAACTTCTCTCGAATTTTAGTAAGGTTTAGTCGACATTTGGCCGAATAAGCACATTTCTGATTTGTTCCTTTCAGGCTCTGAAGACGGCGATCCCGCCGAAACGTGCGTAAGCCAATAAAGCATCTACCAACCTCGTGGTCCAGTTAAACAAAACAACTACTACTGATTACAATGCCGAGGTTCATGAAGAGTCGTACCTGGAGAATTTTTTATCTTTACACCATTTCTTAACATACTGAGCTTGACAGGGATCAGCCCTTCGTTTCAGTTAGTGATCTCGAAATTGAAAATATTAACGAACAATCATTACCGTCAGCCCACCACCGATGATAAGCGGACCGATTTACGCGAGTTCTCAACTGGTTCATAGGTCTAAAAAAGGGTGCTTTTGCGCGACAACAGTGACAACACTTGGCTTTGTAATCTTGGTACTTCCAGGAAGCTTCTGGAAAAGATTTTTGAATTTTTGGCATTCCTAAGAGACTATAAGAATTTGATGATTAAGAAAAGACTTTTGGAGGCGCCCAAACAACTTAGAACTTGAACGAACTCCTCTGATTACCAAGTGAAAATATTTTTATCAGTTACCTATGTGGAGGGCGCATTATATGAGCTAGAACAAGTAGCTGGAAATAGTCAAAATAAATAACTTTTGCTGCGCTGACCAACACAGGTGCGGTGAGGGCAAACCCTGTTGTTTTAACGCATTTTTGCCGAAAACTTACCGTTTTAGGCGAAAATTTCAGAAAACGGCAACGGCAACAGCAAACCCCGAAAATGGCCGGCAAACCGCAAACGGCAATCGGCAAACGGCAATTGCCGCGCACCCCTGACTCATAACTGCCGAAACCCGTCATGTTTTGACCTGTGGTCGATGTGAATTACAGGAGAAAATAACCATTTTTCAGCTAAATATCAAGTTGAAAAGACTTTCTACACGTACCATTGCATTCGCCTTACTTAGAGGAACACGAAAACTACCTGAAAAGACTCTTTTCGTCGATGTTTAAGTGAGCTACGGCGATGCGGCGCTTTGTGAGCGCAAAAAAACGCCCCGAAACGCTTTTTTTGCAAAAAAAAATTACGCGGTACTGTAGTTGAGAACCCTCTTAGGCCTGCACCACAAGATCAGAAGCTTTGTACGAGTACTTAATACGCAAACTGTACCAGCCGCTGAAATTTCATTCCCATACCGCTTTTCGTCCTTTATTAGTGCCGACCTGTTCAGCTCTTTGTCGCTCTTTCTTGAAAGTTCCTCTCTGGAAAAGCAGTGATTCACACACCGTGAAAGCCTATAAGTGTTCTTGTCAGCGCCTCTACAGGTGACTAATTTCCGGTTCCGAAGTCGAACAGACAAGCTAGCATTTAGGAAACCGCGTGCCTCCCATGGAATCTTAGCCGTGAATGTTCCACTTCACCCTATTTCTGCGAATTCGCCACTAATTTTCTCCTCTCTGTTCATCGATTTTCAAACGCTAGAAGCTTGATTGTATGTAATGGATTATTTCTGTCAAAACTTTTTTGAAAGCTTTCAAGGCAGTGTTCCTCGTTAATTTTTAATTTGGCAGTTTTTCATAAAATAAGGAAGGGTGGTACTCCGCACAGGGCTTACAACTAGCAAAAGTAGTTATGAAAGAGTGGAATCTAGAAGCCTCAAACTGATTTGACTTCATGAATGAAATCCAGTGCCAAATCCGGATTCTTCTGCCTAAATAACCCAACTACGCAGAAAACCACAGGGGTGGTAGCAATCTGGTCTCAACTCGTGGTTAAGAGCCATGATTAGCTAGCGGTAATCAGGATTTATTCTTGTGTTCAAAGCCTTTTTCATACTCTGCCGACAGAAGTCATCCGACTCATTATCGAATGTGGTCTCTCTACTCTGCCTACTCGAGACTTGATGCCTCGGCAAAAGATACTTCATGCTTATGTACATATGAGCAAGGAGTCTGTTTTTTCGCGTCCAGTTCAGTGTACGGGTGAGATTGCTGCAACAGTAGATGAGAATGGTGTGAACACTCTGAGCGTTTTGGTATCGTTATGGCATCACAATGGCATTGGAATCCGGGGTGTGCGGCAAAGGAATTTGAAATTTCGGCAAACGGCAACGGCAACGGCAAACCCCAAAAATGACCGGCGACCGGCAAACGGCAAAACGGCAAACGGCAAAATCTGTTCTGTGCTATAATACACTGCGCATCATAAAGATAGGACACCCCCTAGATTTGTCAGTGTCGAGTTTGTTGAGCAAGTTTGATGTTTTTCCTCACTACTACTGTGATGAGGATATAAAATAACCCCCATATACCTTTTTTGGGTTAGATCGAATGTTTGTTCAATTTACTAGAATACATTTATGCTTTGAACCGCGTATCAAAAAGATAGGACACCCCAGGGTTAAATCGGTTCTCTCGTTCAATAAAATTGTGCGATCACAAATCTAATAGCCGATAGACCTTCCTCGCACCTTTGCTGCAACAAATACTCAATTTCGTTCACTTTCCACCAAGCTGATCAGCATTTACGAGTCGATATTGCTCCATTTCTCGGTTATGGCCTGTTGGAGCGCAGAAATCGAGAGATATCACCGGTCATTGGCTCAGACCCAACAAACTAAAATATCTCAGGAATTCTCCATTCTGTTGAAATAAAAACTGTGGACTAGCCGCTCAGGACAAGATAGTTATTGCCGAGAAAAGAAGCCGACCTCAGACCTACTCACGTGAACTTTCCGGTTGTCCTGCTAGAAACTGCGTATTTGTCACTCGAAAACATGGGGAAATGAAGGAAGACGTAACTTTTACGTCCTCTTGTACTCGCTGGAGATCGCCCGACAAGTGACGCCCGCGAGCTGTAGACGTCCCTCAGGGCAAAATGTTCTGACGGATAACACGAGATCTACCTGCGCGTTCTGAAGGTCGAATTGGGTAGCACCTATCCTCGTTTTCCTTTAGCAGCACTTTTGACCATCTAAGCTATCAAGAAAGAATGCTTTTCGTTTGAAACCATCGCCTACACACAAATAATCGAAGTCGCTGTCCACCTTAGCCGTCGGAACTGAGGTTGCAGATCTCCCAAAATCTGTCAGAGCATTTGCTCGTCAAAGACGTGCACAACTTGCGTTCGCCAGTAGTCGGATGATCTCCAGTGAGTACCAGCGCATATAAGAGTAGCAACTACTTTCATTTCACCAAGTTTTCGGGCGACAAAGTTGCCGTTTCTGGCAGTACAACCAGGAAGTTCACGTGAGCATGTCTGACGTCGGCTTCTTAACTCGGCAATAACTATCTTGTCCAGAGTGGCTAGTCTACAGTCCTGATTTCAACGGAAAGAAAAATCTCTGGGATATTTTAGTTTGTCGGGTCTGAGCCAATGGTAGGCGATATATCTCGATTTCTGCGCTCCAACAGGCAATAACCGAGGAATGGAGCATGATCGACTTGCAAAGGCAGATCGTTTTGGTTAAAAGTATACCAAATCGAGTATTTGTTGCAGTAAAGGTGCGAGGAGGGCCTATCGGCCATTAGATTTGTGATCACACAATTTTATCGAACGAGAAATCCGATTTAACCCAGGGGTGTCCTATCTTTTTGATACGCGATTTAAAACATAATTTTATTCTAGAAAAGTGCACAAACATTCGATCTAACCCAAAAAGCTTAATGGGGGTTATTTTATATACTAATCACAGTAGAGTTGACGAAAAAGATCTATCTAGATCAAAAAATACGAGTTAGACAACTTCAGGGAGTGTCCTATCTTTATGATACGCAGTGTATGCCAACATTTGTTCAGCCATGTGGTGTACCATGCAATATCTGCCTGTTACTAAATATGTGCCTAGCGTTTCACTATCTCTTACAGGAAGAAAAATTCCATATATCGAAGCTATTTGGAAGCCTCATATGATCAAAAAACGCCAGTAGCGCTGTTCTGCATGTGATCTGTATAGGAGTCGATATCAGTTTCAACAAGACCGTTACCCTATCCCTCGCCGGAGATTATTCTGTTGATTCCCCTCCCTCTAATCAAAGTCTCAGTACAAGCAGTGCTAAAGATCCAAAGGTTGGGCGTCCTTTTGAGTAGTGCAAAATGTGATTGATCCGCAAACGATTTACTATGAAAGGGGCTTGCGGTCAGCGCGACCCAGCATAGTTAATCCGGGGGGGGGCGGGCAGCAAACTCAAGTTTTTTTGTTCCTCTCACTTCAAACTACGCTTGAGTGGTTTCCGTTGTGAGGCTATAGGAGTGGAGTGAGACTAGTCTAGCTGAATGCAGAGCTCACGATAAAAGCAGCTTGTGAATTGCCATGGGAAATCAAGAGATTTGAGGGATATGTTGATTGAACACACAGAAAGAGAGGCATCTAATGACAGTTTGGCTGGTACTGCGTGCGACGGAAAGCTGCTGCGCGCACGTCGTCGCTGAAGCGCCACGTGCAATGCGTTCAGCCAGCCGGACAGCTGTTGGTCGCTTCCCTTTCTGTGTATTCGGCCCACAAGCCGGCATGAGGCCCATTAAAACCACAATATCGGCAAAAAGCGAGCAGTAAATCGCTCTACACGGTCCCATACTTGAATGTGGTGCTCTCGCCACACCCACTTACCCTGTGGCAACAGAGGAAGTAGGTGGGAGGGGGGGGGCCACACCATGTCCAAGTTTCGGGGCCGTATATTGCAAGCAGTTGCTCGTTTTGAGACGGTTTTGACATTGTTGTTGCAATGGATCTTTCGATTTCTGGTGAAAAATTTAATGCGGTTTCAATCGTTCCCTATGAAAAATTTTCATTTTTTCTTCTTCACATCATTTCTTAACAAACTCAGCTCTGCCATTGAGTTAACCCTTCGTTTCGGCTAATGATTTCGAAATCGGTAATATGGACAACGGCTTTGATGACCGCTGTAAACACTTTTCAATTTTAAAAAAGCTGGACAGAGAATTTGCAGAATTGATTAATTTCCTATCACAATTGTTACCATCAGCCCACAAACCGACGATAAGTGGACTGATCTACACGAGTTTCAACGGGTTCATATGTATGTCTGAAAAAGGCACCTTTTGGGCTACAACTTTGTACCATTTGATTTTGTAATCTTGGAACTTGTAGGAATCGGTATGCCTCTGGAAAAGGATTTTTCTTTGCCTTTCTGGAATTTTTAAGGGGCCAAGAATTTGATGAATGAGAAAAGACATTGGGAGGCTCCCAAACAACTTAGAACTTCAACGAACTCCTCTGATTACCTAGTCTAGTCAGGATTTTTTCATCTGTTTATTTCTATTCACTGCGACGTGGGCGAGAACTAAAGAAAGTGAAAGAGAATGGTTTCTTTCAATAATAGTACTTATGACAGGATTCGTTCTGTTGGAGAAAAAGATGGATCTAATTTAGGTTTTGGTTGTCATAGTACTGACCTTCAGGCATCCTTTCCTAGTTCTGGAAGATGTGAGATTGAAAAATTTGCTTGAAAATATGGGCGTTTTACCGGTTTGGATTTTGAAGTCCAAAACCGAGTCAAACTTAGCCCTTCTTGAGAGAGAGCAGGGGGACCTAGTCAAACTCTTCTGTCATTTGCGCTAGAGATATCAATATTTTTGCCGATTTAGTGGGTACATTTACACATTACATGAGCTGGAACTAGTAGCTGAAACTAGTCAAAATAATTACTTGTAGCAGCTTCAAATCGCTGACCAATACAGAAACCGCGGTGAGGGCAAATCTTGTAGTTTTAAAGCATTTTTGCCGAAATTTTGCCGTTTTAGACGAAAATTTCGGCAAACGGCAACGGCAACGGCAAACCCCAAAAATGGCCGGCAAACGGCAATCGGCGAACGGCAATTGCCGCACACTCCTGATTGGAATGCAGCTCCTGCGCTGAATAGCATAGCTATGGACGGTTGAGCAGCAGCTTCGTTCCCCATCGATTCGCTGGGAGCTGAAAGGTTGTGTAGAGAAACTATTGCAATCATTTGATAATTGTGTTGGAGAGAATTTCGCGCTGATCTCAATGGTGCCTTCAGAGTAGCACAGAACCCACTACGAACGGAATTATGGTAAATCAAGAATGGTGAAATCGGACGGTGAGCGATTCGTGGATGAGTTGTGTCGAGCCTGTTTTTCCTCATCGTTCGCAACCTTCGCACCGGTGCAGACCTCACTATAAAGCTAGACCGATAGCCAATGAACAAGCGTAGATTTCGACCGAAATCCATGGCGCATCTCGTACCTAATGAGACCGAAAACTCTGAAGTGGGAGGAGGGAATGGGCGCTGATTTGGGGTGGGGGGACGGGTGTTCAATTTTTCTCGCTTACTCTGAATAGTTGAGATTCGGCGTTAGGCAGGCTTGCTATACCCAGCGGCCAGACCATAATGTCTAATTTTACCCACGAGCTTGAACTGTGCGTTTCAACATAAATGAGTTTGTGTCAGCCCCATTACGCTTCGCTTCCTGGCCTTTTTGCTAGGCATACCCTCACTGTGGTTTAATCTAATTCATGTCTAACGCGAATTTTTTCACGCGTGATTTGCCTCTGATAACTAATAGAGCGCCGGATTCGAATGTTTCATACTATTGACAGCCCTGACGGTATAAGGGAGAGAACGGGGGCATTTAGATTCTGGGCATCAAGAACTTCGCCTGAACTTTGAAGTCGAATGCGAAACAGGTCGAGCTCATGGAGAACTAGATAGATCAAGAGTTCAGCTCTCGAATGGTATATACCCTGTCCCAAATGAGATGGCAAGCGTAGAGCCCAAATAAGCAGCGCGCCGCCCTCTGCGTCTCTGACATTTTCGTATTTTTGGACGTTTTTTAACTTTCTCCTTTCATTTTCTTACATACTCCATTGCTTTTTTGCGTTCTTTTCTCTCAGAATGCTCGTGATATTCACTGTAGGTTCATATTTTGTTCTTCACGTGGCAGGGAAGGGCGGCGCGCTGCTTCTTTGGACTATAGGCTTGTCATCCCCTTTGGGACAGGGTATACCACACATGATCTAAAGATTACAGAGAAACAAGCAAAAACTATCCTCCATTTGGTGTAGAATTTTTGGGCCAACGTAATAGAGAATATTCACTTTCGATGGAGTGTTTGTATAGACGAATTCGCAAGGATGTATGTTCCCTAGTGAAGGTCACATTAGTTGTAATAGGACTTCTAATTTTGAGTATTCGGTTATGCGAGGTAGCTGCTCGAAATTATGCCATCCATCATAATAGTATGTATTTTCTCTTTAGAGTTCTTCCCATTAGCATGAGTGTTTGATAGCCTTTTCTGGATAATGAATTGCTGTACAGCGAAAACGAGAGAGGAAATATTCCCCCATTTCCCAGGCTGTTTCCAGTTTTCTAACCCATGATAGATACACAAATTTCTTTATTGTCCAATGCACACCCACATGCGGCCGGCCACAAATTCGCGCACGTGTTAGTGGTGCAATTGAGATAGGAAGTAAGATGAACCGGTTCTTAGTGGAGGACGATGTTGCGGGTTCTCAGAAGGGACTCCATCGATTCCCCTCATTCATCCTCCACTTCGATTTTTCAAAATTTTTTGCTATCAAAACAAAATTTTCAGAAGTAAAAGAAAACTACATGTGGAATATGTGCATAGCTTTTTTCCACTGTGTTTTCTAGGCTCTCTAAGGAATTCAAGGGTGCTGTACCTAAATATAACAGTTGTTAAGACTGTAGGAATCGGTGAAAACACTTTTGCCCTTTGTGTATCACCAAACAAGAACGAACTCGCAGGGTAAGTATGAAGCGCTAGCGGAAGACGAAATTCACCACTTCACCGTCGAGAAATCAGTGTGAACCCCCTTTATGTATGCATTGTTAGATGCTCGCAACTTGAAGATGCTTTCGGATCAGATACCAGTAAGACAATGAAGAACCTTGCAGACCATTATTATATCGAATTTCTTCGTACATGTGAACACAACCCGACGTTCTTGCTCTGCTAACGGGGCAAAGTCATAATGAAAGCGAATGAGAGCGAATTATTCCTTTTTTGATGGGATTCTATGTGAAAGTACCGTATTCGAAAATCGGACGAACATAAGTTTTGTACGCTCGCAGAACAACAGTGGTATTACGAGTGGACAGAACCTTGAACAGAGCGTGATTTACCCAAGTTACTTTTATAATTAGGTAACAATGTGCATCAAAACTCTTCTTTGGTAAGGAAGCCCAAGTCCTTGATTTCTCTGACATTCTGAAAAACGATACCATTGTTGACATAACGTCGGCATGGATCGTGAAGAGACTTTGCGTTCACTATTGAAGGTTGGCGCAAACTCGGTGCCATGTGCTATACCATAGGTGCACCGTGTTGGCGCCAACCTTCAACAATGCACGCGACGTCTCTTCCCGATCCATGCCGATGTTAAGTGATAGGGCTATTATTCTTGCCTGAATGCATGATTTTCGTTTTATTGCTTGACAGTTGGAGATCCCATATCTTATCAGGGAACCCGCATGGCGAACGAAACTAGGGTGATATGCGTGATCCTGGTGTCAAAGGCTACCAAATGGTATAGCCCTTGTTGGCGTTTCGTTTTGAACTCACGAAGTTTGACACGCAGGGTATACTGTATATTACCAGTTGATGGAGGCTGCAACGCGCTGGCCGTCTGTGGCCTCGCCGACTTGCGTGCTGCCTCTCCGCGCTGAGATTATCGACGGTCCCCACACCGTCGTTCCATTTGGTGTGAACCGTTGGGAAATCTCGCGGGTAAGCGGTAGGGTTGGTGCCGCGCGCGGCGAAGGAACAGTTCGACGTTCCCCCACCCAAAATTAGCAGCTGGTATTGTGGTAACAATACGATATATATAGCAGGAGTGTGCGTTAATGAAAATTATTTTTTTCGTTAAGCGTTAATCGTCAATTTTCGGAAAAAAACCGCGTTAACCCGTTAATGCGTTAACACGTTAATTTTGCACTTCGTTAAACCACTCAAAAGAAAAACATTACCACGCCAAAAATCAATTAATCATCAGATCTTCCATATCAATCAGTGCCATACAGAGTTCGGCGCGGGATAGAGCCCCACAGGGGGTTTCGAGCTCCGGAGGTGTCTGACCTTCGGAGGAAGACCCAATGGACAATTGTATATGTGAGAGAAAACCGCTAGGAGCAGTTTTTCACATGGGATTCAACTATGCATTGCGATTTGACTGAAATGCTGTTTGAACTTAGTTGTGAGTGACGGTGTTCAATTAGGAATCTTAGGGTGAAGGTATCGTGAAGGTGTTCCCAAAATGATAGACAAGACATATGAACCCTCAATGTGAAGTGCCTAAAGCAGTTTGCCTAATAAACGCTGTATAATTTCTGCGAAAGATTTCTATGAATCAGTAGAGTTGATATGTGAGTTGAGCGTGGTCGATTTACGCTGTACAAAGAAATTCCTCGTTTAAGATTGAGGTCAAGCACCGCTAAAATATGAGGGCTAACACGCCTCTCAGATGTGGTCCCGTCGGAAGTCGGCAATTTTGAAAACTAAGAGTCACGGGAATGGCATATTTGAGTCCAGCGTGGCTGATTTTTTCTATGCTGAGTTTCGGCGTCTGAAATGAACGCCGAAGACCGCTACACTGATAGAGGAAGAAGACAAAAAACATCCAAGTTCACGAATCTAAACTAGGGTTTTGAAACTCCAGTAACCTAAGTTTTAAATGAGGTTTCTGGAAAAAATCCTAGCTTTAGGAAACTACACTCTGTACCCTATCGTTTGGAGCCTACGGCACCTCTGGAGTGTGCCCTTTGCGAAAATTTTCCTGGTGTGGGTTCTGCGTCATTTCACGCGTTTTCTTAGTACTTTGTCAGATGTGAACCCACAGTGCATTTTAGAGAAGAACCCACAACAGGTTAATGTTTTCAAAAGGCTCTCTTCAGATTTGCAGAAGGTTGCAGACGGTAGAGTATAAAGTCTTGTTTCTCAAAGCCAGGATTTTCCCAAATAACTCATTTACTACTTAACTGTCTCACAACCAGACGGTGAAATATCGTACGCAGGGTAAATCGAATATCCTAGTATCGTGACTCATAGTTTTCAAAATTGTCGATTTCCGACGGGACCACACCTGAGAAAGTGTGAGCCCGTACACTGTAGCAGTGTTCACCCTCTATCCAAGACGGTGAGAGTGTATAGAAAGGGTGAATAGACCCTGCTTGACTCAAATATCCTGCTATCGTGATCCGTACTTTGCATAACTATAAACTTCAAGCGGGATCGAACTCCCTTCCCCTCAAATATCCGCATTTTATTACACAGCACAGACTGTAACCAGTTATACCGTAGTGCACCAAAAGTTGCACATCTACTTACCAATGTGAAGCTGTTGGGCAAAGACAGATGTGCTTGAAACTCATGGCAGCACAACCGCTTACGCTCAATCGGTGGCGAGCGTTTTGCATAGGAATTCATGCATATTGATCTTCTGCCGACCTCTTCTCATTGATAAGTACCTGTACGAAATTTGCTGGACTGCACTATACCTACACTTTTGCACTTTAAGCTCCCCTCTACATAAATGCGATGGGCGCTGTTCGTCCTTGCAAACATCCGCACTTTTTTCGCATAACACTGCCTTCACCTATTTGATACGACCAGAGTAATTTAACTGCAATCAAACACTAGAGGCGAACCTGCTAGATAAACACTGTTTGAACACATCAGCTCTAGGTGGGGAGGGGGAGGGGTAGAAAACGGTCAAAACTTGACCTTCTCAAGCTCCTGGGGAGGGGTTCTTAGCGAAATTGACATTGGAGTGGGGGTTTGAGCAAAACGGGCCGACCCGCACCCCGTGCAGTAACCTGGTGCCATAATTCTACAAAATTAACGAATTATAAATTAACGTGATTTCAAGACTTTTTCGTTAAGCGTTAATCGTTAATTTTCGAGAAAAAACCGCGTTAACCCGTTAATGCGTTAACACGTTAACGTTATAACGCACAGCCCTGATAGATAGCATTGTGCCGTATTGGTTAAAGGCAGTGTTCACGATGAAAATCGTTTTTCTGTTTTTCCGCCTATCTTGAAAACGGCCCCATGCTGATTCCAAAGGTGTCTCTGAAATCGTACTAGACCTTCTGGAAACGGAGTTATGGTCCCTCAAAATTTGAGCTAAGGAAACATGGTGGACGAGTTTTCCGAGGCTTGTAACCTCCGTCTTTTGCAGCCGATCTTTGCGAGCTGACCTGAGTAAAGAGAGAAGCTGAGAATGAAGGGAAGAACGGGGCTAATGATTGAAAATCATCGCTCATCTCACGATCTAGAGCATTCATTTGTTCAAGTCGGTGGGCGTGTGACGCGCTTTTGGGGTTTTCAATGCGCTCAAAGTTGCAACTTCGGGCTCTTTTGAGGCTCTTCCTGGCTCGTTTTCTAGCGTTCTTTCGGCGTTAACGTTACAAAGTGTCCCTCCACTACCCAATCCTAGTGGAATTTCGAAAACTTTTTTCATCGTGAACACTGCCTTTAAGTTCCCACGCAAATCTTTCAGCACCCCCCACCCCTATTCTCGAAAAATCTGAGGAAAAAACTTGTTTCGTTGAAACAAATGTTCTATTTTGACTGTTCAATCATCTGACGTTTCATCTATCTAGGCTTCGATAACTAGAATTATTTCTTGTAAGTTTATAACACTTTAACGTCGCTCGAGCATTTTTGCTTTTACTTAGAGATTCTGTGCCTGATTATAGATTTTTTATTGAGGAAAATCTCATTTAATTTTTTTTCGGATACATTCTCTTAAAGTGGTCCTCTATGAGACAATGAATGTTCTCTTCAGTTTATATTTTTTTCATAGGGCGGAAAGTAGCTGACTGCAGTTGTTTTACTTGCTGAATTCATCTTTTTTTTCTCTATTTTAAAGGCAGTAGAAGGAGAAATGCCCAAGCGACATCGAATTTTTAGAAACCCATAATTAAAATCACCTCAAACCCTGTGCGGGCCTCAACAGTGACCGAGAGGCGTATTTAAGACATAGAACGCTGCGCACACGCGTGATGCTTGCCATGGAGCCTCTCAGCGAAGACGCTTGATGAATCAATACCCCAAAAGTTCTAGGATGGATCCGGTGGCATAGAGCCAAAAAATTAAGAGTAGACTTCTCCATCCTGAGAAGGAAAGAATGTCAAGTTGAATAAAAAGTGGCGCTTTCTGTGAAATGTTTCACTATTGGATTCCCTGACACTATCTGCTTCGTCTTCTTCTTTAGCGTTTCGACAGTTGGGTCGGTGTCGTTCCTTCCTCTGCGCCATGCATGCAGCTCGTAGTCTAAGCTTTTTAGGAAGAACGCCGATCGGACAAACATTTCCGAGGCGATTTTACAATGGCCAATGAAAGTTAAGAACAGCATTGTGTATGATCATTGAGTCTCAAAAGCTGGTCTAACCCTTGACACCAGGATCACGAATATCACCCTAGTTTCGCTCAGAGTGGATTTTGAAATGAGTTATAAGAAAAAGACGCTAAAACCCGACCTCGCGCGCTTTCTGACCAAATCCTCGAGCGGTATTGTATTCGCCCTCCCCTTCCAAGACAAGAGTGCTCGGCTATTCCCGCTATCGGTACTGTTTGTGGATTGCTGAACAAGTAAACCACACACGTCACCGACGGTGGGGATGACACAGCACCCTTGTTTTGGAGGGGGGGGGGTGGCAAATACAGGAGGCGTGAAAACACGAGCGGGGCCAAAGTTGTTACACCTATAACGGCATTGTGGGTCGTTTTTGACGCTTCAAAATGCGTTGGCATCGTGCATTAAGCCGTACTGGGGTGCGTTCCACGAACGTTCCCACGACGTCGTGGGAGGACAAATGGCCTTCTCAGGACAAATTCGCTTTCCACGGCTACGAATTACAACTGCATATTGCTTTCACGCGGCCGTGGCTACGTTTCCATGGAAGCCTTTGGCCATGAGAATGTTCTTGGAACGCACCCCTGTTCGATTCTCGTTATTATCCCAACCACGCTTACGATCATGTATGCTGCCTTTAAAGGTAGTGTTCACGATGAAAGATGGTTGTCGAGTTTTTCTTAGTAAAGATTCCTTTACTACGGGAAATGGGCACTCTATACACCGAGGGAGGAGTTGAATCACCTTTTGCGGCTTTAATTCCACTTGGGACCGATTCGGTGGATTTGAGTAGCGTGACGTTTCGAACTGCAAAAACGAGACAACTCTTCCCCCTGGGTGTAAAGAGCCTTATCCCCTCTACCACACCGAGCTAACACAACAACAATTTTCATCGCGATCACTGTCTTTAACACTTGATGCGGCGAAACTGTGCCATTCAATGCTTCTCACAACTCCCTATTCGATTCTCGACGAGGACCATCCTCATGTCAAACCTGATTTTTTTTTCATTTGTGACCCGAAACGGCCAAGCAGTGCAGTCAGGCAAGTGGTTTCGATCTCAAAGAATCAAGTTTCTCTGGCGTCTGTTTAGAGATTTTCAGCCCCTAGAGACCTTTTTGGATCCACTATGAGTGTAATTTTTCTTCTAAAATTTCAATAATGGTCTTTCCTCTCGGAAAATTTATCAAAATCCTACCAGGGAAGAATATCTCATAAAAATGTACGTCCCGAACACGTTTTCGCGTCAAAATCTGACATGGGACCTTTGTGTGCAGAAAAATGAAAGAAGCCTCCTCACTGGTGTCAGAAGACCTTAAAGGGATTAATTGTTATCTTTTGAATTTCCTCGAAATCTGTATGCTTTCTCGTAGATTTTTTTTTACATTTTTCTCAGACAGTGAGAGCTTCGTGGGCTAAATTCGTCTATGACATTAGTTCGTGTGCCTACCTGCGCAAAGGGATTAAAAATAGGATGCGATTTTCCACGCGTACTCTACCGTTAGGGGGAGAAACCATCCAGAAACGGAAATCAGATAAAACGCTCCAGTTAGAATCGCGCTTTGCTACACATTTGCTGATTTCTCAACTCCAATTTTCAGAGGAATCTGAATGTTCTCTAACTTCTGAATCAGTGAAGAAAATTGGGTAGAAATCAGAAATTACACATCTTCTTCAGTTGTCATCTCACTTCTCAGAAGGTCAATGAAAAATCGCAGACGCCCTCTGTAACACAAACCCGTTATGGGCCGGGAAGGGAACACAATGCTAACAAGGGAAGTATAAGAAGCGTAGGTCTGAACGGTAGAAATCTAATGTCATGCGGGAATGTTCACGCATTACATGGTGAAATAGTGTTGGGTACCCGCCGCGGAAGATAGATCTAAAGGAGTTAGAAGCTCCGAAAGTTTGCCGACCATCGACCTCCTCGTAGTCTATGAATTGTTAAGCGAGTGAGTCAAAAGCATCGACGGCGAAAAGAGAGGAAGGGGCAGTGGTGGGCATGTGACCAGGGTTCGAATCTCCCCCAGAGCTGCTTTTTTGCAAATATACGGAACTTTCATATTTTGATCCAAAATTATATCACAAATGCCATTTTATCTTTTTGCTGCGCGATATAACCATATCAACAGTGAAATAGACTTGGGTACAAAGGATTTAAGGTTTTGTTCTCCATCAAGGATTTCCACTGTTTTGAGAACTTATATTATTTGGAAATATTAACATCACATATTTTTAACAACCTTATCAATTTATGGGACGCGAAATACATAGCCATTTCTTTCACCAATGGTAAATAGGCACATAATGCATCAAACATAAGCAAACTCCACAACAGGGACAGCGGATGAACGCGATAGGCCCCTGGCAACCTATCTCTTCACAGGGCCGAGCGCTACTGGGAATTTGAGATCAGTTGGAGTTTTGAAAGGAACCGGACGAGACATAGCCGACCTTAAAGACATCATTGACGCCGAAAACCATATATTATTTTAAACGACCTGAAAATTCAAAGCTTTGAGGAGCAATAGTAGAGTGAAATCGCTTGAGCAGTGCTTTCGAATAGCTGCAAAACCCGATGTCTGCCAGCTGAACCAAGCTTGTTACGCCAGGCGGTTACGTCAAAATCTGCAAGTTTTTCCCCGCCGGCACAAGAGCCCGTATCGCGCTTTGATTGGAAAAATCACTCCTTGAGTCGGGAAGGAGGACACAATTCTCCGGCATTTGCTGCATGAAAACATTCTCGAAAAATGCAAGTTTTGTTAACGTCGTCATGATATGGGATGTTCCGCTGACGACGTAAACTTTCTTCGTTTTGAACACACCCTTCAATGGGAAGCGACCACCCCGCTGAGGTAATTGGACAAAGAGCATTTCTCCGACCCTGCCTGATGGGAAAATGAGGGGCATGACGGTCAGACTACGGGTGGTCGCAGAAGGCGACTGCACCAAGCGTGCGCGTCTTCTGTTACTTAATGGTTCTCGCAACTTGTTCAAAATATGTGGGGTAATACTTTCCAATTATGCAAGTTCCCCAAAACAATGCGAAATCCTTGATGGGAAACAAAACCTTGAATCCCTTGTACCCAGTCTATTTCACTGTCGATATGGCTATATCGCGCAGCAAAAGGATAAAATGGCATTTGTGATATAATTTCTGATCAAAATATGAAAGTTCCGTATATTTGCAAAAAAGCAGCTCTGGGGGAGATTCGAACCATGGTCACATGCCCACCACTGCCCCTTCCTCCCTTTGCGCCGTCGATGCTTTTGACTCACTCGCTTAACAATTCATAGACTACGAGGAGGCCGATGCTCGGCAAACTTTCAGAGCTTATAACTCCTTCATATCTATCTTTCGCGGCGGGTACCCAACACCATTTCACCATGTAATGCGTGGACATTCCCACATGACATCAGATTTCTACCGTTCAGACCTACGCTTCTTACACTTCCCTTGTAAGCAACTCTTTTTAAAAAAGACACCTGGAGCCTTCACGTAACCTAAGCTCTGGTACACCCGTAGTGACCTGTCGATTTTGATTATCACCAGCAGCAGAGCGGTGAGCATGGGTGCGGTATAACTAGTGATAAGGAGGTTCCGACGAAAAATCCACCGTTCCGCGCTGTGATAATGGAAAACAGGAGTTCACTTGAACTGACACAGAGTTTACATATATCTCGCTAGGAATTTGTAGACTCTGTTTCATTCTTATTGTTAGTGAAATCATGCTTTCGGTTATCACAGCGCGGAGGGGTGGTCGTTTCGTCGAAACCTCCTTATCACTAGTTATATTTCACCGAGGTCCAACGCTCCGCTGCTGGTGATAATCGAAATCAACAGGTCACTAGGGATGTACCAGAGGTTGTGTACTCCGACACAGGTACCTACAATACCGGCCATAACTTCTGTCCCAAAGCGCGTCGGCGACGCGAAATCGCTTCGAAAACGCCGTTTTCGTTCGGAGTTGACTTTTTGAGAACCTGAAAAAACCATTCGATTCCCCTCGATGAGGAGATTGCGATTATATGTTCAGACTTGGGAAAAACTCAAGTCTTCACATAGTTATGGCCTATTTTCCCTGAAAAGAGTCAAAATCTTTGTGAGTGGTTACTTTCTGAATCTGAAAACACTGATCGCTTCCTCTCGTCGTCCTGATTCCAAAAATCTTTTCAAGTTCAGAAAAATGTTACTTCTTAACATAGTTATGGCATATTTTGCCCACCCAAAGAGTAGGAATACTCTATCAACGGCGAAACTTGAACGTGAGCATCACCAGTATACTTGTGAAGTAATTCTGACTTCTAAGCTGTCTCTGTACCAGTAGAAGTGTGAGATTTGACTCTCAATCTTTCTTAGTTTTATATGAACTCGATTTTCGCGATGGTCTCCCTTCAATTTCTCGGTTCTCCGCGCTCTCCACGCTATTGCTCTCCTCTTTCTGACGCACTCCTCGCTGCCCGTACTGCCTCGCTCGAAGACAGTCCCCCAAAACCGAATAGAATTCGAGGAGCGGAGACGGACTGCAGAGTCAGTGTTATGAAAGCCCGGTATCTGAAAGACCAAAGGTCGAAATGGGAGAGGAGTAAACATCATGGGTGTTCTCTGAGATATTGCTATAGCGAGACGGAACGCTGGCCGACTCAGAAAAGAAAGCAGTTATCTGAACAGGTGGTCCGTATTGAATCAGCATCAAGAGACAATCCGAACAGGAGTTAGCGTTATGGGTGGTTTGTCCCTGGTTTACCTGGTTTACTAAATCCTATTCTCACACTACGGTGAGTAATTCAGTGGCTATAGACCACACAGTCGCGGCGCGCACAGCATTGATTCGTTTCCCACGTGAAGTGTGTGAATCATCGTTGAGCAATCTTCCGGGAATGCATACAAGGAAATCCATATAAATTTTTCAATCTCACCTTCTGCATGAATTGCACTTTATCCGCGGACTGCACGCGGTCATTCAGTGCTTTGACCAGCTCGTCCGCTTGATCTTCGTAGATCATTTCTTCTAGTTTTCTCACAAACTTTAGCGGATTTTGTTATGTCTCTTGGAGTATTTTTTTTATACCTTGGTACAATTGTGATTTTTGCTAATAAAACGTGGATTCAATACTTTACTGGTACTGAATGATGGCCGAAGAGTGCAGAAATATGAGTCACACCCTTCTCCGGGAAACGAATAAATGCTGCGCGCGCTGGTTGGGTGGTCTATAGCCACTGAATTACTCACCGTAGTGTGAGAATAGGATTTAGTAAACCAGGTAAACCAGGGACAAACCACCCATAACGCTAACTCCTGTTCGGATTGTCTCTTGATGCTGATTCAATACGGACCACCTGCTCAGATAACTGCTTTCTTTTCTGAGTCGACCAGCGTTCCGTCTCGCTATAGCAATATCTCAGAGAACACCCATGATGTTTACTCCACCCCAATTCGACCTTTGGTCTTTCAGATACTGGGCTTTCATAACACTGACTCTCCAATCCGTCTCCGTTCCTCGAATTCTATTCGGTTTTGTGAGACTGTCTTCGAGCGAGGCAGTACAGGCAGCGAGGAGTGCGTCAGAGAGAGGAGTGCAATAGCGTGGAGAGCGCGGAGAACCGAGAAATTGAAGGGGACCATCGCAAAAACCGAGTTCATATAAAACTAAGAAAGATTAGGAGTCAAATCTCACACTTCTACTGGTACAGAGACAGCTAAGAAGTCAGAATTACTTCACAAATATACTGGTGATGCTCACGTTCAAGTTTCGCCGTTGATAGAGCATTCCTACTCTTTGGGTGGGCGAAATATGCCATAACTATGTTAAGAACTAACATTTTTCTGAACTTGAAAAGATTTTTGGAATCAGGACGACGAGAGGAAGCGATCAGTGTTTCCAGATTCAGAAAGTAACCACTCACAAAGATTTTGACTCCTTTTAGGGAAAATAGGCCATAACTATGTGAAGACTTGAGTTCTTCTCAAGTTCGAACATATAATCGCAATCTCCTCACCGATAGGAATCGAATGGTTTTTTCAGGTTCTCAAAGTCAACTCCGAACGAAAACGGCGTTTTCGACGCGATTTCGCGTCGCCGACGCGCTTTGGGACAGAAGTTATGGCCGGTATTGTATGACTAGCATGTCAGCCCAATCCCCGGGTGGTATTCTTTATTAACCCGCCGGCATGTTTGGGGCGATTCCAGCTTGTATTTGATACGTGTAGACTGATATGATACCAATCTACACGGGATTTCAATCGACACATTTCAAACACATGCTGGAATTGCTCCGAACATCCCGGTGGTATTTAATACATGTAGATTGATGCGGGTTAATGGAGGATACCACTCAGGCATTCGCAGAGGGCGAACGGAGCGGCGAATACAGGGCCAGACGAGGATTAGCTTCGGGTCACCCTTCGGTGCCATTGTAGTGCCAGCCGGGGTAATTTCGCAGTAAGCCGAAGGATCTCATAATTTTTTTCTTTGAGCCATTTTGGGTGTTTCTGGGGTGCGTTCCAAGAGAATCCCACGGCGCCATGGGAGGACAAGAGCCTCTCCAAGGACAATTTTGATTTAGATGGCTACGAATTATAATGGCAAATTGCTTCCACGCCGCCATCCATGGAAACCTTTTGCCATTGGAATGTTTTTGGAACGCACCCAAGGGCTCGAGGAGGGGACCCCTGGGACATCCCAGGACAGGGGTCTTCTGGTGCTTTTTTCTCAATTTCTACGTCATTTTGGTTCTACCCGGGGGCCACTTAAACAATACAGCGAATGATCTTAAAATGGAAGATTTTCGTGAACACTGCCTTTAAAGGCAGTGTTCACGATGATCTTCAGTTTTGAGATTATTCGCAAAATCGATTAATTGACCCCAGGGTAGAACTAAAATGACGAAGAAACTGAGAAAAACGGACAAGAAGGGCACCAAATTCTTTACTCTCACCCCGCCACTTTACTCTCACAGAAACTGTTCGTTGTGATGATCAAATATTCTGTGGACCCATCGTTTGCCATATTCTGCTTTCTGTTGCTCAGTTCCTTCCTTCGGACCGTAACTAATACTGTTTTGCAAAAAAATAATTTTCCATTATCGGCCGACGCCAATTTTCACCGTTCACAACCACAGGGAACATGTTGATCCAATCGGACTAGTCCAGGCCAGAGAATAGTATCACTGAAATAAGACGTTTAAATGCATTTCTCGCCGTTTCTTCGTAATTTTGGTAACACTTGGAGGTCGACGCTTTGTTTTATGTGCAAAATTCGGGAATGAAAATGCTCGTGAACACTGCCTTTAAAGGCACGGTACACCCTCAGATATGAATTTTGCGATTTTCATGTAACTGAATAGACGACCCCTTCTGTATAACACGTGCCAAATGCCAGATCTCATTTCCTCCAGGCCCGACCCCCTAACAGATTTTCGAACTCGATAGCGGATAAATGGGTGGATGAATTCCAACAAATCGTCGTTCTTCATTCCATTACCGGACTGTCTCCTTATCCTGGCTTTCTCTAATGCAACGATTGTGAATGAAGAGAAATACAGACCTGGGACAACTCGTCCACCAATTTTTCACCTTCAAAACCTAGCCATCTTTGAAGAGCCATAACTCTGTTCAAAGGACGATTTCAGAGATACCACTGTGATCAGCGTGTGACTGTCTCCAAGACAAGCATAAAATCTGAAAATTAATTTTTTGGGTGTTCTGTGCCTTTAAGTAGGTAAAAATCTGATAGCGTTATCAGTCAATGTTGTCTTACAATTAGGGGGCATTCACACTTGAAACAACGTAGGACAGCTTATCGCTTATAACACCAAACAAACATAAGAAACGATCTAGTTTGGAACGATTCCAATCCTACGACAGAGTCGTACGGCTGGCATCGTTTTATGTTATGAGTGATAAAGTCCGACCGTGTTTCAATTGACAAATTTCTATTGGAAATATATCTTAATTGACGGTGGCCATTTTCAAGTTTGCCTGTTCGGAATTACCCATTAAATAAGCAGGTGATTCGGCACTACTAAATGCTCCACTCCGATCCCGCTTGCAAACAAGAATTCCATAAGCTAAGTGATCTCCAGTAATCAAAAACAAGGCCGTAGTTACGGAGTGCGCAATTCCGAAAAACCAGCTCCACCTAAATGCATAATAACGTAAGGGACTTCCTTTTTATTTCACAAATCTAAAGCGTTTCAAGAAGGCTGAAGAACAAATAACATAATAGCCTTCGAAATTCGTAAAAAATTCCGAATTTTGAACTTCACCACTAGCCAATGGTTATGCTGCTTTCCATACCTATACCGGAAGCCCTTGCTCACAAATGTAGCGCTGTCAAAGTATCGTCGATCACTGGTCGAGAGATAGCCGCGGCGCAGCGATCTAACGTGATATCACTTCATCGATGTTCATGACTATCATAACCTCCTCGCTTGCGTGCGTGTCAGGCAGCGTCCATACGTCGCGAGAGCGGGCGCTCTCGCTGTTGTGCGCCTCCTGACGCTCCTCAACGCTGCCCGCAAATTAACACAGGCAATCACCCCCACCTCGTGTTGATTCGATTGAAAACGTTTGATCGGGTGATCAATCGCTCGAGTCGGCGCTACGGCTGATGATTTCCCACGGTTCTCAACTTCCGTGGAGGGATTATGGAAAACAAGGGCAGTAGTTTTGCTACAGGTTTAATGCCACCTGCTTTAGTGATGGAGCAGTAAGCTTGAAACCTGCTGCTTGCTTCGTGGTGCTGGCGTAAGCGTGCGAGAGCGAGCGGGCGAGGGCGCGCGAGAAGGAGCGTCTGTGAGCGGCTAGCGGATCGTGCTCACGATGACCATCGATTTCGCGTAATCGCACGCTCTCGCCACGTATGGACGGAGCCTCACGTGTGTTCGTCGCGGCGATCTCTCAACCAGTGATCGATCATATCTAGTCTTTATCTCAGAGCGAAATTTACTGGGATCCATCGCGTGCGTGTGCATGCGTACGCCGCCTCTCCTTCTCACCAACCCTCTCCCACAGTATCCTCCCCCACGCCGCACACGCACGCGAAGGAACGAAGTTAGTTTCACTCCGAAATAGAGTGTACGCAGTTCGGCCGCTCGCTTATACATAGCAGTTTCAAACGAAAAGACCTAAACTGATGCCCCGGACTTCACATCGTGCTCTCAAACTTTCTCACATCTCCCCGAAAACTTCTCCGTTCAAACAAACCTTTCCTATAAATTGAGGCAACGAAATTTGTGTTTTTCGTGATGTTAAAGTTTTCCATCATTCAATGTAGTGAATAGCACACATTACTATGAACCTTTTCAATGAACGATACACGCAGAAAAGCATTGAATCCCTAACCGTAACAATAATAAATTAACAAATTGTAAAATGTAGTAGCGAGGAATGACAAAAATTAGCACCTTTTCACGTTATCTAAGCATCAGCATGTGATGACAGAAAATCTTCTGGAGATACAAATCAGTTCGTGTGCTGGTATGAAAGGAGTATATCAACAACACTCAAACAAAAACATATGCTAACGATAGAAGCTACTGAGCGGCAACCTGTTGGAGCAAAACCTCTTTCGACAGTTCGATCAATTGCCTCCTTAATGAGAGAGCACGCGAAATAAGTTCACGTTCCTTTGTTCTCCACTGCGATGCAGACTTTCGCAAATGATCTTCTTCCACCCAGTCGTTCTGCCATCGGAAAAACAGTCTTTCCCAAACGTGAATGCTTTGAGGCGCTACTGACGGCCAGATCACAGACACTCTTGGTTCATATAATGTGTTCACAAAGGTTCTGAGAATCTCCGGGTTGTTGACGTATGACCACAAGGAAACGGTGGCAGATTTCACTCCAAGATCAGCCTTCATCATCTCGCTGTTGCCTAAGAATGATCCAAACTCACTGGCGTATGCGTGCTCGAATAGAAATATCAAAAAATCTTCACCAAACTCGAAAGAATGCGGATACTGTGAAATGATTTGGTAGACGGCGTCAATGAAACAGAGGAATACGGGACTTTCCTGTGGTCCAGTAATAGTGCCCTCCGCGTAAGCACAATGTGCATTTCTCAGTTGGAATGGATGACCAGCACAAATCCATTCTCTCTCAACCAACGACTGAAATCCTCGAATCGTTCTCGCGTCAGAATCGAGAATGACCTGAGCGAGTGAAGTAGCCAATAGTGTCGTATCCGTACCTTCACCACCATGAACAACAACGGGAACTTCCTTAAAATGCACCCATTGTGCAATATTAGCAGCACAGTTTAGGCTATCGGAGACGCATTGTAACCACGATGCTTGAGCTAGCCGCGACAGGAATCGATCACACGAAGTCTGACGATCGTTGCACAGCTCGACCATCTTCGCCAATGCGACGTGAATTTCTCGAATTCTTGGGATTGGAAAGGACATGTATCGGAATTGCGAGTAGTACATCTGTGACTCGTATCCTCCTCCTTTACTTCTAGCGTTCTGGGCAACCTGCTTGGCTCGTGTATCAATAATTGTACCGCGATCATGGGCCAGCAAAGACTTCAGAATATGCTCGTCTTCTTTACAACGCCGATTTGTTGGTCCAATCAGCGGTTGACCGCATCTCACAATGGATGATTGTGTACTTTTGTGAAAGTAGCTGAGAACAGGAAAGCGAGATCCATCACGAAATGTTGCACTGATCCTCAGAAAATCATCTCCGATTCCTTTCGGCACAATCACTCTTTCGGGGTACGATGGACAAACACCGAATCCTTCATTAACACTGCTGATTCTGAACGCATCGCCACATCGAACGATAAGACGAGCAAATTCCTCATCGGAATCGAAGGCTTTCCATCCATCATCAAGAACTTGAAAAGGACATCGATAATAGAATGGGTAGTCATGTGTGCAGCTATTCATGTTCGACAATGTCTCTATTGATCGTGCAGCTGCCTGGCAGTCTTCCCAATCTGATATTTCGAAGACTATTATCATAAAATTTTTACATTTGAGAATTAGCAATCCGCCCTTTGATAGCTGATCCTTAGCGATTGGCTCGACAAACACTCGATCTACAGCACGATGAAGTAGCCAAAACTCATCATTACAACCATCTGATGCAGCCGTTGGTAGGTTCGGGGAAAATATTAGGTGATGACCTATCAAAACTAAAGATCCGATTTGAGAAGGTCTCGGTCCTTTTCGCATGAAAACATCATTCACTCGTGGAATTTCTATTGCGTCCGAGAGTTCCATACTGCATACGGAAGATGTCCTAAAGAGATTAAATTACAATGAATAAGAGGATAATAGACATTAGCGGACGCCGTTTAAATGATCAAATATTGGAATTTTGTCATGAGGTAAGTTTCATGGCTCAGTCCGTTACCGGCCGAAGCCTGCACTGACCTAAGGGTTTCGAAGTTTTTTTTACGGAAGAATCTCAAGATCAAGAAATTTCTATTGACGAGCTAAGTGGTCGTTTATACCTCCGCCGCAGCGCGGCGAGATGCAATCCAGCCGTATCGATCAAGCGGCGCCGCCTCGCGGCGCCGCGAGGCGGAGTTTTTCTGCTCGACACTTTCCAACGGCGCCGCACGCGGCCGCCGCCGCACCGCCCGGGGAGAGGAGGCGGCGCGGCGGCCGCGTGCGATCCTCCTTAACATCACATGCTTTTTTGCTGATATTTCATATACATTCTCAATTTGGTTCCTCTGATTGATCGCTAAAATTTCTTCCGAGGTCCTGGAAGTTGTTTAGAGTACGCTGGGTTGTGAGTTCTTTTTTTTGCTCTTAAAATAATTTTTCTATAGAGAAAAATTTTAAGAAGTGTCTATCTGCTTTCGAGTGCGGTGTTGTGATACAAAAGATCATAAATGTTTCTTCTGCAGAAGAAATCACTCATTACAATCCACCTTGTGCTATGTCAGAGCTACTCCAGGCTGTGTTTAGTGTCATTCTGCGACTTCGACGCGTGCGTTCGTCTCAGCTCGATTATACATCATAGTGGCGCGATTTTTACGCGGCGCGCCGCGCTGCCTCATTTTTCGCCGCGCCGCGGCGGAAGTATAAACGACCCCTAAGGCTCGATTATGAGTTTCGCGCGGAGCGGCAACATGTGCTGAGAGGAAAGCGACTGACAGACGACGCATGGCCGATACCCTTTCATCGCGCGATGCCGCCTGACTGTGAGTTCTCGCCTTAACCTTAACTAGCTTATATCTAGCAAGGGAAGTATAGGAAGCGTAGGTTTGAACGGTAGAAATCTATTGTCATGTGGGAATTGTCACACATTACATGGTGGAATAGTGTTGGGAACCCGCCGCGAAAAATAGATCTGAAGGAGTTATAAGCTCCGAAAGTTTGCCAGCCATCGAGCTCCTCCTCGTCTACGAATTGTTAAGCAATCGAATCAACAGCATCGACGGCGCAGAGGGAGGAGGGGGCAGTGGTGGGCATGCGACCAGGGTTCGAATCTCCCCAGAGCTCTTTTCTTTGCAATTCACGGAACTTTCGTATTTTGATAAAAAATTATATCACAAATGTCATCTTATCCTTTTGCTGCGCGATATAGCCATATCGACAGTGAAATAGACTCGGGTACAAAGGATTTAAGGTTTTGTTCCCCATCAAGGATTTCCATTGTTTTACAGAACTGATTGGGAAGTATTACCCCACATATTTTTAACAACCTTATCACTCTATGGGACGCAAAATACAAAACCATTTCTTTCAATGCATCTAACATAAGCGAATTCCGCAATAGGGACAGCGGATGAACGCGATAGGCCCCTGGCAACCTATCTCTTCACAGGGGCCGAGCACTACTGGGAATTCGAGATCAGTTGCACTTTCGAAATGAACCGGACGGAACATAGCCGACCTTAAAGGCATCATTGACGCCGAAAACCATATATTATTTTAAACGACCTGAAAATTCAAAGCTTTGAAGAGCAATAGTAGAGCGAAATCACTTGAGCAGTGCTTTCGAATAGCTGAAAAACCCGATGTCTGCCAGCTGAACCAGGCTTGCTACGCCAGGCGGTTGCGTCAAAATCTGCAAGTTTTTCCCCGCCGGCACAAGAGCCCGTATCGCGCTTTGATTGGAAAAATCACTCCTTGAGTCGGGAAAGAGGACACAATTCTCCGGCATTTGCTGCATGAAAACATTCTCGAAAAATGCAAGTTTTGTTAACGTCGTCATGATATGGGATGTTCCGCTGACGACGTAAACTTTCTTCGTTTTGAACACACCCTTCAATGGGAAGCGACCACCCCGCTGAGGTAATTGGACAAAGAGCATTTCTCCGACCCTGCCTGATGGGAAAATGAGGGGCATGACGGTCAGACTACGGGTGGTCGCAGAAGGCGACTGCACCAAGCGTGCGCGTCTTCTGTTACTTAATGGTTCTCGCAACTTGTTCAAAATATGTGGGGTAATACTTCCCAAACATTTAAGTTCCCCAAAACAATGCGAAAGCTTTGATGCTTTCGCATTGTTTTGGGGAACTTAAATGATTGTGAAGTATTACCCCACAAAACCTTGAATCCCTTGTACACGAGTCTATTTCACTGTCGATATGGCTATATCGCGCAACAAAAGAATAAGATGACATTTGTGATATAATTTTTGATCAAAATATGAAAGTTCCGTGAATTTGCAAAAAAAGAGCTCTGGGGGAGATTCGAACCCTGGTCACATGCCCACCACTGCCCCTTCCTCCCTTTGCGCCGTCGATGCTTTTGACTCACTCTCTCAACAATTCATAGACTACGGGAAGGTCGATGGTCGACAAACTTTCGGAGCTTCTAACTCCTCCAGATCAATCTTTCGCGGCGGGTACCCAACACTATTTCACCATGTAATGCGTGAACATTCCCACATGATATTAGATTTCTACCGTTCAGACCTACTCTTCCTATACTTCCCTTATAAGCTATGTCACGGCAGGTCACACATGCATAACGTCGGCACGGATCCGGAAGAGACTTTGCGTTTACTGTTGTAGGTTGGCGCAAACTCTGTGCCCTATGCTATAACATAGGTGCACCGAGCTTGCGCCAACCTCCAATAGGGAACGCAAAGTCTCTTCAGGATCCACGCCGATGTTACGTTGCACACCTCAGCACCCAGTGTGATGCATCATATCGTGTCTAGAGCAGATCAGCGGAAACTGAGGCCTGAATGTATCATCGAATATACTACCACCAAGGCCTGCGTGAGGGGGAAAGAACCCAAGTAAACCCTACCTAGGGCGGCATGCATGAACGGTTATGAGGAAGGCAGGGAGCAGCTCCGCGTTCTACGTGCAAAGGGTCGAGACAAAGGTGACCCGAGAAACATGCCGTTCCCATTGTGTAGGGACGCAGCCTCACGACGCACGGCAAACTTCCCGCCTGTTTTATTTTGAATTCAGGCAGACTTTAACTTCTATATTTTTAAATTTCTATTCGATAGTTGATTAATTTTTGAATGATATTACCGTTTAGCTTTGATACTTCGCAGAAATGAAGCCGTTTCAGATGAGGGTAAAATCGAAAAACAGCCGTTAGGCGGGGGTTTCGCTGTGCGTAGTGAGGTTGCGTTTCAACGTTAAAGAGACTATATGTTTTTCGGATCACGTCTGGCTACACGCTTCGCACGTAGAACGCGGAGCGGCTTCCTGCTCTCCACACCAGCGTTTATGCATGTCGCCCCAGAGCCGTACATCGCGACGGAGCAGGCGATGCTTGCAGGGTTGAACGCGAGTGAGGGGAGGAGGGAAAGCATTGTGAACGGAAAATGGAAAACACTGCATCTGACCCTTCTTCTTCTTCTTCTTCTGCAGCCACAGAGAGGGTCCTGTCATAGATTGAGGAACTGAGCCACAACCGTCGGATTCTTCCACAGATCTACTGGTGTTAACGACGTCGGTCTCATCGGGCAGTTGAAAAGGTACGCAGTAGTATGTGCTTTATTACCACAATCCGGGCACTCGTCAGGTCTGCTGCTATCGATCTTATGTAAATAAGACATAAGCATGGGGGAGTGCCCGCAGCGCAACGAGGCAAGGGTGCACCTGGCACGCCTACCGAGTTCCATCTCGGTTTCGTTGACCTCAGGCGGCACGACTCCGAGAATGGAGTTTACGGCGGTCTCGCATAAGTGATCCTTGACGAATTGGATATGCTCAGCACGTAAGAGACGGAGGCGTTCTTGTTGTGCGTTGGTCCAACTCTGTATATTGATTTTCGTGGGCGCATCAGCAAACGGCTCTCTTATACTTCTCTCTCTGACGGGGTCTAATACTCTTCGCGACGGATGATTTGGCTGCTTCAGGATGTTTATGTACAGCTGTTGTGCGTGGAGTTGGCAATAGTCCTTAACTGACAGGATGCGAGCTCCGGCGTATGGGTGCACTACTGGAGAGCTTTTAGAACAGCCTCTTGCGATTCGCAGTGCTCCATTTTGAATGCGATGCAGCTTGGACCAGGATGTGTCCGACACGATATGCTGCCAGACTGGTGCAGCATACTCCAGGGCGGGCTGTACGATGGCCTTGTACGTGGTCAGGATCGTTTCTTTACTGCACCCCCAGGACGTTCCGCCGAGAGCACGTAGGACGTTAAGTTTTGTTTTCACTGCAGCTTGCTTCTGCTTAGTGTTCTTATGAAACCTCAACGAAGGATCCAACACGAGTCCGAGCAGCTTAGGGAATCGGGCGGCCGGCAGGCGAGTTTCGTCCCATTTCACCATGGGATGAGCTCTGTGCTCCGCAGGATCAGTGGAAAAGACGGTGACGGATGATTTAGCGGCAGAGACCGTAAGCATCTTGCTATCGAGAAAACATTTCAACTCGATCAAGTAGTCATTGAGTAGTCACTGACCCCGAATAAGATGTCTGTTTTCGAGCACACGAAAACGGACTACTTATGTAGCTTTTGTAGTTCGAAACATCAGCAGCTGGAGCACATTTCGGGCATGGAATATCCCGATCTCCTGAACTGCAGAACACCGATTAACTCGCCAGTTTACGAGGATTCGAGCACGGATCCACAGCGACACTGCGGTTTAGAGTGTTGGCGAAAAGAATCATCTTTGTAAACCGTGAACGTTCACTTTCCTGTAGAGAGAGGTTCCTCTTAACGGCGAACCGTACCCTTCTAAGCAGCCAAATTGTGACCCTATTTAGAAGGACAGACCGCGCTCGACAGTTTTTCATTGTTCTTTCCAACACAGCTGCTACAGTGGCCACCTCACCTCCATATTCTGTAGAGTACTGGGTATTCACACTACGTAGACGAATATACCGTTTGATACATGACTTTCACTCCAGTATTTTATTATTCGCAGAGAGGATTAGAGATTCCGCTTAAGATATCTTACAGAATTTCCATTCGAAAAGTATTTCGCGAGATTGTAGAAATTCGAATGAAGCTCCTGTTACAAGACACTTTCATCGCCCTGAGATGTTTGAAATCAAGACAGAAAATACTTGCGCTTCGGCATTATATTACATTCATTCGACTATCCAAAGACCACAAAAGTGATGAGGTAGGTTGGGATACAGGGTCAAGCACAGTTTGTAATTTCTCGACGGAGAAAGAGGAGGAATCGTGAAATCAGCCCCCCAAAAATGACAATTTTGGGTATGGATCCTAAGAATTTCTACTGAAAACAAGAATGTGTAGAGGCGATCGCAAGGGAATTCTCCGCTGAGATCCTACACCCTACGCTTTCTTACCCTACGGTCCGCTCAACCCTACTTGATTACGTTGTCGAACCGGCCTGTCAGAGGTATCAGAACACAGTGGCGTGAAAAATATTCAAAATAGAAACATTAGCTAGAAAAAAAAGCGCGTGCAATTTCTCAGGTTAGGAACTTAAAAATGGCTTTCATATTAACCGTGAATCTATTGAGGGGAGCCCCGTGTAATGAGCAGGGTCAAGCTGCAACTGTCCCTCGGGACAATTGGGGAACGCCGATCATATTTTGAAAAAACGGAAACTTGGACAGACGTTGAAAATTTGGGCCAACAAATCGAAATTGGCGAGAAAGCTCAAACTCTGTGCTTAATACACAAAATTTTGAACTATCCTGAGAATCTGGGGTTCCTAAATTGTCGAAAGAGATTTCTAGTGGATGTTGTGAATATATTCGCCATCTTCCGATTTTTTTGTCACCATCCAGTTGAGAACGTACCTCCGTCGAGTACCGGGACAATGGTCCGCTTGACACTGGCGATGAGGAAACAGGGTCAAGCGGGGCTTTGCGTAATTTTTCGAAATCGAAGCGTCCCCCCCCCCCACCATCATTTTTTTTTCAAAATCCGAAATTTTTGCGATCCATCCCCGAGGCGCGATTTCTGGGCAGTTTATATTTGATTACTTAAACTGTCAGACGCCGAAAAATCGATCAGTACTCCGGCTCAAGCATCTAAACCTGAGCAATGCTACGATCCTCCCCTTTGGTGACCGAAGACTTTGTGGGCTATCTTCACCAAATTTTTATTTTTGGTTCGAAATTATTGCTGTTGTTGTTGTTGTTGCCCATCTTCCATCATAACCATTGATCCTGGATCCAAACTTCCGGTACGTAGACGGCATAATCGAAGCAACTTTTCTAGGATCCTCTTCTTTGGAGGATCCCTGAATGGGGCGTTTTTCAACCCTCTTTTTTTGATTTTAAATTGGCGACTTCCACTAGTTTGAGCCAGAAATCTTGCATTGTAAGGTGCGTTGGCTTTCCAGCGCATGAGAACATGTGGGGTACTGTATGTTCCTCCAGTCTGCATTCCGGACAAAGTGGATTATCAGCTGCTCCTATCTTATGGAGGTACCATTGCGATTTTGAGTGGAAACCACTTCGGAGCTGAGACAGCGCTACTCGGCTAGGTCTTGACAACGTCTCCTCCTCCTTGGATATCTTCGGCGGCGGTCCACTCAGCAAGAGAGTTCAGATTACCCAAGAACTCCTTCACAAACTCCTTGTGATCTTCCTTGCGAATGCTCTCCGCAGTTCCAGGTTTCGCCAACATTGGTTTGACAGTTCTGACGTGTTTCCTAATCTGTCTAGGCGCTTCTGGCTCCTTCATCATGTCGTGCGACGGGTGTCCAAGGTCGAGTGTCGCAACCGTTCGATATTGGAGTGTCAGCATCTGATTATGAGCTCGAACTGGCATTATTCCTGTCTCACTACTCAGATGAGTTGTGCTTGCCATTGCCAGGCTTCCCGTCGCGGTCCTCAAAGCTGTGTTTTGACAAGCTTGCAACCGATCCCAGTGAGAAGATGCAATGAGCGGGCTACAGGCTGGAGCCGCGTAGGACATCACAGATTGTCCAATGGCACGGAAGGTCAGTGTGAGCAGCTCTTTGCATTGTCCCCAACTCCTTCCCGCCAACGCTTTCAGGAGGTTCGTTCTTTTAGCCGTCTTCTTGCGAACAGCTTCCGCATGAAGTCGTCCCGTCATCATCGTATCAAAGTGATAGCCGAGGATCGTCGGATTTCTTTCGTGCGTGATTTGCGTTCCATTTATGAAGACTTTCGGCCAAATCTCGCTTGAGCAGAATGTGTTGTAAGAAAGAGACAGTAGTCTTTTGGATCGAAAGTTGCAGTTGGAGATCTTCCAGAGCCTTTGTCAGCTTCGGGAGATAGTCGTTCAGACGTTTTTCGCAGGTTTCCACATCAGGATCTGATGTAACCAGTGTTCCGATAAGGCGTGTTTTCGAAATTATTGCGATCCCCCTAACCTTCATGTTCAGGCCAGAAATTTTGCGACCCCACCCCCCGTTGCGAAATTTCGCAACCCGCTTGACCATGTGAGGAGGAAAGAGGGGGGGGGGCATTCGATCGATCTATCTCAACACTGAACTTGCTGAAACTATCTCAACAGAAAAAATAGTATAAATACGCAGTGCTTTTCACCAATGCATGCAGAGAAATTGATTGCCGAATTGCTAGCGACCGTTTTTCCTCATGAGAAGTTAGCTATACGGGGGAACTAGGACATCAACCTCAGAGCAATTGAATAGAAATTCTGTCAATGATTCACTGACCTCAATATTTTGTTTACAGGAGATTCTGTAGGTGAAAATCGTAGCCGTTATCAACCTCGTTCAGTCTTGAAGACTTGTTTGCGTTCAGTTCTGCACGAACATTAAAATGTGATGAACGAGCTGAAAAATGATAATAATCACTAAAACCTGCGTCGAAAAAAAAAACGCATTCCATGAAGATGGAATAGGAGGCTATTTCACTAAACCAGAGCAAAACGGTTGAAGCAGCGTGTAAACCGGAAGTTTACGATGTAAAACCGCGCTAACCCTCTACTAACTAGGTCCTCTGTAACAAAAACCATTTTTGAATACATACAGAACTACTTTCCAAGAAGATGTTCGAACAATGTGTTCTCCTTAAGCGTTCATGCAGGCTTGAAGCCGTGTCTCGTCAAAATTCGCGGTGGAAAATAGGCATCCTGTGTGAAAAAACGTAGTTCTCCCGACTCATGGCGCGAGCGACGCGCGCGATGCTGCTCCCTCCTTCTGTTGTGCGCTCTCCTGCTGTCTCTAACCTCCGCTCCGCACCAGCGAGCTTAAAAACCTTGAGAGTTTCGCGATTTTACAGCCTGTTACCAGCATCCACTTCAATCTATCGCTGTCTTTTGAACGCTTCTTTTCGGAACGAACTATACAGGGTCGATTGAGTACCTGATGCACCCCTCACGGGTTGTCTCTACAGGGCGATCGCTGCACGCTAGCATGACAGATCGGTCGCTATACAAGTAATTAAGGACGCGTGCCACAGAAACGCGAAGAAAAAACTTGCATATGTCGCTCCAAAGATGGCGTATTTCTGCGAATACTCGGGAGAATTGTTTCTCTCTTGTTATAAATTAAACTTTTAAAGGAGTTCACATGCCTCTAATGGTATAGAAGCCCCTGTTTCCCTCAAAGCCCACTCCCATGATTAGCAGAAACACTTTTCTCGACGTATGGGTCAGAGACGTTTAGCTCTTCCACTCATCCCGATGAAATTTCATGGATTTCTCCGTTTACTGATATTCTGAGTGAGAGTCTTCTTTCCAATACATTAGAATAAGGGTCGTTGAATGCAGCTCTGACACATGCATGAAACGATATCAAAGCCGACTCCCTGCGTGCCAAAGCGCTTTCAGACGAAAAGAGGCTGAGTCTGTATCATTCCCAAATAGGCTACCTTAAACGTCTCTTTGGGAAAACACTTCTGCTGCCGAGATGTCGTACGTTCGTGCCGTGGCAGTGTGGAGGAAACAACATCACCTTCGTGCAAACCGACATCACTCCCTCCACCGAGAGGGTTTTCGTCATGGGAGAGTCGCTGGCTGGCCCCAGCTCTCCTGAAGATTCTACTACAAAGGGCTGGCGTCGAGAGGAATCCTGGACCTGTGCAGAAGTATCAATGTGCCACCTGCAGCAAGAAAGTCAACTGGAATGGAACAAGCGTCCAATGCTTTGGATGCCAAAGGTGGGTGCACTTCTCCTGTTCAGGTCTTAGTTCTGTGAGGCATCACAACTCATCCTTCCGTTGTGTTCTGTGCTCCGCCCCAGCAACTCTGATTTCTCATTCACCAACCGCCCCTCTCTATTGTACATATAAATCTTAACGGTTTTCGTACCAAATTGTCTGAGCTCTCTTTTTTCGCACGTACTCATCATCCGGATGTTAATATGGTTCAAGAAACCAAACTCTCTCCCTCTACCACTTATCACCAACCAAACATTCCAGGCTACACTGCCTATCACATCCCAACGACAGCTCTTGGAGGCGGAGTTTCTACGTTTGTGCTTTCTAACTTACCTTCTCATCTAATTCCAAATGTTCCTAAGGACGGTACTCTCGAGTGCGTTCCCGTTCACCTCCCTCTTAAAACTCCACTATCTCTATTTAATATTTACATCCCTCCTACCACTTCTTGTCCCCCAACCTACAACCCCATACCTCTTCTTAAGCAGTTGCATGACTGCTCTCTCTCCCCATCAGCTGTCTTTGCAGGAGACTTCAATGCTCACACGTTCTGTTCTGCGCTTGAGTCCGACGCCAGAGGGAAGACGTCGAGGAATGGGCTGAGGAGTGTGATCTGGTTATCCTCAACGATGATCAGCCTACTCGTCTCCCTTCCTACGGCCGACCTTCTAGCCCGGACATCTCCCTCGTTTCATCCAATCTTTCTAATTCTTGCACATGGTCCACTTCCACAACTCTTCCCAGCGACCACATTCCCGTCTTTCTCCATATTGATCTCTCAAACTCTCTTGCCCCTTATACTGGTATTCGTCAACGTTCTTATCTCAATTTAGGCCTTGCTGACTGGGTCCTGTTCAGAGAGGTTGCGCTCCGCCAGGCAGCTGAGTATCCATGGAATGGCGATGTGCACCAGAAAGAGCATCACATATCTGACGCCATCCGGAAGGCTACAAAAGCGGCCATACCTGAAGGACGTGTGAAAAGTTACTACCCTAATGTCACCAGGGAGATTCTACAGAAGATCAGGACAAGAGATGAAAAAGAGAGCTGAGAATCATTTGGACCCTGAGGTGGCCAAGCTGGATGAAGAGATAAGAAAGGATCTGGACAAGCACAAGAAAGACAGTTGGGAGAAGTTCACTGAAAGGTTGAACTTTAAAACCGACGGAACAACTGCGTGGAAAGTATTGAGGAAGATATCTGGCAAGTGCGCCCCCTCCTCGAACTCTACCATAGAGTTCGATAACAGCGTCTTCAAATCAGGAAAGGCTGCCGCATATGCTCTTGGCAAAAATTTCTTCATCACACGTACCAAGCGTGGCTTACAAAACAGAGTCACGGTAAGAGAACTAAGCCGTCTGCCGCTGATGAACGCCACTGAGGCCTTTACGCCTGCTCAGGTGGAGAAGGCTATCAAGGAAATGCGGAACTCGAAGGCTCTCGGACCTGATGGTATCTCAGCAGCCATCTTGAAGAAGCTTCCCACGGAACTTCTACCGATGATCGCAGATATCATAAACACTTCTTTCCGAACCTGCACTCTACCACAAGCATGGAAGACCGCCAATGTGATACCCCTGCCTAAGCCAGGCAAATCGCAAAGCACGGTGAAGGGCTATCGCCCTATTAGCCTGTTATCACCGATCGCGAAAGTAGCCGAAAAGCTAATCGTAAGGGACCTGGCAGAGCAGAATGAGGCACAGCAACATCAACATGGGTTTAGAAAGCTTCACTCCACCACCACTGCCCTTCTGGAGATTGTCAGCTATGCGGTCGATGGGTTCCATTTCAGAAAGCCTCTTAGAACAGTGGCCGTTGCCCTCGATCTAACCAAAGCATTTGATTCTGTTAACCTAGGACTTTTGTCCGAGAAACTATTGAAGTCCTCGCTGCAACCGTGGCAGAAGCGTTGGATAGCAGCGTTTACGAAAGGTCGTCGGGCCAAAGTGCTATTCCAGAATCACGTCTCCGATAGTATACCTGTAGCAGCCGGTGTGCCGCAGGGTGGAGTTTTGTCACCTGCCCTCTTCAGCCTGTATATTGAAGACCTACCTGAGCCTCCTGAAGATATAAAAATTGTTGCGTATGCCGACGATATCACCATCATGTGCCGTAATCGTGACATACAGGTAGCCGCAAACAAGATCAGCGACTATCTCGTCGAGCTTAAAAACTTTCTCGATAGTATGATGCTCACAGTTTCCGCGGCGAAGTCTTCTGTTTCGGTATTCACATCTGACCCAAAGGAACACAGCGCCCAACCTGTTGTCAGGTGGGATGGTGACCTCTTGCCTACAGCGCAATTTCCTAAACTGCTGGGCCTCGTTTTGGACCCATCGCTGAAGTTTCACAAAAATGCTGAACAGAAGCAGGCAATTATCAAGGCAAAGCTTAATGTGTTGAGAGCTCTAGGAGGAACGTCCTGGGGTGGCAGCAGAGAGACAATCTTGACGACATATCGAGCTATTCTGCAGCCTGCATTGGAGTATGCTGCACCTGTCTGGCAGCACATCGTGTCGGACAGTTCCTGGACTAAGATGCAGCGAATTCAGAATGCTGCACTACGAATAGCCACTGGATGTGCAAAAGCTCACCGATTGAGCACCTTCACGCCGAGGCCCGTATCTTGCCAGTGAAAGAGCATTGTCAGCTCCAGGCTCAGCAGATGTTTATTAATGTCCTTAAGCAACCTAATCATCCGTCGAGAAGACTATTAAATCCCGTGAGAGAGAGATCGATCAGAGTGCCGTTTGCCGATGCTCCGAACAAAGTGAATGTACAGAGATGGACCGACTCGAATCAAGAACGGCTTCGTCTCTTACGCGCGGAGCACACCCGGTTTGTGAAGGATCATCTCGCCAAAGCGGCCGTCAACCCTATTCTCGGTGATGTGCCGCCCAGGGTATGTGATACCGAGTCCGAGCTCGGTAGGCGCGCCAGGTGTATCCTCGCTTCGTTGCGCTGCGGACATTCTCCATTGCTTATGTCTTACCTGCACAGGATCGACATTAGTCAGCCTGACGTGTGCCCGGACTGTGGAAACCAAGGCCACGACACTAAACACCTATTTGACTGTCCGAAGAAGCCAACAACGCTCACTACAATAGACTTGTGGACGAATCCAGTGCTGGTCGCCCAGTTTCTCAACTTGTGACGAAACCCCTCTCAGTGGCTGCAAAGAAGAAGAAGAAGAAAACACTTCTCTGCAGCCGCAGGAAGGTTTTTGTCACAGGTTCAAAAAACGGGCGACTGAAACCGGATTCGCCCACAAATCCATTGTTGTCAAGGTGGTAGGCCTCTTTGGGTAAGGCTGCTTGACAATGTTGATAACCAGTTGCTGCGCTTGGAGTTGGCAGTGCTCCTTAACTGGCAGAATTCGGGCTTCAGCATGAAGATGTTCCACTGTGGTGCTTTTAGCACACCCTGTGGCAATCCGAAGAGCAGCATTTTGAACTCGCTGCATCTTTGTCCACGATGAATCCGATATCATGTGCTGCCATACCGCTGCAGCGTACTCCAATGCCGGCTGCAATATTGCCTTGTAGCTGGTCAAAATTGTATCCTTGCTACTTCCCCTCGACGTTCCTCCTAGAGCTCGTAGAACGTTGAGCTTTGCTTTCACTGTAGCCTGTTTCTGCTCAGTATTCTTGCGGAACCTCAACGAAGGATCCAATACTAGGCCGAGCAGCTTAGGGAAACGTGCGGCAGGCAGACGCGCGTCTTCCCAATTCACAACAAGGTGAGCGCAGTGTTCCTTAGGGTCAGTGGAGAAAACTGGTACAGATGATTTAGCGGCAGAGACAGTGAGCATCATATCATCGAGAAAGATCTTCAGAACGATGAGGTAGCTATTGATCTCTCGTGCAGCTACATTCTCACGGCACAAGATGGTGAAGTCATCCGCACACGCAACGACTTTGATGTCACTTGGGGGGACGGGAGAATCTTCCAGGTGAAGACTGAACAGAGCAAGCGACATAACTCTTCCTTGAGGGACACCGGCGGCAATAGGGATGCTATTAGAGACATGTCTCTGAAACAGCACTTTAGCTCGGCGCCCTTTGATGAGTGTGGTTATCCATCGCTTCTGCCAAGGCGGGGTGGTGGACCTCAATAGCTTCTCAGACAGTATGCCCAAGTTGACAGTGTCAAACGCCTTCGTGAGGTACAGGGCTACTCCAACAGTGCGTTGAGGATTTTTGGCGTTGAAGCCGTCCAAAACATAGCTCACAATCTCCATCAGCGCCGTGGTGGTAGAGTGTAATTTGCGGAATCCATGCAGGTGCTGCTGTTTGTTATTATGCTCGGCCAGCTCCTTGACGACCAGTTTCTCAGCGGCTTTGGCGCTTGGTGATAAAAGACTTATTGGCCTGTATCCCTTAGCCGTGGATGGCGATTTACCTGGCTTGGGCAACGGAATGACGCTTGCCATTTTCCAGTATTGGGGTATGATGCACGTGCTAAAGGATGTGTTGATGACTTCGGCCAGGATTGGCATAATCTCACTCGACAGTCTCTTCAAGACCGCTAGACTAATGCCATCCGGCCCTATAGCCTTCGAGTTGCCCATCTCTTTAACCACCTTTTCAATCTGCGCGGGCGTCACAGCTTCTGTTTCATCCATTAGTGGTAACTTACAGAGCTCTCTTACAGTCACTCGGTTCTGTTTCCTTCTCTTAGCCTGAGTTATAAAAAAATTCTTTCCGAAAAAAGTTGCAGCCTCCTTTCCCGATTTGAGAACTCCAATCTCGAACTCGATCGTGGATTAGTTGATGGAGGTGCTTTTGCCCGAGATCTTCTTTAGAACTTTCAAAGTTGACGCAGTTAACAAAAGTGTCATTTTTGAAGTAACGAATTGTCTAAAAATTGCGCGACCCCTTTTGATAATACCGAAAATTACCGATTCCCAACTTAACCGACGGGATTCCCCCAACCCTCCGGCGAGTACAACCAACAACAGCAATAAAACAACAGGTTAGGTAAAACAGCGAATTAAACGCTTTGTTTTGGATCACTCGGACACGACTCGAACTAATAATTTATTTAAAAAAAAACAACAAACACAACAGGACAATAGATGGAGAACAATGAAAATCCTACAACAACAATGTGGTAAGGATAAAACTAAAAAGAGGAAGAGGTAGGTGGTGAGTATGACCGAGACCCAAACTGACCCCCCCCAACCTCTCCACCTCCCACGTCGCCAATTCACTTTCGCGCCGGCGGCTGTCATGGCGCGAAACCATTCATTTAAAATGGGGCAACCTTGTGACCACCCCTTTCGATTGCCATCTTCTCGCCGGCGCCTTTGTGTATCAATACCCCCTTTTTGCCTACAACCGTCCTCTCTGGGGAAGTGACGTCCCTGTCACTTAGTGCCTGTAACCGCCTCTGCCTCTCCCCCTTCCTCTACGGAAACCTCCACGGGTCATATTTTCTGTGCCCCTTGAGTACATCGGCTGCATCTGCGGCCAGGCTATGCAGAATAGGTGACCCATGTGCGGCATAAATTGAGGAACTTGCATCATCATAGCACTACTCGACATTGGAACGTTCCACGAAATATGCTGTGGTGGTCTACTGTATCGACTTGCCTTAGGCATTCGTTCTCTGGGAACTCGTGGACGGTCGTTTTCTTTCCTTTCGACCTTCTTTTTCGAGCGAGGTGTATTGACATCTTCACATTTCTTGATATCCGGGATATCTATTTGACTTCTTACAAATTCCTGAAGGCTATTCATGAAATCCTCTAGTACGATCCTTGAGTAACACTCATCAGGCAACGCCCGGGATGCAGTCCAACGGTCTAGAATGGTTCGGCTGTCGACTCCACTAGGGGTACCATGCCGATGATGTTCCGTTTCATGCTCATTGCGGCCATCTTAGCTGTTTCCACCATTTCCCGAGCATCGATCCTTCTTCAGCTTCCGAAATAGTTTTCTCCCATTCAAGTGTCCCGCCATTGAACCACTAAGGGCCTCATCAAAAACTTGCCTTCTGAGGGACTTCGGAACCACTTTTACGAGCTCATCTTGCATCACCATTTTCAGCTCCCCACCCTGTATGAGGAAGTCAGCCACGTGATACTTTTTCACACACCGAGGTAGTTTAACCTCTTTACTTAGATCTCGTCCACCCTACAGGTGATGAATAAGCGCTGCGTAATCTTCATCACTGCGCAACTCCTTTAGCCACTCGCTATCATCAACGTTCGTAGCGCATACGATCATGTCATTTTCACTACATATCACGACTTCCTGCAAATATATTGGTACAGCACTCCTCGATAAGGCATCCGCTACAGCGTTCGCTCTCCCAGCTACATACTCTATCTTCAGGTTGTATTTCTGTAGCTCCAACGCCCATCGCAAAACTCGGCCCGAAATACTTGTTCGCTTGAACAGACAAGTCAGCGCCTGATGGTCTGGGCGAACTACCACTGAAAGACCATATAGAAAAAAGTGGAACTTTTTCAAGGCGAAGACTACCGCTAAGGCCTCTAGATCACTAACATGATAGTTTCGCTCCGCTCTAGTAAGGTTAGATGCGAAAAACACAGGATGAAGCAATTTATCCTTTCCCTCCTGACTAAGCACTGCTCCGGGTCCTCCCGTTGATGCATCCGTATACATGACAAAAGGCCGCTCCCCTAGCCTTGCTGCTTCAACATCCGGTTGAGCCAATACTGGAGTTCGCACCAATTCAGCTTTGAGTCTTTCAGACGCTGCTTTTTCACCATCTGCCCACTTCCATTCATTTTTAGGGCTCGTCAAATTATAGAGGGACTTGGCGATCTTTGAAAAACCCATGATGAACTTCCTGTAATAGGATGCCATTCCCAAGAAAGTTCTCAGTTCACTCACAGTTCTAGGCACCGGGTATTCCATTATCTTTCGTACCTTGTCTGGGTCCGTTTGTATCCCTTGGCGCGTAAACACGTGCCCCAGAAACGACACTTCATTTCGCATAAACTTACATTTTTGAGGCTTCAACCTCAAGTTGGCTTTTCGTAGAGCATTCAAAACCAGCTCAAGAACCTGAATATGCCGTTCAACTGTATCCGTCACTATAAATATGTCATCAATATAAACGAATACTTCGGAATCCTTGAGGTTGAATTCTCCCAAAACCTTGTCCATCATGCGCTGGAACACTGCAGGGCTCGTGCATAGCCCAAAAGGTAGCACGGTAAACTGAAAAAGCCCTTCCGTGGTTGTGAAAGCACTTTTCTGCGTTGCATCCTCGGATAATTTGATTTGCCAGTATCCTGACGCCATATCTACAGTCGAGAACACACCCTTGTTTCCTAAACTCTGCAAAACAGCACCAATCGTCGGTAACGGATAAGCATCCTGCTTTGTTACCTTATTGAGCTCTCTATAGTCTATGCATAGTCTTAAGGAACCATCTTTTTTCTTTACCAAGACCACGGGCGACGCCCATTCTGAAGAGCTTGGCTCGACAATGCCCCTGTCCAAAAGGTCCTTTACAATATTTTTAAATTCTCTTCGTATTCCGATTGGAACAGGTCTCGTCTTCTGTTTAATGGGTTTGTTGTCGCCAGTGTCTATCTCGTGAACGACTAATGTAGTTTGCGTCAAATCTAGATCGGATACCGCAAAAACATTTGCCCATTTCTCAATCAGACCATTCATCTCCTCAGGCAAAGACTCCCCATCCAGCAACTTCAAGATTTCCTTCATTCTTTGCTCTTTGGAATCCCAACTACCTGGCTTCTCCAGATCCAGCATTTCGTTACCCGGCTCTACGTACCTTGGGCTAATCCATCCTTCATTTTTCCATTCGCCTGTCGCATCATTTTCATGAAACACCACGGAGCTTTCTGTATTGTTCAATACTGGTATTCTAAACTCCCCATCAGTAGTGAGTGATTCTGCATACCCCATGTGATACCACAGGGTGGTTTGACCACAAAACCGACTCCTCAGATCCACCAATGCCATTCAAGGTCAAGGTTTCTATTTTTCCAGGAGGAATGAATACTCGCTCCTTCACAACGGCTGACCGCGACTCCTCTACATTGGTGGAAACAGCCTCCTTCGAATATGGCATGCGATCATTCTCCAGTGGGTATTCCTGCTGCGGACACATCAGCTTGAACCCAAAATGCTGTAGTGCGTTAGTTCCGAGGACTATGATTTCATCCAGACCATGTGCTACACAGCAGGAAATGAACTCCGTTCTTCCAGCTAATGTAATAGCAGTGCTTATGGTGTCAAATGTGGCCATCTGTTTCCCCGACGCGTCTCTTACCATGAGTGGTGGCGTCTCGATGCGCTCCACGTGGAAGTTCAGGTTTATTCCCGCATGACCAGCTCGTTTCAGTAGCCGCGCCGGAATTATAGATTTCCGATCCTGTGTCTAGCAGAGCACTAACCTGAGCCCCATCATAATTACCGGCATTATGCATTTATATCCCAACAGCGGGCTTCGGCACCCATTACCTTCAGTTGCAGCAGCGCAAGCCCACGAGTCGACCACGGTTAGGTAAGAATCGACCTTGCGAGTAACTTCTTACTGCTGACTTTGAGGCGACCCTCTCTGTATCGGGACTGCCGCCGGGTGGCCTTGTCCACTCCAAGGTTGCCGGCATTCATGCGCCAAATGCCCAGTTTTTCCGCAGTTATAACACTTACGAATGCCCTCCTTTCGATTGTTTTGTGCAGCACGGCCCATCTCTGTGCCACTACTTAAACGCCCATTACCTTCTGCTCTGTCATGGCGACCTCTCGCCGGTGCTGCCGTCGTGTCTCGTAACTGTACTCTATTGCTAGGTTGGGAACTAAATCCGCCCCCACTTCGTACCACATCCGAATGGGGTCTGAACCCAACTCCGTATCTTTTTTCAGACCCTTTTTCCGCGCTCATTTCAGAAGTGATTCTCCTACTGCGCTCCAAACTCAAGGCTACTTTAACTCTTTCGTACGCTTCTGCTTCAAGGCTTGCCTCAAGGGCTTCAGTTAGGCAGTAGCTTCCTTCCCATCTGATCAGCTGTCTACTCAGAATCTCAGCTTTTTGTTGCAAGGAAACCGCTTCTCCGGGTCCATCAGGATATGCGCGGCTTGCTAGCTCCTCTATTGTCAGATAAAACTCGCCTACTGATTGACTACTATGCATCGTAGGTGTGCGGAGCTCAGCCATGGCCTTTATTCTGCTACTAGCTGTACCTACTCTCAACCGCTTTTTCATCGCGACCACTACTTCCTCTACACTACCTTCGCGTATGCTCTGCGGCAAAGTCTCGAATACGGTCACAGCATCTCCACGTAGGAGCCCCTCAAACATTGCAGCCTATTGCTCTCACTCCAGTGGGACTTGGGATACTTCGTGTCGAACGACTTGACGAATCTCTTGAAGCACTCGCCAACCCTACCACGGAACGGTTGCACCTCAGGTAATGACATTATGCGCATTTATTCTGTCATATTAATTTCATTTATTGAGGTACACGACGAACCTGTGTCCTCCTGTGACGGCGTTCTTCGATTCGGCTCGCAGTCTCTGTTCGGCGTACGCGCGAAGGACTCTGGCATCGATGCTGTCAATGTCGACTGCCCCTGAAATTCCACTACTGCATCATCGTCGTCGTCATCTGACTTCATCACCTTAGCCAGTCTGTGAAGCGTATCACCATTCCTACCTGACAACAACTTTTCCTTTCGATTCCTTGATTCGACTTCACCCGCTTGCCTGCCGGCTTATGTCCCATCGTTTCTACTTGTTTGCGTAAAACCTCGACCTGCAATTGATAATTTTTCACTTGCGAATTCAATTTCTCCTTTTCTGCCAATTCCTCGTCCATTCCTAATTTTAATTCGGCTACTTTCTCTACCACTTCCTCTTTGGGGCATTGAAGCAGCTTCGCGATCCTGCCTACCTTACGCCTGACCTCCACATACGCCTCCAAACAATGTGTCAGATCATTAGCGTTAAGGATTTTCGCGCACTTAAGAACTTCGAAGCTCTCCAGATCGACTGTCCTTATTTGGGTACCTAACGTTTCCGCAATACCCGCGGCAATAATTTCCTTCGCGATACTAATTTGCTCAGTGACTACACCCATGACATCATCCCTGCACTTATCACCAATGCGCATGGTCTTTCCCAGGTCGGTATCATACGCGATTCCTATTTCAGCCACCCTCTTATTTATGCGGCTTACACATTTGGAAATCGCTTCATGTATGTTAGCACTCAGTGTGTCATCCGCCTTGTGTCCGTCGTGCTCCATTTCATCACAATCGGAGCCCTCGTCCGCAGATGATCTCAATAACTCCTCCTCGTTATAAATGTCAGCATCTGACGGCGCCATAGCTTCTCTGTAATATCAATAAAGTATTGAGTGCGTAACGATCAAGGCACGATTAATATGTGCTACGGTGCGCTACGAGCAATACAATGATGTATTATTTCGAAAATGTGATGTGATGAAGTAACTATTACGTTTCAAATATGTGATTGATTTCAATGTGTTATGCACCACTTTCACTTGCACAAAGTTAAGGACTTGCGTGAGGACTATTTGCTTTTTGATTTATTCTGCACACGGTCACCGAGTCCTACGATGCCACTATTTGTCCGACACAAATCGATAGAACTAATCACCAGCTCTTGTACTCGGTCACCTAGATTCTGACAGTACCCTGGCTTTATTACTCAAACCTTGCGATATCGATTTTCAGCCCCAGGCTAAACCAAGACGGCTGTTTACGTTCGAAACCAATCAATCAATATTGTCTCCTAACCCAAACCCGGTCACCCAGACCTGACAGTGTTTTCGGTTCCAGAAAAAAATTGATCGATAATTAGATTCGATGCACAAAGTCACGCAGACTAAGTGCCCTCGCCTCAGAGAAAAAAAATCGATTCACTGCTCGATCACGAACACCGGGCCACCTAGACCTGACGGTAGTCGATAAGTTTTCTTTTTCAGAATCGATTGCACGAAAATGTGCCGCGGTCACACAGACTCTTTCGGCTACTGAAGTCAATCGACTTTTGATTCGGGCCCGATCAATAGACCTGACGGCAACACTCCAGTCTCGTGACTTTCGTGTAACGAAAGTTTTGCGATGCCCGGTCAATACCTGACAGCACCCTGCTCTCCAAAATGAAATATTCAGCTATGTCTGTGGCACCCGACTATCAACGTCTGACGGCGCTCGATCGACACGGCAACAAAATCGATCACAATCTTTGAAAATACCCGGCCATGGTGACCTGACAGTATTCCTGCTATAGCCACAAAAATGATCGATTTACAACTGTTTTGTAGCACCCGGCCACTAGACCTGACGGCGCCCTTTGCAAAAAAATAATATAAACTATGCAAAAATGCAGAGGAAAATTATCGTTCGAAATCGTGTCTCCAAGTGTCGTTGTACTCGTCGGGCTAAGTGCGGCATAGCCCCCAAGTTAACAAAAGTGTTATTTTTGAAGTAACGAATTGTCTAAAAATTGCGCGACCCCTTTTGATAATACCGAAAATTCCCGATTCCCAACTTAGCCGACGGGAATCCCCCAACCCTCCGGCGAGTACAACCAACAACAGCAATAAAACAACAGGTTAGGTAAAACAGCGAATTAAACGCTTTGTTTTGGATCACTCGGACACGACTCGAACTAATAATTTATTTAAAAAAAACAACAAACACAACAGGACAATAGATGGAGAACAATGAAAATCCTACAACAACAATGTGGTAAGGATAAAACTAAAAAGAGGAAGAGGCAGGTGGTGGGTATGACCGAGACCCAAACTGACCCCCCAACCTCTCCACCTCCCACGTCGCCAATTCACTTTCGCGCCGGCGGCTGTCATGGCGCGAAACCATTCATTTGAAATGGGGCAACCTTGTGACCACCCCTTTCGATTGCCATCTTCTCGCCGGCGCCTCTGTATATCAATACCCCCTTTTTGCCTACAACGCTCCATCACTCTTAAAATTCATCTTCTCGGTGAATTTCTCCCAAAACTCCTTCCTGCTCAGGCACGATTCGACGACCATGCCGGGAAGCACCCCGGACGGGGTGAGTCGCCCGCACAGCGCGGTCGCAAACTCCAAGGTCGACGGAGTGATGCCAGCATGGGTAGCGCCGTCATCAACCCTGTACCGAACGGAGCGGCCCCGCATTGCGAAAGATATCGCCGACGCCACAGTGGACGGGGTGACCCCTTCCCAAATAAGTGTTCGTGACTATACTTTGACCGAGTCGAATGATTCGAAAAATCATTCGATTGAAAAAGTCGACTTCGAATTATTCGAAAAGTCGAATATTCGAAAACGTCAGATTTCCGGATTAGTCGAAAAGTCGAATATTCGAAAAGTTCAAAATCCCGAATTATTCGAAAAGTCGAATATTCGAAAATTTACGGAAACATTCGAATGAATTCGATAGTCGACTTTTTCGGAAAAATTGATTTTCCAAAACATTCCATTGACCCAGGAGCAGGTTGCGCTCCAAGGATGCACACTGACGCAAATCGTAGATGTGTTTCGAAATCAAGGTGGAGCGAAACTATCAATGATGGCTCACTCATGTGTCACGCGACTCGAAAGGAGTCCTCATCATAAGGGCGTTCAGAGCTCATTCGCGGCGTGACGCGACGCTGTAATTAAGGCTCCGGCATAGTGACAAAGGTGCGAGCGACGAGAGCGAGCGAGAAAATTGGGGCGTGGCCTTCAAAACTCCGCGGCGGAGTCGCCGGCGACCCCGCAAAGTTTGATTTTGATTAGAGCGCGGATGCAGTTTAGAGACTTTCATTCCATTATTTTGGTGCTGCCGAGATGTCGTACGTTTTCGCCGTGGCAGTGTGGAGGAAAGAGGTACTCTATCGGGATAGACGACCCACTAGAGAGAGAAATTTCATGAGCAATGTTTATCCCACGAAAGCCGTCGAATGAATTAGACTTTTTCAAACAAGCTGAACTGTTTGATGTTGCCATCCGAGCGGTAGGTCATGCCCAAACAATCGCTAATTTCATTGTGTTCTTCAGTGGGTCGTCTATTCCGAAAGAGCACCAGGAAGGAAGACCACCTCCGTGCAAACCGACGTTAACTCCTCTTCCAAGAGGGTTTTTGTCATGGGAGAGGTACTGGCTGGTCGCAGCTCTCCTAAAGATTCTGTTACAAAGGGCCGGCGTTGAGAGGAATCCAAGGCCCGCTCAGAAGTGCCCATGTGCCACTTGCAGCAAGGATGTCACCTGGAATGGAAAAAAAGTGTCCAATGCTTTAGATCTCAGAGGTGGGTGCACCTCTCCTGTTCGTGCCTCAGTTCTGTGAGGCATCACGATCCTACATTCCATTGTGTTCAGTGTTCTGCCCCCAGCAACTCTAAATCCTCATTCTCCAACCGCCCCCTCTCTATTGTATATACTAACCTCAACAGCCTTCGAGGCAGGCTATCTGAACTCTTTCTTTTCGCACGCACTCATCATCCTGGTGTTATGATGGCTCAGAAAGTCAAGCTGTCTCCTTCCGCTACCGCTCGACATCCTACCATTCCTGGCTATACTGCTTATCATGCTCCAGGGTCATATCTCGGCGGAGGAGTTTCTACTTTTGTATTATCAAATCTAGTCTCATCTCATACCAAACACCCCCAAGGACGGTGCTCTTGAATACCTACCTATCCATCTCCCTCTTAAAACACCTATATCTCTTTTTAATATCTCTATCCCTCCCACCACGTCCTGTCCCCAATCTTACCACCCTACTCCTTCACTCAAGCAGTTGTACGACTGCTCCCTTTCACCCTCTGCTGTCTTCGCAGGCGATCCTCTAGTCCAGACATATCTCTTGTATCTTCTAATCTCTCTAGCGCCTGCTCTTGGTCGACCGCTACAACTCTGTCCAGTGATCATATCTCCGTCTTTGTCCATGTCGATCTCTCTAATTCTCTAGCTCCTTATTCAGGAATCAGTAGATTATCTTATCTTAAAATTTCCCTTGCAGAATGGCGCTTGTTCAGGGAGGTAGCACTTCGCCATGTGGTTGACTACGCATGGAACGGAAACGTGCACCAGAAAGAACGTCACTTGACCGACGCGATTCGCAAGGCCATCAAAGCTGCCATTCCGGAATAACGAGTTGAGACCTTTTTTCCCAATGTCACCGGGGAAATTTTGGAGAAGATACGGTTAAGGGATGCAAAGAGAGTCGCAGATCACCTGAATCCGATCACTGTTGAGCTGGATAGCGAGATTAAGCGAGATCTGGACAAGCACAGGAAAGAGTGTTGGGAGAAATTGAAATGAATTTCTAGAGTGACGGAGCATCAACTTGGTAAGTTCTTCTTCTTCTTCTTCTTTGCAGCCACATAGAGGGTTTTGTCATAGGCGGAGGAACTGGGCGACCAGTAGTGGATTCGTCCATAGGTCCATTGGTGTCAGCTTGGTAGGTCTCTCCGGACAGTTGAATAAATGTGCGGTATCATGGCCAACGATACCGCAGTCCGGGCACACATCAGATTTGCTGCTGTCAATCTTGCTGACATAAGACATTAGCATTGAAGAGTGACCACAGCGTAATGATGCGAGCGTGCATCTCGCCCTTCTTCCGAGTTGAGACTCTGAGGTGCAGACGGGGGGTGGTAAGTTCTAAAGAAGATCTCGGGCAAGAGCACCTCCACCAACTATTTCACGATCGAGCTCGAGAATGGAGTTTTCAAATCGGGAAAGGAGGCTGCAACTGCTCTCGGAAAGAATTTTTTCATAACTTAGGCTAAGAGAGGGAAACGGAACCGAGTGACAGTAAGAGAGCTCTGTAAGTTGCCACTCATGAATGAATCAGAAGCTGTGACGCCCGCGCAGATTGAAAAGGTAGTGAAAGAGATGCGCAAGTCGAAGGTTGTAAGGTATAGCTTTACGCGAACGAAAATTTCGGAAAATTTTCGAGAGATTTTTCGAAATTTTTTTCGTCTGTCGAAAACTAGTCGAACGAAATTTTTTTCAGATTCCGTTCGTTCGAAATTTCGTCTAACGAAATTTTTCAGATTCCGTTTGTTCGAAATTTCGTCGAACGAAATTTCTTCAAATTTCGTTGCTTCGAAATTTTCTCGAACGAAAATTTTTCATTTTCCGTTCGTTCGAAAATATTTCGTACGAAAAATTTTCGATTTTCCTTCGTTCGACATTTTTTTCGAAATTGTACAATTGTACAACTACAATGCAAGGCCGTATGGTATTAGTCCAGCGGTCTTCAAGAAACTGCCGAGTGAGATTATGCCAATCCTGGCTGACGTTATCAACACGACCTTCCGCACGTGCATCTTACCCCAAGACTGGAAAGCGGCAAGCGTCATTCCGTCTCCCAAGCCTGTTAAATCGCCATCCACAGCGAAGGGATACAAGCCAAGAAGTCTTTTATCACCAATCGTCAAGGTCACTGAGGAACTGATCGTGAAGGAGCTTGCCGAGCATAGTAACAAACAGCAGCACCAACATGGATTCCTTAAATTACACTCTACCACCACGGCGCTGCTGCAGATTGTGAGCTGTGTTTTGGATGGCTTCAAGGCCAAAAAACCTCAACGCACTGTTGGAGTGGCCCTTGGACCTCACGAAGGCTTTTGACACTGCTAACTTGGGCATATTGTCTGAGAAGCTATCGAGGTCCACCGTCCCTCCTTGGCAGAAGCGATGGATAAGCGCACTCATCAAAGGGCGCCGAGCAAAAAAGCTGTTTCAAGGACATGTCTTTCATAGTATCCCTACTGCCGCCGATGCCCCTCAAGGAGGAGTTATATTTCAATGTAATGCGCTATTCCTTGTCCAAATGATGTTCGCATTGATATTGATTAAAAGAGACGCTCCATTTTGAGAAAAAAAATCACGCGAATGGAAAAAAATGACATTGAATTTCACAAAAACTGGGGCTATTCCACTTTTTGGAATTCAGTTGGAACTTTTCGCTCGGGACTGCTACCAGGATTAATTCGGGGGGTCAACTCAAATATGAGACTCGTTGGGCGACTTTCAAAAGGCTGTGGAAGGTCACGCCGAAACGCATATCTTCATCGGTAGTTAAACGTTCTGGACTTATGTAGGCGCAACCTTGCCTAGAATGCGTCTTTTGAGTGCTGATCACGATGAAATTCACCATCGGCTCAAGATTTTTCGTGGATTGCTAATTTCTTCGGTGTATAAAACGTCACTCAGCCACAATCAGTGATCAGTGTCTTGAAAGCCTGCATAGTGGAATTTCAGTCCAATCTAAAATTGAACAAAATCACCTCCCACACATCGTAATCAGTTAAAAAGGGTCAGGAGTAGTTAGTAGTGTTCCAGTTCTTTTTTGACTTGCAAAATGAATTTACGAACTCATATTTTATTGAAAACATTCCTTTAATACTTCTGGTCGTCTTCGCCTTTGCCAATCACTTCATCGCCTCCACTCTTCTCTACTGCCTTAGACCCCCTTCCCTCCACCCTTGCGCAGCTCAGACCCCCGGTGTGAATATCCACACCCCGCGCCGTACCCTGGGCAGGACGAAAACAAAGTCCAGCTCCATGTTGAGCACCCACGAATGAACCCATTTTAGATTACAGAACATTAGACCCTATTATTGAGAGGAGATGAAGGTGCACTCTGTCAAGAATATAATGTGTGCATTTGGTAGTGGTAGCAATATTGCATCAACTCTATTTGCAGGCGACCGGTCGATGACCGATCACGTCGTTCAGGACTCTCTGTCCCGGCGACCCCGTCGCACCCGCGGCAAAATATGCACTAGGCCTAAGCGCGGCACGCGCGGGAGGAGCGGTGGACTATAAAACTTCTCACCGCGGGGCACGCGCGAGGAACAACTTCCTCTGGTTCAGAGCCAGATTTACTCTGTTTGCTCGCTCGCTTGTGCGGGGCGAGGGTAGAGACAGAGAGAAATTGTGGGAAGAAGGAGACGCAGCGTACGCATGCAGAGGTACGCGACGAGCGGAACTAAATCACACTCGGAAACAGAGAATATGAAATCTCTGGCGCCACCGCCGAGGCGGTGCGGGTCAAAGTTGGACCTTAACTGTGACATGCACAGAAATTCCTGGTTTCCACTTGCGTATAAGGTACCGTAGGATGGTCTCATAACTCTTGAAGGCAGTGCTCACGATAAATCTCGTTCTCAAGGTTTCAGTGCGAATTACTAAGTTGGCAGATGCTGGAGGGGGTAGGGTCGAAGAAAGCAGCGAAAACGGGTCTGAAATCGATAAAAACGGCTCTGAAAGTTATCCCAGTGCGCCTACCTATCCCGGTCCGCCCCATCATATGGACGAGCTTGTGGCATCGCACACATTTCGATGGGAAATTGCCAAGCAACTCTGCCGCGTCCAGCCTGACCGATTCGCGCAGATTTCGCGATTAGCGCGCGCTTGTAGAAATCAGCAGGGCACGTGATTCGCGTCCACGCCCTGAACGTTAGAAACCGTTATTTTAGCTCATTCTGAACGTTTTCGTTGGCTGTTTCTTCACTATTAGTCACCTCACGATCAATGAAGCCCATTTTTGGGTCGAACACGAGTGCGATATTCATCGTGAACACTGTCTTTAGTGTTGGAGTGGACCTAAACTGAGAAGGGAGTATTGATTAAAGGCAGCATACACGCTCGAAAATGACATCAATTTTATGAGATGAATCGAAGGTGTAAAGCTGTTGATATTTAGAAATGACGAAAAAAACTGGAAAAAATTCGACTGAAATGAAGATATAGCGGTTCGTTCTATATTGGTCCGGAAGTGGACGAGTTAAACCGCATTTGCTGCGTTGGGATAACGATGCTAATGTACTCGTACGACCCTTACTGGAACGTCTTCACCGTCAGAGGTGTCAAAAAGTATCCAAAATGACAGTAATCGAGCACTGAATATCTGCATTAAGGGGCGGAGCCCGTATCGATGGGGGGAGAAAGGATGATTTCGTGACTCACTACGGCTCAAATACGGTCATTTAAACTCGTTTTTGACGCCTGCAACTTCGTGAGGGCTCTTCTAGGGCCCGCACGACCCCACTAATGTAGTTATCTCGACAGCTTTTACGAGCGTGGTTGCTGCCTTTAAAATGGCGAAACCGTTATGGCTGATTGGGCGGCGCTGGACGGGCGGCACGCGCGTCCAGCGAGAAAATTCATAGTCCACCGCGCTTCCAGCGCGTCACGCGCGTGCCGCGCCTGCGGGGAGGACTATGAAAGATGCCTAAGACGGCGGCGGCGGCGGATTTCATTGGTCTATTTGTGAAACAGGTGCTAGAGTTATTATTTTGTACTTACTTCTAATCGGAATTAGATAACGAGAAGCAGTTGTTCGAATTTCTATTCGACAGTTTAGTTCAGTCTCGAAAGAAAGATAGAATATGCTAGCTGAAGTAATTTAGCTTTTTTTCTGGGAAGTAGTGGGAAGGACAAAATATTTTTTTTGGTTTACTCGAAAAGTCGAATGAAAAAAATTCGAAAAATCATTCGACAGTCGATTGAAAAAGTCGACTGGATATTCGAAAAGTCGAATATCCGAAAAGTTCAAAATCCCGAATTATTCGAAAAGTTCAAAATCCCGAATTATTCGAAAAGTCGAATATTCGAAAACTTCAAAATTCCGAATTATTCGAAAAGTCGGATATTCGAAAAAAATCTGAAAATGTAAAAGTATATTCGTGACGTCATCAACCCTACCGCCTGCACAGGAGTGCCTACCTATGACCTAATTCAAAATCCTAGTTGACCGATTACGTCTAATACTTATATAGTTAGGTCCGTGGCCTGTTTCCCCAAGAAAAAACGTTTAAATCCAAACCGCGGCGGTTTAATTCTCAGAGATTGAGATTTAAACCGCCACGCCAGTCGCGTTTTGAATTTACACGTTTTTTTTCTTGAGAAAACAGGCCACGGACCTAACCATACCTTCGCTCGTCCTTACCCGTCGTACTGATTTTTACCATTTCCCGCGTATAATTCACTGGTTTTCTGTGGAAACAATTCATTTATTTCAGAAAAATTCAACAATCATGCAATCGAAGGAATATTCTTACTCTTGAGCTAAAGAGTTCCTCAAAAAGATCTCAAATGGAAAACGAAGCGTACTGAACACTTACTTACACAGTAATGAAGAAACCGTACGAACTGCTACATATCATGCAACAAAGTTCGCAATCAAAACTGCAGTTCTGGGACAGCGACAAAAAGGAAGGGGAGCCGAATAAAAAATGTATCGTCAAAGGGAATTAAACAAGTAACAAGCTGGTAACCTAACAAGACTTTCAACGCAAAAAGATGACTAAAAAATGGTCATCGTGGTGACATAGAAAGCTAATAGAAATTGTAATTTGAAAAAAAAAACACTAGAAGGAAACCCTGACAAAAGCACATTGTTCACAGAATGGACTGACAACCGTGAGAGGGATTTCGTCCAGAGAAAAGACACAACTACAAACAGTATAGAGATAATAAGTGAACAAAAGAGTCGTAATAATGTAATAACATCACGATAATATCAAATATCATACGCAGAAGAATATCTGAGTATCGAAATAGCTTCCTTCGCCAAACGACTGTGGATTATATTCAGTGCTGGCCCGTTTGGCGCGATGCTGGAAGAGGAATGAACAGATGTTCATATATTTTCGCAAAACATTACCCAGTATACATACAAAACTGGATATTAGGAAAAAACTAACAATGCTATTTGCAGACCCTGAAGTACCTACTTGCACATCACAGTGGATCCCTTCCCTATGAGCACCCCAGAACCATATCGCGCTTCAGCGGCAGGAAATATCTGTAAAATGAAAAGGGATTAACCGATTATCGGAGCATCGCATAGAAATCTACACCAAATACTACCTCGACGGCGTTGAGCTTCTCACGGCATCGGTCTGTATGTAGTTCATCGTGGTCGTAGTCGAAACAATCCAGTAGGAAATCTAAATGGCTAGTTTACTCGATTTCTAGAGTGTATGATAATTAAAATGTGTTACCGAGTACAGTGGTCTCACAGGACTGGGGAAGCGTCTTGAGCGCGGACATTTCTATGTGCCCATTAACACGCAAGCATACGACTGGAATCAGGTGTCTAGAATAACTTTCAGTTCGACATCATACTCCCTCATAGGTGGAATCGGGCAGCGTGGTGAGAAAAGGTGGTCAGTGGATTCAAAAAAAAAGAGGCCCTGACTCATCTTTCCCTGATCTTTTGGCTTTGAAAGAGAGTGGGAAGTTGAACCGTACGATTTCAAGAAGAAAACTGCGATGTGATGTAAATTCTAGATGTGTATGCACTCCTTTGCACATAAAAACGTAATGTATGATTCGTATAATACTTTTAGGAAGCCGCGACGCAGTTATTATCTGGCTGGTAAAGATGTATTAAAAGTGCCGCGGCTTCCCACATCTATTATACGGTCCATATACAGATAAAATATCGAATCAGAGATAAACAGCCAACAGATAGAAAAAGGAAGAATGAGAAACCATGAAAAAGATGATGATTCCGAAATTAGTTCGCGCGTTTGCACGCTTCCCGTGCAATTGCGTAACACATCTGAATCGCCGCCCTATTTTTCGTTGACGTCGTGGTAGAAATCGAGACACGCGCACCGCCTCGCTGGTTTCACGGCCCTCCGACCCATCAATGCACCGAATGCACCCAAACTTCTACGGGGTCGTAAAGCTAACCCTGTCTGAGCGTGCTTGTCCAGATCTCGCTTAATCTCGCTATCCAGCTCAGCAATGGTCGGATCCAGGTGATCTGCGACTCTCTTTGCATCCCTTGTCCTTATCTTCTCCAAAATTTCCCTGGTGACATTGGGAAAGAAGGTCCTAAGTCGGCTCTTCGAAATGGCTGCTTTCATGGCCATACGAATCGCAGTCTCGTGGGTATTAAAAAAAAGAATAGTTATTCCAGACTTGTGCCCTAAAGAACTCTTACGGCATCCTTAATAGCGGAACGGGGTACTATCCTAGGCGGGGGGGGGGGGCACCTAAGATTTCTTCAAAGAAATAAAATGATCCACCGATCTATAAGCCATCAATCGAAGAATTTCTTTAGAATCTCAGTAACAGCAATGATTGCTAGCAGCAACAGGCATCTTTTATCAGGTTTTTTGATCAGTTCTATAGAATAATATTAGGTGCCCCCCCCCGTCTAGGATAGAGTCCGGAGCGTAACTAATAGCCACCCTGTATATTAAAAACAGTAATGAACAGCTTACAAGAACTCTGACCGTATAAATAAAAGCGTATATCAAAACTAAAAATGATCAACCAACCTGGCTATCAGTGAAGGTTTCGGTTATAACTTTTTGAGCTATTTGAAGCCATACATCTCCACCTTAGGCCATCGGCATGGCTATTGCATTAGTAGAGTATCCACCTGGAAAGATCTAATTTGAAGTCGCCACCGCTTCTTCTGCGCGAGCAACCGTTTCGCTTGTACCCAGAGGCTCTGTCATGAAGTGTCGTCGAGTACAGTTGTAAAGACTTTCTTACTAAATTTTATTGTACATCACAACAAGAATGACGGTTGACGGCGAGCCGAACTTTCAAGCTCAAGCCACAGTGGTGACAGTTCCCTTAGTGTAGCAATGAGTGAAGATTGTGTTGTAATTGTATCACATCAGACACTTCCACATTACCACTCACCTTGAAATGCAAATAATGCTGAAATGGCGTCAATACTGCAAGTACTTTTAAACTGGAGGAGAAATGCCCGGCCGCAACAATTGCCAGCTCAGCCGTCAAATAATGCGTTGTGGTGTGGTATGCACTTGCACACACCGCTCCCAGCTACGCCTATATTGTTAATTCACGACCCCCCGACTCAATTCGGGATTAACTAATCGCAAATCATTAATGAGAATGAAAATTTGCTACTATAGAGGATGTCGGCCGTTATCCGTGAATTTCGAAGTGGAAACTCGCTAAAAATCATTTCGAACCCTATTTGGACGGTGCTCAGAGTAGGAAATCCCCTGCGTGGAGGCTAAATCTGTCGTGTGTCGGGTATTTCGGGGTTGGAAATCAGTTAAAACTTTATTTGGACGATGCAGCCTGCGGCTGCACCGTCGCTCAGGGGATGAAATCCCCTGTGTGGAGGCTAAATCTGTCGTGTATCGGGTATTTCGGGGTTGGAAATCAGTTTAAACTTTATTTGGACGATGCAGCCTGCGGCTGCACCATCGCTCAGGAGAGGAAATCCCCTGTGTGGAGGCTAAATCTGTCGTGTATCGGGTATTTCGGGGTTGGAAATCAGTTAAAACTTTTTTCGGACGATGCAGCCTGCGGCTGCACCATCGCTCAGGAGAGGAAATCCCCTGTGTGGAGGCTAAATCTGTCGTGTATCGGGTATTTCGGGGTTGGAAATCAGTTAAAACTTTTTTCGGACGATGCAGCCTGCGGCTGCACCGTCGCTCAGGGGAGGAAATCTCCTGCGTGAAGGCTGAATCTGTCGTGCGTCGGGTATTTTGGGGGTGGAAATCAGTTTAAACTTTATTTGGACGCATCATTTAGAACAGCTGGATTTCTGAGCTTCATAGCTATCGTGTCGAATGTAGAATAATTGGAGCTCTGTTTTCTTGCGCTTTATTCAGGCAACGTTTCGAGGTTTTTAACCTCTTCTTCAGGCGAACTGTAGACAATCAGGCATACAATCATATGACGAAGGCATAGGAAGTTAACAAAGTTGAGAGACTATTCATATTAACGACTGACCGGTCTCTATGCGTTAGTGGGACGAACCAGGTGAGGGAGTGCTGTCCACGCTTAGCTGGAAATGGGTGATGAGGGCGTGTAAAAGGGTTCTTCCAAAATTGCAGGACTGACCTCACAGCAGAAACATGATGGGGAAATGGATCTGAGGAGGGAGTGGTGGGCAGAGGTAGGGTGGCGAAAGGATATGTTATCTTCGTGATACTCTGCAATTGCATTTTTGTACTGAATGACCGCTATTACACAATGCTAAACGGGAATGAGTTCCATAGTAGACCTTAGTTCATCTATGTTGTTTATGGAAGGGTTCAGTCTTAGGATTTCCAAAGCTTCTTTGATTTTCCTTTCGATGGTATCTGATATATTCTTATGTAGAACATAGACCTTCACCTCTGGTGGGCTTTCCTGTGCATGGTACGAGGAGCGATATCGGGAAAAAGGGTTCTCGGTGTATGAAGGAGGGTTGCGGAGAGCCCTTACGTGCTCGTCTAGTCTCCTGTAAAGTGGTCGTCCACTTTCTCCTTCATAGGACTCTTCTTCTTCTTATCGGCCACATAGAGCTTCTCCTCATAGGTGTAGAAAGGCAGCCACATCACACGGGTTCATCCACATATCCATAACTGTTAGAGAAGTCAGCCTTGCAGGACATGAAAATAAATGAAATGAATCGTGCACTGGGTTGTGGCAGTCAGGACATTCGTTGGGGATCGACGGGTCGATCTTATGGACGAAGGCCTTGAGGTGTGAGGAGTGTTCACATCGTAGACCTGCCAGGATGACGCATGTACGTCTGGGTAGGTCCGTTTCGCTGTCATCGATCGGGGGTGGCACGTCACCAAGATTTGGATTTAAGGGAGCACTGGAGAGGTATTCTCTGACGAATCGGGTGTGCTCCATTTGCAGAAGTCTGACGCGATTGAGCTCCGACGTCGCCCAACGTTGACGGGACAGGGGCTCTCTACACACCGATGGAGGAGTTGTCCTGTTTTTGCAGTTCGAAACGTCACGCTACCTCAATGCAAGCGAAGAGGTCCCGAGTGGAATTAGAGCCGCTAAAGGCCGGACAACTCCTTCCTCAGTGTGTAGAGAGCACCTGTCCCAAGCTGCCGAGATGTCGTACGTTCACGCCGTGGCAGTGTGGAGGAAAGAAGATCACCTCTATGCAAACCGACGTCACCCCCTCCGCGAAGAGGGTTTTTGTCATGGGAGAGGTGCTGGCCGGCCGCAGCTCTCCTTCGGATTCTCCTGCAAAGGGCCGGCGTGGAGAGGAATCCTGGACCCGCTCAGAAGTACCTATGCGCCACGTGCGGCAAGGATGTTACCAGGAGACATACCAGCGTCCAGTGCTCCGGATGCCAAAGGTGGGTGCATCTCTCCTGTTCGGGTCTCAGTTCTGTGAGGCATTATAACTCTGCTTTTCGCTGTGTTTTATGCTCTTCACCTACCAACTCTGATTCCTCTTCCTCAAGTCGCCCCCTTTCCATTGTACATATCAATCTCAACGGCCTTCGTACTAAACTTTCTGAGCTCTCTCTCTTCGCACGTACTTACCATCCAGACGTGATCATGGTTCAAGAAACCAAGCTCTCTCCATCCCCTACCTATTCTCATCCTAATATCCCGGGCTACACTGCCTTCCATGCTCCAAGGTCAGCTCTTGGCGGAGGAGTTTCAACCTTTGTTTTATCCTCTCTCCTCCCACCTCATACCAAACACCCCACGGATGGTACTCTCGAGTACCTTCCAATCCATCTCCCTCTTAAAACACCCCTTTCTCTTTTCAACATATATATTCCCCCTACCACCTCATGCCCCTCCTCCTACAATCCCATTCCTCTTCTCAAACAACTCAGCGATTATTCCCTCTCATCATCAGTTGTTTTCGCGGGCGACTTCAATGCCCACACCTTCTGCTCGTCCCTTGGTTCTGATGCTAGAGGAGAAGAAGTCGAAGAATGGGCTGAGGAGTGCGACCTGGTCATCTTAAACGATGATCAGCCCACTCGTCTCCCTGCCAACGGCCGATCTTCTAGCCCAGACATAACTCTTATCTCGTCCAACCTTTCCAACGCTTGCTCATGGTCTACCTCAACAACATTGTCTAGTGATCATGTTCCCGTCTTTGTGCACATCGATCTCTCAAATTCTCTTGCTCCTTATTCTGGTGTTCGTCAACGTTCTTATCTCAATTTAGGCCAAGCAGACTGGTGCCTGTTCAGTGAGGTTGCGCTACGCCTAGCGGCTGATTACCCGTGGAATGGCAATGTGCACCAGAAGGAGCATCACTTATCTGATGCAATTCGCAGGGCCATGAAGGGGGCTATCCCTGTTGGCCGAGTTAAGACGTTCTATCCAAACGTAACCAGAGAAATTCTTGAGAAAATCAGGACTAGAGATGCCAGAAGAGCAGTTGACCATCTAGACCCTGTCGTCGCTCAGCTGGATGGTGAGATCAGAAAAGATCTCGACCAGCACAAGAAAGAACAGTGGGAAAAATTCACAGAACCGTTGAATTTCAAGACGGACAGTGGAGCTACTTGGAAGGTTCTTCGGAAACTATCGGGAAAGAGCTCGCCAGCCACCATCTCCACTATTGAGTTCGGTAATAACGTTTTCAAGTCAGGAAAGGAAGCCGCCTACTCTCTCGGTAAAAGTTTCTTTGTCACGAGTACAAGGCGAGGTCCGCAAAATAGAGTGACAGTAAGAGAGCTGTGCCGCCTCCCGCTCATGAGCACGGCCGATGCGTTCACTGTGGCGCAAGTAGAGAAGATTATAAAGGACATGCGGAACTCCAAAGCTGTCGGTCCGGACGGCATTTGTCCTGCTGTACTGAAGAAACTCCCGACTGAGATCCTTCCGCTCATCGTTGATATGATTAACACTTCGTTTAGCTCTTGCACTATTCCGCAAAACTGGAAGACAGCCAACGTCATCCCGTTGCCCAAGCCTGGCAAACCTCAGTCATCAGTAAAGGGATATCGTCCCATTAGCTTGATGTCACCTTTCGCCAAGGTGGCCGAAAAGCTCATTGTCAAGGATCTAGCGGAGCACAACGAGAAGCAGTTGTTTCAACATGGGTTCAGGAGGCTACATTCCACAACTACGGCGTTGCTAGAAATTACCAGCTATGCTATCGACGGGTTCAACTTTAACAAGCCATTGAGAACTGTAGCTGTTGCGTTGGATCTCACCAAGGCATTTGATACGGTTAACCTTGGAGTCCTGTCAAGCAACATTCTGGAGTCGTCAATACCATCTTGGCAGAAGCGCTGGATATCGGCCTTTATTAAAGGTCGGCGGGCAAGAGTCATGTTTCAGAACCATGTCTCCAACAGTATTCCTATGGCAGCTGGAGTCCTCAGGGCGGAGTTCTATCGCCAGCCCTCTTCAATCTGTACCTCGGAGATATGCCTGAGCCTCCACAGGACATCAAGGTCGTCGCGTATGCCGATGACATAACAATCATGTGTCGAGATCGGGATTTACAGGTGGCAGCCAATAAGATCAACGAGTACCTGATCACACTAAAGGGCTTTTTCGACCGCAAGATGCTAAGTATCTCTGCAGCCAAGTCGTCAGTGTCCATTCTCACGACGGACCCATCCGAGCACAGCGCTCATCCGGATGTCGTGTGGGATGGAGACCGTTTGCCTGCTGCTCGCTTTCCAAAGCTGCTCGGTCTTGTGCTCGATCCGTCACTCAAGTTTCATAAGAATACCGAGCAGAAGCAGGCAGTCGTTAAAGCTAAGCTCAACGTTCTCAGGGCCCTGGGCGGCACTTCGTGGGGTAGCAGCAAGGAGACTATACTCACAACGTATAAGGCAATTCTGCAGCCCGCCCTGGAGTACGCCGCACCGGTTTGGCAGCATCTCGTCTCAGAATCCTCCTGGACAAAGATGCAACGAGTACAAAATGCTGCTCTCCGTATCGCCACCGGATGTGCAAGGAGTTCCCCAATCGAGCACCTGCATGCTGAGACCCGTCTATTACCAGTGAAGGAGCACTGTCAGCTCCAGGCCCAGCAATTCCGCATTAACATTATAAAGCAACCAAATCACCCGTCGTGGAGAGTGCTAAACCCCGTGAGAGAGAGAAGTATAAGAAAGCCATTCGCCGATGCTCCAAACAAAGTCAATTTGCAAAGATGGCACGACTCACAGCAAGAGCGACTCCGTCTTTTGCGCGAGGAGCACACCAAGTTCGTACGGTGTCATCTTGTGAAGGTGGCCATAAATCCTATACTAGGAGATATACCGCCCCCCGTCTGCACCTCAGAGTCTCAACTCGGAAGAAGGGCGAGATGCACGCTCGCATCATTACGCTGTGGTCACTCTACAATACTAATGTCTTATGTCAGCAAGATTGACAGCAGCAAATCTGATGTGTGCCCGGACTGCGGTATCGTCGGCCATGATACCGCACATTTATTCAACTGTCCGGAGAGACCTACCACGCTGACACCAATGGACCTATGGACGAATCCACTACTGGTCGCCCAGTTCCTCCGCCTATGACAAAACCCTCTATGTGGCTGCAAAGAAGAAGAAGAAGACCTGTCCCAACGTTGACGATCCAAGACAGAGACTGCAGCAGAAAGTGACGAGCGAATATGTCGGAAATGGGGACCAGATGACAGTAATGGGAAATAAGGGTGTATGGAATTCCTTACAATGCCAACATGGAACTGTTGCGACTGGAGTTGACAATGCTGCTTTACAGGAAGCAGCGAACACTCTTGAGTAGATGAGATACCGGTGTGGATCTAGGGCATCCAGTGATCACGCGTAGAGCAGTGTTCTGTGCACGCTGAAGTTTGCTCCAAGAGGCTTCCGACAGGTGTCTTGACCATATTGGGGCTCCATAATCCAGCACCGGCTGCACCATAGCCCTGTAGGTGGTTCGCGAAATTTCCTTAGAGCTGCCCCATGTATTGCCTGCCAGCGAACGTAGAATGTTGTTACGTGTGTTGGCAGCAGCAGCTCTAATACGTGTGTTTTCGTGAAAACGCAGTGACGGGTCCAGGAATACACCAAGTAGACGAGGGTGTTTTGATAAGGGCAGCATATTTCCTTCCCAAAAAATCTTGGGATGCAGCTTGTGTTCGGCAGTCGCTGTAGTGCACAAAGTGACGCTGGACTTGTTAGGAGAGACCTTTAGCTGCCTCGATTCAAGGAACTTGGCCAGACTGACGAGGTATTTATTCATCTCAGCAGTGGCTCGATCGATGACAGGGTCTATAGGACTCCGCTGTCAGTGTCGGATGGTGCGGTCCGGCATTTCGCGTTTTCATACTTTTAATAATAGGAGTTGACAACGGTGGGGCCCTAACCTAGACGAGGAGGACAAGATTATTTCATAGAAATTGGATAAAACCAAGCTATCGGGTACTTGATAGCGCGATCAATCAGTTTTGTTAAGAGAACTATAAAAATAACTGCATAGATTTTGCATTTGTTTCCATCCATATAGAATTGGGATGGAAAGTTTGCTATGTAAACGATGAATAAGATTGTGGTCTTCCCTGAGGTACGCCTCTTGAGATTGGGAAAGTTTCAAAAAAACTTATTCCTACTCGGACCTGAAGTGCTAGACCATCGAGGAAATTGGCGATCCACTGGGCCACGTGGGATAGAACCCCACTAATTCAAATGTATGAAATAATTTTTCATGACTTACACGATCGAATTCTTTCTGAATATCAAAATATATGATGTCACAACTACGCTCTTCATTTAGCGACAGGGAAACTGGAGATCTTCCCTTGATGAACTGAAGGTATAGGCCAAAGTGCTAACAATAACGTAAGCGGTGCTTTGAATGACAGAAAACGGTGTGTTATCCGCTGTCCATGAATAGGATTTAGAACAATTTCCTCTTTTATTATTTCCCTTTCCTCGACTTTCTGGCGCAGAAAAGCGTAAAGATCTGCGAGAGTAAGGCCATTGGTATACTTCAGCGACAGCCGGCTACGGAGTCTTCGTCGCCGCATTGAATTCTACGCGCTTTTGCGGACTGACATTTCCGCACACGCGCATCTGCGCAGCAAACTAAAAAATCGATTATGGTCATGCCATCACAGTTTATGAGGGATTTCGTGACATTTCCAATTGTTTTCACATTCTGTCACAATATGATCATCATTATAGTCGTTTTAACCATCCCTGTTTTAGTTGGTAGTAGGAGAAGAGGCAAAATACGTCGGCTTGGAATATAATCCATACATTCAACAGCCTAGACAATAGCATAAATAAAAAGAACGATTCATAAGTAATTGAATGCAATAATGACAGCACATAAATACCCAACTGAAAAAAACTGCAGGTAAACAACTAAACCGAAACGTACAAAACTATAATGTCTTTTGATGTCACTATACTGTCCATGATATGCCAAAATTACATAAAACATCATGAAATAGATTAATATGTGGAGTCCAGGGGAGCCAGCGACAGCCCGTCGCTGTGCGCAGCACAGCGACGGGCTGTCGCTGCGGCGACGGAGTGTACCAGGGTTACGTCAGTGAAAACTATAACACCCCTCAGCGACAGGGCTGGGATTCATGAAAGGCAAACCACGGTTACGGCTGGGCTAGCAGAGGAAACCGGCATTCACGAAAAATCTGGTTTGGTTACGGCTGGGCTACAATTGGGCTACGCGTAACCGCACCTCGGAGCTGCGGTTAACCGCGGTTAGCAGCGGTTTTGCGGCTTAGCCGTCGAATTGATGGTGTGCTGTATTAGTGCACAACAATAAGGAAACGCACCTTTTGCGAATACGCATAAAAACTTGATATCTTCGAGGCAAGCTGAAAATACAGAAATGCCGCCGTTATTGACTGCCACATTATAGGCCCTCTAGCCATAATGTGTTCCTCTCGATAACAACGAAAATTCTCAGAATCATCAACCTCATCTGTAAGTTTTATGTATGTTGCCCATGGCTAACTAAAATCTTTATGCCTGTCCTCCCTGCTCTCGCTCTCTTCTTCATTTTATAGCACATCGTTGTTCTTTTTGCCTCCACTTTTTGTTCCTAATTCTTGTCTTCCGTGCGCTGACCATTTACCGAGCAGCCACAGGCTCTTCGCTGGGGTTTCTCCCCATTTCGGCTCCGAATTCCCTCAGTTTTTCCTCAGAATTTTTTCCCAGCACTTTTCGTACACGTTTTCGTCATTTTTCTGTTGGAAAACCCTAACTTGGTTTGGTACTGTGATGCATGATTTGGTTTTTTCGCATTTACAACGTTTTCTTCTACTTTTTTTCCGAAGCGCCCACTTGGATTTCAAATGTTAATGTTTTTTACAAGGTTCTATGATCAACCTGGGTTTTCTCGATGTTTTTAGTTCAAACTTCTGTTTTTCACTTGCATTTTGAGCTTTTTCCATATGATTTTTCTAAGGAGTCGTTTTAGTTTTCTCCTGTTGTGAGCGACAGTAAGCTTGTGTGAGAATTACAAAGAGAAAAAAAAGGGATTTTTAGACAAAAAAAAGAGATGGAAAAAACTCGGAACTCAAACGACAAACGGAGAACTTGAAGCCAAAAACTCATTGAGAGGACGATGATGATCCCTGCAGCAACACCTAAGCCATGTGAAACACACAAAAAAATTAGAGGGGCGTTTCAAAAAAAAAAGTTGAAAAGGCTAGTAATGCGAGAAAAAAGCTAAATTGGGGGTTAAAATTTCACCAGCAGGTTTGCGGCTCATCGTGAGAGAGCAGCATCACTTTATGTACTTTCAAAAAACCAAAAAGGATTTAAAAAAAGGAAAAAATGAAAAACTTAAAAATGGAAAAAAACATTTCCAAGTTGAGGAAAATCCCTTTAAATGCCTGCGATCCATTGAAGAAGATAAAGCACAAGGCAGACAAAAATAAGAAGTTAAAAAGCAAGCAAAATTAGCAATCATGTGCAATAAAAACAGTGACGGGGTAGGGAAATTCCGACCCGAGTGCCAATATTGATTTTCTTCAATCGAGATTCTCGGCGTCAATTGAGTGGCAAGTACGTGGCCGCGGAATGGTTAGCCACCCAACCGCGATGGGGCGGTTGTGAATGCCGGTTCGCGGTTTGGCTACCGCTGGGGTTGCTGCCCTAACCAAACCCAAACCTAGCCGGCTGCGTTCATGAATCCCAGCCCTGTTCCAGCGACGGGCGCACGCGAACTGATCCCGCGGCCGACCCTGGCATAGCACCGGTGCTGGTCCCGACACGATGAGTGATAGTTGTCGAAACCTGTCGCTGCAGCGACAGGGAGGTATACCAATGGCCTAAAGATAGACTGCGCTCTGTTGCGAAATTATGAAGCCCTGGCCAAAAATTGCTATTCTTTAACGGTGTCACTCCCTTTATGATACCGCGGGTGCCCAGCAGCCAAATGTTGCGTTGTAGATCCAATACGCTTGACGACGGAATACAGGATGTCCGTACGATTTTTATTAGGGAGCCCGTCATTAGCGTTGTTCGCACCTAATTATCTGCGCGATTATTATGACGGTGCACCTCGACAAGAATTCGGACTGCACGCTCCAGGCCTATGTCAGCCGACTAAAGGTGGTACATACCCCCGATGCCCGAGTAGCTCGCAGGGAGGAGCTTGGCAGTCCAGTGCCTGCGTTGCGGCTCGTTTTGATAAGAGGTGAACGGTTAGCCGTGTGGCGTTCCGGCCCCAGCCTGGGCACCTGTGACAGCCATCAGCGCGGAATACAGGATGTTGGGAGGTCAGCAGTTCTCCCGATAACGGCCAGGCTCGTCGCGCCGCGGCGAGATTTGGAGGAGTTTCCCTTTCATAATGACTCCAATTGGGGCACATTATCGCGCACCGCATTGTTTAATAAAATTCCCGACTGTAGGTGACCCTTCTGACCCATTGCTGTATCCGTAATTTCTTCTATTCTCTGTTTTGTTCACTCATTTTTTACTCGTAGAAAAACAGTATCACCGTGAGGGATTAATTATCACAGCGGGAATGACCTTTTTATATTCAAAACGTACTTATTCCTCGTATCGATAAAGGCAGAACTGACTACGAATAGCTAGCTTAGATTTATAGAGAACAGCATGAGGTACATTCAGAAATGGTCGTGATTTTTGGCAGTTTCCCGGTTCTCCCGGTGATAGTCACGTAAATGTCAAAATCTTCAGCCAACGCGCTCCGATTGTACCGTCTTGTGTACTGTTGAACATTGCTTTCCGCGCCTATCCAACGCGCGCGAAGGACTCGCCGCGTTGCAGCGGTAGAACTGCAGTACACCCCAGGATGTTTGTACGATTTTTATAAGGGAACCCGTCATTAGCGTTGCTCGCACCTTTGTTCGCACCTAATTATCTGCGCTCGTACCTCCGACGCTTTAACGACGCTAGCTTACCTCCTACAGAGGACTCCTAGCGCTCATCCAACTGGCCCAATATTGATCCCATTCTGAGTCGACCGCGGAGAGGGTTTTTGTCATGGGAGAGGTGCTGGCTGGCTGCAGCTCTCCTGAGGATTCTTCTACAAATGGCCGGCGTCGAAAGGAATCCAGGACCCGCGAAGAAGATGAAGTACCCATGTGCCACTTGCGGCAGAGATGTCAATTGGTATGGAACCAGCGTCCAATGTTTTGGATGCGAAAGGTGGGTGCACTTCTCTTGTTCGGGTCTCAGTTCTGTGAGGCACCACGATTCTTCCTTTCGTTGTATTGTGTGCTCCGCCTCCAGTAACTCAAATTCCTCATCTACCAACCGCCCCCTATCTATTGTACACATCAATCTAAACGGCCTTCGGACCAAGCTTTCTGAATTATCTCTCTTTGCCCGTACTCATCACCCGGATGTTATCATTGTCCAGGAGACCAAACTCTCTCCCTCTGCTACCTCTAGACATCCAAACATCCCGGGCTATACTGCATATCATACTCCCAGGTCATCTCAAGGAGGCGGAGTCTCTACTTTTGTTCTGTCCTCTCTTCCCTCTCACATTATTCCAAACACTCTAGTGGATGGCACTCTCGAGTACATCCCCATCCATCTACCTCTTAAAACACCACTTTCTCTTTTTAATATATATATCCCTCCTTCTTCCTCTTGTCCCTCAACATACAATCCTATCCCCCTTCTCAAGCAGCTGTATGACTGCTCTTTTTCTCCCTCAATTGTCTTTGGGGGTGACTTCAATGCGCACACGTTCTGCTCGTCGCTTGATTCTGATGCTAGAGGAGGTGACGTCGAAGAATGGGCGGAGGAGTGCGATCTGGTTATCTTAAACGATGGCCAGCCCACTCGTCTCCCTGCCAACGGCCGATCATCTAGCCCAGACATCTCCCTCGTCTCTTCCAATCTCTCTAATGCCTGCTCTTGGTCGACATCCACAGCTCTTTCCAGCGATCACATCCCTGTCTTTGTCGATGTTGATCTCTCTAACTCTCTTGCTCCCTGTACATGTGTTCGTCATCGTTCTTGTCTTAATTTAGGCCTTGCAGACTGGAGCCTGTTCGGGGAGGTTGCGCTCCGCCAAGCGGCTGATTATCCGTGGAGTGGCGATGTACACCAGAAGGAGCGCCACCTATCTGATGCTATCTTGAAGGCTATGAAAGCTGCGATCCCTGAAGGCCGCGTTAAGACCTTCTTTCCCAATGTCACCAGGGAAACACTGCAGAAGATAAGGACAGGGGACGCAAAGAGAGCCGCAAATCATCTTGACCCAGACATCGCTGCGCTGGATGATGAGATCAGGAACGACCTTGGCGGGCACAAGGGGGGGGGGGCTTGGGAAAAGTTCACTGAGAAGATGAACTTCGGGGGTGATGCAGCGGCGGCGTGGAAGGCCTTGAAAAGGATCTCCGGAAAGTTCACCTCCGCCGACCATTCCACGATTGAGTTTGAAGATGGAGTCTTCAAATCAGGGAAGGAGGCCGCAAATGCTCTTGGGAAGCATTTTTTCATCACTAGAACCAAATGAGAGAAACAGAACAGAATAACTGTACGGGAACTCTGTAAGTTGCCTCTCATGGATGTAGATGATGCAGTCACGCCTGCACAGGTCGAGAAGGCGATAAAGGAGATGAGCAACTCGAAGGCATTAGGGCCAGACGGTTTGAGCCCTGCAGTCCTGAAGAGACTGCCCAGTGAACTACTGCCCTTTATTTCTGACGTCATAAATACATCGTTTCGTACATGCATTTTACCCCAAAATTGGAAAGTGGCTCGTGTTATTCCACTGCCGGGGCCGGGAAAGTCACCATCTACGGCTGGGGGGTACCGGCCGATCGGTCTGCTCTCGCCCATCGCCAGGATTGCCGAGGGGCTGGTTGTGGGGGGGCTTGCCGAGCATAGCGGCCAGCGGCGGCGCCAACATAGTTTCCGTGAATTGCATTCCACCACTACGGCCTTGTTGGGGGTTGTGGGCTGTGTGCTGGACGGCTTCAGTGCCGTCAAGCCCCGGCGTGCTGTTGGTGTGGCCCTCGACTTAACAGGGGCGTTTGGCACTGTCAATCTGGGCCTGCTGTCAGAGGGTCTGTTGAGGTCTGCCATCGGGCCATGGCGGGGGCGGTGGATAACTGCCTTCACTAGGGGACGTCGGGCAGATGTGCTGTTCCGGGGACGTGTTTCCGGTGGCGCCCCCGTCGCCGCTGGTGTCCCTCGGGGAGGAGTTTTGTCGCCTGCACTTTTCAGTTTATATCTGGAGGGTCTGCCCGTTCCCCCTCAAGACATCGGGGTCGTTGCGTACGCGGATGGTATTAATATTCTGTGCCGAGATCGCGACATTAAGGTGGCCACCAGTGGGGTCGGTGACTGCTTGGTCGAGTTGGGGTGTTTCTTCGGTGGCAAAGTGCTCACAGTCTCTGCCTCCAAGTCGTCCGTCACCGTCTTTTCCACTGATGGTGCGGGGCACAGTGCCCATCCTATGGTTAAGTGGGACGAAACTCAATTGCGGGCCGCCCGGTTCCCCAGGCTGCTTGGACTCGTGTTGGATCCTTCGTTGAGGTTTCGTGGGAGCGCTGAGCGGGGGCGGGCCACGGTGAGAACGGGGCTCGGCGTCCTGCGTGCTCTCGGTGGAGCGTCCTGGGGATGCGGTGGGGAGACGGTCCTGACCGCGTATGGGGCTATTGTGCAGCCCGCCTTGGAGTATGCTGCGCCAGTCTGGCAGCACATCGTGTCGGACACCTCTTGGTCCAAGCTGCAGCGCGTCCAAAATTGTGCTCTGCGAATTGCAACAGGCTGTTCCAAAAGCTCTCCAATAGAGCACTTACATGCCGAAGCTCGCATATTGCCAGTTAGAGACCACTGCCAACTCCAGGCGCAACAAATGTACATTAACATCGTGAAGCAGCCGAATCATCCATCGCGAAGAGTACTAAACCCGGTGAGAGAGAGATGTATCAGAAAGCCTTTCGCTGATGCTCCGTCGAAAGTAGATGTGCAGAGATGGACTGAAGCACAACAAGAACGCCTCCGTCTCTTGCGCGCGGAGCATACCCGATTCGTAAACGAACACTTGAGCAGAGTTGCCATAAACCCCATCCTGGGAGTCGCACCTCCAAAGGTCTCCGAGACAGAGATGGAACTTGGCAGGCGTGCCAGGTGCACCCTTGCATCGTTACGCTGTGGACACTCCCCCATGCTTATGTCATACTTGCATAGGATTGACAACAGCAAACCTGACGAGTGTCCTGATTGCGGTAGTCAAGGGCATACTACTGCGCACCTGTTCAATTGCCCGAAAAGACCGACTACATTGACGACAATGGATCTGTGGACGAACCCAGTGCTAGTGGCCGAGTTTCTGAACCTATGACAGAACCCCTCTCTGTGGCTGCAAAGAAGAAGAAGAAGAAGAGTCGACCGCTGTGCAGGCCAAGAACTTAAACAACAAAAGATGAATAACAGGAGTGAAATAATACAAACTTATTTCGAAGCTACCATCAAATTTATCAACTATATAAAAATAAGTATAAGTTAGAAGTAATGAAAATAAATAACTTGCATTTGCATTTCAAAAAACTGTTCAGAAAAAGACTGAAACCAATACTACAAGGGACTTCCTTCAGAAGGCAGTCTAATACCCTGATACATTATAAGAGTATTAAAGAATGCCAGAAACACTTCATTTTAGCAAAAACCCTCTTCGTGGAGGGGTTGATGTCGGTTTGCACGGAGTTGATGTTGCTTCCTCCACATGGCCATGGCACGAACGTACGACATCTCGGCAGCATGGGAGAGCGTACGACATCTCGGTAGCGGGTTTTCGCTATGGGAGAGATGCTGGCTGGCCTCAGCTCTCCTAAGGATTCTCCTGCAAAGGGCCGGCGTGGAGAGGAATCCTGGACCCGCTCAGAAGTACCCATGCGCCACGTGCGGCAAGGATGTCACATGGAGTAAAACAAGCGTCCAGTGCTTCGGATGCCAAAGGTGGGTGCATCTCTTCTGTTCGGGTCTCAGTTCAGTGAAGCATCATAACTCTGCTTTTCGCTGTGTCCTATGCTCCTCACCTTCCAACTCTGATTCCTCTACCTCCAATCGCCCACTTTCTATTGTACATATAAATCTCAATGGCCTTCGTGCCAAACTATCTGAGCTCTCTCTCTTTGCTCGTACTCACCATCCAGATGTTATAATGGTTCAGGAAACCAAACTTTCCCCCTCTGCTACCTCTTCTCACCCAAATATCCCTGGCTATACTTCGTACCATGCTCCAAGATCGTCTTTCGGTGGAGGAGTTTCTACTTTTGTACTATCCACTCTTCCTTCTCACCTAATTCCCAATGTCCCTACGGACGGTACTCTCGAGTACGTCCCCATCCATCTCCCACTCAAAACTCCCCTATCTCTCTTCAACATCTACATTCCCCCAACTACATCTTGTACCCCAACCTATAATCCTATCCCTCTTCTAAAACAACTCAACGACTGCGCCCTCTCACCCTCAGTCGTCTTCGCGGCCGACTTCAATGCTCATACCTTTTGCTCTTCACTTGACTCTGATGTTAGAGGAGAGGACGTCGAGGAATGGGCGGAGGAGTGCGACCTGGTTATCCTAAACGATGATCAGCCCACTCGCCTCCCTTCCATCGGCCGATCTTCTAGCCCAGACATTTCGCTCGTTTCCTCCAATCTTTCTAGTGCTTGCTCGTTTTCCACTTCTACAACTCTGTCTAGTGATCACATTCCCATTTTCGTCCATATCGATCTCTCAAATTCTTTAGCTCCTTATTCTGGTATTCGTCACCGTTCTTATCTCAATTTAGGCCTTGCAGACTGGAGCCTATTCAGAGAGGTTGCACTTCACCGAGCGGCTGAATATCCATGGAATGGCGATGTGCACCAGAAAGAGCGTCACATATCTGACGCTATCCGGAAGGCTATGAAAGCGGTCATACCAGAAGGACGTGTGAAAACTTTTTACCCTAATGTCACCAGGGAAATACTTCAGAAAATCAGGACAAGAGATGAAAAGAGATCTGCCAACCATCTGGACCCGAAGGTCACTGAACTTGACGACGAGATTAGAAAAGACTTGGACAGGCACAAGAAAGACGAGTGGCAGAAGTTCACTGAAAAATTGAACTTCAAGGCAGATGGTGCTGCTACATGGAAAATCCTGAGAAAATTCTCCGGAAAAACCACACCCGCCACCGTATCTACTATAGAGTTTGAGAACAATGTATTCAAGTCTGAAAACGCGAAATGCCGGACGGCACCGATTGCCAATACAGGCGTCAAATGCAGTGTTTGGTGGTGTGACTGCACAACACACTGCAGATGTTACGCCTAAGTTACTGATTCCACCACAAATCATGGGAGAACCACGAATTCATAGCGGAAACGCTATTTGTGAGGTAGATGTGCATTTGATACGCTACTAAAGGAAGATGTGAGAGAATGATCAACATAAGAACTAAGAGAGAATTCTAAAATATATGAAACGTGAAAAAAAGGAAGTAGCAGAAACTAGTAATGAATGGCTTATGCCTTGTAACAGCTTTCGTAGTTTTGGCTTGAAGAATAGGCCGTCACCCTGATTTCCACCCCCGAAATACCCGATACACGACAGATTTAGCCTCCACGCATGGGATTTCCTCCCCTAAGCGACGGTGCAGCCGCAGGCTGCACCGTCCTAATAGGGTTCAAACTGATTTCCACCCCCGAAATACCCGATACACGACAGATTTAGCCTCCACGCAGGGATTTCATCCCTAAGCGACGGTGCAGCCGCAGGCTGCACCGTCCTAATAGGGTTCAAACTGATTTCCACCCCGAAATACCCGATACACGACAGATTTAGCCTCCACGCAGGGGATTTCCTCCCTAAGCGACGGTGCAGCCGCAGGCTGCACCGTCCTAATAGGGTTCAAACTGATTTCCACCCCGAAATACCCGATACACGACAGATTTAGCCTCCACGCAGGGGTTTCCTCCCCTAAGCGACGGTGCAGCCGCAGGCTGCACCGTCCTAATAGGGTTCAAACTGATTTCCACCCCCGAAATACCCGATACACGACAGATTTAGCCTCCACGCAGGGGATTTCCTCCCCTAAGCGACGGTGCAGCCGCAGGCTGCACCGTCCTAATAGGGTTCAAACTGATTTCCACCCCCGAAATACCCGATACACGACAGATTTAGCCTCCACGCAGGGGATTTCCTCCCCTAAGCGAAGGTGCAGCCGCAGGCTGCACCGTCCTAAAAGGGTTTAAACTGATTTCCACCCCCGAAATACCCGATACACGACAGATTTAGCCTCCACGCAGGGGATTTCCTCCCCTAAGCGACGGTGCAGCCGCAGGCTGCACCGTCCTAATAGGGTTCAAACTGATTTCCACCTCCGAAGTACCCGATACACGACAGATTTAGCCTCCACGCAGGGATTTCCTCCCCTAAGCGACGGTGCAGCCGCAGGCTGCACCGTCCTTATAGGGTTCAAACTGATTTCCACCCCCGAAATACCCGATACACGACAGATTTAGCCTCCACGCATGGGATTTCCTCCCCTAAGCGACGGTGCAGCCGCACGCTGCACCGTCCAAATGGGGTTCAAACTGATTTTCACCCTCGAAGTACCCGAAACACGACAGATTTAGCCTCCACGCAGGGGATTTCCTCCCCTAAGCGACGGTGCAGCCGCAGGCTGCACCGTCCTAATAGGGTTCAAACTGATTTCCACCCCCGAAATACCCGATACACGACAGATTTAGCTTCCACGCAGGGCATTTCCTCCTAAGTGACGGTGCAGCCGCAGGCTGCACCGTCCTAATAGGGTTCAAACTGATTTCCACCCCGAAATACCCGATACACGACAGATTTAGCCTCCACGCATGGGATTTCCTCCTAAGCGACGGTGCAGCCGCAGGCTGCACCGTCCTTATAGGGTTCAAACTGATTTCCACCCCCGAGATACCCGATACACGACAGATTTAGCCTCCACGCAGGGGATTTCCTCCCCTAAGCGACGGTGCAGCCGCAGGCTGCACCGTCCTAATAGGGTTCAAACTGATTTCCACCCCCGAAATACCCGATACACGACAGATTTAGCCTCCACGCAGGGGATTTCCTCCCCTAAGCGACGGTGCAGCCGCAGGCTGCACCGTCCAAGTGGGGTTCAAACTGATTTCCACCCCCGAAATACCCGATACACGACAGATTTAGCCTCCACGCATGGGATTTCCTACCCTAAGCGACGGTGCAGCCGCAGGCTGCACCGTCCTAATAGGGTTCAAACTGTTTTCCACCCCCGAAATACCCGATACACGACAGATTTAGCCTCCACGCAGGGCATTTCCTCCCCTAAGCGACGGTGCAGCCGCAGGCTGCACCGTCCTAATAGGGTTCAAACTGATTTCCACCCCCGAAATACCCGATACACGACAGATTTAGCCTCCACGCATGGGATTTCCTCCCCTAAGCACCGTCCAAATAGGGTTAGAAATGATTTTTAGAGAGTTTCGACCTCGAAATTCACGGATAACAGCCGAAATCCTCAATGCTATTAAAATTTTCATTGTCATTAATGAATTGCAATCAGTTAGTCTTGAATTGAGTCAGGGGGTCGTGAATTACAATATAGGCGTAGCTGGGAGCGGTGTGTGCAAGTGCATACCACGCACCACAACGCATTATTTGACGGCTATGCTGGCAATTGGTGCTGTCCGGCATTTCTCCTCCAGTATTCAAGTCAGGACAAGATGCCGCTTACGCTCTGGGCAAGAGCTTCTTCATAACATGTGCGAAGCGTGGCCCGCAAAACCGAGTGACAGTAAGGGAGCTGTGCCGCCTTCCGCTTATGGGCACGGCTGATGCCTTCACTCCTGCGCAGGTGGAGAAGATTATAAAGGAAATGCGTAATTCCAAAGCCACTGGACCTGACGGAATCTGTCCAGCAGTCCTAAAGAAGCTCCCCAGTGAATTTCTCTCGCTGCTCACTGATTTAATGAACACATCATTCCGAACCTGCACACTGCCACAAGAATGGAAAACAGCAAATGTCATTCCTCTGCCTAAGCCCGGTAAATCGCTGTCATCAGCGAAAGGACACTCCCGACGTCTGCCCGGACTGTGGTGGTCCTGGCCACAATACCCTACACTTATTCAACTGCCCAAAAAACCCCACAACATTGACTACAATAGACCTTTGGACGAATCCGACGCTGGTCGCCCAGTTTCTGAACCTATAGCAATTACCCTCTTCGCGGCTGCAAAGAAGAAGAAGAAGAGGACCAACAGACAGAATCTCGTGGCTGTTAAATAAAATCGTTGTACAACTTCTAAGTCACGTGCCGTCACACTTAAACAACACGACAGAATTTCTGAACCGCTTACGTTCATATCAGCTCCAGCAGAATGTTGTCATAGAGTCGTTCGATGTTACTGCCGCACTCTACAGCAACGTGAACAACAATGAAGCGCTCCAAGCGGTATCAGAAATGCTGGATGAGCATAGAAGTCGTATTGTCACGTTTGGCTTGAGCAAGTCTCACATCATGACTCTTATCCGAAACTGTTTGAGCAGTAATATCTTCAAGTGGCGGGGAAACTACTACTCCCGAACACGCGGCCTAGCAATGGGTCAGAGACTAGCTCCGGTACTCGCGGTGTGTTTCATGAGCAGAATCGAGCGGGCAGTGATAGAAAGGTTACCGATAATGTATTGTCGGTATATCGACGATTGTTGTGTGATAACGGCAAATCAGCTTGAAATGGACGAGCTATTCAGTGTCCTCAACCGACAGTCAGAGTTCATCAGATTCACCAGAGAAACACCGCAAGAAGGGTGCCTCCCGTTTCTGAACACGATGGTAAAGGTTGGAAATGGAGAATACAGCGTAAAATGGTACCGGAAGAAGAGTTCTAAAAATGTATTGATCCATGCAAGCTCAGCGCTCCCTCAAGCCGTGAAGAACGCTGTCATTCGTAATATGTTCAGAACAGCTGATGGAGTTTGCACAGGGAACGCAGAAAGGGAGGAGTCGCGACAATTAGCCAGCGCTATCGCTAAGCAAAACGGATACATGACATCGCGGCATGACCGAAGGTATGGCAGGACCCTCCGAAACTCTTCCCAGAACAAAATTCCGTTGCTGCTTCCCTTCATCTCCGACCGAGTGAGCGCTGCGTTGCGCCAGTGCGTCCTGAGAGCAGATCTAGCTGACGACGTCGTCCTCGTGAATACTCCAGCAGTAAGGAAACTATTCTGACCACGTATAAGGCTATACTGCAGCCCGCCTTAGAGTATGCGGCACCGGTTTGGCAGCACTTAGTGTCGGACTCATCCTGGACTAAGGTGCAGCGTTTACAAAACGCTGCTCTTCGGATCGCCACCGGATGTGCTAGGAGTTCGCCAATCGAGCATTTACACGCCGAGACATGGGTGCTACTAGTAAAGGAGCACTGTCAGCTCCAGGCCCAGCAGCTGAACATTAACATCGTCAAGCAGCCCAACCACCCATCTTGGAGAGTACTTGAACCTGTAAGAGAGAGAGAGGCATCAGAAAATCTTTTGCCGATGCTCCAGATAAAGTCAACCTGCAGAGATGGCACGATTCACAAAAAGAACGCCTCCGTCTGTTGCGCGAGGTGCACACCCAGTTCGTTCGAGGGTATCTGGAAAGAGCGGCTGTTAATCCTATTCTGGGCACAGTGCCGCCTCGAGTTTCTGAGTCTGAGTCTCAGCTTAGTTGACGTACCAGATGCACTCTAGCCTCGTTGCGCTGTGGGCACCAACGCTCCTGAAGTCCTACGTGAACAGGATCGACAATAGCCCTCCCGGCGTTTGCCCGAACTGTGGTGGTCCTGGCCACAATACCCTACACTTATTCAACTGTCCAAAAAACCCTACAACATTGACTGCAATAGACCTTTGGACGAATCCAACGCTGGTTTCTGAACCTATAGCAATTACCCTCTTCGCGGCTGCAAAGAAGAAGAAGAAGAGGACCAACAGACAGAATCTCGTGGCTGTTAAATAAAATCGTTGTACAACTTCTAAGTCACGTGCCGTCACACTTGAACAACACGACAGAATTTCTGAACCGCTTACGTTCATGTCAGCTCCAGCAGAATGTTGTCATAGAGTCGTTCGATGTTACTGCCGCACTCTACAGCAACGTGAACAACAATGAAGCGCTCCAAGCGGTATCAGAAATGCTGGATGAGCATAGAAGTCGTATTGTCACGTTTGGCTTGAGCAAGTCTCACATCATGACTCTTATCCGAAACTGTTTGAGCAGTAATATCTTTAAGTGGCGGGGAAACTACTACTCCCAAACACGCGGCCTAGCAATGGGTCAGAGACTAGCTCCGGTACTCGCGGTGTGTTTCATGAGCAGAATCGAGCGGGCAGTGATAGAAAGGTTACCGATAATGTATTGTCGGTATATCGACGATTGTTGTGTGATAACGGCAAATCAGCTTGAAATGGACGAGCTATTCAGTGTCCTCAACCGACAGTCAGAGTTCATCAGATTCACCAGAGAAACACCCCAAGAAGGGTGGCTCCCGTTTCTGAACACGATGGTAAAGGTTGGAAATGGAGAATACAGCGTAAAATGGTACCGGAAGAAGAGTTCTAAAAATGTTATTGATCCATGCAAGCTCAGCGCTCCCTCAAGCCGTGAAGAGAGCGGCTGACCCTGGGTATGTCCTAGACGTGGTGGGGCCACCCAAGAATTACTCATAGAAATGATGAAAAACTCTGATAAAAGATGCCTGATACTGCACTGCACTAACAATCACTGTTTTTATGAGAGCTCTATGGAAGTACTTCGACTGGTAGCCTTACCAATTGGCGATTCATTTCATTTCTGTCTTGAATGGTGGGTGCCCCCCCCCCGTCTAGGATAGTGCCTAGACCCTGTACAACTGGGTCATTTTAAAGCTCATTTCTTCATTTTTTCGACTTTTAAATTCGAAAAGTATCCTCCATTTCCCCGCTACTCGCAGGGTTGGGCTTCACTATCATAGGACTGGTGCGGTTTTGAGAATGATTTCTTCATTTTGATAGTTGCTTTTTTCGAAAAACAACCGCTTCGCATCTACGATAGTGATAATACGAGTGCGAGTAGCTCGGAAATGAATGCTATCTTATTTGTAGGAAGCCGCGTTGCAACTATTACATATCTTGCAGTCTTAGCAGCGGAGCGGTTGTTTCATCATTTCTACCACTATGTTTTCGAAAAAAAAAACAACTTGACTTTCAGAGCTTGACGATATTGTAGAAGAGAAGCCCTTGTAAAATGTTGTGAAATTTCTGAAAGTTGGGCTTCGCAGAAAAGGTCAAGGATTTGGCATTGCTCTAAAATGTCGTGAAATTGTTCCATTAGATTTGGCTATCAAACTGATTTCCTAAATGTAGTGAAATTGTTGAATCGATTCGGCCGTTGTTGTTATATGCAGACAAAATAATCATTAAATGTAGTGAAATTGTTGCAAACGGATTTGGCAGGAGCTCTATGAATTATCACAGTCAAATCACGCGTCAGCAGGGGTTTTGCTTGCAGCGTATATTGAATCAAATGTGAACAAGAATAAGTCTAGCAGCAAAAACGTTTCCATACAATGTGAACCGTGAAGGCGTTGTTGACAAGAAGACATAGCGTCAGTAGCGAATAAATTGCGTTACATTTCGTTTTCGTGATTTTTATCAAATCGGTAAGGCTAGTACCTTAGTGGGAGGTACACTGAAAAGGCAGAAGAACATTCGAAAAACTTATTTCTAGCCCACATTTCGTTCAGCAGTAATTAAGAAGTAGTTTTTTTTGTTTTTAATCTTTCTTTGCTCGCCAGAGGACCTTCTGACGCGTGATTTGACTGTGATAGTTCATAGAGCTCCTGCCAAATCCGTTTGCAACAATTTCACTACATTTAATGATTATTTTGTCTGCATATACCAACAACAGCCGAATCGATTCAACAATTTCACTACATTTAGGAAATCAGTTTGATAGCCAAATCTAATGGAACAATTTCACGACATTTTAGAGCAATGCCAAAGCCTTGACCTTTTCTGCGGAGCCCAACTTTCAGAAATTCCATGAGGAAAATAAATACGCCGGAGCTCGTAAGAGGCCGCGGTTTTCTTAGCTCTGAAACTTGGGGTGAAACGCAAATTGGAAATTTGACTTTGTGTGTACGATAAACTTCTTAGGGCCCATAACTCTCCTGATTTTGGAAGGGGAGGGAAACCCCGGGTTGGTGCAGAGTTTGTTGGGTGTGAAAATGATGGCGCGGACGAGTTTCGCGACTTGGAAGAAAAATTCCGCACCCACGTCAAAATTAGGTCCACGCGAAGTTTCAACCCCTTGGAGGAATTCGGAAAACGTTTGGCACACGTATCAAACTTTGTAAAAAATCTCAATAGTGGAAAACTTTGATGTGGATGCGAATATGTACGTTTATTTAGGCCCAATACAAAAGAAAGTAGCCCCAAGCATTTCTCGGAAGCTTCTACTTACATATACCTCATTTTGCTGTATAAGTATGCGTTAACAAAATGGTTGCGGGGCAGCTCGCCCCCGACCCTACGTCTCTGTCTTTGCGGGGTGAGAGAGCAGACGGGGAGGGTCCCAGCGGCCTCGAGGCTCGGCGATGTTCAATTGAGGCGCGATTAGGCATGACAAAGAGCAGTAGCCAATCATTGACCGGTTAGATTGATAGAGCATTCAACTGTATCGTATACATTGTTTGCGAAATGCATGGAGATAACAATTGGAATCCTCTGAAGCTGCAGAAACCGGAATGTATTTGGTCCCACTATGGTACATGGTGAATCTATTTTTCTCTATTTAGGGTGTTTTCGAATGGTTTCTGATACGAGGCCCTTCAACTACTGATGAAATCTTTGAAATGTACTAAGGAATATGACACGTTTAAAGAGCTAGAATGTGCGCTTCATGGGACTAAGGCTTGAAAGCTGCTCTATAAATCCATGAAAGAGCAATACACTCGAGCTATGAGTTGTTTACGAAGCATGATTTTGTTGGTCTAAACGTTTAATGGTCCGCCTACATGGGAACTGCACCATTTTCCGCTTTCTTGTAAGGCAGTTGTTCTCGCTGAAACTTTGACTTCCCAATGATGGCGGTAGGATCTGCTAGCCCAGGTTGTTCGTTGGAATTTTTCGAAAGTGTACCCCATAATTTGTAGGTAAGGGGGTTCGGCCGCGGGTTGGATACCTTGTTTTTTTTTTAAATTCTAGTATGTCTGAGCGAAACCTGCCCCAAAATGCTGGAACCCCTTGGTGGACGAAAATTTGACGTGGATTCGAAAAAAAAATTGACTTCCCTCAATATCGGGAGCGGCTCTTCTTTTTTCGGTGTACTAGAATCGAAGCAGAATAGTGCGCGCGAAAAGTTCGAACCCAGCAGTTATCCTCATCAAAAATATCGAGGTCTTGTCTTCCCTTGATCAGAATAGCCATAATTAGGCAAAGAGATTTGAGCGAATCATCAATCCCTGCTCAATAAATCCTGTAATTTGAGGTACCGGCAGGGTTGAGCAGGCCGTTGCGACCGGTGACCAAAAATCTACGACCCCCCCCCCTTTGGTGACCAAAATTTTCACGAACTCCCCCCCCCATGGAATGGAGAAATGGCTACCTCCCCAAGTGATTTGGAGATAAACCCCATTTTTTCCAAAATTTTACGAACCCCCTCAAAATTTTCATTTTTTTCTAAAAGTTTCCGAAATCTCTACGACCCCCCGTTGCGACCGGTCGCAAGCCTGCCCAACCCTGGGTACCGGTCCACCGCTGGTCTCTTATATACCATTTGGCCACAATTGGTATTCAGGTATCTCAAATCAGGCGTGGGTTGAACGGACTCGAAACGCACCAAGCCTGAGGGTGATCCAGTCAGAAATTATCAAAACTATTTGAGACAAGGTCTAACTGTTAGTGATACGTGTAAATTCTAACGGAAAACGTTTAGAAGTTACGAAATGTTTTCGAGCCGCATTCAAATGTCCATACTTGCAATCAATATGCGTCTTAGCATTACATGCATCTTTATTACACATTGTAGTGAAGTAGTTCTCGAGCGAAAATGCAGTACTATAGTTAGGTCCGTGGCCTGTGTCCTCAAGAAAAAACGTTTAAATTCAAACCACGGCTGGCGGGGCGGTTTAATTCTCAGGGATTGGAATTTAAACCGCCACGCCAGCCGCGATTTGAATTTACACGATTTTTCTTGAGGAAACAGGCCGCGGATCTAACCATACACTCGAAATCAACTTATCTGTGCTCAACTAGGCTCGCTTGAGTCAAACGCGCTCCAATGTGATTGGCTGGTTGGCTGGCTGCCAGGCGAGAGACGCCAGACACGCTGCGAAATGAGTCACCGGGGTGAGACGGGGGCGAGATGCCCGTGTCCCGTGAATTACGACGTCTTATAAAGGGCATGTAAGTATACAGTCGCGCTTGCGATGAGGGTATTAAGTTCGTATTCGTGCGGAGGTTTCCCCGATTTTGGGCCAGGGGGTGGAACCCCGGAGTGTGAGAAATTTAGCAACCAAGAATTTGGCCCACCCGAATCCTCAGCACAAAATCGAAGTGTTTTTTTTACGTCAAAGATCTGCCATTCACCCAAAAACATTAACTATTCACGTGCAGATCGCGGCTGGTACAGGAAAACCGCCGATTTTAAAGGGGCGGGAGGAAAACGCGCTCCAGCGCCAAATATCTTTCGCCCCCGGGCCCCAATTCAGAACGTCGGAGGGCCGTGTGCCCGGGAATTTCCGACCAAGGGCGAGTATACAGTTACGGAGATTACGGGGCACTTACCACCCGACCGAGTGGCGGCTGCTGCGAAACGGTATCGAGCGCGGCTGGCGCCCTCGTCGTCTAGCGTCTCTGCAGAGATAGAGTGGAAGGCTGCCAGCTGCTGGCGCCGGCTATCTCGTCATGCCGTACAGGGGGAACCTCAAACGATGGCTGGAACTATGAGGAAGGTGTCAAATGACTCTTCTTGAGTTACGGAGTGATTGACAAGGGGATTTTGATGTTTGTGAATTTCTACGGAGTCAGGCACGTGTTTTCTTTATTTTGCAGTTAGAAAAAATGTTTTGTGGTGATAAACACAGAGGAAACTGAAAGATTATTCTAGAGAAAAAGAAAAATTATTCTCTAGCAAATAGCTGTTCAAGAGACACTTCTCCGAAGCACAGTGAGTATCAAAGTTCTCTTCCCCCTGATCGTGATATGTTCGACACGGAAATCGTCGGATAACTGCAAAAACCGCTTCCTCTCTTCACCACCAGTTTTATGTTCCAACCAAATATTGGTTTTCAATTGAGCATTCGTACGATACGCTTTGTAACAAAATTATTGTTGAGTGTTTGGAATATTCAGTTTATTCGAGGTTATCCGTCGCGAAATTGAAAAATATGCAATAATTTACGATTTCCCATCAATCTTTAACTGAATTGAAAATAAATGCTTTTGTCCTATTGTTCCTCAAACGCATTTGTAAATGTTATTCCTGGATACAAATAAAAGAAAGAAAGATAGAGAAAAGGAGTAGATACGATAAAGAAGTTGAAGGCAGAAAAAAGATGCAGTAGAGAAAGAAGATACGTAGGAAAAAGAGGTAAAACGAAAAAATTCAAGAGAAATGACGAAGAGAGGATGAAAGGGGTGAAGACGAAGAAAAAAGAGGAAGTGACGGAGGAAAAAAACGGAGATGAAGAAAAGAGGACTAGAAGGAAGTCGAATAGAAGAATAGGAAGAAGACGGAGAAAAAAGATGATGATGGAGCAGAGAAGGAAGAGGAAGTAACGAGATGAAAGTGAAGGAAAGAACACTAAGTGAATGAAGGAAGGAAGAAAGGAAGAAAGAGAGAAGAAAATGATGACACGAAAAAAAGAAGAGAAAAGGCAACACCAGAAACAAGGAAAAAGAAAATGAATTTATTAAATAAGGGGTAAAGAAGAAGGAAAAAATGAGAAAAAGAATTCTGTTCTTCATTATTAAATAAGGTTGAACATGGAGAAGAAACTTCCGTTGAACTTGAATGTTCATCGTGTTCTAACCTTGCTTCAATCCATTGAAATCAAATGCTATCTCCATTTATTTACTGTGAATGCTGGTTTAAATTTATACCCACATACTAGATTTGTTTTAATTTTGACCCATTTTCTGTTTTAACATCGTCATCAATTTCTTGAATCATTTCTTCTTCATCTTTCCCTTTTCCTCTTTCTTTCTTTCTCCACATTTTCTTTTTGTTCTCCTTCATTTTCTTCAACATCTCCTTTTCCGTTACTCATCCTTTCATTCAACCTCTTCATCTTCTTCCTCTTTTCCTCTTTTGTTTCAGTCATTTTTCCTCCTCTCCTTCTTTCTTTCAATTTTCCTTCTCTTTCCTCAACCTTCTTCCTCTTCATCTTATTCTTTCCTCTTCTTCTTCTTTCTGCTCATCCCTTCTTCTTTTTTTGATCCCATTATTTTTCTCTTATTTTCCCTTTTCTGGTTTTTTTCCCTCTGATTATATGATTTCGCATGAACCAGGGAGACATCCCTTTTATGAAAAGATATAACTTGACATCCCGTGATAGTTTAAGCAAGGGGGGGGGGTCTGAGATTCCTTTGAGATTTCGGTTTGAAGAGGTCTTGGAATACGACTATATTATTTGGAAAGATTCAAGCAAAACAAAATTGGGATACAATGGATATAAAAAAGGTCAAAATAATTAAGTATAAAACTACATGAAGTAATTGAAAACGTGCAAAGGCGGTACTTAAAACGCGTTTTTGTCAAAGTATTTCCTACGCGAGAAGTACCAGACTATACGGCAAGGCTTGAAATGTTGGGGATCGAAACCCTAAGATATCGGCGAACCGAGTTCGATTTACACTGATGTTATAAAATCGTTAACGGTCTTTGCGACATCCCATTTGAGAGTGTTTTCGTGTTCACCAGCCGCTGTACTCGCTCCCGCCAGCACGCTTTTCAGCTCGCACGTAGATTTACGTCGAAGTCCAACGTGCTGCATTCCTTTGCATTTAGAGTCATCCCAGTTTGGAACAAATTACCTTCAGAGATCGTTGAGGCCGCGCAGTTTCCGATTTTCAAAAGCAGGCTATCCCATTTCAACCTCAGGTCATTGCATGGGGTCGATGGCCGTGCTTTCTGCTAAAGCTTTAAATTCAGGGTGCTCTTATTCGTACGAGTGTTTTCTTTGCCTACAATTTTGTTTGCCTGCATGTCCAGGCTGTCTTGTTTAAACCTATCTCACATACATACATTTTGTATGTTTCTTTGTCGCCAGATAAAGCTATTGAATTGAATTGAATTGAATACATTTACCGATGATTTTAAACGACTAAAATCTTGTCAGCGAGGAGCAACCTAGTTGCTATGGATATGAGTTGCTTGAGAGTAAACGCCAAAAGAATTCGTATCTAATATCATTTCATTTTATAAATTGAATTCTTTTAAAATATTTGCTATTTTACATACACATTTTTGGCACATGGCTCATTTTTTAACGTGAAAGTCTCGCTTCACTTTGAAGATATAAGCGTTAGGTTCATGGAATGATTAGTTGATTAAAATGTAAATGTTGTAATACTGAATGAATAAATCGATTCGAATATTATAATCTTCAGAATTCGTGGAAAAGGGAAGTTTTTTAGTCACGCTACGAGAGGAGGAACTATCTAAAATACCTTCCGGGAGACGCTGTAAACTCCTAAGTAGAAAGGAACATCTAGATCTCTTCTCTGTAGATCGAAACTCAGAATAACGAAACCCTTCGACCAACATAGTGTTTTCAAAAAGTTACACGTCTTGTAGGGAACCCTTACTTCAAGAAAATTCAATAATTCATTTGAAAAACGATGCGGAGTAACCGGCCAGTGTATCCACCTAACCAGGAGAACCCAACGACCTCAAATGGTCACTTGATATTCAAAATAATTACGAAATTCTCCATCGAAGTCGCTGTCTCATCCTTGTTTTGTACCCTTCACACAGAGGAGCGGCTGGCGGCGGGCTCGTTCGGCAGCCGGGCCGCTGACCACTCTCCGTCTTTGCGCGCTGACTCTCTTTCTCTGCCGCTGAACTCATCGCGCGAGAGAGAGGCCGTCGCGCCGCCGTGGGGTGGTAAGTGTCTTCAGACGTGTATACTCATAAATTTGGAGCGCGGCACGCTCGCTTCGACAATTTAACGGAATTAGCGATGGAGCATGGCATCTGCCACAGAAAAATCTGCTGTTTCGCGGAGCAGACGCCTTTGACAACTGCTTTTCATCTCCCTCTTTCACTATTTTGCTGCCTAATGACATCTATTGGTGTATCTCAGCCTCTTGTGACTTCTTGCCCTAATTGTGTCTACTGGGAAGACTATGGCTGTCAGATATTTGTTTTACAGACATGTAACTCGTATTATCGAAATACTTTCGAAATCTAGAAGATGAAATCAAGGTTAAGCAGTGGCCGTATTCACGAAACTATGGAAATCTCCCGGGAGGGTTTTTGGAACCAGCCGATGTATGGACAGCCAGAAGAACTTATTGGCCAACCGGTTCGACAGCCGGACTTTGAACCCTCCAGGGAGGTTCTGAATTTTCATGAATACGGCCACAGGTCGCTTCTGAGTGTGAAACGTTTCCGTAGGGATTGTTGTTGTTGCCCATGATCCACCATACACACTGATCCTGGATCCAATTTCCGGTATATAGACGTCATCGAAGCAACGTTGCTAGGATCCTCTACTTTGGAGGGTCCCTGAGTGGGGCTTTCTCCACTCTCTTTTTTTAATTTTTTTAAATTATTTTTTTGTTGTTGTTGTTTCATTTTTTATTTTTTTTACATTTCAAATTTTATATTGCATAATTAAAGTGACAGGAAATGGTCTACTTCCACTGGTTTGAGCCAGAGATCTTCTATTGTGAGGTGCGTTGGCTTTCCAGAGCAAGAGAACATGTGAGGTACTGTGTGTTCCTCAATCCCGCAGTCTGGGCAAAGTGGATTACCGGCTGCTCCTCATATGTAGAAGAGTAATGCTAACCAGACACCCACTTGGCGCGACGTGATTACGGACCCCGCACACAATCTCACGCCTAGTGGTATTTTTGGCACTGGGCGAGGTGATAATGCAGTTTTCGTCGTTGCGAAGGGTTTTAGGGTTTTTCTTCTCAATCTGGGATGAAGATTTTAAAATATAAGAATTGGAAACACTCGAATTGACAAAAACATTCACGTTTATATACTTTTTCCTATTTATACTATTGCATCATTTTATTATGCCTCTTTTTTACTAAGTTTTGGTTTCTAAACGGTGCGTATGATCCATATACTAAAATCTTGTTGTTTTTGTTTCCTTTTTTGATGCTCAATTCTTTCGTTGGTTATGTAGAGAACGTAATCCATCGTTCATTTGGCTTGTCTTCTTGTTAACTGAGTGCTCGGAAACACTCGAATTGACAAAAAAAAACAGGGCTTTGGAAGCGTTTTAAAAAACTGTTCCAGATTTGACTTAAAACTCCCCCAGGATTTTTTTTGGGGCGCTGAGCACGAATCTGTGGTTTACTAGTCGGTTTTCCAAAGTTTCCGGCTAATCCGTTCGAAGCTCCCCAACCTGGGAAAACTTCAAGGGAAAAACGCCACTTTCGAGATTCTCGGAGTGCTACGGTATATATTGCTCAAATTGTTTCTCCTGGGGTAATTCGGTGTGGAGAACAAGAATCTGGAGTCCGTTTATCGATTTTCTGCAAATTACGGTAGATTACGGTGGGTATACGGTAGTTTGGTCAAAATCTCAGATTTTACTCAAAATTTGTATACGGGGTTATTCGGGGTGCGGAATAAGAATTTAACGTCCGTTTGTCGTATTTCAAAATACTAAGGTGGGTTTTGACCCCTTAATGGCATGTTACCTACCGTAACCTACAGTAAACCTCGAAACTTCGACAAATGGACTCCAGATTCGTGTCCGCCGCCCTAGATTACCCCTACATACCCTAGATTACCCCTACATACAAGTTTTGGGCTAAATCCGAGAAAATTTTTTGAAACTCAAAAAAAAATGCCTGATGGGTGGTACCCTTGCCTTTTCGCGAAGCTTGAAAAATGCTCATAACTTTTTCGAACCTGCAGCTCGGGGCGGGATAATTCGCATTTTTACTATTGAGCCAGAAGAGATACTAACAATACTAGTCGTTTTCGCGGATGCGTTTACCACTCTAAACACTTCCCTAGTCAGTTAATTCATTTCTTACGTAGGAAACGTAATCCATCGTTCATTTGGCTTATTTTCATAAACTGTTAACGTAGTGTGCTACTAACCGCCCAGGTCGTAGAGAAAACATCTATAAATTTACAATAGTAGAAATAGAGAAAAGTATATGAACGTGAATGTTTCTGCCAATTCGAGGGTTTCCAATTCTTATATTTTAAAAACTTTTTCCCAGATTGAGAAGAATAACCCTAAAACCCTTCACAACGACGAAAACTGCATTATCACCCCGCGTGCCGGAATCGAAGCAAACCCTGGACCCCCTCGCCGTATCCGATGGCCCTGCACCCAGTGTGGTACCTCAGCGGCAGCAGGGAGTGTCCAATGTATCAAGTGCAGAAAATGGACCCACGTGAGACAATGTTCCGGCCTCAAGTCCTTCAAGGATGCGGATAGCTCATACGTATGTCCCAACTGCAACATAACCGGGTCAACACAACATATCAACTCAGACTCATTGAAGGTAATCCAATGGAACATAAATGGTTTTCGCCACAAATCAGCCGAATTGGAAGCTCTTGCTCATCGCATAGGGGCCGATGTCATAGGACTTCAAGAGACCAAGCTGGACACAAGCCATGGTACACCTACTGTCCGAGGCTATTCTTGCCTGAGGAACGACAGATCGAGCCCAGGAGGTGGAGTGGCTTTTCTCGTCAGGTGCAATCTACAGTGCAGTGTGATTACTGCTGGAGTTGACGATGGTACAACGGAATCCATCTCCATAAGTGTAGAAACTAAGTCCGGGCCTGTACACCTTCACAACATATATTCCCCGCCAAGATCCTCGTGTCCACCCTCTTACGAATTGTCCATTTCACCGTTCCTGACATGTGGGAAGTCCACAATCGTCGTGGGAGATGTCAATGCCCATAGCGCTCTCTGGTCACAGGGCGAAGAAGACCAACGCGGACAGTGCATTGAAGAGGAAGTTTCCCAATCCAATCTAGTGATCCTCAATGACACAACGCGTCCTACGAGGAAGCCGACGCATGGAAGACCATCATCGCCGGACCTCTCCTTATGTTCGCAGGACTTAGCATCGTCGGCCGTTTGGGACACCCTGAACACAGGAGCCAGTGACCATCTCCCAATACTGATGGAATTCAAGAGCGAAGCCCCCATATCATCATCGCCGAGGACCACGTTCGTCAACTTTAAAAAGGCGAACTGGATCAAGTTTCCGTCAGTGTTGGAGCAGCAATCGGCTGGTTTTGACTTTTGTGCAAACCCGCAAGAGATGGATCGATTCCTCACATCAGCCATCAAAGCAGCAACTTCGCAATCTATTCCTAAGGGCAGACGGAAGGTTTTCACTCCTTGCCTATCTGATACCGCCAAAGACCTGATACGCGAACGAGACACCATTCGGAGAACGGATCCTACGAACACCCGAATTCCCGAGCTCAACAAGGAGATCGCAGATGAGGTAAAGAAAGATCGACAACAGACTTGGAGAGCTTTTGTGGAGAGCATAGACCATCGCACAAATTCCTCCAAGCTTTGGTCCACAATGAAAGCACTTGATGGCCGATCAGCGAAACCGAACCCTCCAACTTCTGCACAAAGGCCAGCCGATCAGCAACAAGAAGGCGGCAAACCTCCTATGCAAGCAGTTCGGCTCTCCATGTCCTCATAGAAGCCTAAAATCGTCCCGGAGGACCTACAGATGGATTAAAACTTTTCCAAGGAACGACGTTCCTATCATCACGGCCGCCCTCATCGACGCCTCTTTGAAGAAATGCAAGCCTTCTAGAGCTCTGGATACAAGTGGAGTGGCCCTATTATGCTCAAACATACTGGACCAATTTTCCGCGAATGCGTCAGAGCGCTATTCAACAGGACCCTGTCAACAGGGCTGATACCAGCGTCATGGAAGGAAGCCAGGATTTTCCCTCTGTTGAAGCCCGGAAAACCTCCCGAAGATCCGAGCAGCTACAGGCCCATTTCGATTATCTCATCCATGGCCCGTACTCTGGAGAGATCCATTCTGCCTACATTGGAGACTCATCTGCACGTTCCCAGTTGGCAGAATGGTTTCCGAAGAGGTTTCTCTACCACCTCCGCCCTGGTCGAACTCACTGGAATCATCACAGACGGAATGAATGAGAAGAGACCACCAAGCCGCTCACTTATGGTGGCGTTGGATTTGAAGAAGGCCTACGATACTGTCGTCACATCCATCCTCTGTCAGAAATTAGCAGAATCACCGCTACCAAGAGGCCTAACCCGCTGGATTGCAAGCTATCTAAAGGGCAGAACAATTCACACAGAGTTCAAGGGACAAACGTCTAATGTGAGACTGGTGCGCTCTGGGGTGCCTCAAGGAGCAGTAATTTCGCCGCTACTTTTCTCGTTCTACATCGCCGACCTACCGAGACCCCCACCAGAAGTAAATCTCATTGGATACGCAGACGACCTCACACTGATCGCGTCGGACCCTGACGTTACAACTTGTGAGAAACATCTCAACGACTACCTACCAATATTAACAAAGGCCTTGGAAGACCATCATTTGCAACTGTCACTTCAAAAGACCACTGTTTCCCTGCTGACGACCCACACTGCTCAAGCGAAGTATGTGCCGAAAGTTTTCATTAACGGGGTGCAAATTTCGCACGAAAGAAACCCTACGATTCTTGGATATCAGTTCGACACGATGATGACGGGACGTTTACACGCTGAGGCAGTTCGCAAGAAGACAGCAAAGCGAGCGAACCTCCTGAAAGCTCTGGCAGGAAGAAACTGGGGACAAAATAAAGAACTACTAACTACTACCTATCGTGCCATCGGACAATCAGTGTTGTCTTACGCAGCCCCTGCATGGAGTCCGCTACTGGCCTCGTCACACTGGGATCGGCTACAAGCTTGTCAAAATGCAGCTCTGAGAACTGCGACGGGAAGCCTGGCAATGGCGAGCACAACCCACCTCAGTAACGAATCTGGAATCATGCCAGTGCAGGCTCATAATGAAATGCTGTCACTTCAATATCGAACAGTTGCGGCACTCGACCCTGAACACCCCTCCCACGACATGATGAGGAAGCCGGCGCCGCCACGACAGATTAGGAGGCACGTCAGAACTGTCCCCCAATGACGGTAAGGCCAGGAAATGCTGAGAACATCCGCAAAGAGGTCCACAAGGAGTTTGTGAAGGATTTCTTGGGTAATATGAACTCTCCTTTACTAAATGGACCACCGCCGCAAATCGCGAAAGAAGAAGAGACTTTACCAAGATCAAGTCGAGCAGCGCTATCCCAGCTTCGGAGTGGTTACTACTCAAAGTCGCAGTGGTATCTTCATAAGATTGGAGCAGCAGATAATCCACTATGCCCGGAATGCAGTCTGGAGGAACACACAGTACCTCACATGTTCTCATGCGCTACAAAGCCAACGCATCTCACAATTGAAGATCTCTGGCTTAAACCCGTGGAAGCAGCCAAATTTCTGTCACTTTGATTCTATAAGATTGTAAAGAAAGAAAAAAAAAGAAAAAGAAAATAAAAACAAAAAACAAAAAAAAAGATATATATATAAAAAAAATAGAATAAAAAAAAGAGGGCCAAAGAAAGCTCCATCAGGGATCCTCCAAAGAAGGGGATCCCAGCCACCGCTTCGATGATTCGTCTACATGCCGGAAATTGGAACCAGGATCCGTGTCTATGGTGGAGGATGGGCAACAACAACAACAACCTCGCCCAGTGCCAAAATTACCACTAGGCGTGAGATTGTGTGCGGGGTCCGTAATCACGTCGCGCCAAGTGGGTGTCTGGTTAGCATTATTCTATGTAGAAACCATTGCTAAAGTGTGCCCGAATGAGAATGGCGGCCCACGCGGCCGGCGTGCTTGGCAGGCGGCCGTCGCATGAGCCGCCCTCGGACGAGTGTTGGATTTCAACGACGGCCGTCCCCTCTCTCACCGTCTGCAGAGCTGATTGATCAGCGCAGTGCTTGCTGCCAGCCGGTGCCGGCCCCGTTCTTTGTCGATGGCGGTGGGGACTTTTCGCATGCTCGTCCGAGAGCGGCGAACGCGGCGGCCGCCTGCCAAGCACGCCGGCCGCATGGGCCGCCATTCTCATTCGGACACACCTTACTTCGAATAGAAACCGCTCCGCAGCTAAGACAGCGCTGCTCGACTTTGTCTTGGCAATGTCCCCTCCTCTTTCGCAATCTTCGGCGGTGGTCCACTTAGCAGGGGGGGGGGGTTCATTGTAACAAGGAACTCCTTTAAAAACTCTTTGTGCACTTCTTTGCGTATGCTCTTCGCGTTTCCTGGCCTGACCAACATTGGCTTTATCGTTCTGACATGTTTCCTGATCTGTCTTGGTGGTTCTGGTTTCTTCATCATGTCGTGTGAGGTGTGTTCTGGATCGAGTGCCGCAACCGTTCGATATTGCAGTGTCAACATCTTATTGTGAGCTTTAACTGGCATGATTCCCGTCTCATTGCTGCGGTGGGTAGTGCCAGCCATCGCCAGGCTTCCCGTTGCGGTCCTCAAGGCTGCATTTTGACAAGCTTGTAACCGATCCCAGTGAGTCGATGCAATGAGCGGGCTCCAGGCTGGAGCAGCGTAAGACATCACGGATTGTCCGGTGGCGCGGTAGGTCAGTGTGAGCAGCTCTTTACTTTGTCCCCAGTTTCTTCCCTCCAACGCTTTCAAGAGATTCGCTCTTTTAGCCGTCTTCTTACGAACAGCTTCCGCATGTAATCGACCCGTCATCATAGTGTCGAAATGATAGCCGAGAATTGTCGGATTTCTTTCGTGTGTGATTCGCATTCCATTTATGAACACTTTCGGTACGTATCTCGCTTGAGCAGAGTGTGTTGTAAGAAGAGAGACAGTGGTCTTCTGAAGCGACAGTTGAAGATGTAGATCTTCCGGGGCCTTTGTTAGTTGCGGGAGATAGTCATTCTGACGTTTTTCGCAAGTGTCAACATCCAGATCTGATGTCACCAGTGTTAGGTCATCCGCATATCCGACAAGACGTGTTTCTGGAGGGGGTGCCGGGAGATCTGCGATGTAGAATGAGAACAGGAGCGGAGATAGAACCGCACCTTGCGGTACTCCGAAGCGCACCAATCTTACTTTCGACATCTGGCCTCTAAACTCTGTCCGTATTGTTCCGCCTTTCAGGTAGCTAGAAATCCATCGGGCTAAACCTCTCGGAAGGGATGACTCCGCAAGCTTTTGACAAAGAATGGAGATAACAACAGTGTCATATGCTTTCTTCAAGTCGAGCGCAACCATTATTGTGCGGCTAGGCGGTCTTTTCTCATTTACCCCATCCGTGATGTATCCGGTAAGTTTGACTAACGCTGAAGTTGTGGAGAAACTTTTCCGAAAACCATTCTTCCATCCAGGGATTTGCAGGTGCGTCTCCAGTGTGGGGAGAATTGTTCTTTCAGAAGTGCGTGCCATAAATGAAATGATCGAAATAGGCCTGTAGCTTTTCAGATCTTCCGCAGGTTTTCGAGGCTTCAGGAGTGGGAAAATTCTCGCCTCCTTCCACGACGCCGGGATCAGTCCAGTTGACAGGGTTCTGTTTCTTGAAGAGGGCTCTAAGGCACTCCCGAAAAATTGGTCCTGAATGTTTGAGCATTGCAGGGGCCACACCACTTGTATCCATCGCTCTAGACGGCTTGCATTTCTTCAAGGCGGCGTCGATGAGGGCTGTCGAAATGATGGGAACGTCTTCTCTCGGAAAGTTTTTGATCCATCGGGAGGTCCTTCGTGACGACTTCATGCTTTTATGAGGGCATGGCGAACTGAACTGTTTGCATAGAAGGTTGGCCGCATTCTTGTTATTCAATTGTTTGCCCCTATGCAGAATTTGGATGGGATTGGGTTTCACTGAACGGCCATCCAGAGCCTTCATTGTTGCCCATAGCTTCGACGAGTTTGTACGATGATCTATGCCTTCCACGAAAGCTCTCCAAGTCTGCTGTCGGTCCTTCCTCACTTCATCAGCGATTTCTCTGTTCAGCTCAGGGATCCTGGTGTTGGTAGGGTCCGTTCTTCTAATCGAGTCTCTTTCACATATAAGGTCCTTAACAGTGTCCGACAGTCCCGGCATAAAAGCCTTACGTCTGCCCTTAGGGATAGATTGTGACGTTGCTGCCCTTACGGCCGATGCGAGGAATCGATCCATTTCCAGTGGGGTGGCTCGGAAGTCGAAATCCCCCGATTGTTGTTCCAGCACCGGCAGAAGTTTGGGCCAGTCTGCCCTTTTGAAGTTCACGATGGAAGATCTAAGGGCCTCGTTTCTGAACTCCATCAAGATAGGAAGGTGGTCACTTGCGCCTGTATTAATGGTGTCCCACAGTGCTGACGATGCTAAATCTTGCGAGCAAAGCGAAAGGTCCGGTGACGAGGGTCTTCCATAAGTCGGTTTCCCTGTTGGGTGTGCGGCTTTGTTCAAAATCACAAAGTTGGATTGCGCTATCTCCTCCTCTAAGTCCTGTCCGCGTAGGTCTTTGTCACCCTCCGACCATAGTGCTGTGCGCGTTTACATCTCCCATGACGATCGTAGGTTTCACACACGTCAAGAATTGGGCGATAGACAGTTCATATGAGGGTGGGGATGAGGATCCAGCCTTAGTTTCCACAGCTAAGGAGATGCGTTCGGTCGTGCCATCGCTGGTTCCTGGAGTAATCATCCTGCACTGTAAGTTGTTTCTGACCAGAAAAGCCACACCTCCTCTGGAACTCGTTCGGTCACTTCTCAGGCATGTGTAGCCTCGAACCACCGGTGATCCTTGATTGGGATCCAGTTTAGTCTCTTGAAGTCCCACAATGTCAGCTCCTATGCAGTATGCAAGAGCTTCTATTTTCGCTGATTTGTTGCGAAAACCATTTATATTCCACTGGATCATCTTTAGAGAGTCGGGACTTGAAAGCTGAGGTTGATATGTCGGTACGGAGACGCAGTTAGGGCACACGTATGAGCTTTCCGCATCCTTGAAGGACTTGAGACCGGAACATTTCTTCACATGAGTCCATTTCCTGCATTTGCTACATTGAACGCTCCCTGCAGCGGCTGAGGTATGATCTAGTTCCGCAATCGCGTTCAGTCCGCAAAGTCTCATTGTCACAATCGTAGAAGCGAAGCGGTTGTTTTGAAAATGATTTCTTCATTCTCATGGTCGAATTTTTGGAAAACAACCGCTTCGCTTCTACGATTGTGATAACGAGGACTGAACGCGATTGCGGAACTGAACTATACCACACTGGGTGCAGGGCCATCGAATCCGTCGAGGGGGTCCAGGGTTTGCTTCGATTCCGGCACGGATGAGTAGACAACGGATCAGCAGCGTCGATTTATGCTGACCCGCCACCGAAAAAATTGGCTCCAGAACTCGTCAGAAGTGAATTCTGTGAGGTGTAGTTGAGAATCTTTGACTTCGGAAGGATGACGGCCGTTGTAGACGACTTCTTCTTCCGCGTACGCTCTTGCCAAACGAGTAGGCGATCCTCCATAAGAGCAGGAATCGCCCGAGTTGACCACTAAGACAATTTGCTGGGAACGCATTATAGGTGTAATGTCTCATAGTCAGACGGGAAGCATCCATGGCCAGGAACAGACGCTCCCACAGCACCTTCATCGTTTACAGTTGTGAATCTATACAGCAAGCCATGCTGCTTGAAACCTCGAATATTTCCTACCGAATAACTTCGCGAGCGCTATAGCGTAGCTACTGAAGCACCTTGCCGAGTCGGTCCGGGATCGTTCGTCGGATCGGTGATGTCTGCCAAACACATAGAGGTTGCGCGCCGCCCACTTAGACAAGCGCCTTCTGATACAACTATCCACAAAACGATCATAGTCACCGTTCTTGAGGGCTTGTTTACACAAGATACGAAAGAGGAAAAGCTGGGGACGAGTATCCACTGCCGCCACGTTGTCGCCGAAACGCGTTTACCTCAGGCCGTCGAAGGGACGAACGATATGAATTCCCGCCCCCGCTCGTTCCCCCTCCTGCTTGGCAGCAAACTCGTGCCCCTCTATTTTGTGTCTTGGGTCATGTAGTTCTCGAGATCAAATTCCGGTCCGCATTTGCAGACTGTTTCATCATGCGACACGTGATTATCGAGCTGGGACCACTTGGTCCCTACACGATTCACCTTTCTCCCAGCACGATTATCACGTGTCGCATGGTGCCACAGCCGTAGTCCGCAATTGCGGACCGGAATTTGGCTCCAAGAACGATAGTACATGCGACGCGTCCGGCGGAGAACCACTACGCTTATGTTATCGCTGGGGCGCCGCTTCGCATTTAGGCGCTATTCATACTACTCAACGCCAGCGCGGCATGCGCGGGCGTGACTTTGGGGTATGAATGGCCTGACGCCACGCCCGCGCGGCACGCGCGTGACGCCCGCTCTGCCATGGCGGCGACGGCTGTAATGACTTTTTCAGCATTTTCACTGATATTCCACCATCAATTTCATTCCGTTTCAAGATAATTGATTTCATTACTATCCTCTGCTATCCTGAGAATTAACGCGTGTATAGAATTCGCTTGTTTAGGAAAGTTAAGGCCCTTTTATTCCTCTCCGCCATGGCGTCGCCGCTAGAGTATCCATAGTCTCCGCAAGCGCGTGACGCTCTTAGAAACTATTCGTACTCTAACGCCCCGCCTCCGCGTCAAGTGCGTGCCGCGTTGGCGTTGAGGAGTATGAACAGCGTGTTAACCAGCCGAACTGCTCCTGCGCCTCCCATTCTTTTCGCTCGATAAACAGACCGCAAAATGTCCAGCGCCACACGCCACATTCCTTTGGAACACCTTTGGAACAGTCACTGTATTAACACTGTACTGGACATATGTCAATTGTAAACAACATCTGGCATTGAATTGCAGGCAGGATATGAGGTGTGGATAAGGCCAATTTTACTCAGACCTCCCAGGATTTGATCAAAATTTGTACGATTTTTAAGACCCCCTTGGAGCGAGACTTGGTCTGTTTTTTTTCTGACATTTGAACAAAAAGAATCATTTCTCTGAAAAAATCATACTGTTCTCTGTGAATGAGATCACGGACCTGAGTTTTCTTGACAGGGGTGTTTGAATTTGCCTGCGTTTGTGAAAGCGGAGCCCTGACCTCACCTGTGAATCTCCACACCGTGCGCCGAACCCTGATTGCAGAACAAGGAGAAAACTAACAAAAAGTCGGTAAATTGGGCTAAATAAAAGCAACTGAACTTGAGCTATATTATTTCTGACCCCCCCCCCCCCTCCCACGAGGCTGATTCAGCAAAAGGAACTCTGCAGATGCCAAGATGTTCCAATACTAAATGTTCTCAAATATCCTGCACTCGTTATCTCCTCGTCCCAAAGATTGCGAGTAATGCTAACCAGACACCCACTTGGCGCGACGTAATTACGGACCCCGCACACAATCTCACGCCTAATAGTATTTTTGACTCCGACACTGGCAGCGGACTCCTACAGGAGTCGGCTGGGAGTCCTAGTCTCCCCTGCAACAGAAGTCCTGATTTTCCCCTGTAGGAGTCCCGTGATACTCCTGTAGGAGTCCTATTATTCTCCTGTAGGAGACCGAAACTTGTACGGTAGCTTGGAGGGAATTTCAAATAACGTTTGCTGGAATCAAGCCAAAACTGCCTTGTTTTCGAATTTCTTTTAAATCGAAGCATGATTTTCACACTTCTTCGTTGACGATTTTGTCAACGGCAAAAATTAGTGTAGGCCATCAAGCCCCATTACATTCCTCCCTCACTTTTCATCAAGGAAGAAATTCGGCTCCTAAGCACCCCAATCAATCAATGAGAGGGGCGCCTCTGTGAACCTGCATGGGCGAATCAGCTCTCCACCCCGTGCACACGTGTATCGTACACCGCGCGGGTTCGATCAATGGTTCAACGTGCGCGTTCCTGGACAACTACCGGAGTTGTTTTGTCCTGTAGGAGACCCAGTGGAAGCGATGCGGCAGCATGTCCTGTAGGAGACCGCTTCGCTCTAGTTCGGTCTCCCACAGGACAAAACAGCTCCTGTAGGAGACCGCGATCGTAGTTTTCTCCCGTAGGACTCCGCTGCCGGTGTCGGAGGACAGTGGAGCAGCCTGCATCCTTGTTTTGTGAATTCAAGCGGTTTATGAGTATTTTTGCCTTCTTATTACTGGTGTTATTCGATTTTTCTTTCGTCCTCACCATTCTTTTCCCTTGATTCGCGATTACTTCCCTCTATTGTGCTTTGGACACCATTAATCTTCCTGGCTACTTCCGAATCTTCTATTAAAATATTGAAAACTTTTTGTTTTTTTTTTCATCTTTCGGTATTACTTGCAATTTCGTGTTTGAAAAAAAAAACCTTTGCATTGTACAGTATAGTGAGCGCTTTTTCCTCAATACTGGGACCGCTCCCAGTATTGAGGAAAAAGGGTCCCAGTATTAAGGAAGCTTACTGTAGAAGCACCGCATTTAAAATTTCGTTCTACGACGGATATTCAAAGTGTTTCCGTGCTCAGCATCTCAAATAAGCCATACCTTCTATTGAAAAGGATGGAAGTGGACGACTTTCGGAGTCCGAAAATTGGAGTAGTGCAATGCGTCCCAATTTATGCTCTAGCTTGGTTCATGTCGAGGTTTATGTCAAATTTATTGATGATTTCTTTACGAGCTGGGCGAATTGTGGCTAACTCAGTTAACAATTTATGGAAATAAGCCAAATGAGCGATGGATTACCTTTCCTATGTAAGAAAGGAAAGAACTGAACCTCAACAATGAAAAAGATTTCGAAGAAAAAAGAATAAAAAGCAACCAGATTTCAATAATTGGATCGTATGCGCCGTTTAGAAAGTATAACTTACTGAAAAAAATTAAGTAAGTAAAATAAAATCATACAATAATGGAAATAGCAGAAAATTGTATAAGTGTGAATGTTTTTTTGGCAATTCGAGTGTTTCCGAACACTCAGTGAATAATTTATAAAGACAAGCCAAATGAACGATGGATTACATTTACTACGTAAGTAAGTAAAGAATTGAGCCTCAAAAAAAGAAATAAAAACAACGAGATTTTAGTATTTGGATCATACGCACCATTTAGAAACCCTAACATAGTAAAAAAGAGGCAAAATAATATGGTACAATAGTAGAAATAGCGAAAAAGTCTAGAAAAGTGAATGTTTTTTGCCAATCCGAGTGTTTCCAATTCTTAAACTGGAAATTCTTCTTCCCAGATTGAGTAGAATAACCGTAAAATCCTTCGGAACCACGAAAACTGGGTTGCCGCCTCGCTCACTGCCAAAAATACCACTAGGCGTGAGATTGTGTGCGGGGTCCGTAATCACGTCGCGCCAAGTGGGTGTCTGCTCAGGCACTCGAGGGGGGCAAGCCTCGTTCATTTTCGCTCAGGGGGGTCAGCCTTGAACCGTAATTGTGGGCGGAGATTCGAGGGGGACGGCGCTCCGACCACCGTTGAGCCATCCCTCTGCACCGCGTTGCATGATTTGCAAATCGAGCAGGTTTTCAACGGTGGAGCACACAATCTCAACACTCATTTTCGTCATGTTTCACCACTTCATAATTATTCTTCTGCTTTCACAATTCCGACTCAGAATTCCGTTTCTTCCTCTCAGTAGATTGAAGTTATCTATTCATTTACGTTGTGTTCAGGGCACTGTTCCACCTTCTGATGTTTTTGTTAGTGGGATCTTCGTCGTCTTGCCGAGATGAAAGAAGGCAACTCCTCCAAAATGATCTGATTGAACTCCATGAAAGACGGGTTCGAGAAGCTATCAGCTCATCAATAGGTATTTTTTACCGTTCCTTCGCAGCACCTACTAGTTAAAACTTCGATTTTCAGGCACGATGTGCGCGATTACAAGTGCGCCTTCGTTGATTGTGGATGTGATTAGACAGCTCAGGAGGTCCTTTTGCAGTGAAGTTTGTTATGCAGTCTTTCTGATGAAGATTGTGTCCATCGCAGGATTACGCAACTTCGGGACCGCACGAGGAACGATTGGAATGCAAAGGCAACGTTGAACCTGCGGAACTTTGGCATCTACTCGCATCGTTATCCTGTAACATGTTGTTTTTCCTCCCTCATATATCTGCCACTCTATTAGTATCCTATTGTGTGGACATCTGAACCGTGACGGTTCCGATTTTTGGGTTTTTTGTTCTATGTGGGGCGGTTTGCAGGGCTTACTGTGCCTTCAGATTCGGCGATTTTCATAAACAAAGACTGTGTGTTAGCAAAGGTATTACAGTGAAATGAAAAAACGAAGAAGATTGAGGAAGCCGCCTCGCTTTGTATGTACGTCTGTGAACATTCGGGTAGACTACCATTAAAATGAGGAGTATTCTGATGACTGTTCTAAATTTTCATGGTTCTCCAGTGTTTCATCAGTATAATAAAGTTAGAAATTATCTTGAATGGCGAGGAAACGGCGAGAACGGAGCAGATCCTAGGGTACCAAAAATAGTGGCTTTGGGATGACCCGCGTAACCACTGCGGATGAGAACCAGGGTAGGACGGTACCACCGCGAAGAGACGATGGGGGCGCCAGCCTCGTTCCACTGGCAAGCCAGCCTTGTCATGGAAGGAAGGCTGGCGCCCTGGTGGAGGTGGGGCTCGCCCCCCTCGAGTATCTGAGGGTTAGCATTACTCAAAGATTGCTGCTAACTTTAGTAAACGAGTTTTAAGTTTCTGTTTTGATTTTCTCGGTTTGGGTACGGTTTCCGGCGAAATTAGGCTGTCTTTCTCATGAGAATATGCATAGGGAGTAAGTAATCCAATAGTCGGATTTGGTCTCGATATTTCTAAAATGTTCAAGTATAGAAGTGATGGAAAACGGGATCGCCTCGCTGCGGTTGGGCAGAGCAGCATAAAGTGATCGAGGTGATGGTTGCGGTGGCGGTTAGGTGCGACGGATGGACCGACGGCGGGCGGGCGGCAGGATGACGATCTCTGGCGGCTCTGACTCCTCCATGGCGTCGTCCAGTCTCTCGTCGAGCTCTACTTGTGTTTCGCCTCGCTGCTGAATGAGCGCGCCCGACCACGCTATACGTATTCGATCCAATTACATTCACCATGATTTCGTTTGCTTCGTTCCCTCACGCACTACTCAGCCTCGATCCGCTCCCACTATAGCGCTGTGCCCTGGCGGTTAACTGCTGGAGCTAGTTGGGTCGCCCGCCCTTCGGTGCACTCACACCCTGACCGCCTCCCGGAACTCCTTCAGCCGGCTGGCCAGCCGCGTCCGTCCATCCGGCTGCTGCAGCTGCTGCCAGACAAATGCAATTGCTTCGCAAAAACACTCCTACTTCGACCACCAATCAGAATATATAGCAGTCTCTCAGAGTTGTTTCTATTTGCGCTCCTTCATCACCTAGTTCAGCTTCCGCTTGAACCATAAACGGCAATAATCCATTTCTTCACGGTAAAAACCATTTCTTCAAGTTATTTTTGTCCCGGCTATCGGCCACACTGTTTTGAACGATGGTCATGCTACGAATGAACTTGAGAAATATTTACTGTGCTTTTGCAATGCTTTCCCTAGCAAGTCCATAACATCGTACCATTTAGATCGAAATAAATCTTCCTTAATTTCTGATGACGCTTAAAAATCATTTGCGAAACCATATTCTATTTTCTCTATATTTGATTTGACTTATTTCAGTAAGGAAACAAAAGAAATGTGAATAGGTCTTTCAAAACCCTGAACCATTATTGGAACAGTTGCGCTGGATCGCAAGCCACTCGTAGCATCGTGGAAAACAAATTGCGATAGATGAAGGGTTAAGGGCCGACCTCTTTGTGTGAATTGCCTCACATTAGACCCCCTATATGTTCAGAATGGTGGAACTCTGACGCATGAAGCTTAGAAAATGTGCCAAGCTGGGGAAAGCTAACGAAATGGAGACGAAAATGAGTGGTTTGCTTCACGTACAATGTTTTTTCAATTGTTCATTACTGAATTGGCTGCCAACAGGCGGAGCTAGGCCGTCCTTCCCTTTCCTCTACATCAGCTCCAATTGTGGTGTAATTTGTGCAGTGTAATTCACTTTTTCAGAGTTGTCACCCCTTATGGTGAAAAAACAAATCTTCGGGGGATCCTTGTCTGCAGTGAGAGTTTGTGCACTATCCGGGATCACAGCCTCACTCGGAGAAACATCGCGTCCTCTTGCTTGACTTAGTGTCAGCAACATGCTTTTGCGCTTCGGGTTTAAAAAATCTACTTGTCTAAATCTCTTTCCGTTAGTTCTATAAGGGTTTTTTTCTAGACGCGTTCGCGCTCGATAATTTACCTCGCAACGGATTGTACCTCTCCTGGGGCTGTTCATTCATATTTGATTGAAGGGTATTTCACTCCACTGCACTCATCGTGTGCAAGGGGTTGAAACTTCGAGCTGCGTCAAGTTTTGACATAGGCGCGAAAGTTTTAGAGAGTAACCTCAAAAATGATCTGGAGTTTTAATGTGAAATCTCTAGAATTATAATCCCGACTTTAGCGTCCCGTTGGTTATTACCTTCCAAATAATCCCCACTGAGCAGTTCAATTATGCGATTTCTCCATCACTCTGCTGATTTGCATGAAGTGCAGGTTTTTATGGCGAACCCTATTTCTAGATGGTGATTTTCAAACCAACGTTTGCGTAGCCATCGGCTCCATTGGCGCTTTTCAATGAACGATCTTCTAGAAGAAGGCCATAACGCGGAACGATTGTGTTTTTTCATTACTCTCGTTTCGATTCGAATTAATTCCATCACTAATTCAATTCGATTAAGAAATTCTCTCATGATTCGGATGAGAACTACTACGTGTGCCGATCTTGGTGGACAATGTTGCACTTTTCCCACCTAGTCTTCACTTCTATGCTCTCCAATTTCATAGTGCTTCTGCCGAATGAGTCTATAGGCTGACAGAATTGATAAGAAAAGGCTCAGAAGTTTTTCTCTGACCTTTTGGTACATAGAACCCTAGCGCTCGCCCCGCTTATATATTTTTCCGTTTCATTTAGACATCTTTTGGTGAACGGGTTGTAGATTTCTTATTCAAGAATTGTTCCTTAATCAAGACTTCCTTCTAGCTAATGTCTTTAAGAGAGCGCTTTTTTCTTTTCTGTTCCTTTGGCTCCCTTCGTGTGGTTCTCTGTTGTTGAGCGGCCCGGGCGATTGCGGGTCGGCTGAGCTACATATATAAATGTTTACATAGCGGGTCGTCTTCGGCTTTCATCCTGCCACTCAGAACATTCTGACCTCTTCTTATTTCATATTTCGATCTGCATACCTGTTTGCGGTTCCCGGTGTTTCTCGTTCTCCAAGTCGAAACGACGACGTACAGCGGGGCCAAAACTCGCCACTTGGGCGACTTTTTCTTTGACTAAATGGGGTGAAGCCAATTATTCCAATCGAACACCGTTGCGCTACCGCCGTCTGCTCCTTGCGATATTCGTCATCCATTCACGCTCTTTCACTCGCCAAAGCAGACTATTTTTAGGTCGGAATCGTTCCGTTTCTATACATGTGATGTCATTTCCGACTTACCTCCATCTGCAGCAAGAACTATTGGCTATGAATAACATTCGCACGGAAACCTCAATCATGCAATACCACTTACTGGGACTCTTTGGTCCTTTTTCTCTTGCAGTAAACACCCAATAAGACATTTCCATTAGCATTTGAAAATTTTATTAGTAGTTTTTCATATCACTACTAAATGGTATTGTCCAAAAAGATGCCTCGTCCTATTGCATTAATATCATTTTCGCTCCTCAGTTTTCGGTTCCATTTTGAGGTTTTCAGAAAATCGGCAGTTTATCATTTTTTTGAAATAAACCTGATTCTATTGAAGGTGTAAAAGTCACTTTTCGATCCATTAGTGACACCCAAACTCGTTTGTTAGAACTATGTACTCATACGGCAACTTTCTTATGCAAAAATGAAAAATTTAAGTTAAACAAAATGTTCTCCAGGCTTTGTACAGGGTATATTGTGGGGCGCTTAACACGAAATTAGGGTCAGTTTACAGTCCTTCGAAAGACTACGGCAAGTTATGCTTGCTAACTGATACTACCTGCAGGGTCTCTAAAATTTTGACTCATAACCTCTTTCATCATTATTCGGGCAGCTGAAGTAAGATGAGTTCATGGAAGCTGTGGATCAGAAAAAAATCAAAAAGACTACAATTGTGCTATTGTTTCACACCTTTTTGATGATAATGAAATCTTGTTCCTATCACATGCTACCGTGTTTGTGAACACTGATAAGAAAGTGTTAGAAGTGAAAGCTACTCTTACAACTACTGATTGTGAGACTAATTTTGAATTTTTTCAATCCTATTTGAAATTTGCATCCACTCATCTTTGCGTATTCGATACCGGCTTTAAAAGTGAAATTACATCAAAGGGATCAAATCAGCACCCATTCACCCCGCACTCTTCAGGGTTTTCGGTTCAAGAGAGACGAGACTCGCGATAAATTTTTATCAAAATGTTTATTCTCCTATTTGCGGGCGGTCTGGCTTTATATCGTGGTCTGCTCCAGTGCGACGGCTGCGAATGACAAGGAAATGCAAGCCCGGGGAATTTCGTCGACAAAATTCCCGTAGATCAATTTCACAAACTTCGAGCGGCCATAGTGGGTTCTAAGGCATCTTTTATAGTCCTCACTGCAAGCGCAGGAAGCGCTGTGGACTATGAAAGTTCTTCCCGTGCTGGATGCGCATGCCGCCCATCCAACACCGCCATAGCGGCACCGTCCAAACCCCATGGCGGTGTCATCATTTTTATTATTTCTCGCTTTTCAATTTGAGTCCACTCCAACATAAGTAATTCTGGGACTATTCTACGCTACCGTATACGCAAATGCAAATCAAGAATTTCTGTGCATGTCTTAGATAAGGCCCAACTCTAGCTCGCAGCGCTATAACCAGGGCTGTGCGGAACTGTTCCGTTTCCGATTCCGTATTTCCGGTACTTTTTGAGCTGTTCCGTTCCGTTTCCGGGTTTTTGGGCCCGGAAACGGAAGAAAATGGTACTACAAGGTGAATGGTCACGCCTCCCCAACGCACAAAGCCGCAGTACCTCTGCGATCATCACAGCGTGAGTCTAATCCTGATCGCTTGGATCGGTGTCCCGCTCCTTCCAACCGTCACTCGGTATACGCCTCCCCCCTCCATCAACGCACAGGACGATCCCAACGTGGGCTTGACCTTGGCGGCTAAAGAAGGCATACTTTAGGTACTGTTGCGTGGGTGAGTAAGTGGTGTTATCTTGAAGTCGAACCGTGGTTATCGGTCTCATCTCAGTTGGAAACCATCACAGTTTGCCTTTACAACTCTTTATCGCAATTTGTTCGAAGCGCTGAACTATTGGCTGACCATTACCCTTTCATGCGTCAGTACCATACCTTGTTACAATCGAGTCGTCCGATTGAGGGACCAGAGATGTAGAAAGATTCCCTCTTCGTCTCTCTAGCTACTCACGCACTTGCGGGGTTCAACTTCAGCGCCTTAGAAATTGCACGCCATAGCCCCCAACTCCTCGTTTTCAGTAGCACTAGCTGCCAACGCATGCTGGGTTTCGGCCACTTCTCATCGGCAGCTTGTGCTGCACCTAGCAGCACCTGTTGCTGCCGACGAGGGGTTCAACTCGATGTCGGCCCGGAGTGCGACCCCTCATTACTAAGTTGCTAGCAGCAGCACGTTATATAAATGAAGAGAGTCTTTGAGCCACCACCTCTTCCAACCGGAGCCAGAGTTGCGCTCGCAGCATGGACGCCAACCTCGCCAAGGTACGCAACAAAGGCATCATCCTCGCCTCTGTCCACTATAAGAAATCTTTCCTCGTAATGCGCAGTAAGGACCACCCTTGCTTCCCGCTCGTCCCGCGCGTCACTCGCGTGCTGTGCTTGCGGTGAGGACTAGGAAAGTTGCCTAAGTGATTCTGCAGACACCATTGTGATCAGAGCAAAAATCCCTTCAAAACAAGCAGAAAAACTAGAAAGCGATTCTGAGGTTGAACTGTGCCTTCAAGGGCGCCCAATCAGAGCATTCAGTTTTATCGATGATCCATCCATCCAACTCTTTTTCGATCAAGAAGTCGGAATAAGCAACATTGTTGGCTAACAAGGGAAGTATAAGAAGCGTAGGTCTGAATGGTAGAAATCTAATGTCATGCGTGCCCGCCGCGAAAGATAGATCTGAAGGAGTTATAAGCTCCGAAAGTTTGCCAGTCATCGACCTTCTCCTAGTCTATGAACTGTTAAGCGGCCAAGTCAACAGCATCGACGGCGCAAAGGGAGGAAGGGGCAGTGGTGGGCATGTGACTAGGGTTCGAATCTCGCCCAGAGCTGCTTTTTTTGCAAATTCATGGAACTTTCATACTTTGATCAAAAATTATATCACAAATGTCATGTTATCCTTTTGCTGCGCGATTTAGCCATATCAACAGTGAAATAGACTCGGGCATAAAGGATTTAAGGTTTGTTCCCCATCAGGGATTTCCATTGTTTTGTAGAACTTATATGATTTGGAAGTATTAACATCACATATTTTTAACAACCTTATCACTTTATGGGACGCAAAATACCTAACCATTTATTTCACTAATGGTAAATAGGCACATAATGCATCAAACATAAGCAAATTCCGCAATAGGGACAGCGAATGAACGCGATAGGCCCCTGGCAACCTATCTCTTCACAGGGGTCGAGCGCTACTAGGAATTTGAGACCAGTTGGAGTTCCAAAAGGACCCGGACCAGGGCTGAGCAGGCCGTTGCGCCAATTTTCGGAAGAGCTAAGACCCCCTCCCCGTTGACCAAATTTAAGAAAAATTCGCAAATTTCTACGACCCCCTACCCGAGATAAGAATTTTTTTAATCTTACTTAGTTAAAAAAGGAAAACTTCAAATTTGTGGTAAAATTCGGTCAAATCGTACGAGCCTCCCCCATTTTCATATTTTTTCGAATTTTTTTTTCATTTATTTTACGACCCCCCGTTGCGCGAAGTCGTAATCCTGCTCAACCATGCGTCGAGCGAGAGGTGTTTTTTGAAGAAATCCTCACGTTACGTTCACCTAGCTTGCGCCAACGTGCGCTGGGATTGTGCCAAGGGAACCAGAACCGACGCTGCGATCCGTGTCGACTATGCTTGGTTTTTGCAGGAGAGGTTGAACACCAAGGCACTTCCCTTGTGAGTATTAAGCATTCACTAGGAAAATATTCACTGCTACCCCCCAAAATGAAAACTGGAATGTCCCACTTTCTAGAGAAAGCACTATGGCGCGATGCACTTGATCACGCCCATCTCACCGTGCCGCACTAAATTTGAACACCGCCCCGGGGTTTCCCTCCCCTGCCAAAATCAGGAGTCATTGCGGCGCGGAAAAATGGGCGTGGACAAGTGCGATACAGCAGTGGCCCTACCGCTCATATAGCAGCAAAAACTACCCTATTTAAGCTTACGAAATAGTTTGAAGAAAATCTACTTTTGGTCTAAAATTTTTACGACCCCCCCAATGTATTTTTAGTGAAATTTCCAGAGTTTTTACGACCCCCGTCGCGCCGAGTCGCAAATCTGCCTAATCCTTATCTGGACCGATAAGAACGTAGCCGGCCTCAAAGGCATCATCCACTCCAAAAACCATATATTATTTTAAACGACCTAAAAATTCAAAATTTTGAAGAGCAATAATAGAGTGAAATCGCTTGAGCAGTGCTTTCGAATAGCTGAAAACCCCGATGTCTGCCAGCTGAACCAAGTTTGTTACGCCAGGCGGTTTCGTCAAAATCTGCGAGTTTTTTCCGCCGGCGCAAGAGCCTGTATCGCGCTTCGATAGGAAAAATCACTCCTTGAGTCAAGAAAGAGAGCACAGTTCTCCGGCATTTGCTGGATGAAAACATTCTCGAAAAATGCAAGTGTTGTTAACGTCGTCATGATATGGGATGTTCCGCTGACGACGTAAAGTTTCTTCGTCTTGAATACACCTTTCAATGGGAAGCGACCACCCGGCTCTGGTAATTGGACAAAGAGCATTTCTCCGACCTTGCCTGATGGGAAAATTAGGGGCATGGCGGTCAGGCTACGGGTGGTCTCAAAAGCGCACCGTCTTCTTTTACGTAATGGTTCTCGTAACTTGTTTAAAATATGTGGGGTAATACTTCCTAATCATACAGTGCGTTGCAAAATTATACGACATACCTCAATTTCCGCGGTTACAAACTTCGCGTCAATTAAGGAGACAAACGGTAAACGCCAATCGATGGAGCACCTTCGAAAACCCGTTGGTAGGAATCTTCATGAAATTAGAGCAACTGGCAGGAATATGGCAACGGAAATTGTCAAAAACGACCGTTGCAAAATTATACGACATAGCTGACGTTCTCGCAGAAATTGCGATTCTAGGCCCTCTGTAACAGTTCGTTCATGGTAAAAACCATTATGAACATCAAGTTAATAGTCTTCAGAATTGCCTTGATTTCCAACCACTTCGAAAACTCTTTTTGGTATGTTTCAACCCAGCTTTTTGTGAACGCCTCTTTCAATCTGCGCCCATTCGCTTATAACGGCTAGTTTGAGCGAAACCACATACTCGTATTGTCTCCTCTGGTTTTATACTAAAAGCTCAAGAATATATCAAACGTTTTCCTCTGAGTTGAGGTCCTGCGAACCGGCCGGCCATTCTAGCAAATTAGCATGATTGGCCTGTAACCAAGCCTGCGTCGTCCTACTGCCAAGAAATGACGGCGGATACGGACTAGAAAGAACTGGAAATGAAAATCCCGCACATTCTGATAATCAGTGAGGTTCACGGGGGTGTGTATACAAGTCTGTTGGTACCTGCTCGTTGGTGCCCCTGCTTCTTCCACTGAACCCAGCAGACGTTTGAGTGTACACAGGGAACGTTCGAGCGATATAGCGTGCACAACTATATTGCGAAAGTATCCCGCACATTGCATAAAGGTGTTGCCGTCCGGCACACTAAGGCCTCTGGTCCATAACACCTTAGGATCCGTACCTAGGGAGTTCATGGAGTCTGGCCACAAGCCACAATTTCGCCACCCTGAATTGCCGGTCATTGTCGAGTGATATCCAACAATCTGCGTTGTCCAGTCTTCTGAGCTACTTCCATGCACCGTTTGCTGCTTTGCAGGAAACTCGCCTCAAGGATAGACCAGTCATCAACGTCGGAGAATACGTCATCTACTGTGGTGACGCTGATGATAGGAGAGTGGGAGGCTGTGCGATAGCTGTAAGGAAGGACCACAATGGTATGATCGAGGAATTCGGCTCAACGTCGTGTAGGAATGCAATTGTGCGACTGCGGGATCACAGAGCATTCAATCTGTGGATAGTGAGTGCTCATTATACTTGTTCCAGATGGAATTTATTTCGAATATCCGACTTTTCGACTATAGTCGGATATTACACATTTTCTAATATTCGACTTTTGACTGTAGTCGGATATCACACCTTTTCGAATATTCGACTTTTCGACTGTAGTCGGATATCGCCCTTTTTCGAATATTCGACTTTTCGACTGTAGTCGGATATCGCACTTTTTCGAATATTCGACTTTTCGACTGTAGTCGGATATCGCACTTTTTCGAATAACCGACTTGTCGAATAAAAAGTCGACTTTTTTATCCGACTGAAACAGTCGGATACTCATCCGATTATTCGATTCGGAACAAGTATAGTGCTCATGCGCCCATCGAAACCGCCGAAGACAATTCCAAGGATGCCTTCTACGTGGAACTCAATACGTTGCTAGCCAGGATACCTTGTCAACATGCTGTTGTGGTGGAAATGGACTCAAACGCGAAGATGGGACTTGATCAGGAATCCGAAGTACTCGGTTAATGGTTCTTCCCAGTGGAGCAAACATCGGACAATGGCTACCGCGACTTGTGGGAACGCATTGGTCTGATTATTGCATCGACATTCAAGAAGAATCATCGTCGCCATCAGCTTAAGTGGCAGGGACCAACCCAGCTATCTCTGGAAGAGCAGCGGAAGCGGAAGATGACAACGCTGAAACTACAGCTCGACTATGTTCTGACGAGGAATATTCCAGTATCGGACATTCGAAGATCTAGAGCTGTGTGGGATGTCGCATTCGATTCGGATCACCGTCCAGTTCTGTTGAACTTCACTGCGAGGATTCATAAGAGGAAGCGAGGGCCTAAGCATCTCCAGAGGATTGATACGACAAGTCTCAGGGATGAAGAATGCAGAAGGAAATTCCGACAACGCGTTTCTGTTCATATTGGAGTACGGACTAAGAAGAAACTTTGCGACGCGGACTCTTTCGTCAAGTGCATCCAGGACGCTTCGAAAGAGGCACTCCCGGTTGTACAGCCCAGGAAGAAGCTCGCCTACGTCTCAGAGGAAACAACATCTACTTACAACAGAGTATGTGCTCTCCGAACTGCAGGAACCTTCGTGGAGGAGAAGCGTCTCAGGAGGATGTTGCGTCGGCAGCTTCAAAATGACCGCGAACGAGAATGGACGTGTAGAGCTAAGGAGTTTGAGAAGGCTTGGGAGGAGAAGAATCCGAGGAAAGCCTACACGTTGTTACGACAGTATAGCGGCAAGATGAAGAGATGTTCTGCTGTCCTCAACACTACCAATGGAGTTGCAGTTGGTGATGCGACGCTGCCATTATGGAAGGATTACTTCAGTTCACTACTGAATCGTCCAGCGCCGTCAGTACCAGAGCTGCCGCATGTTCAGAGAGCACATTACGATGTCAGTGAGGAACCGCCGACTGAGGCTGAAGTTTCGAATTGTGTCCGGAAAATGAAGAATGGAAAGGCAGGTGGAGATGACAACATCACTGCTGAAATGCTGAAAGCTCTTCCTCCGTCTGGGATTCGTGAAATTACCAACACCATCCGTGCCATATGGATGAGCGAAAGGATACCCGATTCGTGGAGACATGCGATCATCGTACCTCTTTACAAGAAGCTATCCGTCACGGATCCTAAGAACTACAGAGGAATTTCTCTACTTTGTGTCATGTACAAGGTTTTAGAACGGATCATTCTCGAGCGACTCATCAAACATCGTGAGGAAACGACCAGAGAGGAGCAAGCTGGTTTTCGACCTGGAAGATCCACCATCGACCAAGTGTTCGTTGTGAGAAGAGTAATCGAATCGTGGCAGCGGTATTCGAAGCCATTACAGCTTGCTTTTTCGTACTTTGAAGCCGCATTCGACTCTCCTCATCGTGATCGATTGCTCAACGCTCTGCGAGCCGATGGAGTCCCGGAAAAGTATGTTCGACTAATCGAGGACATGAACAAAGGAACAACAGCAGCAGTTCGTACGCCTGTCGGATTTACGTCAGCTTACGAGGTGAGAACAGGAGTAAGGCAAGGAGCTGTAGCAGGACCTTACCTATTCAACTTTGCCGTTGATGACATCATGCGTAGAGTTGCAGAACAGTTTCCTGCGGACGTGATCCTAACACCATCAGGACGCTCCCTGGTCGACCTGGAGTACGCCGATGACATTGTGTTATTCGCTGAAAACAACGCAAAACTGCAAAGGATTGTGAACCTCGTTTCGAAGTATGCCGCAGCCTATGGACTTCGTCTTCGTCCGGACAAATGCAAGCAGATGTGGGTTTCTCAGAGGTCTTCTACGGGAGTTTGTGTGGACGGACAACGTATCGAACTGTTGGACGATTTCTGTTATTTGGGCTGTTTGCTGAAGAACGATGGTAGTTATGCAGCGGATATTCAACAACGATGTGCGAAAGCTACGTCTGCATTCAATTCTCTAACCAAGTGTTTGTGGTCTACCCCCATCGCGAAGGAAGTCAAGTTGCGCGTCTACTTATCCGCTATTCGCCCTATCATGATGTACGGATCGGAGACGTGGGCAGCACCGAAGACGCAGGTGGAAAGGTTGGATTGCACAGAGAGGAAGCTGTTTAGACGTTTGCTCGGATATTTCTGGCTGCGGATGTGCCACAACGAAGATATCTACAACGAGATTGACGCCTTACATCTACGTTTGACACGAGGGAGGTGCCAACATCTCCCATTGCCATCTCAAGCGGCAACGGAAGGTCGTCTTCGTCTGTTGGGGCATATTTTAAGAAGACCGCCAGATCGTCTTGTTCAACACGCTCTAAGGATGCTTCCAAGTCCTGTCTGGAAACGGCCGCCTGGACGTAGGCGAAAGTTTTGGACGGATGTGGTGAAGGAGGATTTGAAATCACTCGGCATTGAAAGGCAATTCAGGCGCGATGTTTTACTTCGCAGGAAGTGGAATAGTGATCAATGGATGGGTTGTGTTCAAATTGTGGCTGAGGACCGTGACAAATGGACACGGCTGACTACTAGGACGGCACACCTCGGTGAAGATGCGAAATGACCGCGTCAGGCGAAAGCCAACCGATTAAGTCAAAGCAAGTCAAGTGAGGTTCACAGGTCATGTCGCGAAAACCTGGTCCAGCTTGCCACATCACCCGAATCTGGGTCTATACATTATTTTTCCACACACACACACACACACACACACACACACACACACACACACACACACACACACATACACACACACACACACACATTCTCCTCCAGAGTTCCTACACGAGGATAAGTGTGGGTCTTTTTGTAGATCTCTCCAGTGCTTAGAATACTTAGGTAAAATAATTGAATAGATTAGAATATTTCAGGCTCGTTCGGACTGAGCTTGCTTTCGACCGATAAGAAAGGGTTTCGAAGGATCCACGTACGGATCAGAACTATCCTTGAGTAGGAACTTTCGAGGAGAAAGAAAATTGTGTTGACCCGGATTCGGGTGGTGGACCAGGCTCTTGGGACACGATCTATGGACCTCACAGATTATCTTTTTGTGTGGGAAAATCAGTTCCAGTTCTTTCTAGTCCGCATCCGCCTTCACTTCTTGTCAGTAGGACGACGCAGGCTTGGTTTCAAGTCGATCATGCCAATTTGCTAGAATGGCCGGCCGGTTCGCAGGACCTCAACACAGAGGAAAACGTTCGATTTATGTCTGAGCTTTAAATATACGACCAGATAAGACGATACGAGTGTATGGTTTCGCTTCAACTAGCCGTTATTAGCGAATGGGCACAGATTGGAAGGGGCGTTTACAAAAAGCCGGGTTTAAACATACCGAAAAGAGTTTTCGAAGTGGTTGGGCATCAATGCAATTCCGAATACTATTAACTTGGTGTTTATAATGGTTTTTACCATGAACGAACTGATACAGAGGTTCTAAAATCGCAATTTCTGCGAGAACGTCAGCTATGTCGTATAATTTTGCAACGGTCGTTTTTGACAATTTCCGTTGACAGATTCCTGCCAGTTGCTCTAATTTCATGAAGATTCGTACCCAGGGGTTTTCGAGGGTGCTGCATCGGTTGGCGTTTACCGTTTGTCTCCTCAAATCACGCGAAGTTTGGAATCGCGAAAATTGGGGTATGTCGTATAAGCTTGCAACGCACTGTATAAATTCCCCAAAACAATGGGAAATCTTTGATGGAAAACAAAACCTTGAATCTCTTGTACCCGAGTCTAGTTCATGGTCGGTATGGCTACATCGCGCAGCAAAAGGATAAAATGACATTTGTGATATAATTTTTGATCAAAATATGAAAGTTCCGTGAGTTTGCAGAAAACAGCTCAAGGGGAGATTCGAACCCTGGGAACATGCCCCACGCTGCCACTTCCTCCCTTTGCGCCGTCGATGATGTTGACTTGGCCGCTTAGCAATTCATAGACTAGGAGGAGGTCGATGGCTGGCAAACTTTCGGAGCTCATACATAATTCCCTCAGATTCATCTTTCGCGGCGGGTACCCAACACTATTTCACCATGTTATGCGTGAACATTCCCACATGACATTAGATTTCTACCGTACAAACCTACGCTTCTTATACTTATCTTGTAAGACCACTCCTGCTATTAAATATTATCGAGAGACTTGTCTAGATAATTTTGGCCGAATGCCTATTTTTGAGAGTAAGTAAAGTGTAAACACTGAAAAATGTATTCTGGTCTGGTAACACATGTCGCAGTTGAAGCTAAAATGAAGCGAACAGTGTACGCCATGCGGACTTGGAACTGCAGAAATCATCAGTTTTCCGCCCTATAGTCAGCGCCTCATTTAGTGGTAGTACGTCATGGATCCTGCAGGTGAAGACCACTCACGTGGCATTGGATGATGTTTATAGTGCGCGTTCGGCAAACTCTTTGTTTTCACGTCATCATAGAAGATGCAAGAATTCAACAAACCGTCTTCATACAAAAAAGTCGATATTTCTACACTTCAGTGCGTTCATGTGCTCAGTTTTTATGGTGAGCGGAAACAACAAGTGTCTTCGGACAGACTTCGAAATACATTCCTTTATTCGCTTCTATACAACATCATGGCATATGGTCGACGTTCAGCGAAATCTGTCAGTATATGTGGCATCAGGTTGTTCGCAACCACTGCATTCACAATTGCGCTCAGTCCAAGTGGGAATGTAGCCATTGACGTCTTCTTAGTGCGTCATCATAGGTATTCTCGCGGAGATTCAATCTATACGAAATCAAGACGTATTCTTCTGAAGAAGTGAATCAGTGAATGCCAGTGGTCTCTTTTGTAACAGTTTTGTGCATACGACAGTAATGGAACGATTTTTTTCTTTCTGCGCGGGCTCTCTGCCTCGGGTTTTTATTGGGCACTACTACCCTAATCATGGAGCTGATAGTGGTTGTGAGTAATTTAAATTTTATATGTATAACATTGCCTTTTCCTGGATATTGTCCATTTTTTTCCTTGTTGGATCGCGTTGTGGTTAAACGAAGTACAGTGAAGTTCAGCCAGAGGGTTTATCTTGAGATGACCTTGAAACCTCCGGCATGACCACCTCCTTTGCAAGTTTTCGGGATCCTTCGTATTTTATCAATCCGCTTGGAATTAGTTAAGTTATGTGTTCAGCTGTTCTTTTTCGTCAGCAGAGAGTGGGTGGAGACGACTTCAAGGAACACGGAAATCCCAACAAATTGTCATTGTGCCCTGAAGAAAGTGTTGTGCCGTGCAAATAGCACCTGTTTCGATGCCGCTATTTGTTTATATTTTTGTATCCTCGTAGCCTGGACCCATTTGGGTGGTGGTGGTCTTGGAAAGAGTTCACAATCATTTGTTGGTGATTTTTAGATAGTGAAACAACTAAAAAGGAGGACTACGCGGAGAATAAATCCGACTTCCTGCGAATTATTTTGGAATCATCCTGGTCACAATAGTGAATAATAAACGGTGAAAAACGGACCGGAAGTGGGTCGAAGTAACGTTTTTTACACCACCCACCAATTTAGTATTCATCTCACAAGGGAAGGATCATTACCAGGGATGTGCGTAATTACGACTAACGAATTTAACGACTAACGAGCTTTTTGGGTGTTACGACTAACGACTAACGAAATTAAAAAAATTTTCGTGGGCAATCCCAAAATTCGTTAGAAAGTCAGTAGTCATTAAAATCGCGCTCCAACCCAAGGCTTACACCAGGATTGGTACATATTACCCTGTTGGTTGTTCAAGATGAACGGAACAAAATAACTATAGCCTTCAGTATTTATCATTTCTACTGACACTGCTTCACACTTCTGGAACCCCCACGTAAAACCCCAGCCGAACGCTGCGCGAGGTTAGGCGTAGCATTTATGCGACTTCGCGTCGGTGGCGCTACTTTATGGTAGACTCACTGAACCGGTTCCGGCAGTGACCGGCTCCAGCGGGGATTTTTGTAGAGGACACTATCAGATGTGATAATATGGAGCGGTGCCTGCAGACCACAACTGCCCAACGACAGGAACTGTATTCGATGATTGCATCGTAAAGGGTGCCGTCCTTCGATTTTCAGTCATAAATTCGAGATATGGGGTTTCTATAAAGTGGTGCCGGGACCTCTGAGGTGTAAAAATTTAATTTGGGTGCTAATTTCTTCCGGTCTTCCCCCATTATGGGAACAAGCTCTAAACCGCGCTCGGCTCGCGACGCTTAGTGCAAAGTCGGTGCGATTCTCCGTGTTGTCACCACCGCGTAGATCTCAAATAACATCATATAACGCAGAATGGCAAATTTTGCATTGAAAAAAGCGAAGAGTTCAAGATTTTCTCGGTTTCCCATATTGTTTAAGTTCTTACCGAAAAAATGACAAAAATCGATAAACACACACTCTCGAGTATAAGGCTTACGTGCATATTTTAAATTATTTATATGTAGGTTTGCAGTTTGAACTAGGTTCTCTAACAAGGAGTGATTTGTGTCTTTAATGGCCATGAAAGTTTTGGAAAACATACATCTCTTCATGCCTTCCTATTTTTCCATTCATAAGGACTTTTTTCTGCCTCAACTGTGCTTGCTTTCAAAGCCTAGATTTTTAAACGACTAACGACTAACGAGGGTTTTGGCCGGTTGAACGACTAACGAATTACAAAATTTCTATTACGCACATCCTTGATCATTACATGCCGTGGCCATTCCAAATGAACTAAGATTAATTTTTGACGTAGATTTCGATTTTTTACATTGCAGCTGCGAATCGTTTCTCTGAACGGAATTATGAGCTTTTTTTATATAGATTTCTATAAAAAAAATGGCATTGTACCTGCCGCAACCTACAGAAATCTTCCGAAAACTCCTATTCGTGATCAGCACCCCAAATAGCCCCCCTGGGCAAATTCGGAGCAATTTTTTTCGACCTTTGTACTCCCAAAATTGAGATTGAGTCACCTGCGTAACAGTAGTTCTCAAAAAAGAGCTGTTTTCGAGAAACTATGTGTTTGTGGCATTTGCCCCAGATCAGCCCGCTTTTTCCGATGCCGTGATCAGGGTTCGGCGCGGGGTGTGGATATCTACACCGGGGGGTCTGAGCTGCGCAAGGGTGGAGGGAGGGGGGTCTGAGCTCCACCGGGAGACTACGTGAATCATTCTGAACGGGGGTAGTAGGTGCACTGTTCAGAAATATTTTTGCGAATAATTCGGTAATACCGTCCAATTAACATGAAACCTTGTTGTAATTAAATTTACGTAAATGTTAAAATAATAGTAAAGGTTCTCCTACGGTTGAATATAAGGCACATAGGTTCTGGGCGTGTATCCTGGATAGTTGTGTACTGAATTGCAAATAGGAACAGATTGGAAGCTACGGAATGGGGCGGAAGAAAAGAGAGGACGCGATGAATAAAGTTATTGGCAAAGGCGAAGACGGCGAGAAGTACTAAATAAATAAATATGTTCTCAGAGAAGAACAAGTCACTTTAAATGTATGGAAAATACGCTTTAATAATTGGTTAGATACGAAAAAATGTGCCTCAACATTAGCCAGACCAGACATGGCAAAAACACTTGCTAGTTGGAAAGAGCGTCATCTAATCTGGTAACGTTGCGAATTTCATTCTCCGAAACCCACTTATACACGAAACATACTACGCGGATCCGATCCCGCAAGGTGCTTAATTATCGGAAAACATTAGACCTCATATTTTTTCTGCAAAGTAAGGGTGACGAAAATAAGATATTCGAGTCGAGAGTGGTAGATTTACTCACAATACAAATTTTCAGCCTCTGTGATGGACGCTGAAGGGCACTTCTCTGTGTGGCCCACACTTGTCGCAGGTGCGGTCGCGCTTGAAGTCTACATTTTTGCAAGGTATGAGTCAGGAGAATACGATGATCGAGTCCAGCGTGGTCTATTTACCATTTATACTCATTTTCACCGCCCAACATAGATGCTGAACGCCGCTACAGTACGGGGCCTCTCACTTTTCTCAGGTGTGGTCCTCCCCCTAGGTGTGGACATTTGATGTTTTGAGCGTAAATGTCCACACCTAAATGCACTGGCTAGGTGTGGACATTCATGTTCAAAATATCATATGTCCACACCTTGTAAATTTTTTTGTAAGGCGTCCTCTGCGAGCGAGTAAAGTTTCATTCGGTAGCGTTGCAAACCTAGTTTTTTAGTTTTGCTCAAACCCGGGGTAGCTTTTTCGGAAGTTAGGTTACAGGTGTTTCAAAACCCTACTCCAGGTTTGTGGACTTCGACGTTTTTTTAATGTTTTTACCTTGTTCAACTTCCTATGTAGCGGTCTTCGGCGTTACACTGAGACGGTGAAAGATTGTATATAGAGTAAATCGATCATCGTATTCTCCTGACTCATACCTTGCAAAAATGTAGACTTCCGCACGATCGCAGCTACAATCAAAACCCTTACTTTAGCTAAGTTTTTCAAAAGCGCAGGCAACTTCATGTAATCCGCCAAGAAAAGCCTCGTCCGTGATCTATTTCAATTTTTTGAAATGGTTGTGCTTCTTCAAATCATATACATCTCTTGGAATAAGTTGTTCCTTTTATTTCAATTTCGCTACAAAAACACAATTAACGCTTCTGGGAGGGGGTCTGAGAAAATCGCCAAAAGTTTGCTTCCAGAGGGGGGGGGTCTGAGAAAATTTAGCTTTGTTCACACCTCGTGCCGAACCCTGGCCGTGATATCCCAATCAATATTGATCTTTTTCGCCCGCGTTCACTATAACCAACCTAATTGCTCAAACGATTTCACTTACCCTTTAAAGGCAGTATTCACGATAAATCTCGTTCTCGAGGTCTCTTTGTGAAACACTAAGTTGGCAGGTGCTGTAGAGGATAGGGTCGGAGAAAGCAACGAAAACTGGCCAGAAAAAGTCTATGTAAAATCGCATCACTTCTCACATCATAGCTTACGATTTGGACAACTCCGTATACTCACGTTAATCGATCATTCGATTGTTATCTCTTGTGTACTTTCAATGTTGTGCTCCAAAATTTAAGAATTTTCTCGCTTATTCATGGTATGCGGCAGAGTATCATGAAAACCATCCAGGACAGTTCGAAACCCCCATTTTGTTCACAATAACCACATGTGATTGTAGCTATAAATTTGTTGCAAGTCCAATTATTTTCACAGTAAAACACCAACCACGGGGATCAGGCTTTCACGACCGAAACGCTTCATTTTCTTACAAAAAAGCTCTCGCTTGAAAAAAACTACTAATCCTCTGCACTGTACGGAAAGAAAACGGGTATTTTACAAGAGTGCAAAGCTCACGAGCGCGGCATGGATTCGAACCCATGACCTGGTTCTTCGCTGCAGCCGGCGCTCCCGGTCTCAGCTCGGGGGGCGCTGACTTCGTATATGACGGCGCGCAGCCTCGTTCATCGTAGCAACATATTTCGGCATTATAACACACTATGCGATGATTCCTGGTGTAGAAGTCACATCGGTGTATCTTAGGATGCGACGAAGACTCATGTATTACACGCTATGATGCGTCTGCAAGTGATGCGCTAAAAACGATCATAACTCCTTCCTTCTTCTTCTTCTTCTGCAGCCACAGAGAGGGTCCTGTCATAGACTGAGGAACTGAGCCACAAGCGTCGGATTCGTCCACAGATCTACTGTTGTTAACGATGTCGGTCTCATCGGGCAGTTGAAAAGGTGCGCAGTAGTATGCCCTTTATTACCACAATCCGGGCACTCGTCAGGTCTGCTGCTATCGATCTTATGTAAATAAGACATAAGCATGGGGGAGTGCCCGCAGCGCAACGAGGCAAGGGTGCACCTGGCACGCCTACCGAGTTCCATCTCGGTTTCGCTGACCTCAGGCGGCACGACTCCGAGAATGGAGTTTACGGCGGTCTTGCATAAGTGATCCTTGACGAATTGGGTATGCTCAGCACGTAAGAGACGGAGGCGTTCTTGTTGTGCGTTAGTCCATCTCTGTATATTGATTTTCGTGGGAGCATCAGCAAACGGCTTTCTTATACCTCTCTCTCACGGGGTCTAATACTCTTCGCGACGGATGATTTGGCTGCTTCAGAATGTTTATGTACAGCTGTTGTGCGTGGAGTTGGCAGTGGTCCTTAACTGGCAGGATGCGAGCTTCGGCATGTAGGTGCTCTATTGGAGAGCTTTTAGAACAGCCTGTTGCGATTCGCAATGCTCCATTTTGGATGCGCTGCAGCTTGGACCAGGATGTGTCCGACACGATATGCTGCCAGACTGGTGCAGCATACTCCAGGGCGGGCTGTACGATAGCCTTGTACGTGGTCAGGATCGTTTCTTTACTGCATCCCCAGGACGTTCCGCCGAGAGCACGTAGGACGTTAAGTCTTGTTTTCACTGCAGCTTGCTTCTGCTCAGTGTTCTTATGAAACCTCAGCGAAGGGTCCAACACGAGTCCGAGCAGCTTAGGGAATCGGGCGGCCGGCAGGCGAGTTTCGTCCCATTTCACCATGGGATGAGCACTGTGCTCCGCAGGAACAGTGGAAAAGACTGTGACGGATGATTTAGCGGCAGAGACCGTAAGCATCTTGCTATCGAGAAAACATTTCAACTCGATCAAGTAGTCATTGATCTTACTGGCAGCTACATTTATGTCGCGATCCCGGCATAGTATAGTAATATCATCCGCATATGCAACGACCTTGATGTCTTGGGATGGAACGGGTAGATCTTCAATATACAGACTAAAAAGAGCAGGCGATAAAACTCCTCCTTGAGGTACGCCGGCGGCGATTGGGATGCTATTGGAGACGTGCCCTTGAAATAGCACATTTGCCCGACGTCCTTTGGTGAATGCGGTTATCCACCGCTTCTGCCAGGGCGGAATGGTAGACCTTAACAGGCTCTCCGACAAAATGCCCAAGTTTACAGTGTCAAAAGCCTTCGTTAGATCGAGGGCTACACCTACGGTTCGCTGAGGTTTCATGGCATTGAAGCCGTCCAAAACATAGCTCACAATTTCCAGTAGGGCCGTAGTGGTGGAATGTAGCTTACGGAAACCATGTTGATGCTTTTGTTTGCTATTGTGTTCGGAGAGCTCCTCCACAGCCAATTTTTCCGCAACTTTGGCAATAGGTGAGAGAAGACTGATTGGCCTGTAACCTTTTGCCGTGGATGGTGATTTACCCGGCTTAGGCAATGGGATGACGCGTGCTACTTTCCAATCTTGAGGTAATGTACAGGTCCGAAACGATGTATTAATGACGTCAGCGAGCAGGGGTAGTAGTTCACTTGGCAGTCTCTTTAGAACTGCTGGGCTCAAGCCATCTGGCCCTACTGCCTTCGAGTTACTCATTTCCTTGATAACCTTCTCGACCTGAGCGGGCGTGACTGCATCATCTTCAGCCATAAGTGGCAATTTACAGAGTTCCCGAACAGTTATTCTATTCTGCTTCTCTCTTTTTGTTTTAGTTATGAAAAAATGCTTCCCAAGAGCATTTGCGGCCTCTTTCCCTGACTTAAAGACTCCGCCGTCGAATTCAATCGTGGAATTGTTGGCGGAGGTGAACTTTCCGGAGATCCTTTTCAAAGCCTTCCACGTTGCTGCAGCATCACTCCTGAAGTTCATCTTCTCCTTCCAGAGAAACGATTCGCAGCTGCAATGTAAAAATTCTAATTCTACGTCAAAAATTGATCCTATTAACGCCGCCTTCATTTGGGCACGTAACACAATGATCCTTCCCTTGTTAGTAGTTTTCGATTGGTGCACAACGAGTCATCATAAGAAATCACTCAATAGGCAAACGACGAGATGGAGCACGACACAGAAAGAAAAAGAATTGAACGTGAAATCTGTTCTTGCAAAGGGAAACGTTATCAACAAAAAACGGTATTATACAAACACATCCCTGTTGCAACGTTGCCTCTCCGCGCTTTGTGAAAAATATGGTTTTGCTGCATCCCATCCTCATTGGAGGAAGGTTGGATTCCTGTGTACGAGAACTTTTGGTGGCAAAGGTCTTCTCGATCGCTACTCGACGTCGGTAAAAATTGAAAATTTTTCTTGGAAGGATAACTAATTCTCGACGAAGATGGGTTACGCTCATATCTTCGGCTTCAAAGCCTGTTGAGCTACGGATGCTCGGAAGTGAAGCGAAATTTCGAACAAGTTGTCAAAAATCGTGGGAGTCGGGGTTTTTTAAGCTAATCTGAGTCTGAGTCCGTCGGCTATTTTTTGCACTTAAAGACAAGAAAACTATTTTTTGCACTTAAAGACAAGAAAACTAAGTTTTCGGTTAATCGGCTTTACCATTGAATGAGCGATTTGTATATACTCCCTAAAATTCTTAAATATATACAAAATATATTCTTAAATAAACACATATAATACCTAGGTGAGCTGGAGCTCAATAGCTCTAGCACATTGCGAGATTTAGGATTCATACTGAACGAGCAGCTTACCTTCACTGAACACTGTGAAACGATTGCAAGTAGAAGAGATAGAGTCATACGAAATCTGTTTAAAGCTTTATCAACAAAGTCAACAGAGCATCTTATACTAGCTTACAAATTATACATTCGCCCCCTAATGGAATATGGTACAACGGTGTTTAACCCTGTTTCTGCATTCAAAAACTTGAATCAATTCAATTCAATTCAATTCAATAGCTTTATTTTGCAATAAAGAAACGTACGGAACGTATGTGAAGAAAGGTTGAATACGGTAACCTGTGTATGCAGGCAAACAACAAAAAGCAAATAAAATAAAACAAAACACTCGTACGATAAAGCACCCTTTGTAAAGCTTCAGCAGAAGGAGCGGCCATCCGCCCCATGCAATGACCTTAGATTAAAGTGGGACAGCTTGCTTTTAAAAATAGGAAAGTTCCCGGATTCAACGACTTCCGATGGTATTTTATTCCAAATTTGGATGACCCTGAACGCAAACGAATGCAGCACGTTAGATTTCGATGTAAATTTACGTTCGATCTGGAAGGCGTGCTGGCGAGAACGAGCACAGCGGCGGGTGAACGTGAAAACGCTCTCAAACGGAATGTCGCAAAGACCATTCACGATTTTGAAACATAAGTGCAAATCAAACTCAGTTTTCCGATATCGTAGGGTTTCAATCCCCAACATTTCGAGCCTAGTCATGTAGTCTGGCACTTATCGCGTAGGAAATACTTTGACAAAAACGCGTTTTGAGTACCGCCTTTGCACGTTTTCTACGATTTCATCATCCTCAAGAGAGGATGGTGACCAAACCTGCGTGCAGTATTCCAAGAGCGGCCGGCAGTAGACAATGTATGCTTTCCTATAATGCTCGAGACATGTGTGTTGCAGAGATCTCAGGATGCAATTTGCCACACGGGAAGCTTTCTTAGAGAATTCCTTGCAGTGGGATTCCCACTTAAGGTCGGTGCTGATAAGCACACCTAGATCACTGACACTCTCGCGTACAGGGAGCAACACATTGTTTAATCGTAAAAAACACTCATGTTTGAAATTGATATGAAACAGGCTGCATTTTTCTTCAAATATTTTTAGCCGCCATAGCTTGGACCAATCAGCGAGCCGGTTCAGGTCACACTGAAGCTCGTGAAAATCGATGGCTGGGTTGCGAAGAGGGCGATATATTTTAAGATCATCAGCAAAAAGCTTACATATGCTCGACAATTCGTCATAAATATCGTTCACATAAATGAGGAAGAGCAAATGACCCCGAACGCTACCCTGGGGGACACCGCTGGCGATTTGGCAAGACCGAGAACAATATTCGCCGCTGCCGAGATGTCGTACGTTCGTGCCGTGGCAGTGTGGAGGAAAGAAGATCGCCTCCGTGCAAACCGACGTCAACCCCTCCGAGAAGAGGGTTTTTGTCATGGGAGAGGTGCTGGTCGGCCGCAGCTCTCCTGAGGATTTTATTACAAAGGGCCGGCGTCGAGAGGAATCCAGGTCCAGCACGGAAGTATCCATGTGCCACCTGCGGCGAGGATGTTACCTGGCATAAAACAAGTGTCCAGTGCTTCGGATGCCAAAGGTGGGTGCACTTCTCCTGTTCGGGCCTCAGTTCTGTGAGGCATCATGACTCATCCTTTCGTTGTGTTCTATGCTCTGCCCCCAACAACTCTGATTCCTCAATTACCAACCGCCCCTCTCCATTGTTCACATTAATCTCAACGGCCTTCGCAACAAGTTATCTGAACTCTCTCTATTCGCACGTTCTCATCACCCGGATGTTATCATGGTTCAAGAAACCAAGCTCTCTCCATCTACCACTTATCCCCAACCTAACATTCCGGGCTACACCGCCTATCACATGCCAAGGACAGCTCTTGGGGGCGGAGTGTCTACTTTCGTTCAATCTGCCTTACCTTCTCATATTATCCCTAATACTCCTAAGGACGGTACTCTCGAGTACATTCCTGTCCACCTCCCCCTCAAAACCCCTTTATCTCTATTTAACATATATATTCCTCCTATATCATCTTGTCCCCCTCTTATAATCCTATTCCCTCCTTAAGCATTTGTACGACTGCTCACTCTCCCCTTCAGCTGTCTTTGCGGGTGACTTCAATGCTCACACGTTCTGTTCCGCTCTTGATTCTGACGCCAGAGGGGAAGATGTCGAAGAATGGGCTGAGGAGTGTGACCTGGTTATCCTCAATGATGACCAGCCCACTCGTCTCCCTGCCAACGGCCGACCTTCTAGCCCAGACATCTCTCTTGTGTCATCCAATCTCTCTAATGCTTGCACGTGGTCCACATCCACAACTCTCTCCAGTGATCACATTCCCGTCTTTGTCTATATTGATCTCTCTGACTCTCTTGCCCCTTACTCTGGTTTTCGTCATCGTACTTATCTTAATTTAGGCCTAGCAGACTGGACCCTGTTCAGAGATGTTGCACTTCGCCATGCGGTCGACTACCCATGGAATGGTGATGTTCATCAGAAAGAGCGCCATCTAACAAGTGCCATCCGCAAGGCCATGAAAGCAACAATTCCTGAGGGTCGTGTCAAGACCTTTTTCCAAATGTCAGCAGGGAAATACTGGAAGATAAGAACCAGAGATGAGAAGAGAGCCGCAGACCATCTAGACCCGGACATAGCTGTGCTGGATAACGAGATCAAGCAGGATCTGGATAAGAACAAGAAGGAATGCTGGGAGAAGTTCACTGAAAAGCTGAATTTCAAGACTGATGGAACTAAGACATGGAAAGTGTTGAGGAAAATCTCCGGCAAGTCCGCTCCTCCCATGAGCTCCGCTATTGAGTTCGAGGAAAACGACTTCAAATCAGGAAAAGCTGCTGCTTATGCGCTCGGCAAGAACTTCTTCATCACACGTGCCAAGCGAGGCGTGCAAAACAGAGTCACGGTTAGAGAACTGAGCCGGTTGCCGCTCATGAACGCTTCTGAGGCCTTTACTCTCACGCAAGTAGAGAAGGCTATCAAAGAAATGCGGAATTCGAAGGCTATCGGACCTGACGGTATCTCCCCAGCCATCCTGAAGAAGCTTCCCACGGAACTTCTACCGACGCTTGCAGATATCATTAACACTTCTTTCCGGACCTGCACTCTACCCCAAGCTTGGAAGACAGCCAATGTGATACCGTTGCCAAAGCCAGGCAAGTCCCAAAGCACGGCAAAGGGCTTTCGACCAATAAGCCTGTTATCGCCCGTCGCTAAATTAGCTGAAAAGTTGATCGTGACGGACCTGGCTGATCAAAATGAGCGACAGCAGCATCAGCATGGGTTCAGGAAACTTCACTCCACTACTACAGCTCTATTGGAGATCGTGAGCTTTGCGGTCGATGGGTTCAACATGAGAAAGCCCCTGAGAACGGTGGCCGTCGCCCTCGACCTGAGCAAAGCGTTTGACTCTGTTAACTTGGGACTGCTGTCCGAGAAACTGCTCAAGTCGTCGCTACCATCATGGCAGAAGCGATGGATTGCAGCGTTCACTAAAGGCCGCCGTGCTAAGGTTCTGTTCCAGAATCATGTATCCGATAGCATTCCAATAGCAGCCGGTGTTCCGCAAGGCGGAGTGTTGTCCCCTGCCCTATTCAGCCTGTATCTTGAGGGCATTCCCGAGCCTCCCAATGATGTAAGGATTGTTATGTATGCCGACGACATCACCATCATGTGCCAGGATCGTGACCTGCAGATAGCCGCTAACAAGATCAGCGCCTATCTCGTCGAGTTGAAGCTCTTCCTCGATAAAATGATGCTCACAGTCTCTGCCGCAAAATCCTCTGTTTCAGTGTTCACAACGAACACCAAGGAACACAGTGCCCATCCAGATGTCAAATGGGATGGTGACCTGTTGCCAGCAGCAAAATTCCCCAAGCTGCTTGGCCTTATTCTTGATCCTCACTGAAGTTCCACAAAAACGCGGAACAGAAACAAACAGTCGTCAAGGCTAGACTTAATATCTTGAGAGCTCTCGGAGGAACATCATGGGGAAGCAGCCGAGAGACTATATTGAGAACCTACAGAGCAATACTTCAGCCGGCTCTGGAATATGCGGCACCAGTGTGGCAGCACCTGGTGTCTGACAGCTCCTGGAATAAGCTGCAGCGTGTACAGAATGCTGCGCTTAGAATTGCTACCGGTTGTGCAAGGAGCTCCCCGGTGGAGCATCTTCACGCGGAGGCCTGCATATTGCCGGTCAAGGAGCATTGTGAACTCCAGGCACAGCAGATGTATATTAATGTTCTGAGGCAGCCGAATCATCCGTCAAAGAGAATCATGAAGCCCATAAGAGAGAGGTCGATTAGGACGCCGTTCGCCGATGCTCCTCGTAAAGTTGATGTACAGAGATGGGCCGACTCCAACATGGAAAGGCTTCGTCTTCTGCGTGAGGAGCACACCCAGTTTGTTCGAGGATATCTAGCAAAGGCGGCTGTGAACCCTATCTTGGGAACGGTGCCGCCTCGGGTTTGCGAGTCCGAGTCTCAACTCGGCAGACGAGCCAGATGTGCTCTTGCATCGCTGCGCTGTGGTCACTCTATTCTGCTCATGTCTTACGTCAACAAGATCGACAGCAGCCGACCAGACGCATGCCCGGACTGTGGTGCTCCCGGACACGACACGGCGCACTTGTTCATGTGCCCGAAGAGACCTACCTCCTTAACAACAATGGACCTTTGGACGAATCCTGTGAAGGCCGCCCAGTTCCTCAACCTATGACAAAAACCACTTTGAGGCTGCAGAAGAAGAAGAAGAATATTCGCCAATTTTGATTTGAAGTCGCGAGGCGTCAGGAAAGATTCAAACCATTTCAGGATGTCAGCAGAAATGCCGTAGCCTTTGAGTTTCAGAATTAGTTTTGAATGACTGACGGTATCGAAAGCTTTAGCATAGTCGATGTACACAACATCGGTCTGGCAGTTCTCGTTCACTGCTGAACACCAGTCCTGAAACGAGGATACCAACTGAGATAGTGTAGATCCACCAGGTAGAAAACCATATTGCGCGGGACTGAGGAGGTCGTTCGATGCAAGGTGGGAGAGAACGCAATCTTTGATAACGATTTCAAGTACTTTACATACTGAGGAGGGTAGACTGATGGGTCGATAGTTCGAAACCTGAGTAGCTGGTGCCTTTTTAAGAAGCGGAGTTACAATCGCAGTTTTCCATGCGGATGGGAGAGTTCCAAGAGCAATACTATGTTTGAAGGTGACTGAGAGAGGGTAACATAACCCGTCAGCAGCTCTTTTGATAAAATAAGAGGGTATGGAGTCCGGCGTAAGCGAAATTATGTCGTTGAGCTTTTTTATGGCACCCATTACAACTTCGTAGTCAATAGGTATGGAGCACAATTTCTGAGGACATCGTGGGGAAAATGGGGGGGGGGTCGCGCTGTTGTCGTGAGTAAATACCTTAGAGAAGTAGTCCACAAAGATGTCTCATTTTTGCTGATCATCGACAATGGTTTCGCCCTCTTCATCTTTCAGGGAACTGATACCCGTACGCGTCTTCATCTTAGCATTCATGTATTTGAAGAAGTTTTTTTGATTTCCTGAGCAAATGAGGCGCTTTTCGCGGTTTCTGGCAAATCGCTTACATTCCTTTTCTAGATCCTTAGCGCACTTATTGAAAGCATTGCGCCCACCAGGCTGAAAACGATCACGCCAGAGGAAGTGCTTTTCAGCGGCAAGGCGTTGTAGGTGCGGTGGAAAGTTTTTGGTCGTAGGACCGCGTTTACGAAGTGGAACACACTTCTCTATCACAAAGTGTAAATAGGAAATGAAGGCTTCATACAATTCGTTTATGTTTCGGCACGCGCAAAAGAGTGCATCCCAGTCTGTTCCTATCAACCAAAGATTTACTTGGTCCCAGTTAGCACTGCAAAAATCGAAATTACGAGCTGTTTTCGGAGAATCAGGTTCAAAGGCTATGCTTGAGTGGTCACTCGTAGAGAAATTTGGCTGTACCTCCCAATCAGTAATCAATGTGAGGTCATTACATAGGAGCAGATCGAGCACATTTTGCACATGAGTGGGCTCATAATTAAGACATGATAGGCCAGAACTGGCCAGAAAATGTTCAAATGAAGTACTAAATCGCATACAGGAATCACCAGAAGAAAACGCATAATTGAAATCACCAACGACTATGGAGGGGGATTGCACCGTACACCAGTCAGCTACAGTCTCTAACAATTCGAGAGATTCCTCACTACTCGTTGCTGGCCGTGGGTAAGCTGCAATCAAGCGGAAACTGGAACCAAGCTCAAATACAACATCAAGAAACAGAAGTTCACAGCAGAAGCTAAAAGATTTCTGCATGAACTCAGCAACCCTAATTGTATTCTTTACAACAATTGCGACACCACCTCCTGTAAAGCCCGTTATTCGATCACATCTATACACCACATAACAGCCATCTAATGCTAGGAGTGAGTCGGGGTCGTCCTCAGTGAGCCAGGTTTCGGTTATAATGACTATATCGGGAGACGAGTAATTGAGGAGTGAGTTCAAAGAGGCTAACTTGTTTCTAATGGATCGGGCATTGAAATATATACAGTTCAGGCTACCTTTCGCCACCGAGGTCGACTCGTTCACACTCACTGTGATGGGGAGTAGCGAGTGGGAGGCTGAGACGCCCGAGGGGAAAAGACCTGCGACGAGGCGGCCTCGGCCCCCGCAGGCGAGCTCGACCCTCCCTTTTTTGGAATCTCGCCTCTGCTCATCACCTTCCCTTTGTAGATCACAGCACTCTCGTCCAACTTGCGAGCTCCGCGGAGCTTCGCTCGCAGTTCGGAACTGTATGAAGGACGCACATAAACATATTTGCAATCACTAGAGCGTTTTAGCTGATGACTGCAGCGTAGGAGTTGAACGGCGTCGTGATGGTTGCCGAAGGCAACCTTCACCGGACGCTTCTTCGCCTTGTCGAAAATCCCCATACGGTAAACAGCCGTGGGGATGGCGTCCACCTGTAGATGGTCCAGCAAGGCCATCACAGTCTTTTCATCAGCCTCCCTCCGGCTGTGGGCCGGCAAGTCGCTTTCTTCACACAGTCCCATGATAACAACTTGAGAATCAATCACCTGCGGCTTAGCCGCCGGAACGGCTTGCTTACTTGCGTCACCGGCGGCAGGGGCGGGTGACGTCACTCCTCTCATCTTGACCAGCTCACCAACAGCATCAGTTATCGGTTAAATAAGGGGCTGTAGGGCGTCGGCCATAGACTTGGCCAGCTGCGTCATCACACCAGTCTCTTCAATCATCTGCGCAATCTCAGCTCTCTGCTTGGCTTGCATGTCTGGATGCTCGACCGTACGATGTGTGCCTCAAACTTGGGTTATTAATCAGTTCAAAACAACGACTAGAAAGCTCTGGATTCGCCTATATGGATATGATTATGCTTCAATTCCTTCAGCTTCTGTCCGTAACAGATCATTTAAACTTCCCACTTTGCTTTACCGTGGAAGGAAGTATGATGTCAATATGGTGTATAAATTGATAACCGGTAAAATCCGTGTTGTCTGAATGATTTTTACACACTCTCCCCCTCAACCACTAGAGGTGGACTGGCTAAACTTGGTTTTACAACATCCAAAAGTCGTTTGAGGGCCTCTTTTTCCACGCAGAGAGCTGGGTCTGAATTTTTGAAATTTTCGAAGAAATATCCTATACCCACCTCACTAGCGCAATTTAAAAAGCTTGCTGACAAGTACCTAAAAGAGACTGCTTGAGGTTCAATACAACCCTGGTCATTTATTGTATAATTTTTAAGCATGATTTGTCAATTGTGTCTGTGGTCCTTTCAACTTTTGTATTTGTTTCCCGCGTGGTTCCCCACGCATGAATTGAAAGAATGATTCGAAAGCTGTACTCCATTCGATTCAATTGCACATTGATTTTTTTGGATGTTCGATGATTCCATCGAGATTGAGTAATTTTGTGACAATACCTTAACCCATTTAAGCGACTTCTTGTTAGTCCCAATATCGAAGGATTTTAAGAGAGATCGCTAAAAATTTGCCGAATATTCGAAAAACTGATATTCCTGTTCTCCGTATAAACCTGTTATCCAAAAAATCAGATATCGTGTTGTTATTGTGAAAGCGAAAATTCCTTAATTTTGGGAAGGAAAAGTAGAATAACGGGAAATCTAGGTTTTGATTCCTGATAGAGAGAGAATTTTCGGAAAAAATCTTTCAGTAATCGCGAGATTTATTTGAAGATACAAACTAGGAAAAAATTTTTGATTTGCTTCTTTTATCGAAAAGGATGAATGGATGTGTTTGGCGAACACTCTTTCCAGAGCGAGCGGATGCGCTAATTCGCTTCGGAAAACCGCCGCGGACCATCCGTATCAGTCATTCGCCGCCGCGGATGAAACGTGAGTTTCACTGAGTACTCAGTGAAACTTACGGCGGGTCCGTCGCCGGCGACCGGATAATCCGTCGTCGAAGCCGGGAAAGCGCCGGTAAGGCGCCGCGGATCGTCCAACTAGCGCCGCTTATGGTCCGGTCAAGTGATTCGCTCCGGGGAACCGCCACGGATCGTCCTGCAAGCGCCGCGAACCGTCCATCCCAATCACTTGCCGCCGCTGATGAGCCGTGAGTTTCACTGAGTACCCATGAAACCACGGGAGCCTTCCGAAAATGTTTTTAAAATCAGCCGAAGTTTTCGGCGGGCGGGCTTCGAAGATTTATGAATACGGCCTCTGGTCGTCAACGAAATGGTAGCGGGTGGCGAGCTCCAAGTTTCTGAGTAGCGAGGGGCACCTATTGATAAACGATTACCTGTACACAACAACCGCGTGCGCTAACTCAGCGGGACTGCTGGTCGCTTGCTCGCCTCACTGAAGGGGACAGTAGCTTTGCGCTAGCCTGCGGTAATGTAGTTGTTACAAAAGGCTAGCCGTAGATGGTAGACTAAGCTCGAAAATGTTACTGAATTCCATTTTCGTTTCATTCTTTAATTTGGAGAACAGTGTATACATAGCAGAGATGGCCTCCCTTATTGCGGTAAATTGCGCCGCGTTTTTATTCCACATAAGCTGCCATACGGCCCTCACCGCAGCCTTCCCGCTCATAATCTACTGGAAAGCGCTAATAAGCTATCTAGGGATGGGGTTGATAAGGTTTGATGCAGCTTATCGCCCGGTGATCTCTCCAGTTAGCCTGGATTTGAGCTTCATAGCTTTTACTCGTATATTAGTTTTTTTTTGGTTAAATATATGGCGGCACCCACTTCTTCCCAAGCTTTTGACAACCCAAACCGATCGAATGCTGCATGTTCGAAGAGATTGAACATCGAATCGTGTTCGACTTTACATCGATATATTCATGTATGTATCTTGAACTCCAACACGATCAATATTGCGAATATTTTCGAATTTCGAAGATTAGTGATCGAAAAATAGAGCATAGGTATAGTTCAGTTCCGCAATCGCGTTCAGTCCTCACTATCACAATCGTGGAAGCGAAGCGGTTGTTTTAAAAAAATTGTGGTGCGCGCGAAGCGCGCACCAGATTTGGCTTTAACTCGCCCACGCGCAACTCTGCGATTACGAAATCGGCGTTCGGAGTGACTGCGGAAATGCGGTTTCTCCTACATTGGAAAGAGCGTAAAAAGTTGGGGTGTACACCCAAAAATGGTTTGGAATGGTTTCTTGGCGCTCAAGAAAAATGGCGAGAAGCACGTGATTTTGGTCGAAAAAACTGTTAATCTCCTTTTTTTCAGACGGCGTTCACGATATTGTTGCAGTACTTAAAATTGAGCTAGGAAGCTAATTTTTTTGGCAGGAGCCTAGAAATGGATGCAGCTAGCTCCTATTCAATTTTGGAGCCGAAAGCTCAATTTTAGCGGAACCTAAAAATTGAGGTCCAAGACGGGTAAAAACATGTAAACATGTTATTGTAAACCCTACGACGCTCACTGAACTTTAACAATGAACTAATGAAAATCAACACAGCTAATGATAGGCTTCCGCCCAGGATTGTTTCCTCTTTGAGACGGTTGTTAAGAATAGGATTTGAGGAGTGCGCAGGGCGCAGCAGAAAGTGCGCGGGCCCCCAGTGGGAATGCGCAGGACGCTGTAAAAATGTACGGGACCACAATGGGAGTGTGAAGGACGCCACAAAAAGTGTGTGGGACCGGAATGAGAGTGCGCCGGATGCCGTAGAAAGTGTGCGAGACCCAAGTGGAAGTGCGCAGGACGCCGCAGAAAGTGTGTGGGACCCAAATGAGAGTGAGCCGAACGCCGCAGAAAGTGTGCGGCCCAACAGTGGGAGTGCACAGGACGCCAAAGAAAGTGTGCGGGACCCCAGTGGGAAAGCGCACGACGCCGTAAAACGTGTACGGGACCTCAGTAGGAAAGAATAGGTCGTTTTTTATGTCTGCGGGTCACAATTTTTAGGAGTTATAGTCGTCCGACCACACCGATCGGTAATGATTCAATTATTTACCGTAGGCTAGAGCTTTCATAAAACCTCTCCAAAATGGGAATCGCTAAGCAAAAATCAGGTTAGAAAGGGAACCTTTGGGAAAAATATAGGAAATTTCCAAAAGTTTAGCGTCCTGGCAAAAGTAATGATTTGGCAATGTTATAACTACAAGAAATATAGAAGTTGACAAAATAAAATTAAAAAAAAACAACTCGAAATATGTTTGAGTATGATTTGGCACAAAATAACCAGAAGTGATGAAAAACTTGGAAATGTAGTGAAATGATCAAAACAGGATTTGGCGGTCATTCATAGGCCAACTTTTGATAAGTAGTGACTGGCGAGGGATTAAATTTTACAAGATTCTCCGTTAAACTTATCAAAGCGAAATCAAGCGCGCATCGGATTTGAGCGTTACGTTCACATAGCTTGACCTATGCTGATTTCCGTATTACAGTTTCAATGAAATGTTTTACGGTTTCCATTGCGCGCTTGATTTAGCTTTGATAAGTTTAACGGAGAAGCTTGTAAAATCCTATCCCTTGTTTCTCACTAATTATAAAAAGTTGGCCTATGAATGACCGCCAAATCATGTTTTGGTCATTTCACTACATTTCAAAGTTTTTCATCACTTCTGGTTATTTTGTGCCAAATCATACTCAAACATATTTCGAGTTGTTTTTTTAAATTTTTTTTTGTCAACTTCTACATTTCTTGTAGTTATAACATTGCCAAATCATTACTTTTGCCAGGACGCTAAACTTTTGGAAATTCAACCATGAAAATGAAGAAATCATTCTCAAAACAACCGCTTTGCTTCTACGATTGTGGTAATGAGACTTTGCGGACTGAACGCGATTGCGGAATTAGATCATATGTGGAAATCAGAGGTTGAAAATTTTATTGGATCGAAAAACCAAGGGTGACATTGGTTTTCTATAAAAAATTATCATCAGTCAAGAAAAAATGACGGCCTTTGCTCGCGAGGCCTATGTGATATTTGCTATATTCATATCTCCGGTCTGCAGGAGGGGCTGCTGTTGGTTGAGATTCAACCTCTAATCTCATCAAAAACTCGAGAAGTTTAGAAGGTATGAAGGACCTCGGTCAAGGGAACCCGGAATGCGCCACATATTCGATTACAAGTTTTCGTCTGTTCCCATCATTTTTCAATCAAACCGCGTCAGGGTGTGCGTATGAAAAAAGAAAGGGTTTCTCGACTCTCCACCTCTTTTCTGCTCTTTGTTGACCCGTGTTCTTGGGGAAAATTATATACCAGCGGTTCGCAAGCCTAACGAAGCGTTTGTAATTGAAGGGTGCCATTATAAATCAATGTGCGTAAATCATAGGTATCGGGGATTGGTTTTATCGTATCCGTTCGGCTCACGCCCACGTTTCGATCGCGATGTTCATACAAAACTCTGACCGTCATCATCTCTAACTATGTGGCCTATCACTCTCACACAAATATATCCCTTCTCTCTGGCCAACAAGAAATCTCGTTCCTTCGATGCTCTGTGACATTATAAACACTCGCGAAACACCATAGATCGTCGAAAACCCGTTTCTATGGTCGATCGATTCGTTGGTGGCATTTTTTTTTGTCGATTCTCGCATTTCCCTGCCGTCTTATCTGTTTCGTAGTCAACTTCATACTAATTAGTTCTTCATACTCACCCATGTTTTATTATACAGTGCGTTTCAAAATTATAAAGACACCCCAGAAAATGACAATTTCGTTCGCATATCAGGGAATTTCGAGCTGGGACCAATTGCATACGATTCAGCATAGTCGAAAACATCAAGCAACTTTATTTCCGAAAATATTTCATCACACTTTCTCAAGAAATATTCGGCAACTTGAAATGAGACCGTTTCAAAATTATAAAGGCACTATAGAAAAGCGAAAAACTTAACAAAAATAAAAAACAACAACAGATTAATAACGGATGGGTTCACCATGATTAGTAATAACATCAAAAATGCGATTTGGCATACTATCCGTATTCTTCTTCAAAAGAGAGGGGTCCCAAATTGTCCCAAGCCGACAGAATGCCGTTCTTGAGGTCACCGATGTTGTTGTACTGCATGCCAATAGAGTATATCTGCCTAACGATAATCCCCCAGATGTTCTCAAGCGGGTTCAGGTCAGGACTACAAGGTGGCCACTTCAGAAGAGCGATATTCTCGCTGTTAAGCCAGTCGACAGTTGACCGGCTGCTCTGGACCGAGGCGTTGTCCTGCATCAAAACGTACTTCTGATGACGACGTCCTCTCAGAAATGGCAGGGGTTTGGTCAGCGAGCACCTTCTTGTATTCCTTGGAATCCATTCGACATGAAACAAAAGCTAGTTGGAGAGCGCCACTGCTGCAGAATGCCCCCCAAACCATTAGTGACACACCGCCGAAGTTGCGCTTGCTGAAGATAAGCGGCTCCTTCCTGAGATCTCTCCAGTAACTATGAAAACTATCAGGACCTTCTAAGTTAAATTTCTTTTCGTCAGAAAAGATGATTTGAAAAACGTAGATTGAATAAAATTGGTCAAAAATGGAAGGGCGCCTTGGGGTGCCACACAACTTACCCATTCCCCATCCGTTTTCATACTCTCACAGGCAAACTGAAGTCGACCGAATTTGTGGAGATCAGTCAGCTTTCAAGCCTTGTTCATAGACTACCGAACAATGACAGAACTGTCATTTATGGCCCTCCATACCGTAGTCTTTGACGGTGGAAGTGCCAGCTCGCACCTGACCAAGTTGACTGACTTTGTAGAATTGGATATGGAACGCCGAATATGACGGACATCTTTATCAGACAGCACTCGTGGTTTTCCGGAATTCTTTTTTTTTTCCGTAGGAATCCGGATTCTTGACCTAGCTATCAAAGCAGCTTGGAAAACGGCCAAGCTGAGCGGCTATGAAGCGATAGGAATGGTCAGCTTGATACAACGCTTTTTCTTTTGCTTGTTCCTCACTTGAAGGTTTGTATCCACGAGGCATAAGGTCAGAGTTCGTATCCACGAGGCATAATGTCATAATCGTACATGAAGGTGTTGCCTTTTAAGTGGAGTGCAGGAGGATTGAAACTGTGGGAGATAAAGAAGCACCGCAGGGGGTGCCTTTATAATTTTGAAACGGTCTGATCTTATGTTGGCGAATATTTCTTGAAAAGTATGAAGATGTGTTTTCCATAAAGATAATTTATCAAGGTTTTCGGCTAAGCCGAATCGAATGGAGTTGGTCTCGGATCGAAATTCTTCGACCTGTGGGGGAAATCGCCATTTATTGGGATGCCTTTATAATTTTGAAACGCACTGTATTGCGAACTGCATCCAGGAGAGGAAATATGAAAATTAATGAGGATAGCATATGTCCCATAGGATCTCCTCGACCTTTGCGTGCAGCTATTGATTTCTTTTCTTTCTGTGATGTCTTACATTTGATGCCATTTTATTTTGTTTTCTATGCACCCAATGCGCTAAAAAGTCAGATGAATGCTTGTAGACGAAACATTTTCTATGTTCGTTTTCTGTGCAGTTCATTTCATTCTATGACCTTTTTATTACGGCCCCTGCCTGCTGATTTAATAGTAAGGTCAGCTGTGTGCCGCTTATGATCGGAAGTAACGCCTAGAGGTTGATTTGTCGGATTCAGTCTGTATGAAAGTGGTTCCGCAGTAGCGTGTGATTAGAGATGTGCTTCTTCATTGCTCATTTCGAGCAAGTCACTGAGCAGTTGTGATGCTTCTTATGAGTGTAATTCAGTGATGACCCAAGGCTAGCTGGCAGCGATAATGATTTAAAGGCGCCCGTATTGGAAATACATAGATGGCACGTTGAAAGAGGACTTTCTTATCCTTTATTTCGGAGCCAAAATTATATTCTTCTTTCGCGTGTGCGGAACGAGGGAAGAGAAAACGACAAAGCGTGGGGAAGAAGGGACGCAGATAGGCCAATGGTATAGTTTTGCAACTGCACAGCGATAGCGACTATCTGTCGCGGAGCTCCCGCCCTTTAAATTTGTCGCTGTTGCAGTGCGCTGCACAGCTGCTGTGGCAACGACAGGCATCGGCACATTTGCAGTATATACCATCCTTACGCGACACGTCGCTGCGACGGACACGCGGCAACTGTTCCTACGACGGCCAGTGCCGTTACTCCTACATATGCTGGTCTCGCCACGACTTGTGCTAAATGTCATGACTGTCGCTCATGACTGCGACAAAGTATACCATTGACCATACGGGCGCACTCTTACTACGCGATCGACGGAAACAATTTAACCCCGAAAGAGAGGATACATTCTCTCATGTCAGCGACAGGTTGATCCGTCTCTTTTACGAGCAACCCGCCTATAGCAGGTGCTTTTGAAGTAAAATCATCGACTTGCTAGTAAACTGTGGATTATAGGGGTACAACAGTTTGATTACGGAACATATGCAATTGCTGACCGAATGCCTACCCAGGTTACACGTTTCCATCGAACACGTGGCGTGTACGATGGGTTACTTGCTATTTTCCAAATCTGTGGCCGTCTGAGACACCCAAGTTTGCAATGAGCAGAAATTCTCATGACGGCGGCAGGGTCCGTCCCAGCGTATTTCCGTGAATCGGGCTAGTCGTCGCAGCTCTGCCTGTTGGGAAAGGCCACATTTTCAATGCTTCTCGTAATTTGGCTGCGGACAGTAGTTTGGTGTGTCAGCGCTAGTAGTTGGTTATCAAGGTGGCGGTCAAAACGTTTTTAATGCATGAAGGGTTCTTTCCGCGCGACGCTCATTGATTCCAGGTGCACCCACTGGACCCACGACGTCCCACTCATCAGAAGGCTATTTCTCAATTAGTCAGCGGAGTTGAAGCGAGAAATTTCGCACGTGCTTGGCTCTCAAGGAGGAGATTTATGGCCATTGTTATAGCTCACGACAGGCCTGTCGCGGTCGCAGAGCGCTTACGTCGCCGTCGCTGAGGACCAGCCGTCGCTGTCGCTCAGGGCCAAGAAACACTCGGCACGATACTGGATTTGGCTGGGTCGCTGTCGCTAACTTCCGTCCGACGGCGACCGGTGCTGCAAACTGTTTTTGCCACAGCATTTTTTTCTACTGTGTGGGTCTGGTCCCGACACGATTTGTAACAGTTGACCGCACCTGTCGCGGTCGCAAACTTCTGGCATAACAATGGCCTATGCCAGGAAAGTGAACATTTTCGCGGACGACGCTGTCAATTAAAGGCATCCTTCACGATGGATTTCGTTCTGGAGCTTTCCATATATAATGAGAGCTCTAGTACCGTATATAACAGCTACGTTGAAAAAACCGCGAAAAAATCGTTGAAAACTCTTTCTTCAGACCGAATAAATCTCAATCTGCTTTTGAGAAAGGAAGAGTCGATCGTTAGAGATCGCTGTTTGGACCAAAGATCTCACGATCAAATGAAGTTCATCTTTCTTTCGAATGATTTGTGGATAAGGAAAGGTTATTCTATGTGTGTAAAAAAGTCATTCTTTACGTAATCGTATAGCATATTCCATGAACTGCTCCTCAGTTGTACTATATCAATTGTTGATCAGTTACTTATATGATTGATGGCTGACACCAAATTGTGCCAGATGACTGACGGACGGCCGACCTCTTTTGACGGAATTTGAGACATTTGACCTCATTTATCTTCACAATAAAGCGTTTTTAGCCGAACAAACTCTCCCTACATTCTTAGGTGATCCCAGAAAATCATTCGAACCAAAAAAAAACCGAGAGGGGTCTTCTGCGCGTACGATGCCTTTAACTCAACGTCTTTAGCCCCATTTCCGATGGTAGGATCTCAGCAGCTGGATCTTCGGTTCTAGCCAAACTCTCTCGAAGTATCCTCTCTATTTCTGCGAGTTAGACAACGGATGTGCTCGGTGTCGATACCTTAAAACCCTACTGTCAGGGAGTTCCAGAAAGAGGTGTAACGAATTATGAGACAACGATCAGTTTTTTGCCGGTGACTTACTTGAGCTTCTCATAAGACAATAATTTAGTACGTAAAATACATTTTTTGTTAATTGATCATAAACATATCCATGGTCCTTCCCGCCAAAGGGTTTCCGATTTAACACTGAGGTCAGATTTCGGTCAAGTCAGCCGACGTTTTCGCCTTCAGTATTCATGATAGTCCATCGTGGCGACTGTTCCGATAGCGATTCAGAAGCAGCTTAAGGAGTGCGTCACTATGTGTTGGAGGCTTACATGAGTGGAGATGTCCGTCCGTAACGACGGCGGTGGGAGTGTGAGCATCCAGGCAATCGATACGCGTCTCACGAACGGGAACCACGCTGACCGCCGGAGATTCATAGCTCATCGCATCCAATCTGCACTTTGCTCCTTCTCCCATTCCCAAATCTCTGCTCATACATTAGTTCTGACCCAATGGGTCGCAAAGCAAATCCACAAAAACTCATACGAGGTTGCTTGAATGGAGTTCAACACTAACAGGACTAGATGGAACATACTAAATCCATTCGAAAACACCTTGTGTTTGCAATTCAGAAGTTCTTCGAGAGTAACCTCATTCTTAGCCTCGAACTTTATTTTCTTTCGGTATTTCTCATACAATTTTTATTTCAAATGTTATCTTCTACATCAAATCTAAAGATTTCAGCTATTCAATTCAATTCAATAGCTTTATTTTTCAATAAAGAAACATACGGAATGTATGTGAGGGAGGTTAATTACGCGATCCTGAGTACGCAGCCAACAGAACAACGAGAAAAAAGAAGAAAAAAAATGAAATACTCGTACAATCGGAGCACCCTGTACTTAAAGCTCTAACAGAAAGAGCGGCTATGTCCCTTGCAATGACCTGAGATTGAAGTGGGACAGCCTGCTTTTAAAAATGGGAAAACTTTTGGCATCAACGATTTCCGGAAGTAGTTTGTTCCAAATTGGAATGACCCTAAAAGCAAACGAATGCAGCACACTAGATTTCGATGTAAATCTACGTTCGAGCTGAAAAGCGTGCTGGCGGGAGCGAGTACAGCGGCGGGTGAACGCGAAAACGCTTTCAAATGGAATGTCGCAGAGACCTTTAACGATTTTGTAACATAAATGTAAGTCGAACTCAGTTCTTCGATATCGTAAGGTTTCGATTCCCAATATTTCAAGCCTCTTCATGTAGTCTGGCACTTCTCGCACAGGGAATGCCTTGACGAAAACGCGTTTTGAGTACCGCCTTTGCACGTTTTCAACGACTTCATCATCTTCAACAGAAGATGGTGACCAAACCTGGGTACAGTATTCCAAGAGCGGCCGGCAGTAGACAATATATGCTTTCCTATAATGTCTATTTATTCATAATATGAGAGGTGAGATTATCTCCAAAAAATCAGTGCAGTGAAAAAGTCATCCCGTGATGTCCAAAAATATGCGCTTGCATTAAAAAATTGAAGAGTGAAAAATAAATTGCAAAACCATCTCTAATCTTTCATAATTGTTTTTTTTTTGTTTTTTATAGGTCAATTCCAACAATTTGAAAATCTAAGTGTTTTGCACACAGACGTAGGTCTCTGTTCCACAAAACCCTTTTCCACAAGATTATTGGTGACAAATTTCGACGCATGAGATGGCATTTGTTTATTGATTGCTTTTCTTCTCGTCACAAATATGACGCTTTCGAAGTCATTGAGTGGAAAGGAACCTTTTTGCAAATCGTTCAATGTTAGTTTCCTGGAACCACTGTTTGTATCCAACCCTCTGATACCTGGTTGTAGTTAGGTCAGGTTACATTCACAAGGACTTCGAATGATCGATCGTTATTGATGTTTTCAGAATCAGAAATCAATCAAAAAGTGTCTGCAGGCAGAGCGTCCTCGTTTTTGTGTCTCTCTAGCCACAAAGTTCCTTTGCTTTAAGTCGAATCATTTTTTCGATTTTTTTTTAAAGTTGGATTCCCTAGTGAGTTTTATGACCTGAATTTCTCTTTGCTCTGTGGATACTGTTGGGGGATCGTGTCCTAAAAATCACCCATCCCATGCGGGCAGTCGCGTCGCGGCGTCGCATTGCGGCGCGCTTTCTCTTCACTGCAAAGTAGTTTCTCGCCTGTATTCGATATTTCCTCAACTACTCACAGTGTAGTGCGTATTTTCTATAAGCGAGTACGCTTACGAACACCACTGAACTAGCACAGAAACAGGATAGTTGCATGGAATTGGCGTGGAGACATCTGGCTTTCGAGAAAATAATAATAACTGCAACTAAGGTTTTCTCTGAAAATGGAGGCAGCCTTCGAACTTTCGAGCAGGCTCAAGCGGTTGCAGGAATAATATTATCCAGCCCACCTCAGGCACTCGAGGGGGGCAAGCCTCGTTCATTTTCGCTCAGGGGGGCCAGCCTTGAACCGTAATTGTGGGCGGAGATTCGAGGGGGACGGCGCTCCGACCACCGTTGAGCCAGCCCTCTGCACCGCGTTGCATGATTTGCAAATCGAGCAGGTTTTCAACGGTGGAGCACACAATCTCAACACTCATTTTCGTCATTAGTTTCACCACTTCATTATTATTCTTCTGCTTTCACAACTCCGACTCAGAATTCCGTTTCTTCCTCTCAGTAGATTGAGGTTATCTATTCATTTACGTTGGGTTCAGGGCACTATTCCACCGTCTGATGTTTTTGTTTGTGGGATCTTCGTCGTCTTGCCGAGATGAAAGAAGGCAACTCCTCCAAAATGATCTGATTGAATTCATGGAAGACGGGTTCGAGAAGCTATCAGCTCATCAATAGGTATTTTTACCGTTCCTTCGCAGCACCTAACTACAGTTAAAACTTCTATTTTCAGGCAAACGATGTGCGCGATTATAAGTGCGCCTTCGTTGATGGTGGATGTAATTAGACAGCTCAGGAGGTAGTTCCTTTTGCAGTGAAGTTTGTTATGCAGTCTTTCTGATGAAGATTGTATCCATTGCAGGATTACGTAACTTCGGGACCGCACGAGGAACGATTGGAATGCAAAGGGAATGTTGATCTTGCGGACCTTTGGCATCTACTCGCATCGTTATGCTGTAACATGTTGTTTTTCCTTCCTCATATATCTGCCACTTTATTAGTATCCCATTGTGTGGACATCTGAACCGTGAAAGTTGCGATTTTTGTGTTTTTTTTTTCTATGTGAGGTGGTTTCCACAGATCACTGTATCTTCAGATTCGGCGATTTTCATAAACAAAGACTGTGTGTTAGCAAAGGTATTACAGTGAAATGAGAAAAAACGAAGAAGATTGAGGAAGCCGCCTCGCTTTGTATGTACGTCTGTGAACATTCGGGTAGACTACCATTTAAAATGAAGAGTATTCTGATTACTGTTATAAATTTTCATGGTTCTCCAGTGTTTCATAAGTATAATAAAGTTAGAAATCATCTTGAATGGCGAGGAAACGGCGAGAACGGAGCAAATCCTAGGGTACCAAAATTATTGGCTTTGGGATGACCCGCGTAACCAGTGCGGGTGAGAACCGGGGTAGGACGGTCCCGCCGCGAAGAGACGTTGGGGGCGCCAGCTTCGTTCCACTGGCACGCCAGCCTTGTCATGGAAGGAAGGCTGGCGTCCTGGTGGAAGTGAGGCTCGCCCCCATCGAGTATCTGAGCACCCCCCCCCAATCGACTCATTGGCCGTGGGACGGATTTTTGCATTGGAGCAGGCTTTTCGCGCTAGCCTTCCAATCTTCTCAGAAAGTATCAATATCACAATTTCGCAGGATTTCTCTATCGCGCGAGCAAATTTCAAGGATAGAATGGCTCAATTCACATGTATAACTAGTTTCGATACAGTCTGACTTTGACTGACTTTGCTATGGAGATTTCTTCTGATTGTATTTATTTCTTCATTTTAAAGGGTACGAAAATGTTCCAGATTTGACACAAAATCCTCCCAGATGGGTATTTGGGGCGCTGATCACGAATTTGGGATCTAATTTCCGATTTTCCAAAGTTTTCGACTTGATTCGTTCAACGCTTACCAGCAGGTGAAAATTTGATGGCAAATCGCGACTTTTGACGATTGCCGGTGTACTACGATAGATATGGCTAAAATTGTGTCTCTGGAGGTTATTTGGAGTGCTGAGCACGAATCTGACGTCCGTTTATCGACTTTATTCAGATTACGGTAGATCACGATGGGTATACGGTATACTTATGTCGAGTCGAGTCATCGAGTCTTGGTATCGACTGAAACAGTCGACATCGAGTCATTCGACTACTCGATTATTCGAAATTTTGAAAGATCGAATTAGTCGAAAACTCGATTATTCGAAATTTTGAAAAATCGACTTAGTCGAAAACTCGATTATTCGAAATTTTGAAAAATCGACTTAGTCGAAAACTCGATTATTCGAAATTTTGAAAAATCGACTTAGTCGAAGACTCGATTATTCGAAATTTTGGAATTTCGGGTTAGTCGAAGACTCGATTATTCGATAGGCCCTAATAGTCGAATGAACTCGATAGTCGACTGTTTCGAGTCAGTAGAAATCACAGTCAGGTAAATTACTTCATGTAGTTAACCGAAACTAAGCCACCAGTTTTCGAAAACGTATTTGCGGACCATGATGGCGGAGACTCCTCCATGAGTTTAGAAAATCTCGAACTAGTCGTGACTTATTAATGTTAAGCTCACACCCGCCTATTTCCACGGTTCTAGTCTCCAAGGGTGATTTAAATCTTCAATTACTCCACTTGGTCATCTCACTTGACCACGCCCATTTTTCGGCGCCGCAACGACTCTTCCGATTTCGGAAGGAGGAGAACAATCCTGGGTTCATGTACTAAATAGAAGGCGGTACGGAAAAATGGACGTGGCCTAGTGCAATTTTATCTGATTTCATCCAAAAATTAACCGATTTTATCCGAAATTTTACCCGAATTTTATCCGAATTTATCCGATATTTTATCCGAATTTTCGACCCTTCAAATAATGGTTGGATTCAGATAATGCCGATTTTAAATTTCCCGGATATTGGTTCGATTCAGATAATGCGTTTTTTCGAATTTTCGGATATCGGGTTATCCTATTCTCGGATATCCGGTCGGATATCTGAAAAGGAGTGATTCGGATACTAAGTATACCGTATACTCGCCGTAATCTACCGTAATCTGTCAGAAATCGTCAACTGGACCTTAGGTTCGTGTTAAACACTCCAAAGCACCCTTCAAAAAACAATATGAGCCACATCTATTGTAGAAATCCGCAAATCTCAGAAGTCGCGTTTTGCCCTTGAAGTTTTTACATGCTGCGAAGCTTTGAACGAAGCAAGTCGTAGACTTCGGAGTCGTAAACAAGTAAACCCAAGATTCGCCCCAAATAATCGACCTGGGAGGATTTCAGGTGAAATCTGGAGCACTTTTAAAAACGCTTTCAGACCCCTCTATAATGATATAAATAAAAGCTGAGCGCAAAATCCGTGAAAGTGGAAAACGCTGTCACTCTGTGCAAAAATCGAAAAATATGCTTTCACTTGAACTTCGAACAAGGGGTTGTTTTGGTCGCTGAGCACCTATTATGAGGTCCGATTCTAGATTTTCCAAAGGCTGAAGCGCGTTTTGGAACGTACAAGAGGTGCGGAACTCTGGCGAAAAACGCCTATAACTTTTTACAGAGTGGCTTTAGGCAACTTCGAAGAGCGCACTTGGATTCTACGTCAAAAACGGTTTTAGGAAAGTACACCTCAACCGGAATGGCCAGAGCAACTAATAATAGTTCCCTTGTGAGAACATCTTTCGCTCCGGCACCGCGATTGTGCGGCGCTCGTCTTTCCCTTGTCCCTCGATCCGCCGCCGTCCCGCGAAAGTTACCCGATCGACCCACCCGTGGTCATTCCTGTGCACGTACCATGATGCTACCGTGATCGTTCCCCCCGGTCCAGCACTCTCATGCTGTGCAGATTTGTAAAGCGGCGCGAAATAGGACACGGGCAACTACCTCATAGCTTTGGGTTAATCTGATAGGCAACACTCGTTCGGGTAAAACACCGAGACGGCATGGGTGATAGGACGCAGTACGATAAGGGGTGAGGCTGACAGAATCGCGGTACGCTCCTGGTTCGAAAAAGAAAAAAAAGGGATTCGAGTAAAACAGTCGAAATAAGGTGTTTTAGAATTTCAATTGTCGAAATTTGCAAAAAATGAGTTAGCCGAAAACTTGATCATTCGATTATTCGAAAAATCGAGTCAATTCGACTACTCGATTATTCGAAATTTTGAAAAATCGAATTAGTCGAAAACTCGATTATTCGAAATTTTGAAAAATCGAATTAGTCGAAAACTCGATTATTCGAAATTTTGAAAAATCGAATTAGTCGAAAACTCGATTATTCGACATTTTGAAAAATCGAATTAGTCGAAAACTCGATTATTCGAAATTTTGAAAAATCGAGTTAGTCGAAAACTCGATTATTCGAAATTCTGAAAAATCGAGTTAGTCGAAAACTCGATTATTCGAAATTTTTGTCGAGTCGCCGAAGTATAGTATACGGTAGTTTGGTCAAAGTCTCAGATTTGACTCAAAGTTTGTATGCGGGGGTTATTCGGGGCGGTGAACACGAATTCAATGTCCATTTGGTGATTTTCGAATTATTGAGGTACGTTTTGCTTCCTATAGGCCATGGTACCTACCGTAACCCACAGTAAACTTAAGAATTTTGACAAACGGACTTCAAATTCGTGTTCAGCACCCTAGATTACCCCTGCATACAAGTTTTGAGCCGAATCCGAGATTTTTCACCAGAACACCCGAAAAAATTCATGGGGGGTACCCTTACCTTGCCACCAGGCTTTGAAAAAAAGCGTATAACTTTTTTCAGAGTGGTTTCAGGCAGCTGCGAAGACGATAATCGGATTCTGCGCCAAAAATAATTCTAGAATAGTACATTCATAATCATAATGATATGCTTCACTGATGTCTAAAACGTAATAAAATCGAATGTTTTCATTATAGTTCTTCAGTGATACATTTCACTGTTATGCAGTCAAACTATATCGAAACCAGTTATACATGTGAATTGAGCCATTCTATCGTTGAAATTTGCTCGTACCATTGAGAAATCCTGCGAGATTATGATATTGATACTTTCTGAGAAGATTGGAAGGCTAGCACGAAAAGCCTGCTCCAATGCAAAAATCCGTCCCACGGCCAATGAGTCGATTAGGGGGGGGGGGGTGGGCTGGATAACATTATTCGCGGTTGCAGTCCCGCAGGACAATGGTGGGGATCTAAAATCCCCCCCAAAAAAATCATGGTTTGAGGGACGTGAAAAAGTCTAACCGAAATTGAAAATGTCAGGTATGGCCTTGAATGTAGAGATTAAGTTTCATCGCTTGAGTTTTTCCAATCAGGAGAGTAGTGTTTAATGCAAAACTACAAAGAAGCTTGAAGTTTGTATGTTAACATGCTGCAACAGCAATGGAGTACCACTGTTTGTCAATTATGGGTGTTTTCGAAAGCTTGCGTTGAGTACCTGGTTTATTTTTCACCGTTTTACCTCAACTTTGTTCCGAAAATATCCGCGATTATCCTAAAGGATATCCGTACCCGAATCACTGGAAAAATAGCATTATCTGAATTGATCCATCGACCGAAAATTTGATGAACCGCATTATCTGAATCCAACCAATTTCCGGGAAATTTAAAATCGGCATTATCCGAATCGTATTCTTCGGATAACAAGTATACTGCTGGACCCTATGTTTAAGACACCATCACTTGTACAGTATATACGTATTATACCAGTATTCTTATCAAATCAACTGGGCGCTATACTATAGCCTTTTGCACCCCGAGGATTACTGCTAGTTGGGGTAAGGAAATGAAAAACTGCATAGGCGTAACCTCGACATGGGTGCCAAATTTTTCTCGGACAATCTCATGTGTTGTTTGAACCGGCTATGTATTTTCAAAATTCATTCAGCCAAAGTAGGGTTTCCAAACAATGGGCTCGTACTGGGAGAAAGCTAAATTTTCTGCGTGAATATTGTGATTCAGCAAGCATGTAAGTATACATCACAATTGAGGAGGCCAGTAATGCCTAGCAGAACCATCGTATTCCACTTTCTTCTCGCACTACCCCAAAGAGCGTAAGGATGGTCACACTAAGCTATGATACATAGTAATATTCGAGGTAAGCTGACTATTCGCCGATTGAATTCGCATGACGAGGTGAAAGATATCGCTGGCCGGAAGACAGATTCTCGAAATTCTCACTGCTCTCATTCCTCAAATTTACCAATTCATGCAGTCGTTTATAGTTTCTTATATAAAGGAACAAGTACCGTGTGATTTAAGCTCTTGTCCAACGATAGATTGAGAAAAGGCAAGAGAAAGCACTGCAGCGGCGAGAAAGCGCGCTGCAATACCACGACGCGACGCGACCGCCCGCATGGGATGGGTGATTTTTAGACACGATCTACTGTTGGGTTTTAGGCCTCTTTCAGAGTTCGATCGCTCTGCGACGCGATCGTGGGCACGGCGACGCGACCGTCGCGTCGCCGTGGAAATCGCAGATTTTGGAACTGTGAATGCCCAATCGCGGAAGTTGGCGACCACGCACTTTTACGAACACATTCTAATCGACGCCTGTTTCATGTTCGCCGTGTCGCGCAATTGGCTAGTCATTTATGATAAAAAGGTGCATTGTGCTTTGCCATTTAACTTTAACTTTATTACACGCCCTTGCAGACGTGTGGAAACATAGAAAGGGCAGAAAAACAACGAAAACATCGAGGAACTTTAAAAATGACAAGTTTCGAAAGGAAAAAGCGTAAAACGATTGATAGATCCTTTCTTGACAATGAAGGTAATTTTTGACAAGTGTTTTGAATTTAGGGAAGTTGATCGGTATCTGAACAGTATGACTCATCTTCAAGTATTCCATGCCGTCTCTGAAGATGGAGAAGCTGCGCCCCAAAAAGGTGCGCGGCTGACGGAATTTAAGCTTGAACCTTTCTCCCCTAGTATTTGAGTCAACCAGTTTGAAAAATGAATGAGCTTTGAGACCCAGTCTTCCAGTTATAATATTATATACCAAAATTAAATCATTTCTTTTGCGTCCGTAATGTAAAGTATCCAAATTGTGGTGAGCGCGAAGCGCTCACCAGATTTGGCTTTGATTCGCCATCGCGCAACCCCCTGATCTCAGTATCAGGGTCCAGAGTAAACGTAGGAAGACCGTTCTTTTTGCATTTAATACACTTTAGAAAAGTGAATAACTGTTCAAAAAATGGTCCGGAATGGTTACCTGAGATTCGAGAAAAAGTGTCAAAACCACGTCATTTTGGTCGAAAAAATGTTCATCTCCTTTTTTTTTTCAGTTGGCGTTCACGATCTTGTTGGAACACTTATCGTTGAGCTAGAGAGCTCATTTTTGGCCAGGAAGCTGGTTTTGTTTGCACCTAGCTCCTGTCAAATTTCGAAGTTGGTAGCTCAATTTTTGCGGAACCTCAAAATTGAGGGTAAAGAAAGACAAAACACGTAAACATGTTATTAAAAACCAACCGACGTTTGCTTATTCGTAAAAATGAACTAGTGAAATAAACACCGTTACTGATAGGCTTTTGCTCAGGATTTGACGGGGCAACGCTTCAATCAATACGGCGGGATCTCGGAAGTACTTTTTGAAACGCCGCACGGTGTGACTCAGAAGTGCGCCACAGAACGCCGTAGATACTGTGCGGGACCCCAGCAGGAGTGCGAAAGACGTCGTAGAACATGTGTGTGACCAAAGTAGGAGTGCGCCGGACGCCGTAGAAAGTGTGCGGGACCCAAATGGGTGTGCGCAGAACGCCGTAGAAAGTGTGCGGGACCCAAGTGGGAGTGCGCCGGACGCCGTAGAAAGTGTGCGGGACCCAAATGGGTGTGCGCAGAACGCCGTAGAAAGTGTGTGGGACCCAAATGGGTGTGCGCAGAACGCCGTAGAAAGTGTGCGGGACCCAAGTGGGAGTGCGCCGGACGCCGTAGAAATTGTGCGGGACCCAAATGGGTGTGCGCAGAACGCCCTAGAAAGTGTGTGGGACCCAAATGAGAGTGCGCCGGACGCCGTAGAAAGTGTGCGGGACCCAAGTGGGAGTGCGCCGGACGCCGTAGAAAGTGTGCGGGACCCAAATGGGTGTGCGCAGAACGCCGTAGAAAGTGTGCGGGACCCAAGTGGGAGTGCGCCGGACGCCGTAGAAAGTGTGCGGGACCCAAATGGGTGTGCGCAGAACGCCGTAGAAAGTGTGTGGGACCCAAATGGGTGTGCGCAGAACGCCGTAGAAAGTGTGCGGGACCCAAGTGGGAGTGCGCCGGACGCCGTAGAAATTGTGCGGGACCCAAATGGGTGTGCGCAGAACGCCCTAGAAAGTGTGTGGGACCCAAATAAGAGTGCGCCGGACGCCGTAGAACATGTGTGTGACCAAAGTAGGAGTGCGCCGGACGCCGTAGAAAGTGTGCGGTACCCAAATGGGTGTGCGCAGAACGCCGTAGAAAGTGTGTGGGACCCAAATGAGAGTGCGCCGGACGCCGTAGAAAGTGTGCGGGACCCAAATGAGAGTGCGCCGGACGCCGTAGAAAGTGTGCGGGACCTACGTGGGAATGCGCCTGACGTCGTAGAAAGTGTGCGGGACTCAAATGGGTGTGCGCAGAACGTCGTAGTAAATGTGTGGGACCCAAGTGGGAGTGCGCCGGACGCCGTAGAAAGTATGCGGGACCCAAATGGGTGTGCGCAGAACGCCCTAGAAAGTGTGTGGGACCCAAATGAGAGTGCGCCGGACGCCGTAGAAAGTATGCGGGACCCAAGTGGGAGTGCGCCGGACGCCGTAGAAAGTATGCGGGACCCAAATGGGTGTGCGCAGAACGCCCTAGAAAGTGTGTGGGATCCAAATGAGAGTGCGCCGGACGCCGTAGAAAGTGTGCGGGACCCAAACGAGAGTGCGCCGGATGCCGTAGAAGTGTGCGGGACCCAAATGAGAGTGCGCCGGACGCCGTAGAAAGTGTGCGGGACCCACGTGGGAGTGCGCCGGACGCCGTAGAAAGTGTGCGGGACCCAAATGGGTGGGCGCAGAACGCCGTAGAAAGTGTGGGGACCCAAGTGGGTGTGCGCCGGACGCCATAGAGGGTGTGCGGGACCCAAATGGGTGTGCGCAGAACGCTGTAGAATGTGTGCGGGACCCAAATGGGTGTGCGCAGAACGCCCTAGAAAGTGTGTGGGACCCAAATGAGAGTGCGCCGGACGCCGTAGAAAGTGTGCGGGACCCAAGTGGGAGTGCGCCGGACGCCGTAGAGAGTTTGCGGGACCCAAATGTGTGTGCGCATAACGCCCTAGAAGGTGTGTGGGACCCAAATGAGAGTGTGCAGGACGCCGTAGAAAGTGTGCGGGACCCAAGTGGGAGTGCGCCGGACGCCGTAGAAAGTGTGCGGGACCCAAATGGGTGTGCGCAGAACGCCGTAGAAAGTGTGCAGAACATCAGTGGGAGTGTGCAGGACTATAGTGGGAGTGTGCAGCACCTTATAGAAAATGTGTAGGACATCACTGGAAGGGTGCAGGACATCACAGAAAGTGCGCAGGCTATCAGTTGGAGTGCGCAGGACGTCATAGAAGGGGGGGGGGGCAGGACATCAGTGGGTTTACTTTCATCTAACACCACCAGGCATAAATCATGTTAGAAAGGAAACCTTTAGGAAAAATAAATGAAATTCCTGAAAGTTTAGGTTCCTGGCAAAAGTAAAGATTTGGCATGGTCACAAAAATATACTCAGTTGAAAAGGGAAGGCAAAGAAAAATGAAAAAAGGTTTTGAAATATTCCTGAGAACGATTTGGCGTAGAATAATTTGTTTTTCGGGAAATGAAGTGAAATAGTTGAAAGTATGATTTGGCAGTCGAGTTTGAACCAACTATTGATAAGAGTTGTGCAGAACGAGAGATCGCCTTGTCTGTGCTTATCCGTAGAACATATCAAAGCGAAATCACGCGTGAAATGGGAAGCATCGAAACTTTTCGGGAGCTGTATTGCGGCGGTCTACACGTATTAGGTGAAGCAAAATCAACACGCGTGATTTCGCTTTGATATGTTCTACGGATAAGCACAGACAAGGCGATCTCTCGTTCTGCACAACTCTTATCAATAGTTGGTTCAAACTCGACTGCCAAATCATACTTTCAACTATTTCACTTCATTTCCCGAAAAACAAATTATTCTACGCCAAATCGTTCTCAGGAATATTTCAAAACCTTTTTTCATTTTTCTTTGCCTTCCCTTTTCAACTGAGTATATTTTTGTGACCATGCCAAATCTTTACTTTTGCCAGGAACCTAAACTTTCAGGAATTAAGAATACGATTCCTCACTATGCCATGGGGATTACTTCTTCTTCTTCTTCTTTGCAGCCACATTGAGGGTTTTGTCATAGGTTGAGGAACTGGGCGACCAGTAACGGATTTGTCCATAAGTCCATTACGGTCAGCGTGGTAGGTCTCTCCGGACAGTTGAATAAATGTGCGGTATCGTGGCCGATGGTACCGCAGTCAGGGCACACATCAGATTTACTGCTGTCAATCCTGCTGACATAAGACATTAGCATTGTAGAGTGACCACAGCGTAATGATGCGAGCGTGCACCTGGCCCTTCTTCCGAGTTGAGCCTCGGATGTGCAGACTTGGGGCGGCACTACCCCCAATATGGGATTAATGACCGCCTTTTCCAGATGACACCGTACAAACTGAGTATGCTCCTCGCGCAATAGACGGAGTCGTTCTTGCTGTGAGTCGTGCCATCTTTGCAGATTGACTTTGCTGGGAGCATCGGCGAATGGCTTTCTGATCTTTCTTTCTCTGACGGGGTTTAGCACTCTCCAAGAGGGGTGATTTGGTTGTTTGACAATGTTGATGAAAAATTGTTGGGCCTGGAGCTCACAGTGCTCCTTACTGGTAATAAGCGGGTCTCAGCATGCAAGTGATCGACCGGGGAACTTCTTGCACACCCGGTGGCGATTCGAAGAGCCGCATTCTGTATGCGTTGCATCTTAGTCCAAGAGGATTCGAAACTAGACGCTGCCAAACTGGGGCGCCGTATTCCAGTGCAGGCTGGAGAATAGCCTTATACGTTGTAATAATGGTTTCTTTGCTACTACCCCATGTTGTACCGCCCAGGGCTCTAAGCACGTTAAGCTTCGCTTTAACGATAGCCTGCTTCTGTTCCGTGTTCTTATGGAATTTGAGCGATGGATCGAGTACGAGTCCGAGAAGTTTTGGGAAGCGGGCGGCAGGCAAACGATCTCCATTCCATACGACATACGGATGTGCGCTGTGTTCAGATGGGTCCGTTGTGAGTACGGATACCGATGACTTTGACGCAGAAATCTTCAGCATTTTGCGGTCGAAGAAGCTTTTCAGTGCGGTCAAGTACCCGTTAATCTTAGCGGCGGCCACATTTATGTCCCGATCACGACACAAGACAGTCATATCATCAGCGTAAGCGACCACCTTGATATCTTGGGGTGGGGCGGGCATATCTTCGAGGTACAGACTGAAGAGAGCAGGCGACAATACACCGCCCTGTGGGACTCCAGCTGCAATCGGAATGCTGTTTGAGACATGATTCTGGAACATCACTCTAGCCCGTCTTCCCTTAGTGAATGCAGCTATCCAGCGCTTTTGCCATGGCGGGATTGATGACTCCAGTAAGTTGTTTGATAAGATACCAAGATTCACTGTGTCGAAAGCCTTAGTGAGATCCAAGGCAACTGCTACAGTTCTTTCCGGCTTATACGCGTTGAAACCATCAATTGCATAGCTAGTAGTTTCTAACAAAGCTGTCGTGGTGGAATGCATTTTTCTGAATCCATGCTGAAACACCTGTCTCTCGTTGTGCTCGGCCAGGTCTTTGACGATCAGCTTTTCAGCTACTTTAGCAAAAGAAGACAACAAGCTAATGGGCCGATATCCCTTGACTGAAGCTTGGGGCTTGCCAGGCTTGGGCAGCGGAACGACGTTTGCCATCTTCCAATTCTGCGGGATAGTACACGACATGAACGAGGAGTTTATCACATCAGTGAGGAGCGGTAGTAAGTCAGTGGGTATCTTCTTCAAGACAGCAGGACATATCCCATCAGGACCAATAGCTCTAGAGTTCCGTATTTCCTTTATGATCTTCTCAACTTGCGCCGTAGTAAACGCTTCGGCCGTGCTCATAAGCGGAAGGCGGCACAGCTCTCTTACAGTTACTCTATTCTGCGGACCTCGTTTAGCACTGGTGATGAAAAACTTTTCCCGAGCGCATAAGCGGCTTCCTTTCCTGATTTGAATACGCCGTTGTCGAATTCGATAGTGGAGACGGTGGCGGGTGAGCTTTTACCCGAAAGCTTCCGTAAAACCTTCCAAGTAGCTGCACTGTCCGTCTTAAAGTCCATCTGTCCGGTGAACTTCTCCCACTCTTCTTTCTTGTGTCTGTCCAAATCCTTTTTGATCTCACTGTCAAGCTCAGCAACCACGGGGTCCAGATGATTAACCGCTCTCCTCGCATCTCTCGTTCTAATTTTGTCGAGGATTTCCCTGTTGACATTTGGATAGAACGTCTTGACGCGACCGATAGGGATAGCCGCATTCATGGCCTTGCGGATTGCGTCAGATAGATGGCACTCCTTCTGGTGCACGCTTCCATTCCACGGGTAATCTGCCGATAGGCGAAGCGCAACTTCACTGAACAGGCGCCAGTCTGCTCGGCCTAAATTAAGATACGAACGTTGGCGAACACCAGAAAAGGGAGCGAGAGAATTGGATAGATCGATGTGGACAAAGACAGGAACGTGGTCACTTGGCAGAGTAGTCGAGGTAGACCATGAGCAGCAGCTAGAAAGGTTGGACGAGACAAGAGATATGTCTGGGCTAGAAGATCGGCCGCTGGCAGGGAGACGAGTGGGCTGATCATCGTTTAGAATGACCAGGTCGCACTCATCTGCCCATTCTTCGACGTCATTTCCTCTAACATCAGGACCGAGAGACGAGCAAAAGGTGTGAGCGTTGAAATCACCCGCGAAAACGACCGAGGATGAGAGGGAGCAGTCGCTCAGCTGCTTGAGAAGTGGGATAGGATTGTAAGGTGAAGGGCATGAAGTTGTAGGTGGAATGTATATGTTGAAAAGAGAAAGGAGTGTATTTAGGGGAGATGGATTGGGAGGTACTCGAGAGTACCGTCCGTGGGAGTGCTGGGAATGAGGTGTGAGGGAAGTGAAGATAGAACGAAAGTAGAGACTCCACCGCCGAGAGATGACCTTGGAGCATGGTAAGAAGTATAGCCTGGGATATTGGGATGAGGATAGGTAGGGGATGGAGAGAGCTTGGTTTCTTGAACCATGATCACGTCTGGATGGTAAGTACGTGCAAAGAGAGAGAGTTCAGAAAGCTTGGCACGAAGGCCGTTTAGATTGATATGCACAATGGAAAGGGGGCGATTTGAGATAGAGGAATCTGAGATGGAAGGTGAGGAGCATAACACACAACGAAAAGATGAGTTATGATGCCTCACAGAACTGAGACCCGAACAGGAGAGATGCACCCACCTTTGGCATCCGAAGCACTGGACGCTGGTATGTCTCCAGTTTACATCCTCTCCGCACGTGGCGCATTGGTACTTCTGAGCGGGTCCAGGATTCCTCTCCACGCCGGCCCTTTGTAGGAGAATCCGAAGGAGAGTTGCGGCCGGCCAGCACCTCTCCCATGACAAAAACCCTCTTTGTGGAGGGGATGACGTCGGTTTGCACGGAGGCGATCTTCTTTCCTCCACACTGCCACGGCACGAACGTACGACATCTCGGCAGCGGGGATTACTCCTATACGTGAAGCCAAGAGAACTTATGAAGACCTTCCTTGTGAAGTTGTTTTGCACTCTTTCCAGTTTGGCAACGCAGGTTTTTTAATGAGGAAAGTAGATACAGGTACCATATTCAAGAACAGATCGAACGTAAATTTTATAGGCTGTAACCAAAAGCAATGGACCTTTAGTTTTCAGCGATTTGAACAGAAGGAAAAGTTTCTGTTCAGCTTTCGCAACAATACTATCCAAATGCTTATCAAAATTCAATTTCGAATCGACAAGAAACTCTAAATCTTTAACTAGGTTAACATGCTGGAGTATTGAACCATCGATATTGTACCCACCTTCCGGATTAGTAGTTCTACCCAGGTGTAGTACTTGACTTTTTTGAGTGGAAAGAGGGAGAAGGTTTCGTTTAGACCATTGAACTACATTGTCAATTGTGGTTTCGATCCTAGTTTTATTGTCACCCTTAAGTGTATCGTAGATTTTTTTAATGATAATGATCATTTTATGATAATAGTTGTTTTGTATTATGATTGTTTTGCCTACTTATACTGATTATACGTGTATATGTATGTTTCTTTATTTCCACAATAAAGTCGTTGAATGAATGAATGAATGAAAAAAAAATTATGCCTGAATCAACGTGAAAAAAAGAGGAATTTGAACGAGGACATATGAAGCGGTCGCCGCGATCGGTCGCGGCGTCGTGCACTGCATGGCGACGCGATTCGGCCATCTCAGTCGCCCAATCGCGCGATTGCGCGACTTTTTCCGCGATCTTGTCTGAAAGGCCGGCGACCAGATCGCGCGACGCGACCAGATCGATACACAGTGTTTTCATTCGGTCGCGTCGCAGAGCGATCGAACTCTGAAAGAGGCCTTAGGCCTCTTTCAGAGTACGATCGCCGCGCGACGGAATGATAACCATGAGCATCGATCGAGATCGCCTCGCACATCGATCTGCATTGAAAACATGCCATCGCGTCGCACAGCGATCGAACTCTGAAAGAGGCCTTATGGCTCCATGACATTGCTCACCTGCGTGCATACGCGTTACGGTCCGGTGAGTGTCGCGCGAGCGGCGAACGCGCAAAAGCCACCATCGCGTGGAAGTGTCGTCAGCACCATATACGGCAAAGTGGTTAACGTTAGCGACATAAAATGAATGCAGGAAAGTAAATAATGCTCAAGGACATGGCAGTTTACTTGATTTTACTCAAATGTTGGGATGTCGCGTTGCCGCCCTTTCCGCCGCGCGCGACGCTCACCAACTGCGACGCAGACCGCACGTGTGAGCAATGACCGCTCCTTGGGTTTTATGGCTACTGCACTGACCAATTAAAGCATTTCTAGACTAGCGGTTTTCCTATGATGTATTCTCTTAACTATGGTTAGGTCCATGGCCTGTTTCCTCAAGAAAAAACTTGTAAATTCGAACCGCGGCTGGCGTGGCGGTTTAAATCTCAATCTCTGAGAATTAAACCACCGCGCCAGCCGCGGTTTGAATTTAAACGTTTTTTCTTGAGGAAACAGGCCGCGGACCTAACTATCGGCCTTCGCAACAAGTTATCTCATTATAGTTATCTTATAATTTTTCGCTGAAATAGACTTTTATCACCCTCATCGGCCTTTGAAACCTTAGTTCAGAAATATCCCCTGCAAATTTAAGAATTTTCTTTTTTCTAGTCAAAAGTTCAACCATCCCCTTTTCACCCGCGTCACAGATCTGCTAGACCCCGGCTCGTCCAGGAAAGGCCTTCGTTAAGATGTTATGTCCTGCGAATTAGAAATACCTGATCATTTTTCTCTTTAGAAACAATAAGGCACTGGAGACGATTCGGCTGGTTAAGGTTGTGCCTTTCTTCCCGTAACAGCGAACTCTGTGCGCTCGCCAGAGTTCATCCTTTCCTCCACGAATGACTGTGGTTGCCAGCTATGGCATGGTGCTCTGCGGAAATTCGTCGGACGATCTGCACCAACGCTATAGAGGGCGAATCGAAAAGTATGCTTTGTTCTTCTCTCAGTGTTGTCTTTTGATTACACTATGACCTAATTTAAGGGTGAAATTTGGTGTTCCAATCAACGAAGCGTTTGCTCACGACATCCCGGCGACGTTGTTGGTGAGTTCCTAGTATTTATTCAGGGCTAAGCGTTTCTTGACAAGCTACAGGGCGACAAACGAAAATTGCAGTTAAGTCTGCATGTTGATACGTATCTATGAGTAAACCGCTGATTAGTACTAGTTTCGTTGTCTTTGATTCACGGAGAAACATGATCAAAACTTACCCAAACCACCGTATACCCACCGTAACGTAGAAGTTTGGTGCTATCTCATCGGGGGGGGGGGGGCACTATGGCACCATGCACTTGGCCACGTCTATTTTATCGTGCCGCACTGAATCGCTCAGTACCAGCTCCGAGAGTCGGGGGGTCCGATTCGGCCACGATAGGCTTTCTAATCGGGTACCTAGTCGAGTTGAAAGGAACTTTTGCAGCAGCACGTGCTGCTCCGAGAAGCACGCGGCCTGTTCGATAGGACTACGTGGCGCAGCGAGGCAAAACTTTTGCCGCACCCTATTTCCGACGCCGCAGCACGTGGCCTGTTCGATGGGAGCGGGTCTCCCCCAACAAGGATACTGTCCCAGTCACGGCCTGCAGCAGGCGGTCACCCTTACACCAGTCCGCGACAGGGACATCACCCTCGCCACGGTCGACAGCGAGGGACCTCTCCTCGCTTAGGACCGTGGGGGACACCCCTTAACGGTTCAAAAATTGTCCAGAAAGTGACTCGTAGTCACCTTCCAGGAGCAGCCCCAAAAGGCGGACTCTCTGGGATCTGGGCCTTTATATACGTGCTGTGCGGCTGATAGGCGCCGGGTCAGTTCTGAAGCGATCGATCAACGTGTTCAATCATGGGCATTGTGGCTCGTTCGTCGTCCAGACTCATCGTAGTCGAATCAAAAGCGTATTGTGGCCGAGTGAAACGGCTAGGATTGGCGGCACGTGCTTCTCACTTGGACGACGATTAGGCCACGCGGCGCACGGAAAGTACGTAGCCGTATCGTCGTCCAACCGCTTCGTAGTCGAATCGAAAGCCTATCGTGGCCGAATAGAACCCGCCGACTCTCTGAGAGGGATTTCCCTTTCAAAACCAAAAGAGTCGTTGCGGCACGAAAAAAATGAGCGTGACCAAGTGCGATACTACAGTTCCCCCCCCCCCCCTCCGCTGCGATAGCACCGAATTTCATGACGGCCTCTGCAGATGCAACTGATCTCGCATTGCAATCCTACCATCACAAGGCGACTGTTACTTCCTTATTCTAGCCTACCAAATGGTTTGGAGAATTTTCCTTTTTCTCCAAAAATTAAACGCACCCGCCCCACAAATTTTCGTTTTTCTTCAGAAATTTTTCAAAGTTTTTACTACCTCCGTTTCGCCGAGTCGCAACCCTGCTCATCATTGCTCTCACAAGGAAAGTATACAAAGCGTAGGTCGGATCTGCCAAAACGACTAGTGTCACTAGTATTTCTTGTGGCTCAATAGTAAAACTGCGCAGTATCCCGCCGCGAGCCGCAGGTTCGAAGAAGTTACAAGCGTAAAAAGCTCATTTTTTGTGCTTTTTGTACCTTCCAGAAAGCGCGTTATTCTTCGGGAAATCCGGAAACGGACCTCATAAATGTGTTCAGCTCCCAAAACTACCACCCTGAGCCAATTTTGGGTGAACGCACATTTTCCGTACTTTGTCCAGACTGACAGCGTTTTGGACTTGTACGGACTTTCGGTTGGGCGCTTATTTCTACCAACTGAGGGCTCTGGAAGCGTTTTAGAAAAATGTTCCAAATTTGACTTAAAATTCTCCCAGGGGAGTTTTTTGGGGCGCTGATCACGATTCTGTGATTTATTAGTCGATTTTCAAAAGTTTTCGGCTAATTTCGTTTGAAGCTTCCCAACCGGCGAAAATTTCGAGGGAAAAACGCCACTTTCGAGATTTCCGGTTTTCTACGATAGATATGTCTCAAAATCATTTGCTGAAGGTTATGTGGAGTGCTAAACACGAATCTGGAGTCCGTTCATCGATTTTTTGAAGAGTACAGTAGATTACGGTGGGTATACGGTAGTTTGGTAAAAATCTCAGATTTTACTCAAAATTTGTATACGGGGGTTATTCGGGGTGGAGAACACGAATTTAACGTCCGTTTGTCGATTTTCAAAATACTAAGGTGGGTTTTGACCCCTAAATGACATGTTACCTACCGTAACCTACAGTAAACCTCAAAATTTCGACAAATGGACTCCAGATTCGTATTCGCCACCCTAGATTACCCCTACATACAACTTTTAAGCGCTAAATCCGAGAAAATTTTTTGAAACTCAAAAAAAATGCCTGATGGGTACCCTTGCCTGTTCGCCAGGCTTAAAAAAAGCTCATACCTTTTTTAAGCCTGCGGCTCGCGGCGGGATACTGCGCATTTTTACTATTGAGCCAGAAGAGATACTTACCATACTAGTCGTTTCCGCAGATCCGACCTACGCTTTTTATACTTCCCTTGTCAGTACCACTCCCCCCACCCTGATGGAAGCCTATTCTGGTTTTTGATCGAAGATCCGACCCCCCTCACTTGACGTCGGGGGTCCGACCCCTCCCCTGTGACACATCACACCTCGCGCCGCAGCCTGGTCCAAGGTAGTGTTAGGACCGTGTTCTTGTCGCGACAATTCTTACCCGGTTGTGGATCAACAAATACCTTCTTTCTATTTGTTTCTATTAAACGCTTCTGCCTAGGTGCTGCTACTCAAAGTCAATAAGGAAGGTCCGCAGAAGAAGGACATTTGGCGAGCTCCGGGCAATCAAGCACAGGTAGGCGGTAGCTATTTGTATTCACATGATATGTTTCTGCACTTTCCATTTTTTCGGAAGCTTGTTTTCCTTTAATTACAATTTTTCATTTCATTCTATCTTTTACTATCTATTGATCGTATTATGTTACTGCGCTCAACATGTAAATACGATATGCTATATTCCTAATTTTGGTCTGAGTCGTAATTACTAGCCGATTTGAGTGATATTTTTGCCCTTGGTTAAATTTGAATGAGGCCACCCTATTAGTCCAACACTTGTTTGAGTTGTCGTTATAACCAAGGACAAAAAAATTAAGCGAAATATTGAACTTTACTGAAGTGACTTAGGGAAATCGCACAAATGAAAAAAGTCTTGAATGGATTCTTCCTATTATCATTGCTTTTTGTCAACGAAAGGTGTTTTGTTGATTTACTGTAATGAGACTATTCATTTATTCATGGTATGAATTTTGTGTGGGGTAATTCTTGCAAAATTAGTATCCAAGGTTGAATCAGATTTCAAATTGTGTTAAAGGAAGTGTTAAGATTGGAGAGTAACATAGCGTGAGACTACAAAGCAGATCGTGGTGCTCCCGTGCTTACCACTGCGCACCGGAGTGGGATTCGAGGTGCGAAAAACGGTTAACGCCTTTTTTCGTCTGCGAGAAGACCACAGCCCAGGTTATACCTCCGCAATCATTTGGGTAACGAATAATCACTTCTCATTGAACAGTGTGGTGTCCTGCTGACGAATTTTGTATTACCATTTCTATTTCACTGCCGGATATATGCTGACTAGGGATGCTTTTTTGGATCAGCCAGCACTGTGCAACGAAATATATTCTAGATAGCCGTACTTCTGAGAATATATCCAAATCCAAGTTGGTGGCTGCAGTTGAGATCTTCGAACCGGTTTACGACGGCTTCTCTCAGTCGTTCGTAAATTCATGAGGCAATTTTCAGGATGCTCAGATTTTTTTTTCGAAAATTTTTTTTGTTTAAAAACTTTTCTGGGGGTAATTCGGTGTCCCGAATTCGAATCGAGACATTTTGTTCTCAATATTCCGAGGATTAGTGTAGGTTACGGTAGATATAACGCGGATGTAGCCCACCTCAGTATTTCGAAATCGATAAATAGATCTCAATTTCGTGTTCAGTGCCCCAAATAACCCCACAAAGAAGTTTTCAGCTGCATCTGAGACTCCAACTACCGTGATTCACCGTCAGCTACCGTAATCTGTCGAAAATTGATAAATGGGCTTCAGATTCGTTACCAGCACCCGGGGTAACCTCTACGGAAAAGTTTCGAGGCGAATCTGTTGTAGCGTTTTGGAGGCCATCAAAAGTCGCATTTCGCCCTGAAAATTTGCTCCGATCGGAGGCTTCTAACCGTCTCAAAATTTTTGGCTCGAAAATGATGAGTGGGGGGGGGTCGCTCTAAAATTGGACGACAAATGATAATTTCCGGAAGTGTTCGGAAATCATAAGACATCTTTTCAGAACTTTATTAGGTAGTCCAATTCAATATCTAATAGAGCTACTCTCCTTGCTGACGAGTTCCGTGGTAGTTCTATTAAATTTTTGACATTGACGGTTCGGTGTGATGAAATAATGACCTGCTTTTGAGTTGGTTAGCAATTTACATTGGTCCAAGGTCGACCACGTTTGCATGTGGTGTGAACTAAACTTGATGCTGAGCTTTGCCATCGTTAGAGCAGCATTAATAACTTCTTGGTTAAAGGCAGCATACACGCTTGTAAACGTATTTGAGATTACTACGGAAATAAAATGGTATGGCTCAGACCACAACGCCTATGCATTTTGAAGCGTCAAAAACGATCCACAACGCCGTTACAGGAATTGCAAGTTTGGCCCCTCCCGTATTTTGACGCCCCCTGTATTTGTCTTTTTCCTCCAACGCAAGGTTGCTGGGCCATCATCACCGTCGGTACTGTTGGTAGATTGCCTAACAAGTGAGCCACACACGCCACTGACGGCGAAGATGACACAGCAACTCTGCGTTGGAGGAAAAGGTCAAATACAGGGGGCGTGAAAATACGGGCGGGGTCAAACTTGCTACTCCTGCAAGGGCATTGTGGGTCGTTCTTGACGCTTCAAAATGCATAGGCGTTGTGATCTGAGCCTTACGATTCTATTTCCGTAGTAATCCGAAATACGTTTACGAGCGTGTATGCTGCCTTTAAGATCGAGAAGATTTAATAAACGTATTGAATGTTGTTTTGCGTAGTGTTTCTGTTTTCAAATGTATGGAATAAAAAAGCAGAATTAAAATTTTGCGTGATTTGTGAGGGAAGTATAAAGTATTGCCTGAATGACTGTTATGTAAATCATTGATTTTGATCGTCGCATAGAATGACGACGTTGAAGATTCTGGCTTTGCAGGTAGCGGATAGGATGCGCCTCTCCTCTATAGATTTGAGCCTGTGATTCTCTCTCTCGCCATGAGCCATCATCTCTCTAAGTGGAGAGATCACAGAGCCTTACAAACATCTGGAATAATCGAGGGGGATAGGTACACGATATAGGGAAGCGGTAGCAGAATAGGAAACACGTCTCTTATCCGCCTTCTTTGCACGCTTCAGTGGACTCTATGCTCTAAAGGCGGCTTACTCCGTGCCGGAAGAAACACCTAAATAGAACTGAGTGCCACACAGCGTCAGCTGATTTTGGTATAAACTGGCTAAATGGGTCATTTCAGATGACATAGGCCAGTGCACTAGCTCCTGCAATCCAAATTGTTTTAGTCTCTTCAGTGAAAAGATTCTTCCACTCAGGGTTGAGCAGGCCGTTGTGGCGATTTTGGTCGCGGCTACGACCCCCCATTGTCCTTTTTTTTCAAAAAAAAATCCCAAAATTTTACGACCCCCGGAGACCGAATTTTTTAAAGCTTTATGTGTGTAAAGCTTTGAGTCTAATTGTCAATTTTGTCAAAAAAGTGTCAATTTCATGAACAGCTTCTCTGTATATAATCTGCTTTTATATTGTTGAAAATGCATGCACCTCGCACGTGACTGACTATTGCTACCTCATTCAACCTTACCATGCGGTTTGAAAAAAATCTAATTTTTTTACGACACCTTCCCAAATTTTCCAAAAATTTTACGACCCCCCGTTGTGACCAGTCACAACGCTGCTCAACCCTGCTTCCACTTCTGCTCGATTTTGATAAAGCGAGAATCTGAACAGTACGACTTCCAATCCATTCTTGATCGCCTATTGTCACCTTTGGTGTGCCAACATACTGGTGGTGTCTTTTTTCAACTGTTCTCACAAACATGAGCCTTTCCGCGAACACGTCAGCACCTGCCTCATCTTTGAGATGTAACAAAACGTAGAGGATTTACGAAGCTGATTCTGATCCTGATGAAGCCGAGGTTGATCCGTGGTCCGGTATTATAGAATTGCGAGCGAGTTTTAGTTCGGAATTATAGCGTGTTCACCCCGTTTATAAACGGGTAACACGAAGGCTCGTGGTAGGAAAAAGTTACCGCTGATACTATACCTTTACCATGGGCAGGGATATATATCCTTCTTGTAACCACCACTTTCCTTTCAACGTCTTCTATTCCTTTCGCAGAACTGTCGGGTGAGAGAATTAACTGCACTCCTAAGTTTTCCAAAGCATTTGTGCCTAACAAGATCTCCTTATCATTGGTATCTGCAATATGGAAAGCTACATCCGCTGTTTTACCTCCCTCCAGTTCCGTTCTAACCATGACAGCTCCCAAAAACTCCATGCGGTTACTAGATGCATCATATACTGGCACCATACCTTTTTCCGAAAGCATATGAAGTGTGCTCATATCGACTCCAGTCCTTTGCGCGTGGGCCAAAATCCCTACCGGAACTATACTAATCATGGACCCTGTGTCAAGAACTGCCCGCACGCGATTCTGCAACAAATTAACCCATCCTGTTCTTGTCCCACCAATAAGGATAGTGTTTTCCTCTGACTGCTTTGGGGTCCTTATTCCCAAACTCCTCGCTTTTGCAATCACCTCTACCAAATGGGAATCTTCACTTATTTCGCGCTTCACCTCCCTATTCCCGATTTGCTTCACCACTGGCTTCCCTTACAGGACAATCCTTTGCTACATGTCCGAACTTGGAGCAATTGTAACATTTTCTACCGTCTTTTTCCTGAACTGTTATTATCTCTCTGGTTTTCACTATTCCCTATCGCCCCTCGTGGGCCTGGTCTTTCTATCTGCGCACGCCTAACGTCCTGTCTTTCCGGTTCCATACTCAACCTAGGTCCATTGTCGCCGTAACCATCTTGTCTTGATGGGCGCTGAAAATTCGTATTTCTAGTTCCTTCCTAGTACATTAAGGATCTTTGCTTCCAACCGTCTCGCTCAACTTTCCGTCTACCATCGTGGCCTCCCACATTGACTTGGACTGTTCAATGCTCAAAGCTAATTCTTTCACTGAATCATAAGCCTCCTTGGGATCTACTTTATGGAGTGCGCCTAAAAGCTGTACGTGTTCCGGCCAATCAGCAAGATTATCTAGTAGAATCTGCGCGTATTCCATGGATCTATCGCGCAAAGTGCATGAAGGATTCGCTTGACGTCCCAATTTCTCCAACGCCACACAGAAATCTGACACACTTTGACCCACTCTCTTCTTCAGATTCCTTAACTCTGTAAGGGCCCGAAGACGACCTGCAGTTGAATCATTTGACAAAAGTTTCCCTAGTTCGGTTACCACGGCATCAAACCCTCTAGCTCTCACTTCCCTGGGTAACGATAGGAAAACACTCTTTGCCCTGCCTTCCAGATGATCGTCACCGAGAATGTCAATGAGGGTACCATCATCAAAAATAACATTTCTATACTTTCTGTTAAACCGACGTATGAATTCCTTGAAATTTTCTGATCTGTTCCCTCTCAACATTCCCGGGTTCACACACGCATTTGCCTGCATCATAGCCAAAAAATTCAACGAGTCCTGACCTTGCTCCCTTTGCTGCCTTTCCACCACATGTTCCCAGGGCTGACTCCAGTGTTGCGCGGATGGCACCCCAGTCCGAGCTGGCCTTTCCGTCATCATCGCGTCGCTCTGAAACCCATCATTTACAACTCTTTAATTCCCATTTTCAAATGTTGTGTTGTCTCGCCTACCATTTCCCGTGTCCATCTCAGCCTCATCGTCTTCATCCGACGGCTTGCGACATCGCACTTGAGTCATCGATTTCTGGATCTCCCCCAAGACTGACCTCACCTTCGACACGTCCGTCTGAAACATTCCACATATGTCTGCAAGTAAATCTCCGTCCCTTTCTGTGGTGGCAAAAAAATCTTCTAAGTCATCTAGGGATTCGATTCCTTTACTTTGTATAGCACGAAACATTTGACGCCCGAATTGTTTGTACCCCGTCACATTTGCTGCGAGGTCCTCAAGAATTTTGCAAGCCTGAGCCACTTCTTTTTCCAAAACCTGCGCCAACTGTGTCCTGTATTTCGAGCCAATGCGTGCCTCCAAAAGGTCTTCCCCCACTCTTTCCGGTAACTGCCTAATTCTTTTAACTGCCCTCAAAATTTCTTCCCTAACATCAACAATGTCGAAAACACCAATGTCTCTGCTAACCTGTGACGCTCCAGTTCCATCTTGTCCGGTTTCCATGTGAGCATCGTGTTTGTCCTTCGAAGCCATATCTCTGGAATAGGATTGCTGTTCGGAAACATCCATTTCTTCACAACTGCGAGGTATATCGACGTGATCGACAGCAAACACAAAATTTGATCAATGGAATCTCAATATCTGTGGAATTTTTGAACCCTTTTCCGATTACTCTGGAGTCCCTGGAACACTTACGGGCGGCTTACTGTGCACCCCTCCTCTCAATGCTCCCTCTTTCTCCAATTCCCTACAGCAATTGGCGACTTACTCTGCGCCTCCACTGACCACTATCACCGCGATCGATCACCACTGGCCTGCCACCCTGATCTGTGGATGCTCAATCGACCGTCTCACCACCCCTCTCTCCACTTCCGGTTCTTGCACCTCACTCTCCACCTATTTCTCACAACACTTTCTTTAATCTTCGGTCCTCTGGATCTAGGACCTTAGATTCCAATCTTCTCTTATCCAGCCTAGGCCTATTATCTGCCCAGTTTTTGCTCGATATTTGCCGTTAACTTCTATTGCTCGACCGGTTCGGCCCCCATGTACCGGGCCAGTGTTCTTCAACGCAAATAATTCTGTCGAGCAAATAGAAATTCACGGCAATAACCGTTCGTTGGGGATGCAAGTTAAGACACAGATAATTATTAATGATTTATTGCAAAATAATAAAATGTGATTTGCCCATAAATGATGTGGGCTAGACGATGAGTACCCGGCGAGTGGCTCGGCGGGTGCAGGCGTAGACGAATGTAGATGATTCTCGAACAGGGGGGTGGGGGCAACCGGACCTGGGCGATGGGCGGTTCTTCCCGGGTATCGAGCCGACCCTTATTGGTCAGCCCTCCCGCCCAGATCACGGCGTTTCGCTGGACGTGATCTGTCTGACCACAACAGGGTGAGTAGAAGCATCCATCTCAGCATGCTGAAATCTACATTAAAATAGGGCTTTGCTTGAAGAAACCGGATCTGTTTGTCAAGTATGGGAAAACAAGTTGATAGAGCTTGCCAGAGAAGAGCTATGAGGTGAACAAAACAGGAGCAGAACTGGAGCTAAAAATCAAAAATGGAGTCAGAAAAGAGTTCGAAATCAAAAATGGAGTCCAAAATCAAGAAATGAAATGAATATTATAGATACTGCGTCTGCAATTAGAGCAATTAGGGCAATTATATGCAATGCGCACACAACTAAATGAAATGTTAGCATATAAAATCGAGTAAATAACCTATTAGTAACACCTTACCTACATTGAGGGTCTATGATAACCTCTCACCTCAGTTACGTCCCACGTTTGAGAGACATCGCGATTTTTCGTAGATAAAAATTTTTCCACAACGCCAAACTATGTTTTATTTTTCGATTTTTCAAATTTTGGAAAACAAATTGGAATCCTCATTAAATTCTGCACACATTGATATGAAACACACTCATGAGTTGAATGAATTAAAAAACTAGAGTTAGTAAAACCCGTTTCACGTTGTGTCAACCGTTGCGGAAATCGGTGGATTCCACTGAATTTCCACAACGCATCGATCCATTTTAAAGGCGAAATTCGAAAAACTTGAAAGAGTGTACTAGTATAACTTTAGCTTGTCTATCAACTTTTCACAACGTTACTGCTTGAACGCCTATGGTTAAGGTTTACCCAGGGGTTAACCTTTGTGCTGTCTTCGCGCTCCAATCCAACAAGCGCTTCGCGTACGCGGAAGACTTTGGTAGCCTCATTTCAAAACCAGGTCTGTCTTGTGATACACTGTACCCTCATTTCTCTTCTGTGTTACACGTTAGCCTTGTTTGTGTGCTGTTATATATCAATATCAATTGCAATTGCTTCTGCCTGATTGCTCCTGGTCGAAACTTGTGGACGGAAGAGTTTGGCAGTCACAACGACCGTTCTGCGGTAGAGAGTGAATGCTGCCGAGATGTCGTACGTTCGTGCCGTGGCAGTGTGGAGGAAAGAAGACCACCTCCGTGCAAACCGACGTCAATCCCTCCGCGGAGAGGGTTTTTGTCATGGGAGAGGTGCTGGCTGGCCGCAGCTCTCCTGAAGATCCTACTGCAAAGAGCCGGCGTCGAGAGGAACCCAGGACCCGCGAAGAAGAAGAACTATCCATGTGCCACATGCGACAGAGATGTCAATTGGTATGGAACCAGCGTCCAATGTTTTGGATGCCAAAGGTGGGTGCACTTCTCTTGTTCGGGTCTCAGTTCTGTGAGGCACCACGATTCTTCCTTTCGTTGTATTGTGTGCTCCGCCTCCAGTAACTCCAATTCCTCACCTACCAACCGCCCTCTCTTTATTGTACATATCAATCTCAACGGCCTTCGCGCCAAGCTTTCTGAATTATCTCTCTTTGCCCGTACTCATCACCCGGATGTTATCATGGTTCAGGAAACCAAACTCTCTCCCTCTGCTACCTCTCGACATCCAAACATCCCGGGCTATACTGCATATCATAATCCTAGGTCATCTCAGGGAGGCGGAGTCTCTACTTTTGTTCTGTCGTCTCTTCCCTCTCACATCATTCCAAACACTCCAGTGGATGGCACTCTCGAGTACATCCCCATCCATCTACCTCTAAAAACTCCACTTTCTCTTTTCAATATATACATTCCTCCTGCCACATCCTGCCCACCAACCTACAACCCTATCGCTCTACTCAAGCAGCTGTATGACTGCTCTCTATCTGCCTCAATTGTCTTTGCGGGTGACTTCAATGCTCACACGTTCTGCTCGTCGCTCGATTCTGATGCTAGAGGAAATGACGTCGAAGACTGGGCGGATGAGTGCGACCTCGTTATCCTTAACGATGGCCAGCCCACTCGTCTCCTGCCTACGGTCGATCCTCCAGCCCAGACATCTCCCTTGTCTCTTCTAATCTCTCTAACGCCTGCTCTTGGTCTACATCCACAACTCTTTCCAGTGATCACATACCGGTCTTTGTCAATATCGATCTCTAACTCTCTTGCTCCCTATACAGGTGTTCGTCATCGTTCTTATCTCAATTTAGGCCTTGCAGACTGGAGCCTGTTCAGGAGGTTGCACTTCGCCAAGCGGCCGAATATCCGTGGAATGGCAATGTACACCAGAAGGAGCGCCACCTCTCTAATGCCATCAGGAAGGCGATGAAAGCTGCGATCCCTGAAGGTCGTGTCAAGACCTTCTTTCCCAATGTCACCAGGGAGACACTGCAGAAGATAAGGACAAGGGACGCAAAGAGAGCTGCTAATCATCTTGACCCAGACATTGCCGAGCTGGATAATGAGATCAGGATGGACCTTGATAGGCACAAGAAAGAATCTTGGGAAAAGTTCACTGAGAAGATGAACTTCAGAAATGATGCAGCAGCAACGTGGAAGGCCTTGAAAAGGATCTCCGGAAAGTTCACCTCCGCCGACAATTCCACGATTGAATTCGACGGCGGAGTCTTCAAGTCAGGGAAAGAGGCCGCAAATGCTCTTGGGAAGCATTTTTCGTAACTAAATCAAAAAGAGAGAAGCAGAATAGAATAACTGTTCGGGAACTCTGTAAACTGCCACTCATGGCTGAAGATGATGCAGTCACGCCCGCTCAGGTCGAGAAGGTTATCAAGGAAATGAGTAACTCGAAGGCAGTAGGGCCAGATGGTTTGAGCCCAGCAGTTCTAAAGAGACTGCCAAATGAACTACTACCCCTGCTCGCTGACGTCATTAATACATCGTTTCGCACCTGTACATTACCTCAAGATTGGAAAGTAGCACGCGTCATCCCATTGCCGAAGCCGGGTAAATCACCATCCACGGCAAAGGTTACAGGCCAATCAGTCTTCTCGCACCTATTGCCAAAGTTGCAGAAAAAATTGGCTGTGGAGGAGCTTGCCGAACATAATAGCAAACAACAGCATCAACATGGTTTCCGTAAGCTACATTCCACTACTACGGCCCTGCTGGAAATTGTGAGCTATGTTTTGGACGGCTTCAATGCCATGAAACCTCAGCGTACCGTAGGTGTAGCCCTCGACCTAACGAAGGCTTTTGACACTGTAAATTTGGGCATTTTGTCGGAGAGCCTATTAAGGTCTACCATTCCGCCCTGGCAGAAGCGGTGGATAACCGCATTCACCAAAGGACGTCGGGCAAATGTGCTATTTCAAGGGCACGTCTCCAATAGCATACCAATTGCCGCCGGTGTACCTCAAGGAGGAGTTCTATCGCCTGCTCTTTTCAGTCTGTATATCGAAGATCTACCCGTTCCATCCCAAGACATCAAGGTCGTAGCATATGCGGATGATATTACTATACTATGCCGGGACCGCGACATAAATGTAGCTGCCAGTAAGATCAATGACTACTTGATCGAGTTGAAATGTTTTCTCGATAGCAAGATGCTTACGGTCTCTGCCGCTAAATCATCCGTAACCGTCTTTTCCACTAATAATGCGGAGCACAGTGCTCATCCCATGGTGAAATGGGACGAAACTCGCCTGCCGGCCGCCCGATTCCCTAAGCTGCTCGGACTCGTGTTGGACCCTTCGCTGAGGTTTCATAAGAACACTGAGCAGAAGCAAGCTGCAGTGAAAACAAGACTTAACGTCCTACGTGCTCTCGGCGGAACGTCCTGGGGGTGCAGTAAAGAAACGATCCTGACCACGTACAAGGCCATCGTACAGCCCGCCCTGGAGTATGCTGCACCAGTCTGGCAGCATATCGTGTCGGACACATCCTGGTCCAAGCTGCAGCGCATTCAAAATGGAGCATTGCGAATCGCAACAGGCTGTTCTAAAAGCTCTCCAGTAGAGCACCTACACGCCGAGGCTCGCATCCTGCCAGTTAAGGACCATTGCCAACTCCATGCACAACAGCTGTACATAAACATCCTGAAGCAGCCGAATCATCCGTCGCGAAGACTATTAGACCCCGTCAGAGAGAGAAGTATAAGAAAGCCGTTTGCCGATGCTCCCACGAAAATCAATATACAGAGATGGACCAACGCACAACAAGAACGCCTCCGTCTCTTACGTGCTGAGCATACCCAATTCGTCAAGGATCACTTATGCAAGACCGCCGTAAACTCCATTCTCGGAGTCGTGCCGCCTGAGGTCAGCGAAACCGAGATGGAACTCGGTAGGCGTGCCAGGTGCACCCTTGCCTCGTTGCGCTGCGGGCACTCCCCCATGCTTATGTCTTATTTACATAAGATCGATAGCAGCAGACCTGACGAGTGCCCGGATTGTGGTAATAAAGGGCATACTACTGCGCACCTTTTCAACTGCCCGATGAGACCGACATCGTTAACACCAGTAGATCTGTGGGAGAATCCGACGCTTGTGGCTCAGTTCCTCAATCTATGACAGGACCCTCTCTGTGGCTGCAGAAGAAGAAAAGAAGAGAGTGAATTATAATGAGGGGCTCAAAACAATCTAAGTTTTGAAAACCAACTAGAGAAAACGTCACGTCAGCTGCCGAGATGTCGTACGTTCGTGCCGTGGCAGTGTGGAGGAAAGAAGATCGCCTCCGTGCAAACCGACGTCAACCCCTCCGAGAAGAGGGTTTTTGTCATGGGAGAGGTGCTGGTCGGCCGGCGTCGAGAGGAATCCAGGTCCAGCACGGAAGTATCCATGTGCCACCTGCGGCGAGGATGTTACCTGGCATAAAACAAGTGTCCAGTGATTCGGATGCCAAAGGTGGGTGCACTTCTCCTGTTCGGGCCTCAGTTCTGTGAGGCATCATGACTCATCCTTTCGTTGTGTTCTATGCTCTGCCCCCAACAACTCTGATTCCTCAATTACCAACCGCCCCCTCTCCATTGTTCACATTAATCTCAACGGCCTTCGCAACAAGTTATCTGAACTCTCTCTATTCGCACGTTCTCATCACCCGGATGTTATCATGTTTCAAGAAACCAAGCTCTCTCCATCTACCACTTATCCCCAACCTAACATTCCGGGCTACACCGCCTATCACATGCCAAGGACAGCTCTTGGGGGCGGAGTGTCTACTTTCGTTCAATCTGCTTTACCTTCTCATATTATCCCTAATACTCCTAAGGACGGTACTCTCGAGTACATTCCTGTCCACCTCCCCCTCAAAACCCCTTTATCTCTATTTAACATATATATTCCTCCTATATCATCTTGTCCCCCCTCTTATAATCCTATTCCCCTCCTTAAGCAGTTGTACGACTGCTCACTCTCCCCTTCAGCTGTCTTTGCGGGTGACTTCAATGCTCACACGTTCTGTTCCGCTCTTGATTCTGACGCCAGAGGGGAAGATGTTGAAGAATGGGCTGAGGAGTGTGACCTGGTTATCCTCAATGATGACCAGCCCACTCGTCTCCCTGCCAACGGCCGACCTTCTAGCCCAGATATCTCTCTTGCCTGTTTTTCATTCGCTGCCTTCGCTGCATTCGCTGCCTGTGTTGACCGTGTGCGGCGGCGCACCCACCCCTCTTCCGCTGTGGTTGCCGATCGATCCTACCCATCCCCACATCGATCTACGAAAAACCTTCGTTAATTCTCCATTCCGATCTCGACGTCGTGCTCTTGCGAATCCTGCTACAATCGACTATTCGACTATTCTGATGGATACTATTCCACCTGCTCATTCTACTCAAGAGCGGGGTATGAAACGACACTGCCTGACCTTGTCCCCTTCGAGCCCTGTCGATGGTTTCGATCGGGACGTTGATCTCCTGCTTCGTGATCGAACACTACCGCAGCATCTCGTATCGGTGATAACTGCACTACTCGAAGACCGAAAGCTGCTTCATTCCGTGCTGAATCGTAACCGCGAACTTACAGAGGAAATCACAACACTGAGGACGCAAAACGCCGAACTTAAAAAAAGCGCTCGACTCGTCACGTGTGAGTTCAGATGTTGATGAACGATTGGTTTCACGCAAGGATCTGCCATCACCCACTGCTCGTTTGTCAAAATCTATTGACTTTGAAGAAATGGAGCGTAGACGCTCAATCGTTCTCATTGGACTTCCTGAAAGTACGTCAAAATTTTCTACCTGCCGTGTTATGGATGATTTTATCTCTGTTTGCCATTTACTTGATTTCCTGAATATAGATTGTGCTCCTGTAACGGTATACCGCATGGGTCCATTTATTCGTTCACGTCCTAGGCTCCTCAAAATCATTTTGCCGTCATCCTTTCATGCGAATCTTATATTACAGCGCGCCCTTCGTCTCCGCCACTATCCTGCTCACAAAATTTTCCTCAGGCCCTCCTTAACTTGGGAGGAGCGGAGCAGAGCCAGAGCAGAACGAGAGGCGCGGCGTAGTGGGTCGCAGGCAATGCCAAAATCTGTTGTTTCTACTGTTTCCGCTGTTTCCGCACATCCTACCAATCTGTTGTCACCGAACCCGTTGCCTCAGACAAGCCAGTTCTCGTTGGCAAATTTGAAGCCATTGAATATTGTTAATAATGATGTACTGTCTCCATCCGTAAAATCTGATGTGTCAATTAATGTTGTCTCTGACTGCAGTCCTTTAAATGGTTGAAAGGTCCTCGGAAACATGATGTCAGTCTTGAAATTGTTCCTCGTTGTGGTGATACAGGCATAAATTGCATTCTTAGCAATATTAGGTCCTTGCATAAAAATGCTCAGTCGCTCAGATATTCCTTGTTGTGCTTTGATTTGGGCGTTGTCGCGTTGACGGAAACCTGGCTTAAGCCTAGTGCTATGTTGGGACCTTTGCTTGGCGATTTGTGCTCCTCATACGATGTTTTGAGGTGTGATCGACCCCGGCTAAAAGGAGGAGGCGTAGCTTTACTCGTTAAGCGCCGACTTTTTGATGAGTTAGTCTTCAAAGAAAGTGTGGAAAATTCGTATGAAATTCTGTCTTGCAACCTACGTTCTAATGTAACCAAGTGTAGGATTATTTTTGTTTACCGGTCGCCTAAATTTAACGCTAGCAGCAATGTGCAGCTTTGTAAATGCATCAGTGATCTAACAGCTTGCACTCTCCCTTGTTTGTTGTTGGGCGATTTCAATTTCCCTAAATTGCTGTGGGAGGATCTTTCGGAAATGCAAGGCGGTAATGTTTTGACCAATGCTTTTCTTGATCTTATAAATAGTCATCAATATTGTCCGTTGGTGCATGGAAACACTAGAGGTAATCACCTCTTGGATCTTATTTTCAGCAATGAGCTGAGTTTGGTGTCTACGGTCAATATTTTGGCACCGCTGGGTACTAGTGATCACGCTACCATACATTTTAAGCTAGGTGGTTCGCTGAGTGAGCATAAATTGGTACTGAAACGGGATTTCAAACTGGCAAATTACGACATAATCGGAATCTATCTAGATACTGTTGATTGGTCAGGCTCGTTTGGGTGTAGTGCCACTGTAAATGAGATGTACGAGACGTTTCTGTTCATTTTGAATCATGTTATTACCCTATTTGTGCCTCTTCGAAAAGTTCCTCTATCATCTAGCAACTTGCCGCATTATCTCTTTCGACTTCTTAGATTCAAAAACAAAATGTTCAAGCAGGCTATGTCAACGAATCTAGAAGAGGACTGGAATAGCTATAAGTCAGCTACAAAAGCATTTGAAAAAAAGCTTTTCAGATTTAACATTTCGGTGGAAAAGAAAGTTATTGAATCCGGCAACAGAAATGCGTTTTTCAAGTTTATTGGCACTCGAATTAAGCCCAGGGAACGTGTTGGCCCTTTGTATAATAGTAATGGAGAATTTCTCACTTCTGATTACGATAAAGCTGAGCTGCTTGCTGACACTTTTGAGAAGGTATTTCTGAACGACTCCCCATTAACAGCTGTTTCGGATGTGATTTTGACATCAACTATAATGCATGACTCTGTTTCTTTTCATCGTAATACTATTTTGGAACTTCTTTCAAAATGGCCCTGTTCTTCCTCTGTGACGCCTGATGACATCCCATTCGCTTTTCTTAAGAGAGTGGCAGTTCACATCTCCACGCCTTTGGAAATTCTTTTCAATTTGATATTTCACAGGTCAGAGGTTCCAACTAGGTGGAAACATTCCTTAGTGGTCCCACTGCCAAAGAAGTCTCCGCACTCTGAGGCATCCAATTATAGGCCAGTAAGCATCACCTCGATTTTCTGTAGACTTTTTGAAAAAATTTTGAAGATGGCTATTGTAACATATCTCGAGGATAATAAACTGCTGTCTGATCGACAACATGGGTTCAGGAAAGGGAAGTCAACTGTTACTCAGATGATTGAAACGCTAAATCAGTGGACCTCTAGTTTAGATAGTAAAAATAATGTGGATGTTATCTATTTTGACTTTCAAAAAGCGTTTGACAAAGTTGACCACACAAAGCTTATCCTCAGACTTAATCAGCTTGGCATCCACAAAAGCATTGTCAGCTGGATTAAAGCCTTTCTGACAGATAGAACCTTCCAGGTTCGTGTTAATTCTTCCCTTTTCGGCTGTAGAAGAGCTCCAAGTGGGGTTCCACAGGGGGGAGTCTTATCTCCTATTCTGTTTAACATTTATGCTTATGACATTCCTCAAATTGTTGAACGGTGTGGTGTTAGGTGTGAAGTTTTTGCGGATGACATTAAAGTGTACCGCGAAGTAGGCGGTGATGGAGTCACACTCTTACAGAGTGGTATTGATGCAGTTTATTGCTGGTCCCTAGCTTGGGGCCTTCCCCTCTCGGTCGTGAAAACAAAAGCATTGCACCTGGGACATTCCAACAACCAGGCCGTTTACAAAATCAATGATGTACCAATCGAGGCGGTCGACAAAATTAAGGATCTTGGATTCATAGTCGATAATAAACTCCTTTTTGATGAACATTGTAGGCACATTGCTGCTAAAGCGCAACAGAGGCTCTTTTTATTATTCAAGTCCTTGCGGTCTAAGGATCCGCTGCTACTGACCAAAGCTTATAAGATTTACATCCGGTCTGTGTTGGAGTATGGGACCTGTGTTTATGCACCGCATAAGCGAATGCTAGTTCAAAAACTAGAAGCGGTTCAACGTAGCTTCACGAGGAAGGTCTTCATACGGGCAATGGGATTTTCGTATAGTACAATTCCTAGGGGATACATTAGGAATAAGAGGTTGCATTTGGACTCGCTTGCTGTTAGAAGGAGGAGAAATGACTTATATTTGGTTTTTAAAATGTTGAATGGTTCGGTAGGATTGAACCTTTCCGAGTTTTTTACCCTCATACGTTCAAATACAAGAGGACAAAGGTACAAACTTAGCTTCCTTAGGCCTCATTCCCAGACTAGGCGGCATTTCTTCACCATTCGTGCGGGATTGGATTATCTGAGCTTGAGGAAGAAATGGGAAGTTCCATCCACCTACTCAGGTTTCAAAAATATTGTCGGCCAGTATCTTCAACAGGAGTCAATTTCATTATAGCTTCTTTGGTAGTAGTGTTTCGTTTTAGTGATTGAGTTTGTTGTTTTTTTCTGTCGTTAATTCTTTTCATTTGCTGTTAATTCACATGTGTCTCGGCACATGTAATAAATATGAAATATGAACGGCCGACCTTCTAGCCCAGATATCTCTCTTGTGTCATCCAATCTCTCTAATGCTTGCACGTGGTCCACATCCACAACTCTCTCCACTGATCACATTCCCGTCTTTGTCTATATTGATCTCTCTGACTCTCTTTCCCCTTACTCTGGTTTTCGTCATCGTACTTATCTTAATTTAGGCCTAGCAGACTGGACCCTGTTCAGAGATGTTGCACTCCGCCATGCGGTCGACTTCTCATGGAATGGTGATGTTCATCAGAAAGAGCGCCATCTAACAAGTGCCATCCGCAAGGCCATGAAAGCAGCAATTCCTGAGGGTCGTGTCAAGACCTTTTTTCCAAATGTCAGCAGGGAAATACTGCAGAAAATAAGAACCAGAGATTAGAAGAGAGCCGCAGACCATCTAGACCCGGAGATTGCTGTGCTGGATAATGAGATCAAGCAGGATCTGGATAAGAACAAGAGGGAATGCTGGGAGAAGTTCACTGAAAAGCTGAATTTCAAGGCGGACGGAACTACGACGTGGAAAGTGTTGAGGAAAATTTCCGGAAGGTCCGCTCCCCCGATGAGCTCCGCTATTGAGTTCGAGGAGAACGTCTTCAAATCAGGGAAACCGGCTGCTTACGCACTCGGCAAGAATTTTTTCATCACACGTACCAAGCGAGGCGTGCAAAACAGAGTCACGGTTAGAGAGCTGAGCCGGTTGCCGCTTATGAACGCATCTGAGGCCTTTACTCTCACACAAGTAGAGAAGGCTGTCAAAGAAATGCGGAATTCGAAGGCTATCGGACCTGACGGTATCTCCCCAGCCATCCTGAAGAAGCTTCCCATGGAACTTCTACCGATGCTTGCAGATATCATTAACACTTCTTTCCGGACCTGCACTCTACCCCAAGCTTGGAAGATAGCCAATGTGATACCGTTGCCAAAGCCAGGCAAGTCCCAAAGCACGGCAAAGGGCTTTCGACCAATAAGCCTGTTATCGCCCGTCGCTAAATTAGCTGAAAAGTTGATCGTGACGGACCTGGCTGATCAAAATGAGCGACAGCAGCATCAGCATGGGTTCAGGAAACTTCACTCCACTACTACAGCTCTATTGGAGATCGTGAGCTTTGCGGTCGATGGGTTTAACATGAGAAAGCCCCTGAGAACGGTGGCCGTCGCCCTCGACCTGAGCAAAGCGTTTGACTCTGTTAACTTGGGACTGCTGTCCGAGAAACTGCTCAAGTCGTCGCTACCATCATGGCAGAAGCGATGGATTGCAGCGTTCACTAAAGGCCGCCGTGCTAAGGTTCTGTTCCAGAATCATGTATCCGATAGCATTCCAATAGCAGCCGGTGTTCCGCAAGGCGGAGTGTTGTCCCCTGCCCTTTTCAGCCTGTATCTTGAGGACATTCCCGAGCCTCCCAATGATGTAAGGATTGTTATGTATGCCGACGACATCACCATCATGTGCCAGGATCGTGACCTGCAGATAGCCGCTAACAAGATCAGCGCATATCTCGTCGAGTTGAAGCTCTTCCTCGATAAAATGATGCTCACAGTCTCTGCCGCAAAATCCTCTGTTTCAGTGTTCACAACGAACACCAAGGAACACAGTGCCCACCCAGATGTCAAATGGGATGGTGACCTGTTGCCAGCAGCAAAATTCCCCAAGCTGCTTGGCCTTATTCTTGATCCCTCACTGAAGTTCCACAAAAACGCGGAACAGAAACAAACATTCGTCAAGGCTAGGCTTAATATCTTGAGAGCTCTCGGAGGAACATCATGGGGAAGCAGCCGAGAGACTATATTGAGAACCTACAGAGCAATACTTCAGCCGGCTCTGGAATATGCGGCACCAGTGTGGCAGCACCTGGTGTCTGACAGCTCCTGGAATAAGTTGCAGCGTGTACAGAATGCTGCGCTTAGAATTGCTACCGGTTGTGCAAGGAGCTCCCCGGTGGAGCATCTTCACGCGGAGGCCTGCATATTGCCGGTCAAGGAGCATTGTGAACTCCAGGCACAGCAGATGTATATTAATGTTCTGAGGCAGCCGAATCATCCGTCAAAGAGAATCATGAAGCCCATAAGAGAGAGGTCGATTAGGACGCCGTTCGCCGATGCTCCTCGTAAAGTTGATGTACAATGATGGGCCGACTCCAACATGGAAAGGCTTCGTCTTCTGCGTGAGGAGCACACCCAGTTTGTTCGAGGATATCTAGCAAAGGCGGCTGTGAACACTATCTTGGGAACGGTGCCGCCTCGGGTTTGCGAGTCCGAGTCTCAACTCGGCAGACGAGCCAGATGTGCTCTTGCATCGCTGCGCTGTGGTCATTCTATTCTGCTCATGTCTTACGTCAACAAGATCGACAGCAGCCGACCAGACGCATGCCCGGACTGTGGTGCTCCCGGACACGACACGGCGCACTTGTTCATGTGCCCGAAGAGACCTACCTCCTTAACAACAATGGACCTTTGGACGATTCCTGTGAAGGCCGCCCAGTTCCTCAACCTATGACAATAACCACTTTGAGGCTGCAGAAGAAGAAGAAGAAGAAGAAAACGTCACCGAAACGTCTTTGGGGGTTTCGCAAAATTTTGGATTTTTGGAGAAAATTTTGATAGCCCTGGGGGGGTCGCTCCGATTTCAGAAAATTACACAACGCCCCGCTTGACCCTGGGCTCATGGAGCCAAAACGACTATTAGCTATTTGGAGGTCAAAATTGGCTCCTTTCTGTCAAAAGATCTTTACCCATCAAACAGTCTGGACCCTAACCCTCTGAATTTCTTTGTTTGGGGCCATATGGAGGAGAAACTAAGGACTAGAAAAGTGCAAAATTTGGACGAGTTGCGCAAAGTTTTGACTGAAATAAATATGGGACAATCTAGGCGTAGACTACCTGCGGCGCACAGTCGATTTCGAAAAGAGACGGTTTGCCGCCTGCATACAAGCTGATGGGAGCCACTTCGAAATCTTCTTGTGATGGTTAAATCTTGTTGTTCTAGTTGTTAAGAAAATAAATGTTGCTGTAAGTTGTTTGAGAAAAAATCAAGTTATAGCGTTTTCTTTGGCGCACGCAATTTTCTCGCACCCTGTATTTCGTTGAAAACAGCTGGGTCGCACATTACTGCTTTCCTTGTGAGTGTTAGTTTTGGGGGAAAGTTCCAAGATATCGCCTGGGTATGGGTCTGCGATACTCAACTGCGCACATGCACAGTAGCTTCAAATTTTCTAGTCAAGCTCGGTGCGGCTATGGTGGCACGCCGTTATCATTTGCCGCGTTGGAGTGTTGCGATTGGGTCGGACTGCGCGCTGGACTAGAATTTTCGCCGCGACTATAAGGGGTGCGTGTGCGTATAAAGATAGGAAATTCGCGGCCAGCACACACTATCGCAAACTTGCAAACGCGACTTAATTTTATTGTAGCTTCCACGTCACTCAATTTTTGTTCGCGCTCAGGATAAGGACGGGGCATACCAGAAGTTTGTATGCTCAAACATATCTGTGTCATTGTGTGAATGTTTTCGCGGCAATAACCGTGATATAAAGCTCACTTCTGGTTGTGGGCCAATTGTCTGTTTTAGAGATGTAATGCTATTGATTTTAACGCAGAAAAAATTTATCCTGATGATGTCATCACTGTCAACATTGTCACAAAATATTGACGTAGCGCTCCTGCGTCTACTCATATTCTGGTGGGTGATGATTGGTTCGGGCTAGGGATGAGCCAAAATCTTTTCAATTCCGAAAATCGGTGACAACTGTTCGATGATCTCGCCGTCTTCCCTTTTTCAACTAGACACTGTTTAATAAATAAAACTAGTCTCGATTCGAGGCACACTACACACTTGCAACATATAGTACATATAAAAAGTTAAAGTGCTTGGACGGCTCTTATCATAACGCCAACGCCGTTGGATACGTCGTAAACGAGCCAAAATAACCCGAATTGAACGATCCTCAGTCGCCGCCTGCAAATCCCACTTTTCGAATATGGCAAGTATCCATTGTAGAAAAATCGTTATTCTCTTCACTCATTTCTCGTGCAGCAATGCTGCAGCCTACGTCTGCCCTCCGCTCTCTCGCTGCCTCTAACCTCCGCTCCGCACCAGCACGCGTCGAAACCATGACAATTTCGCGGTTTTACAGCCTGTACACATGCTAGAATCCTCTCAGTCAAGCTGTTTCTCTCGTAGACCCCCATTCGAGAGTACCGCTAATTCAGCAGGTCGCTACCCGGAGCTGCTCTATTACTGCCACCCTGAATGGTTCTTGGCACTTTCAACGATGTTGGTGTTGAGGTGAGTGCCTACGTTGCAGGGTCAAGCGGGGCGTTGCGTAATTTTTTTGAAATCGGAGCGCGATCTCTGGACAGTTTGCATTTGATTACTAAAACTGTCAGACGCCGAGAACTCGCTCAGTAGTCGGGCTCAAGCGTCTAAGACCTGAACAATGCTAAGATCCCTTTTTTTGGTGACCAGAAATACAAAGGTCTGCTGGGATATTCTTACCAAATTTTCATTTTTAGGCCAAAATTTTCACGACCTCCCTCCCACCCCCGTTACGAAATTTGGCAATCCCGCTTGACCCTGCTACGTTGTTACCTCATGCCATGTTTTGACTGCATCGCTGCTGTTTTTCATCGCAGCGGTTTTGCACCCGCTGCTGCAGCGATGTAGCAGTGGCAGCGATTCTGTTCATAGTACAAAGCCTCGTGAGTGATCGAAGAAGTTCAATCAATCAGTGAAATCAATGACTGGCAGTTGTCAATAACGCGTTTCGACTAGTAAACACTGATCATGTCATGTGAAAGGGTCAACGTTCACTAGTGCCATAATGGCCCCATCGCTGCCATAATGGCAACGATAGAGTGATGATCAGCGACCATCAAGAATCGCTCCTCCAGCAGCGAAGCAGTAAGAGATAGGATTTTGTCGCCGCGACACAGCGATGTAGAACGTTTGGCACGAAGCGATCACAATTGGAGCGTCTATCCATTTCGCGCGATGAAGAAGGAACAGTTGTCCCTCTTATGGCCGCAGCGACTACCTGCAGTCAAAACATGGCTTCAGTCGTGTCTGCGATTGTGTATGCTGCGTTGGTTTGTTGTCAAAAAAAAACTTCGGTTTTGCATGCGATTTACAAAGCAACAGAAGCTGATTATGGAATTCAGGGGAATTTTGCTGACATCTGGCCAGATTATGGTGAAAGAAATATATTTTCATCCGTTAAAGTGTTTTTAAAATAGAATTTCCATTTCATTAGTTTCACTATTGCTCATTTAAGGTTCGAAAATTGTCACACATAATGCAGCACGGTCGTTTGGTGAATATAGCTAATTTTAGTGTGTATACGGCAGCATCTGTGATAAAGGTAATTTGTAGGCTTATATATTCTCTGAATCGCTCTGTTATTCTCCATTTTCTTTTCAGAAGTTTCTGTCGAAGCTCCCTGGTGGCATATTCGGTGCGGAGAATGAAGAAATCCTCTTCAATAGCGCTTTGCAGAATACTGATCTGGATAAACAACGCCAAGTCTTCTACAGGTTGGTCACAGTGCTGTTTTTTTTGGTTACATCTTGTTTGTCGTTTCCCTAGGAGAGCTCTTCTGGTCAGACCCCAACAGAGCGTTGCCACCAACTTTGGCGAAGCTGCGACCCCCGCCTTTGGTGAACGAAATTTTCAAAAATGTCGAGAAGTCCAACGAACCCTTTCCTTGTGGGTGAAAATTAACCCCAGAATTTTTACAACCTCCCACCCCAAATTTTCAATTTTTGTTCAGAATTTTCGCGGCCCTCTGTGCCCCTGTTGCGTTTGGTTTCGACCCCGCCGACCCTGCTTCTCGTCGATCTGGCCATTTGTAACGAATCATACTCCATGTAGGTGTTTTCTGAGGATGTTTCCAAATCTAAGTTTGTAGCTGCTAAAGAAGGCTCCAAGCTCACGGAGAGATTTCCTCTGTTGAACGAAAAGGTAAGGGTATAAAGTGAAAAGGCTCGCTTATCAGGCAATCATTAGAGCGGTCAGAAAAACTGTTCTGTGTTTGGCGCAGAACTTGCTTTTCTGGGCCTTATCCGTTGTCTTGAATGCGAATCTGTGGCCCGTTTCTCAAAATTCTGAGGCGTTCAGATCAATGAATGGACCTCAATTTGATGTTAAGCGTAAAGGTAGCCTGGTGGCCCCTACGGAGAAGTTCTCAGTTTGATCTGAGACTTCGGCCAAGCTACCGTACCTCTTTTAATATATCGAAACTATAAACGGACCTCACTAGGGAACTTCACTACCCTTGTATCGGCTTTTGAAAAACTGTCAGAGTTTTTTTTGGTCAATTCGGACACGCTTTTTCCGATTCTGTCATTGGATTTTGTTACGGATATGAAATTGACAAGTTATTACTTGTTAAAGTCACTACCTTGTTCTTCTTCTTCTGCAGCCTCAAAGTGGTTTTTGTCATAGGTTGAGGAACTGGGCGGCCTTCACAGGATTCGTCCAAAGGTCCATTGTTGTTAAGGAGGTAGGTCTCTTCGGGCACATGAACAAGTGCGCCGTGTCGTGTCCGGGAGCACCACAGTCCGGGCATGCGTCTGGTCGGCTGCTGTCGATCTTGTTGACGTAAGACATGAGCAGAATAGAATGACCACAGCGCAGCGATGCAAGAGCACATCTGGCTCGTCTGCCGAGTTGAGACTCGGACTCGCAAACCCGAGGCGGCACCGTTCCCAAGATAGGGTTCACAGCCGCCTTTGCTAGATATCCTCGAACAAACTGGGTGTGCTCCTCACGCAGAAGACGAAGCCTTTCCATGTTGGAGTCGGCCCATCTCTGTACATCAACTTTACGAGGAGCATCAGCGAACGGCGTCCTAATCGACCTCTCTCTTATGGGCTTCATGATTCTCTTTGACGGATGATTCGGCTGCCTCAGAACATTAATATACATCTGCTGTGCCTGGAGTTCACAATGCTCCTTGACCGGCAATATGCAGGCCTCCGCGTGAAGATGCTTCACCGGGGAGCTCCTTGCACAACCGGTAGCAATTCTAAGCGCAGCATTCTGTACACGCTGCAGCTTATTCCAGGAGCTGTCAGACACCAAGTGCTGCCACACTGGTGCCGCATATTCCAGAGCCGGCTGAAGTATTGCTCTGTAGGTTCTCAATATAGTCTCTCGGCTGCTTCCCCATGATGTTCCTCCGAGAGCTCTCAAGATATTAAGTTTAGCCTTGACGACTGTTTGTTTCTGTTCCGCGTTTTTGTGGAACTTCAGTAAGGGATCAAGAATAAGGCCAAGCAGCTTGGGGAATTTTGCTGCCGGCAACAGGTCACCATCCCATTTGACATCTGGATGGGCACTGTGTTCCTTGGTGTTTGTTGTGAACACTGAAACAGAGGACTTTGCGGCAGAGACTGTGAGCATCATTTTATCGTGGAAGAGCTTCAACTCGACGAGATAGGCGCTGATCTTGTTAGCGGCTATCTGCAGGTCACGATCCTGGCACATGGTGGTGATGTCGTCGGCATACATAACAATCCTTACATCTTTGGGAGGCTCGGGAATGTCCTCAAGATACAGGCTGAATAGGGCAGGGGACAACACTCCGCCTTGCGGAACACCGGCTGCTATTGGAATGCTATCGGATACATGATTCTGGAACAGAACCTTAGCACGGCGGCCTTTAGTGAACGCTGCAATCCATCGCTTCTGCCATGATGGTAGCGACGACTTGAGCAGTTTCTCGGACAGCAGTCCCAAGTTAACAGAGTCGAACGCTTTGCTCAGGTCGAGGGCGACGGCCACCGTTCTCAGGGGCTTTCTCATGTTGAACCCATCGACCGCAAAGCTCACGATCTCCAATAGAGCTGTAGTAGTGGAGTGAAGTTTCCTGAACCCATGCTGATGCTGCTGTCGCTCATTTTGATCAGCCAGGTCCGTCACGATCAACTTTTCAGCTAATTTAGCGACGGGCGATAACAGGCTTATTGGTCGAAAGCCCTTTGCCGTGCTTTGGGACTTGCCTGGCTTTGGCAACGGTATCACATTGGCTGTCTTCCAAGCTTGGGGTAGAGTGCAGGTCCGGAAAGAAGTGTTAATGATATCTGCAAGCATCGGTAGAAGTTCCATGGGAAGCTTCTTCAGGATGGCTGGGGAGATACCGTCAGGTCCGATAGCCTTCGAATTCCGCATTTCTTTGACAGCCTTCTCTACTTGTGTGAGAGTAAAGGCCTCAGATGCGTTCATAAGCGGCAACCGGCTCAGCTCTCTAACCGTGACTCTGTTTTGCACGCCTCGCTTGTTACGTGTGATGAAAAAATTCTTGCCGAGTGCGTAAGCAGCCGGTTTCCCTGATTTGAAGACGTTCTCCTCGAACTCAATAGCGGAGCTCATCGGGGGAGCGGACCTTCCGGAAGTTTTCCTCAACACTTTCCACGTCGTAGTTCCGTCCGCCTTGAAATTCAGCTTTTCAGTGAACTTCTCCCAGCATTCCCTCTTGTTCTTATCCAGATCCTGCTTGATCTCATTATCCAGCACGGCAATCTCCGGGTCTAGATGGTCTGCGGCTCTCTTCTCATCTCTGGTTCTTATCTTCTGCAGTATTTCCCTGCTGACATTTGGAAAAAAGGTCTTGACACGACCCTCAGGAATTGCTGCTTTCATGGCCTTGCGGATGGCACTTGTTAGATGGCGCTCTTTCTGATGAACATCACCATTCCATGGGAAGTCGACCGCATGGCGGAGTGCAATATCTCTGAACAGGGTCCAGTCTGCTAGGCCTAAATTAAGATAAGTACGATGACAAAAACCAGAGTAAGGGGCAAGAGAGTCAGAGAGATCATCATAGACAAAGACGGGAATGTGATCACTGGAGAGAGTTGTGGATGTGGACCACGTGCAAGCATTAGAGAGATTGGATGACACAAGAGAGATATCTGGGCTAGAAGGTCGGCCGTTGGCAGGGAGACGAGTTGGCTGGTCATCATTGAGGATAAACAGGTCACACTCCTCAGCCCATTCTTAAACATCTTCCCCTCTGGCGTCAGAATCAAGAGCGGAACAGAACGTGTGAGCATTGAAGTCACCCGCAAAGACAGCTGAAGGGGAGAGTGAGCAGTCGTACAACTGCTTAAGGAGGGGAATAGGATTATAAGAGGGGGGACAAGATGATATAGGAGGAATATATATGTTGAATAGAGATAAAGGGGTTTTGAGGGGGAGGTGGACAGGAATGTACTCGAGAGTACCGTCCTTAGGAGTATTAGGGATAATATGAGAAGGTAAGGCAGATTGCACGAAAGTAGACACTCCGCCCCCAAGAGCTGTCCTTGGCATGTGATAGGCTGTGTAGCCCGGAACGTTAGGTTGGGGATAAGTGGTAGATGGAGAGAGCTTGGTTTCTTGAACCATGATAACATCCGGGTGATGAGAACGTGCGAATAGAGAGTTCAGATAACTTGTTGCGAAGGCCGTTGAGATTAATGTGAACAATGGAGAGGGGGCGGTTGGTAATTGAGGAATCAGAGTTGTTGGGGGCAGAGCATAGAACACAACGAAAGGATGAGTCATGATGCCTCACAGAACTGAGGCCCGAACAGGAGAAGTGCACCCACCTTTGGCATCCGAAGCACTGGACACTTGTTTTATGCCAGGTAACATCCTCGCCGCAGGTGGCACATGGATACTTCCGTGCTGGACCTGGATTCCTCTCGACGCCGGCCCTTTGTAATAAAATCCTCAGGAGAGCTGCGGCCGACCAGCACTTCTCCCATGACAAAAACCCTCTTCTCGGAGGGGTTGACGTCGGTTTGCACGGAGGCGATCTTCTTTCCTCCACACTGCCACGGCACGAACGTACGACATCTCGGCAGCTCACTTCCTTGTAATCTGCTATTCCGCTATCAATTTGAGGGTTGTTTCACCAATTCATGCCATATTAGTAGGTATATTTATGTTGAGCACACCATATCCAGCAAGAAACAACTCTGAAGTGGAGGTCTGTGCTATTGGCGATGAGTCATTGCCTCGAACTCTTCACCGCTATTCCGCCCTACACCGCCGTCAACGAATGGAGCAGCACGTAAAGAGCGCAGGTTATAGGCCTACGGTCAGAGGTTCTATTCCCGTCATTGACAATATGCTCGCGAACTTTTGCGAAAATGGATATAGCAATGTTTTTCTATAACTGGGTTTTCAAAAAGATTGATTTGCTTCATTTTTGCAACGTTCTTCACAAATGATCTGAGCATTCAAAAATTGAGTACTTTTCAGAGTTTTTTTTTCTATTATATCAAACCATCCTTAAGGTTGTTCTAATATCGGTTTTTAATTTCTATAGCCCTTAATTGACATGTCTTTTTGAGTTTATATAGCAAGTTTACCGTATGTTTTGTGCTCTTCGATTCGTCAACTCTCTGAAGTACTCGTGGCACAAAGCTGGATACGTTGACCACCTTCCCGGATCTTTTATCTGTCCGGCAGATTACTTTTTCGAGCTCGAGACTGTCGATTGCTGTGAAAGGGATTGCCAAGAACCAGCCTGCATCAACTGTGCAGTGTGTGAATCTCATATGTGTTTCGTTCGCTTCTTTGAAATATGCCATCAGCGCTGAATAGAAGACCTATTATCTTGAAATTTGTATATTGTTGCCACATGAAGGTTATCACCGCAGCTATCTCGAGCAGTTTTCGTTGAATCGGGATATGAGTCGAGAAGGAGTTTTATCACACCGGCTTTCAAACGAGATTTCCCTGGTTCAATTCTGAGAAAAAAAATTAGACTTTTTTCATGTGGTACCCCCTGTTGTGTTCTGTGAACACAATGTGGCGTACAACCTCTTACTGGAAAACAGGCCACAATACGTGGCAGCGTACAGCAACGGATGAGGAGGCGAGTCTTGTCCTGCTTGGCGTCGTCGATGGCGTGGCGTCGAGTCGGTGAGCAGTGCAGGAGCAGTGGCGGTCCTCAGTCGAGTCCAGGAGGCAGTCGAGTTGCTGGCTAGGCTGGTGTAGTCGAAGACTGAACTGAGCCTTACTAGAACAAAGTAGCGGTATTTATTGGGCTACAATGCAATGATACCGATACGACGTGGTATGTGCATCTACTTGTGATACACGTCTATATCGCAACACCTCCCCTTTCAAGAGGCATGCTACGGTGTAAGGAACAGTTAACAAACAATGCTAAATCAAGTGATAGGCATTCATAGCTCGTATCGTTTTGGCTTGCGACGTTCTCGCGTAGACCTTCGGATCGGCTCTGGCGCAGAAGTGACCGTTGCACGACGCTGAACTTTACATTGGTCACCATTCGGCCCTTTTAGTCGTTCCGCTTTTCTCTGTTCTGTTCCTTACCGGCATCAGAGGATTCACGAGTACAATCGACCAAATCATCATTGGTTGCTTCACCCGGTACGCTTCCAGTACCGACTGGATCAGTTTCGAACAAATCCAATAACAAATCTCGGGAATGTGCATCATCATGCATCGGGACCATTATGCTGCCTCGCATTTGATTCGCATGTTTACGGACTAGTTTTCCTCTGATGTCTACCTCATAAATGACTTCTCCTGTCCTCTTAGTAGCTGTCCCTTGAATCCAATCAAACTTTGAAGGTTCATGGTGTTCCTTCACCAGGACAGTGTCTCCGACGGAGAAGTCTGCATTTTGCTTCATGCTTTCGGTTAAAATGTTCCTCAGATCTTCGCTTCTGGTCAGCTGCAGTATCTGTTTCTGTGTGCATTTCTGACGGCTTCAGCAAGCTCAGCCGAGTTCTAAGTTTTCTTCCCATGAGAACTTCAGCAGGGCTCTTCCCTTGCAGCACAAAATTCAGCGTTGTTCGGTACGCCAGCAATACTGTATTCAGAGAGTCATTATTCGGGCGAGCGGGCAAACTCCCCTCCCCTTTTAGCTTCTTCAATCCTCTCTTCAGGACGTCCACGGATCTTTCTGCCTGACCGTTCGACTGAGGATGGTACGGTGGTGTTCGAACGTGCGCAGCACACCGTTCTTCGCACATCTGCTTAGAAAGCTCCGAAGTGAACTGCGTCACATTATCGCTTACAAGCGTCTTTAGATTTCCCTATCGTGCTAACAGCTCTTTCAACAGCTTCACGGTTATGCATGCTGTGATATTTTTTATTTCAAATATCTCCGGCCATTTGCTGAAGGCGTCTACAACGACCATACAGTACAATCCATCCATTGGACCAGCGAAATCGACATGAATTCGCTCCCACACACTTTCTGGCGTCTTCCACGTTCTCAGAGGTATTTTTGTTGGAGATTTCGACTGTAGTTGGCAATCAGCACAACTTTTCACAACCTGCTCACAGTCTTCATCGATATTTGGCCAGTAGACACAGCTTCGCGCTAGTCCTTTCATCCTGAGTTAAGTGGTTGTGGTTTCAAATGCAATATATGTGACCCAAAATTCCACAATTATACCGGGTTGTGAACCCCAATGGTAAGCAACAGCAGCACAATAGAGTACAATTAATTTATTATACAACACAACAACAAAAATATTACTATCGATCTGGTGATAAAATGTAGTTAGAAATTTCTTATGAAGACCCTTCTTCGAATGGAGATCCTAGACCGACCCAGCGGTGAACGTCCTTGGCCCTTTTCGAAAACACTGTCCTAAACCCTCAGCAGGAACCCGCAAAAAAACCACCTACTGGACGCACAGAGAGCGAACACTGCAATCAATGCAATGTCACAGGCGAATCCCAACAATCCCAGGAACAATAGTAGATGGACGACCCGGAACCAGAATGGAGCCGAATCCCGCAAACGCACGCAAATGACAAATGAGCGAGCAGAGCGAGCTATTTCCCAGAAGCAACGGACCGAGGACAACGGCCGATCCGGAGCAATGACAGAAACGAGAACTGGCCTCTCGTCAACGAATTTGGGCCTCGTTGACAATTGATTCCCGCCGTTTCTATTACGGTCACCTTCCGTGCTCCAATCGCACTCGCCCTTTAATCAATTAATCCGGCCCTCAAAGTCCACCGCTAGGCCGCAACCCGGTTAATTTCTACTTGCTGCTGCATGAATAAAACGGTGAGTTTTCATGTTAATGTTCCATAATCCTAGTAATACGCCTAATCTAACACGCCCTCCGCCGCGGGCAGAATCGTTCCACTCGGTTCTTCATAACACACATACAAAAAAATCAGAGGAACAGATTCGATCTCAACGCTGCTTTCAGCTCGGTGCGCCTCTTCCTCTGATTCCTGCGGTGCTCCTGGCGCTTCGCGATCTTGCCGACTTTCTGTACAGCGTGTTCTCGCGAACGTCTAGATACTGAGGGGCCACAATCAAAAACCGGCACTTGAGGTACTGCCTCCGGGATAGGTTCCATCGTAAGCCAGCTGCCTGCTGCAGAAAACGTAGAAAAGTCGCGACTGACGTTCGGACACTAACGTGTCCCCATGCTCAGTACTGCTATAGCAAAACAGGGTGACGTCGTGTCTGCTGCTCCATTCATTATAGGCAGCTTATCAACCACTTGCGGACGCAATTCCGGGTGACCCTCGAGCATTCCATTGAGGTGCGATCGAGCTTGCTGTGCCACTCGATGCCAGGCATTGTCGTCCTCCGTTCTTGGTCCGGCAAACATGTAGAACCGGGCTCCACACGCAAGCCACATGTGCGCCGCATAGACGAACGATAACCAGCTTCCTGGGCGGGGCTCCACAGAGGGGGTGACGAAAATCACATGGCCGACGTCGTCGCTGAACAGCTCAGTGCGTTTGAGGTGCACTTCCTTGAACTGCTTGTAGTAGAACACTTTTGTGTTCCGGAAACCCCTCACTCTTTTCAACGCCCTCATGTTGTGGGGGATTATGATCACGATTCTTCTGTGCTAGTTTCCTATAGCAGCTTGAGTCTCCGGTGACCATTTCAGACCTGCGGCCATCCTCCATCCTTGCTCCAGTATGTGCACCGTCTCCTCGTTCCAACCTGCTATTGCGGCATGCCTCAGGATTCCGTCCGGTCCAACGTTTTTGGCCATGATAGCCACGTGCCCACAAGCGTTTTTGAAGTATGCGTAAGCCAGAGCCACACTTTTAGGCGTGATTCGCCTTTGCTTTCCTTTTAGTATCCACTGCGTTTTCTCCGCGAGAGTGCCGAGTCCTTGGTAGATGGCGATGACTCTTGCCGCCTCCAGCACGGTTTCCGCGGGATGCTTGAAAACTTCTCTGGTAGTCCCGGAATGATTTTCCCGGCAGTGAGCTCGGCACTGATCTTGCGATTCGGCAAAACCATAGTCGGCATTCCAGCTTCAGAGGGCAAACTCTGGCCCACACAACGGAACTCCGCATGTAGACAGTGATTTCGGCCACGCGCTTCGAATTCTCGTTCGGCACTGAAAATACATGGATTAGAATCACGAGAAGACCCCTTAATGCGTTTCACACACACCCTTCTCTTTCTGGGATTACGCTTCGACTTCCCCTGCACAGGTTCTGAACTAATCCCATCAGGGCAAACTCGCAGTAAATCCATTTGTATTCTCAGTGGCTCCTCGTCAGCCCCTATGCGCGAAAGTAGTGCCGACGTTCCATTAGTCTCAATCACCCGGAAGGGTCCGTCCCAGTCCTGGGTTAGCTTAGGGTGTTTGTTACGTCTCTTTTCCTGCGGTAACTTCATAAACACCCTACATCCTACTTTCGGAAGCTTTTCACTATCTACCGCCTTATGGGTATCATAAAAATTCTTCATTTTCGCTCGGTACTGATCCGCGGTCTCTCTGACTTGCTCCCTTATAAGCTGCAGACCCCGTACCAGTTCCGTCTTGTAGTCATCCCAATCGATGTGGCATCCCTTTACCTCACTACCGGGCACTCCCTGCAAAGGTATGTACGGATCAAACCCATATAACAAAAAGAAAGGGCTTTCCCCAGTTGCATCATGCGGAGCTACGTTGTAAGCGTAGACAGCATTGGGGAGCCAGTTATCCCAGAAATCGGGAAACTGGACCTTCTTCTTCAATATTCTCTGAAGGGTTCCGATCGCGCGTTCACATGCCCCATTGGCGCGTGAATCATATCCTTTGGTGGTAGACCTTTCTATCCCCGCCACTTTACTCAATTCGTCCATCGGCTCGTTAACGAATTCAGACCCCTGGTCTGAATGCAGCTGCCGTGGCCAACGCCCGTTCTCGCATATCCACCGTTGAAAGATGGCTGCGGTCTTATCCGGCATTGCATACGCGCCTTACCATTTGGAGAAATGGTCGACGATGACGAGGACGTATTTCATACCTGAGGCACTCACTCCCATCTCTAACAAGTCGACGCACACCATATCAAACGGCTTCTCTGCTACGAAAGGTTTCAGTGCTGGGGTCAACGCTGGGCGAGGATTGGATAGGAAACATTCTCGACATTTAGGTACCACTCGCACGGCTTCCCCGTCTTCCTTTAGAAGCTTCAAATCACCCTCTTCCAGGATGAAATCGGCCACCTTTAGTCGCTTATTCATGCGCGGCACAAACACCTCTCTGTCGAGTTCCTGGCTTTCCAGCAAGGCAATTACCTCCTTATAGAACGGATCTTCCCGCAGTTCCTTTAACCAGAGCGTGTCCTCAGTCTTCATCACCCCGCACACCACCCTTTCATGACTGGCTGCAGTCGTATCCACCTCTCTTTCGAGGCAGGGAACGCTTCTTGAAAGCGCGTCGGCGACCGCGTTTGCCGTGCCCTTGACATACTCAATCTTCAAACGGTATTGTTGCACTTCTAAGGCCCACCTAAGCACACGGCCTGAAATGTTGGCACGTTTGAAAAGAGCTGTCAAAGGCAAATGGTCGGTGCGGATCACTACTTCCATTCCATAAACAAAGAAATGAAACTTCCGTAGTGCAAACACTACTGCCAACGCTTCAGCGTCGGTGACGTGATAGTTTCTCTCGGCTTTCGAGAGACTACGTGATGCGAAATATTACGGATGCAGCAACTGGTCCGGACCCTCTTGACAAAGCACGGCCCCTACACCGTACTGCGATGCGTCGGTATATATGATGAACGGACGAGCACCCTCTCTTGCCACCTCTACCTCTGGTTGAGCTAGTACTGGTGTGCTTGAGAGCGCGGTTTTCAACTTCTTGAACGCCCTCTATTGTTCCGGGCCCCACTTCCACGCAGTTTTCTGACTTTTGAGGTCAAACAACGGCCGCGCGATTTGTGCGAACTTCCATATGAACTTGCGGTAGTACCCGCACATACCGAGGAAAGTCCGCATCTGTGCCAGATTCGCTGGCCTCGGGTATTCCATGATCTTAGTTACCTTATCAGGATCTACGCGGACTCCATTTTTGTCCACTCGATGTCCTAAAAAAGGCCACCTCTTCTTCCATGAATACACATTTCTGAGGTTTCAACTTCAGTTTCGCCTCACGCAGCGCCTGAAGTACCTCCTTGAGTACCTCGTAATGTCTTTGCTCGCTCTCAGTGGCTATCAAAATGTCATCGATGTATACAAACACCTCACGATCTTTCCGTTTGCCAAGCACTCTATCCATTAAGCGCTGGAATTCCGCTGGGGACGTGCTCAGACCAAAAGGCAGAACCGTGAATTCAAATAGCCCCTCCGAGGTCGTAAAAGCGCTCTTGGGCCTCGCATCATCTGACAAGGGAATTTGCCAGTAGCCTGAGCATAGGTCAAGACTGGTAAATACCCTTTTCCCTTGCAGACTCTGCAGCATTGTATCCACCGTGGGTAGCGGGTATGCGTCCTGCGTCGTATGCTTGTTCAATTCCCGATAATCTACGCAGAGAGGCAGCGACCCATCCTTCTTCCTAACTAAAACCACCGGGGATGCCCATGGTGAATGCGACTTCTCGATTATGCCGCGCTCCAGTAATCCCCTCAGGATTTCCTTGAGTTCGCTTCTCGCGCCGGCGGGCACCTGCCGCGTGCGCTGGCGTATCGGCCTCGTGTCGCCAGTGTTAATCTCATGTTGTACCAGAGACGTCTGTGTCAATTCGGAATCAACTACAGCAAAGTCGCTATTGTAGTCTCGTATGATTTTTCTCAGCTCCGAGCTGAGATATTTTCCAAAGCGGTTTTCAATCAAATATCGCTCTAATCGAACCATCCTTTCCTCAACCGACAAAGTCTCGCTGCCCGCTTTCAACAGATCGGACGGAAGATCTCGTTCCCTGGCTTGATCCCAGGCGGTAGCTTCTTGTTCCCAGCTTCCTACCGCTTGCCCCTCTCGGAAAATCACGGGTTTGCTGGATCGGTTGATCACCGGGATCGTCACACATCCCTCACTGTCTGGAAGACACACGCCCGAGTAAATTCACTTCTGAACAACCGTTCAACGTGATCCACTGCACCGAGCGTGGCGCCACGTACACCCGATTCACCACTATCGCGGAGCCCTGTTGCTTCACGTGGGGTATCTCGTCTGATGTCACCACCTTAGTATGCTCATCCGAGTCGCTTGGCGAGACTCTCTCTCGCACTAGCTTATACCCCAACTGTGGCAACACGTTAGTTCCTAAGATCACCTCATCGTCGTCTTCTCTGTTTACGTATAACTCAGCTGGGACCTCCCGTCCAGCGTTTCCACCTTCTCGCAGATTCACCTCCACTAGGGTTACAAATTTCATAACGTTCCCTGACGCATCAAAAATTTCCTGTGCCTTATTCATGGGGTGTTCGGTGACGTGACTGTCGATATTGTAACCATCGTCTTTTGCCTTCAGCAACACCTTGGCCGGGATAATGGAAATTTCGGACCCAGTATCCAATAGCCCTTTCCATTTCCTACCGAAAACCTCCACAACCGTAGTGGACTTCTTTCCAAACACCGGGCATACCTGGGTGGGTTTCCCAATTTGTGTTGCGGCAAGTTCACCGTCTGCCGATCGACATGCCGTGACAGCAAGGCGCGCAGACAGCGAAGTTTTCGCCGTTGGTTCTGTTTTCCGACAGTCCCTAGCAAAATGACCCGTACCCTTGCACTTGAAGCATGTCACCTCCTTTTTGCGGGTACTCTCCTGCTTACTATCCTTCCTTTCAGTGGACTGCTCCGTTGAGTCACCACCCTCCGTCCGACGCGTTGGGTTGCTTTTACCCGCCTCGGTCGCACGCTTATTGCAACTGTCAGTAGCCCCCTCACTTAGGGTATTTCGCAGCGTCAAGTTCCTACGCTCAATTCGCTTGGCAGTTTCTTTCAGCTTATTGTACGCGTCATCATCGTCTTCCAACGCCTCAATAAGGTGATAAGAATCCTTCCAATGCGCTAGCTGTTGGTAAAGCAAGTGCGCTCTCTCGGTAGCCAGCACTCGCTCGTCCAAATCCGGATATGCGCGACGTGTCAGACGCTCCAATTCCACGCAGAAATCCGCGACTGATTGTCCGTCACGCTTCCTCAAGCGTTTGAGTTCACCTAGCGCAACTAACTTGTCGTTACGCGACTCTGCTTTACTCTCACGTTTCAGTGCCTCTACCAGTACCGTAAACCCCCCATTACGTACATGTCTGGGTAACGCTTCATACTGGTTCTCGGCTCTTCCCGTCAGCTTAGTTCTTAACAAAACGCATAGTTCAGCATCGGTCCAACTGCCAGCAGGGTATTTAAGCTTGAATGCTTCTAGAAACCTCCGGAAATTATATGCGGCATCCCTACCAGAGTACGGCTGCACCTCAGGTAACGCGATGTATTTCAAATACTGCGCCATGTGCCCACCCTCCACTAGGTTACGGCCACTAACTCCGCTTTTCACGCTACCCTCATGCTCACTCCCATCACTTTCATAAGGAATTTCAGACATACCGGTTATCCTCCTCTGTTGTCCACGACGTGACGAGCTGGGCATGCGCGGTCGCAACGTTGACTCCCTCTCGTTCACATATTCTGCGTAGCCAGTCTGAAATAGAGTATCAATATTCCGCTGCGACACTTCTGACCTCAACACTGTCAGAGCATCTATTCCCTTTCTCCGTCTCTGAGACCCACCTGGTGCTGAACGTCTCGGCTCCTCATGTTCGACCAGTTCAACCACTGGATTACGTGCTGCTTCTTCGCGTTCCCGGTCCTCTTGCTCGCGCTGACGCCGCCAGGCTCTCAAGTCTTTGAGCTCCTTCTGCTGCTCGTCAAGTTTCTCTTGAACGGCATCTCGCATCTGAAAGGTTTCCATAAGTACATCTGGTATTTTCTTCACGGACAACCTACGGTCACCTATGAGTTCCCTCAAAGTGTTCTATCTTCACAGTCTAGGCTATCAAGTAATGCCTCCGTCCATTTCGCGAGGACCGCGCCCTCTTTAGTCAAAACTCTAAGGCGCTGCACTAACTCTAGCACCCTGCAAGTCGAAATGCTTCGCACCTCCTCAATCGCCTCACGTTGAGGGTTATTTGTGCGCATATGCTTGGCTACCTCAGCCATGACCCGCACTTGCATTTCCCTGACTGCTTTCTGAAGAGAGTCACACACCTCAACGGCACAGGGCGTTTCTTCTCCTCCGCACAGCCTTCTGAACTCCTTCTCGAGCTCGGTGTCCGTGGTCGGTTCCTCTATCAGATGGCTATCCATTCCGGACAAGCGCTGAGTACCAACTCTATCTGAAACACCATGTGGAAATGTTTGAGTTGTACCCTCCAAAACATCATTCACAACGCCGGCTTCCACGCCGCTTGGTGTTGTTGACATGGTTCAGAAAAATTACTTTGAAGTGTTTTGTGTCAAAAAAAATTGGCAGAGGTTTCCCCTGATTTACAAAAACACTTCGGAGGAATCACTTCCTGAACCACCGCGAAAAAGAGCAACGCCGAGCCAAAGCTTTACGCTACTTGTTCGCTGTCCTCGCACAACCGCAAGCACCGAAATGCCCACGATTCTACAAGTCACAAGGAAAAAAATGCTCAACACCAAACTACGCGAAATGTTGAAAAAAATCGATCGAGGATGAGAAGGAAACACCAGAGGAAAAAAATCGTACTCTACTGTGCTAACCCTTTTTGAAGGACTTGGGTCACCGGCTTGGCCCCCAAGTTAAGTGGTTGTGGTTTCAAATGCAATATATGTGACCCAAAATTCCACAAATATACCGGGTTGTGAACCCCAATGGTAAGCAACAGCAGCACAATAGAGTACAATTAATTTATTATACAACACAACAACAAAATATTACTATCGATCTGGTGATAAAATGTAGTTAGAAATTTCTTATGAAGACCCTTCTTTGAATGGAGATCCTAGACCGACCCAGCGGTGAACGTCCTTGGCCCTTTTCGAAAACACAGTCCTAAACCCTCAGCAGGAACCCGCAAAAAAACCACTACTGGACGCACAGAGAGCGAACACTGCAATCAATGCAATGTCACAGGCGAATCCCAACAATCCCAGGAACAATAGTAGACGGACGACCCGGAACCAGAATGGAGCCGAATCCCGCAAACGCACGCAAATGACAAATGAGCGAGCAGAGCGAGCTATTTCCCAGAAACAACGGACCGAGGACAACGGCCGATCCGGAGCAATGACAGAAACAAGAACTGGCCTCTCGTTAACGAATTTGGGCCTCGTTGACAATTGATTCCCGCCGTTTCTATTACGGTCACCTTCCGTGCTCCAATCCCCATTCGCCCTTTAATCAATCAATCCGGCCCTCAACGTCCACCGCTAGGCCGCAACCCGGTTAATTTCTACTTGCTGCTGCATGAATAAAACGGTGAGTTTTCATGTTAATGTTCCATAACCCTAGTAATACGCCTAATCTAACACCTGACCATCCCAGGATGACCACAGTGCAGCTCATTGAGAACTTCCTTTCTCAGCGTCTGCGGCACAACAACCCTATCATTTGCCATCACGCAGCCTTGCACTATCGATAACGATTCACGCTTATTGTAAAACTGCTTAAAGCCAGATTTCACAACTTTGGGCCACCTTCCAGTAATATATATATTATAGTTGTGCTCGAATATTCGCAATCGAATAAACATTCGAATAAATTATTCGATTATTTATTCAATTATCGAGTAATCGAAAAATCCCGATTTTCGATTATTATTCGAAATCGACTATCAAAAAAAAACAGATATTCGATCATTATTCGAAATCGACTATCGAAAAAAACAGATATTCTATCATTATTTGAAATCGACCATCGAAAAAACCTCATATTCGATTATTATTCGAAATCGACTATCGACACTGACAATTATTCGAACATATTCGATCTTCGAATATATTCGAATAATCTAACACAGCCATTACCGGATCCTACACAGAAATTTTTCGAAGGGCCAGTGCACCAGCACTAGTGTGAGTCAGGGCTGTGCGTAACTGAAATTTTGAATTGCGTAAATCGTAATTTTCAAATCCTCGTAACTCGTTAATCGTAATTCGTAATTGATGAGTAATGAGCTCAAACACAGCCTCAAACCTCATTAAACATGGAAACGCCTCAACTTCCCAGTGATGATCTGTAATTCAAAATAAATCTGTTTTCGACGAGTACTTGAAAAAGTGCTTTTATCCGAGCGAATCTCTGGTCCGCAATCGCAGAAACGCGCTATGCAGCACGCGACACGATGACAATACTGGTGGGACCACGTAGTCCCGGAACGATCAACCCTCGTCCCAGCACGATTTCATCACATTACGTGCTGTAACAGCGTTTGTCCACAATTGCGGACCGGAATTTTCTTCTGGTAAGGGCAATACTGGTCGAAAGTGTAAATCGTCTTCTATCCAACGCTTTTTTTTTGGTTTTTCAGCAAAACTTTGCGGTTTTCAAAGTTGAACCTGAAATTTGATGGAGATCCAGGGTACCGACAGAGCATTTTCTAGCAGCCAAAGCTAAAGCTGCGAAAATTGATAGGGCAATTGAAACCACGACATATGCGCTAGATCAAAATAAGCACGGGAATTCTCAATAGAGCGAGATTTGTATATTTTTTCCCAACCTTTGACAAGGTGCTTCTATGGCTGTCGACGATGGCTAATTTGGATTTTGTTCTTTTTTATCGATTTTAGGAAACAAAATAAAAACGAATAGGTGGCAAAATGAGTAATACTAAAAGGGGTGGAGTAAATGTCAAATAGCAAGTTCTGCGGCTCATACTCGTTAGGGCAGACAATGTCGAAGTAACAAATTCACGAAAAGCGAAAAAAAGCTAGGAATCACGCTTAATTCAGAAATTCCGCGAACACTATCCCCAACTCAGACAGTAGCACTGACGGAATCGCTGGCGCGTGGCGGGCCGAACAACTCCCATCTCGCTATGCGACCGCTATCGTTCTGGGAGAAAGCGCTTCATTTCGAATGTATCGCGCCTCTTCACTGTGGACACCAGGCATGTGCGAAAAACTTCGAAACCGAAAAACGAAAAATTTTCGGTTTTGAATTCGAAAAATTCCGAAAAAAACCGAAAAATTTTCTGTCTTTTGAAACATTTTATTTTCGTAATTGCATATTTTGGACTGGAAAAACAAGGCAACGTAATCGAAGTGCTTTGAATAATGACAGAATTATGTTTTCTTGGTGACACAAAAGCATACCCAATCAGCGTATCAATGTAAGGAATTTTACCCTTGTTGCAGCGTCGAATCCTGGCAAAATTTTAGCGCTGAACACCTTCTTAAATTCTTGTGGTGAACTTCTTGTTTTAAAACTGCGGTGGTTCTCTGAACGATCACATCCACGTTTTTTCACGTTTTTGATCTAAACTGTGGGCTCGAAGGTCGTCCCCAATTTCATGAAAAAATACCGAATTCGCAGAAGTTGAAAGTCGTGGGCAAGTCATAGATCAAAACGGAACAAACGTTGTACAGAGACGAACATCAATAGTTCCTGATGGATAGCACACTCTTGCGTGAATTTTTTGTGCTGTAATGTTGAATTTCAGTGTGAGCGATTGCGTCGTGGTCAACACTGACCAGTAGCTTAGTCTCTCGGCGCTATTGGACGGTAATGGCCGCGACGCAACCACATGCATTGAGTCGCGGTGTCTACATAGGGGTTACGTTCAATCAGTTTCGCTTGATGGATCTGTACTTGATGCCATTCGCCTAGAAAGTTTTTATTCGCACTTTTTTTGGTATAGATCGATAGAGGGAGCAGGAAAATTTAGGTTGACTTCCGCTTGAAAATTATGGGCCTCCAAAGAGCGATTCTCCACGTCTTTTCCATGAACACCTTGAACGAAAACGAATTTTCCTGAACTTAAAGCAGTGTTCACAATAGATTGCACTTTTGATATCTCTTTCGTTTACCGAAATTCTGGTGCCCTATACAGCAAGGCATGCTTGAAGAAAACGCGGAAACCGTGTTTTGTTGCTAAAAGAGGGCCACACTTTATTAAGTTGACTTTTGAGCGTTTGAGCGTGGAGGAATCAGCCGCTACGAAGGATGCTAAAGCTTATCTTGCTCGGATGAGTCCGGGCGGAGTAAAGAGCGGAGCGCTCAGTCATAGCAAAATATAACAAATACTAGGAGATAAAGGTTCAAGCTTAAATTCCGTCAGCCGCGCACCTCTTTGTGGCGCGGCTTCTTCACCTTCAGAGCCGGCATGGAATACTTGAAGATGAGTCATACTGTTCAGATACCGATCAACTTATTTATTTAAATTCAAAACACTTGTCAAAAATTACCTACATTGTCGAGCAAGGATCTATTAATTGTTTTACTTTTTTTTTCGAAACTTGTCATTTTTTAAATTCCTTGATGTTTTCGATGTTTTTTTTTGCCTTTCCTATGTTTCTACACTTCTGCAAGGGCGCGTAATAAAGTTAAAGTCAAAGTTATAACAGTGATAATCAAGCGGTTTAGCTCGCTCATCAGTATTTCCTTGACTTGAGTACTTCATGTTATCACAACCTCGAGGTTCTAGGGGCGGAAAGGCGACATGAGGAGTTTCGGTGACCTCAGAACGCCTGTTTGCATCCATTATTTAGCCATTCCTAGCTCTTTTTAAACCATTTTTTCGTCACTGAGAGCATAGAATTCTTCTCGCCTATCATTTCACTGCGGAAAGTCATCGAGAATGATTATCGTGAACGCTGCCTTCGAATTACCAATGCAGGTTATCTGCTATGCGGAATCGATTAGCGTTATTATATTGGTGATGTTTCCGCCTGTCGAAATGTGTATTTTTGGTTTTTCGGAGAATTATTCCTGAAAGTTATGGCCATGCTCAAAAGATGCGCCGAGTCGTTTTAGTCTGCTGAAAAACAGGAAATTCAGAAAATTTCGGCTCCATCAATGTAATTTTTAATCGAAAGTGATGTAGTAGAAGGAACCGTCGTGCAAGGTGCAGATCATACGTTTGCTTCTGCTTGATTCTGGAATAAAGTCAGAGACGTGTGCAAACTTGCTGGAGACATCTGTAAGCAGCGAAGGATCGACTGCAAGTCGCATCAGGACCGCAAATTTCAGACCGAAAAAAACCGAAAAAAATTTAAACTTTTTCGTTTTTTTCGATATTGATTTTTTTCGCCAAAAAGGGCGAAAAACGAAAAAACCGAAAAATCGAAAAACGAAAAACGCACACCCCTGGTGGACACCCAGCGAAGACGCGACGCGACGTAGCGTGATCGAGATGTAGGCTGATTATAACATCGCGTCGTGACGCGAATGAACTCTGAACGGGGTCTAACGAAACGCCCGCTCGTGACGCGCTGGCGTTGTATGAATAGAACCGCTGTGGGTGGCATCAGACAGCTGCTAGTGTAGAAATGATGCGCATCGATTTTGCGTGCCGCCACTCATGAACCCTGCCTGACGAGGGAAGTATACAAAGCGTAGGTCTGATCTGCCAAAACGACTAGTGTCGTTAGTATCTCTTGTGGCTCAATAGTAAAAGTGCGCAGTATCCCGCCCCGAGCCGCAGGTTCCAAGAAGTTACAAGCTTAAAAAGCTCATTTTTTGTGCTTTTTGTACCTTACAAAAATCGCGTTATTCTTCGGAAAACCCGGAAACGGACCTCATAAATGTGTTCAGCACCCAAAACTACCACCCTGAGCCAATTTTGGGTGAACGCACATTTTCCGTACTTTGTCCAGACTGACAGCGTTTTGGACTTGTACGGACTTTCGGTTGGGCGCTTATTTCTACCAACTGAGGGCTCTGGAAGCGTTTAAGAAAAATGTTCCAGATTTGACTTAAAATTCTCCCAGGGGAGTTTTTTGGGGCGCTGATCACGATTCTGTGATTTATTAGTCGATTTTCAAAAGTTTTCGGCTAATTTCGTTTGAAGCTTCCCAACCGGTGAAAATTTCGAGGGAAAAACGCCACTTTCGAGATTTCCGGTTTTCTACGTTAGATGTGTCTCAAAATCATTTGCTGAGGGTTATTTGGAGTGTTAAACACGAATCTGGAGTCCGTTTATCGATTTTTTGCAGACTACGGTAGATTACGGTGGGTATACGGTAGTTTGGTCAAAATCTCAGATTTTACTCAAATTTTGTATACGGGGGTTATTCGGGGTGGAGAATACGAATTTAACGTCCGTTTGTCGATTTTCAAAATACTAAGGTGGGTTTTGACCCCTAAATGACATGTTACCTACCGTAACCTACAGTAAACCTCTAAATTTCGACGAATGGACTCCAGATTCGTGTTCACCACCCTAGATTACCCCTACATACAACTTTTGAGCTAAATCCGAGAAAATTTTTTGAAACTCCAAAAAAAATGCCTGATGGGTACCCTTGCCTTTTCGCCAGACTTAAAAAATGCTCATACCTTTTTTAAGCCTGCGGCTCGCGGCGGGATACTGCGCATTTTTACTATTGAGCCAGAAGAGATATTTACCATACTAGTCGTTTCCGCAGATCCGACCTACGCTTTTTATACTTCCCTTGTGAGCGGAATATTGAAAATATTGAGCAGTTCAAAAGCTTTCGATGCCATTCTTAAAAACTGCCTCTTCAAAGCAGTAGCGTCGCAAAACTCTGAATTCGGTTGGCCCGTACTTAAATTAATTCATTTATTCGAAATTATTCGATTTTCGATATTCATTCATTCGAAATAGAGAATCGAGTATATTTATTCATTCGTTCATTCGAAAATTTTGAAGTCGAATATATTCATTCGTTTATTCGAAAAATTTAAAGTCGAATATATTCATTCATTCGTTTATTCGAAAATTTTGAAGTCGAATTTATTCATTCATTCGTTTATTCGAAAATTTTGAAGTCGACTATATTCATTCATTCATTCGGTCCGTTTAGTCAAAGTTAATAACTATATATATATATATATATATATATATATATATATATATATATATATATATATATATATATATATATATATATATATATATATATATATATATATATATATATATATATATATATATATATATATATATATATATATATATATAACATAGGCAAGCCTATGTAGTCAAAAACAATGTTCAAAAACGACCGCGAAATACGAATGAACCAAAGGAGGTTGAAAACATGGAAACGAGAAAAAACAACATAGTGGAACAGAAAAAAGCGCATTGCTGCAATAATCAACCTAAAGAAAGGAATCACAAGCTATCCAGCCAGTCAGGAAGGGCTACTTGTACGATCAGCCAGCTCAAATTTTTCTCGAATGAAATTTTTGAATGACGTGTAGTTGGAAGGAATGGAATGATTTCTACCAAGGTTCTCAAAAATGGGTATAGTTCTGTTGATGAAAAAGTGACGCCTGCAGTTGAGGTTAGATGTGTAACGGTGGAGTTTGATGGGGCCACCCCTAGTGGTTGACTCTCTCGTTGTCACAAGGTCCTCAGGTTTAAGACCGAAATCTACGCCAAACAGGATCTTGTGGAGAAGAAGTAAGTCATTCTCTACTCTTCTGAGTGATAACGGTTTCAAATGAAATAGCTCATTTCTCTGCACGGAATCGGGTATGCGGCCATAAACGAAACCATGCATCCGAAAAAAATAATTTTCTTGTGAAATTGCTTTGGACTTTCTCCAAACAGTTGATGTCCTTCACTTTGTAGGGGTTAAACACCGGCGGACCATATTCAAGAATTGGCCTCACATAGTTGGTGTAGGCTCTTGTAAGCACAGATGGGTTACGTGTTGCCAAAGCTCTGAATATCCTATTCACTGCAACAGTAGCCTTCCTCGACGTGACCTCACAATGCGCATCGAAGCTAAGACTCCTGGTGATGACGAAACCAAGATCAGTTATCTGATCAGTAATCTCAATGGGAGTCCCTCCAATGTTATAATTGAAGTTATGATTGTTGGCACCGAGGTGGAGAATTCTGGTCTTTTCCTTAGACGGGCAAATCCCAATCACCAGACCACATGCTGATAGCATTAACTGATTGCTGTAAAGATTCACAGCCCCCAGGAGAAGTAACCCCATGATAAATTTTGATATCATCAGCAAAAGCACTGAACCCGGTGCCGAAGTGAGTGATCAAATTCGCGATTTCATACGTGTAGATGTTGAAAAGGATGGGAGAAAGTACTCCTCCTTGTGGGACTCCGCTATGAACGGGTCGCGGACTCGAAAAGGACGAGTTAGCGCGGACAGAAAACGTCCTATAAGTCAAAAATGACGAAATCCATGAGACAATTCGCTGATGAATACCAACAAGTGAAAGTTTTTGCAACAATTTATCATGGGGAACCTTATCGAAAGCCTTGGTGAAGTCGAAATAAACAAGGTCCACATTTTTTCCTTGATCGATGAGAGCTGTCCAGTTGTTCAACGTTTCTATCATTGCCGTTACCGTGGACTTGCCCTTCTGAAACCCATGCTGAAGAGGAGAGATAATATGGTCATCGTCGAGATGTGCAACTATCCGTTTTTTGAGAATTTTTTCTAAAAGACGCGAGAAAATAGATGTAATACTGATGGGTCTGAAGTTAGACGGGTTAGTGAACGGGGGCTTTTTTTGGAATTGGAGTAACTAATGAGTGCCTCCATTTCAGAGGAACTTAAGCCGTCATAAAACCTAGATTAAAAATGTGTTCTAAGGGACTAGAAATCTCATTTTCGACGCTTTTGATGAAACTAAGCGGGATGTCGTCAGGGGTTTGAGATCCAGAGTTAGAATATCTCTTTCAGTGTGCTCACGAATCATCTGCAGTTACGGGCAATCTGCGTACAGCATCTATGAGCACTAGTTTCACGTCCCTTTCCACTGAGGCGACAACGCAATCCTCCTCTACTAGGGGATGCCTTCGGATAAATCTCGATAATCCATCAGCCTGTCCGAACGAATCCGTCTTGATGTATTCGATCCCGAAATCATAGCCTATCAGCATTGTTGCTCAACGCATCAAGCGTTTGGCTGAATGAACCGGTACGTTCTTCTTGCTGCCGAATATGGCCAGCAACGGCTTGTGGTCAGTACGGAGCGTGAAATATCTCCCGTACACATACTTGTAGAACTTCTTGATTGCCTCGACAAGCACTTGAGCTTCCTTCTCGATTTGGGCGTATTTCTTCTTTGCGGAAGTCAGTGATCTTGACATCCTTTTTCAACAAAGCATCCAACGGTCCACACAACTTTCATGTTGGGAATGAAAGCCGAATAGTACGTGACCATGCCTACGAATGCGCGTGGTTGTGCCACATTCTGGTGCTGGCATCTGTGCAATAGCAGCAACCTTATCTGGATTTGGACGACGACCTTCCTTATCAACAATGAATCCAAGGAAGTGAATCTCTGATTTAGCTAACGAGCACTCCTCCAGTCTCACTTGAAATCCGTACTCCGCAATGCGTACAAACAGAGCGAGGAGATCCTTCTTGTGCAACTCGGGTGTCTTTCCGACCACCACAATGCCATCCAAAGAAGCGGGCAATCCATCTAGGCCTGCTATCATTTTATTCATGATGCTTTGGAAAATGCCTGGCGCTGTCTTGTTACCAAACGGCAAGCGTTTGTATTGATATAGACCTTTGTGCGTGTTTATGACGACCATTTGTCTGGCCTCATCTGTCAACTCAACTAGAAAGTAGCATCAGAAAAATCGATTTGCGAGAAAACCGTTCCACCATTCATCGAGACGAATATATCGTCTGGAATTGAAATGGGGTACTCGTAATCCTCCAGGGGTCTGTTCAGACCAGTCGAAAAATCGGCCCAGACTCCTGCCATTTGCTTTGCACACGCAGATATTCGGAGCCGCCCATCCGCTGTGGGATATAGGTTCAATAACTCCTATCTCCACAAGGCGCTCAATTTCTCTTTCGACTGTTTCTAGCGACGCATGTGCAACAGGTCTTTTATTCTGAAAATCGGCTTTGCACCTTGTAGCAGCTTCAGCTCTGCCTTTTCTTTGGTGCACGTGCCCGGGCTCTCTTGAAACACAACTTCAAATTTTTGTCTGAGTTCCGATATCAGCTTGGCATCATCATTGGTACTAACATGAGCTACCATTTTCTCCATCTATATTTTGCCATATCAGCGTTCTCACGTATCCAATCGAGACCTACTAGGCTCTTGTGAGGGGTAACGTAACAACCTCTTTCACCAACGGCACCTTTCAGCTTGAACTGACATTTCAGTTCACCAAAAACCTTCATCTGGTTTCCACAAGCGTCCTTGATGACCAAACTAGTGCGAGTGAGTTTCGGTCTGCCCATTTTGTTCCACATATCTACGTTAAACAATGTAACATCTGAGCCAGTATCCAGTTGAAACTCCACTTCTTGCCCGTTGACCTTTACGATGACGTACTGCCTTACCGCATTCACGTCAGCCTCCGCACTTCCTTTTAGAACTACTCGCCCGCAGCGTTTCTTGTGAGGATTTCTTTCGGCCCTCGACTTGAATCCTTTACTGTATTGTGATGCTCTCTCACAATACTTCTCTTTGTGCTATTTACCTTTGCATGAGTTGCAAGCCCATAGCTTACTTCGGCACTCTCGATTTATGTGACCAGTCCTACCGCAATTTCAGCATTCGATAATGCGGTCTTCCCTTTTTAGCTCGGGTTCAACTTTTCTCACTTCGTGTGAATCGCTTTCGATCATCTTTGACGTGTTCGACAACGTCACTATTCGATCACACTCTTTATACATCTCATGTAAGCTTGGTCTTCGGTACTCTTTTGCTTCCTTATCCAAGAAGGCAAGCAATCGCGGTCTAATGTCTCCATCTTTGTTGGATTCCTGACGGTAAATCCACAACAAAGACTCTAAACCCTATGTATCCAGCTCACCGAAACTCGCGTATTAACACATTTCATTAACCCGACCGGTGTACTCCATGAAATCTTCCGAGTCCCGTTTCTCTATCTTGAAACATTGGTAATGGGCTGTTAATACTGATTTTCTGACATCGAACATGTCCCTGAGATTTGCTATCATCTCGTTGTATTGAACTTCGGATGGTAATCTGGGAACGATTTGTCGCTTGTACCGTTCAAACGCATCATTATCTAACTTCCCAATCAACAATCTCGACCTCGCATCTTCTGCAAGCGAGACACCATCTTTCATTATGATGTCCTCATGCCTGGCATACCACCGAGAGAAACACTGATCAACTTCGGGATCAGACGCAAATATGGCTAATCGGCCGTTCAACTCCGATAGCAAAGTCGACTGAGTTGATACCACCTCATTTCCTGACTTCGCCTCAGTTTTTGGTGTCGCAAACTTCATCATTTGCTGTAACAGTTCGATTTGTTTTTGAGCATTCTCTTGCATCATGAGCCTCATTTGCTCAGAATTATGCTCAAGGATTTTCTGAACCATTTCAGAGTCCATTGCTTACAAGTATTGCTCACGCGTCTCGAACGCGAGCTCTCTCAACTGTTTCCAAGCCTTTTTTTGGCGTACGACCACCAATCGATCGTGTCAGCAAGTTTCCAGAGTCTGGCTGGCTTTTTGCTTCGTATCGATCACCAATCTATCGATTTTTAACCTGATCGCCAACTGTTGTGCTCTGTGGACACAATGTGGCGTATACCTTTATTGGAATTCAGTGGCCACAACACGTGGCAATATATGCACAGCAACGGGTGGGGTGAGTCTTGTCCTGCTTGGCGTCGGCGTCATCGATGGCTTGGCGTCGAGTCGGTGAGCAGTGCAGGAACAGTGGCGGTCTTCAGTCGAGTCCAGGAGGCAGCCGAGTTGCTGGCGAGGCTGGTGTAGTCGAAGACTGAACTGAGCCTCACTAGAACAAAGTAGCGGTGTTTATAGGGCTACAATGCAATGATACCGATACGATGTGATACGTGCATCTACTTGTGATACGCGTTTATACTTGTGATACACGTCTATATCGCAACACCCCACATGCAATTTTGGTGTTCGGGGACGAAACTTTTCTTGTATTGTGGGCTGAAAATGTTTTCAGTGTCTTCCTCAACAGGAAAAAATAGCCCTATAGGATGTTCCGAGTTTTTTAGAAGATTTTTTGAATGTTTGAAAATGCCACATTTCAGCGAGTATTCTCAACATGAGCGCCCGCCAAGCCCTGCCCATTTTTGTTATGGAGACCGCAGCGCTCGGATTCCGTAAGCTTGAGTAACATTTCTGTTCTTGTCACTGTTGTTCTGGTACTCAAATCACGAAGCACTCCCTCGATACTCGAAGTACAAAAAAAAACTAAGAATTACAACGTTGTCACTTCAACCAGTAATAACTTGCTAACTTGAGGTCTGTAGCAAAATCCAAGGACAGATTCGGAAAGAGCGTATCCGAGTTGGACCAAGAAACATCCACAGTTTTACAAGAGCCCATATACGGCTTGCGAGGTTCCCTAGTCAGATTCGTGGTCAGATCTCCAAATAACTTCCCCAGAGTATTTCGAGGAAAGTCTATGGTAGCGTTTCGAATTGATCAAAAGTCGGAGTTTGCCCCGAACATTTGCGTCTGACAAAGCTCTTTCGAGCAGCTACAATCTTAGATTTGAAGCCTTTTTTATAAGTTCTCCTAATTGTAGTCTATAGTTAGGTCCGTGGCTTGTTTCCCCAAGAAAAAACATTTAAATCCACCCGTGGCTGGCGCGGGCGGTTTAATTCTCACCAGCGGCTGACCGTATGATAAGCTAATCAGCTGCCCGCTTCTCTCGGCCTGAATCGATTAGCGGCCCGGCGCACGCGACCACCGCGCCAGCCGCGGGTGAGATTTAAATGTTTTTGTTGTTGTTGATGAAGCAAGCCACGAACCTTACTATATGTGTCTGTTATAATAACGGACGATCTTTCCCTGTTTTTCATTTTTGAAGGTGATTGAGAAATGTCCCATGTTTTTTTTTCAGAATTTTCTGTTCTCTACCCGTGCCTTCTCAGCATCTGTTGGTTCTCCTATTTGGCACGTTTCGAATGGTGGCCGATTCGTCAGAAATGTTTGGAACGAAGATGAATCCCGATGCAATCGCCATATCAGTTGCGCCTTCTCTCTTCCACTCCTGTATTCACGACGGGAGACAGGTATGGGCAGATGTGTGATCGCATATGACTGGGGGGGTTTTCAGGAGGAACGCAGCGCTCTCCTGAACGAAGGCCTCAATTACAAAAAGTTTCTCAGTTTTCGCCAAACTACTGGTCGTTAAACTTCGTCATAGTTCTTGAAACCACCTAGCACCTGCGTCTGTTTTCCTGATATTCATGTCACATATTTTCAGGTGAAAGTTGAGGATGTACAACGGTTCAAGTTGGCTTCGGAGGTGGTGAGGAACATCATTACCTCTTTCGGCCATACGAATCTGTTCCCACGAGAATGCTACGAGTTCTACGCCCGAATCACCGGCAGAACGTTACGTGTCGATGAGAACTGGCTGTTCACATTCCAATACCCTTCAAGTAAGTTTCTGTTTTATTGTATGGCCTTGTTTCGATTTTTTCGCGGGGTTCTAAGTGCTTTGTTGGAGCATTAGTTGCTTTTCGTGCTAGGAACCTGCTTGAGTGCGGCTGTGATTTTGACAGGTGTGTTTGAAAGTGATTTCCTCCTCATCTAATGGACATTGTTCTTCTCGCATTTCCAGGCCTCAGCTCTACTATTTTATATGCAGCTTTCTAAAAATGTCGTAACTTCTGTTGGATAGGAATGCGTTGCGAAGGTTATCATTTGCGCTGCATTCTAGAAGCTTAGAGTAAATGTTCGCTACCGTTTGTTAGCTCTGCTTTGAGTCCAGATTGCTTGAGTGTAAGTTGCGGTTAGGGTCCGGAAGTGTTGAAAAAAAAACTAAAGCGAACGATTTATAAAACACCGCGCGAATTTTTTGACAAAGTTCGGCTTTGGGATAAGTCGAAAAGTTATGGATTAATATAATCTTCATCAACTGATGCTTTTACTTCAAAAATCAAGGCAGGGGCAGGTTCTCATTATCTTCCTGTAACCCCGAATTTCTCGAAAATACTTGAAAGGCAGCGTAGACGCAAAAAGAGGATCGTTTTCCAATGTCTTAGTCGCGCAGGTAGGTCTTCAAAGTTGAGGAATATAGTGCGAAAAAAAGCCCGGTAGACCGCTGTCATCAGCGACAGCATATACCAGGTTGTCCAATAATTCTTATCTGAAAATTTCACCATTTTTAATTTTTTTTCAACTGTATTGAAAAACAAGTCTAATCAACAATATAAGCACCACAGTTATCCACAACAGTGGCCCATCGATTGGGCAGGTCGCCGATGCCCTTCGCCCAGAACTCCGGGGGCTGCGACTCGAAGTCCGCGATGTCGGATTTGAGGTTGTCGTAGTTGATGAATTTTCTTCCTGCCAAATTGTGCTTCAGCGGGCGGAACAAGTGGTACTCGGAGGGGCGAGGTCCGGGGGAATACGGCGGATTGGCAACCGTCTCCCAGCCGAGCGTCGCCAACTTCTGCTGGGTCTCCTTCGCCACGTGGGGGCGCGCGTTGTCGTGCAGCAGGTGGACCGAGGTCCGTCGGGGACGCTTTTTTCGGATGGCGGCGGCTAGTTTCTCGAGCTGATGGGTGTAGATGGAGGCGGTGACCGTCCTGCCTTGCGGGAGCAGCTCGAAGTACAGCATGCCCTTGGTGTCCCACCAGCAGCAGAGCATGATCTTCAGCGGGTGCAGGTCGGCTTTCGGCGTCGTCGGCGGCTCTTCTCCGCGTGGAATCCAGACGGCACGGCGGGCGACGTTGTCGTAGAGGACCCAGCTCTCATGCCCAGTGAACAGGTCCTCGAGAAACTCCTTGCGATGCGGGCAAAGGAGGAGGGACTGGCAGACGGCCACGCGGCTCTGCTTGTTGGCGTCCGTCAGGCGGTGGGGGATCCAACGGGACAGAACTTTGTGGTAGCCGAGTAAGTTGAGTCGATTGTGGATGGTGGACTTGCTGCAGCCGAGCGTCGTTGCCAGTTCACGGGTGGTGGCTTCCGGCTTCTCCTTGATACAGCGACGGACTCCGTCATCATCAACCGTAGAAGGCCTCCCGCTGTGCTCCCTGTCCTCGAGGCTCGTGTCGCCGCTCTCGAAACGATTGAACCAGCGTCTGACTGTGCGTTGGGACACTGCATCCTCCTTACACGTTCTGCAGATGTTGGCGACCGCGGTGCCCGTGTCGTTGCCCAGCAGCCACTCGTAGTACACGAACGTACGAATTCGACCTTGGACCAGTTTAGCTTAAGCTGGTAGCTAGACGCGGCGACTGCGCCTTATATCCCCCTAGCGTGGAACTTTGGAGAACCTTCTAGAAGGTTCTTACACTTGCCTGATATTATAACACTTCTAAGCAAAATTATAGAATTTTGAAAAATTTCGGACAGGAATTATTGGACGGCCTGGTACATAGGCCCATATGCCTTATGCCACCTCTAGCCACGGGTGCTGAGAAGCTAATCATTAACGGCTTTGCTCAGTGTAATGAGAAGCAGCTTTACCAGCACGGTTCCCGAATGCTGCATTCCACCACGGCGGTATTGCTGGAAATCGCTGGCCATGCCATCGATGGCTTCAAAAAGAGGAAACCACATAGAACCGTCGGTGTATCCATTGATTTGACAAAGACATTCGACTGTGTTAACCTGGGTATTCTGTCTGATAACTTATGGAAGTCCTCTATCCCATCGTGGCGGAAGCGTTGGATAACAGCTTTCACCAAGGGCCGTCGAGCAAAAGTTATGTTTCAAAATCTTCTCTCGAACAGTATTCCCATGGCGTAAATCTCAAGGCGGAGTCTTGTCGCATGCCCTCTTTATCCTGTACGTAGAGGATGTTCCGGCGCCTCCCCAGGACATAAAAGTTGTCGCCTACACTGATGACATGACAATCATGGGCCAAAGCCGCGACATGCAAGTTGCTGCGAGCAAGATCAACGAGTACCCGATTGATTCGAAAAGTTGCTTCGATAACAAGATGCCCAAGGTCTCAGCCGCTAAGTTTTCAGTCAGTCTTTGCAATGAACTTCAGAGAGCACAGCGTCTATCCTGAAGTCATTTGGATCGCCATCGTGCTGCTTGTTTCATAAAACTGCTTAGTCTTATACTTGATCCATCGCTGAGGTTTTATAAGAGTATCGAGCAGAATCAGGCTGTTGTCAAGGCCAAGCTCAATGTGCTTAGGGCGCTAGGTGTTACATCATGGGTCAGCAGCAAGGAGAGTATTCTTCTTCTTCCTCTTCTTTGCAGCCACTCAGAGGGTTTTGTCACAAGTTGAGGAACCGAGCGACCAGCGCTGGATTCGTTCACAAGTCTATTGTACTGAGCGTTGTTGGTTTCTTCGGACAATCAAATAGGTGTTTAGTGTCGTGGCCTTGGTTTCCTCAGCCCGGGCACACGTCAGGCTGGCTATTGTCGATCCTGTGCAGGTAGGACATAAGCAATGGGGAATCTCCGCAGCGTAACGAAGCGAGGATACACCTGGCGCGCCTACCGAGCTCGGACTCGGTATCACATACCCTAGGCGGCACATCACCGAGAATAGGGTTCACAGCCGCTTTGGCAAGGTGATCCTTGACGAACTGGGTGTGCTCAGCGCGCAAGAGACGAAGCCGTTCTTGGTTTGAGTCGGTCCATCTCTGTACATTCACTTTGTTCGGAGCATCGGCAAACGGCTCTCTGATCGATCTCTCTCTTACGGGATTTAATAGTGTTCTCGACGGATGATTAGGCTGCTTGAGGACATTAATGAACATCTGCTGAGCCTGGAGCTGGCAATGCTCTTTCACTGGCAAGATGCGGGCCTCGGCGTGAAGGTGCTCAATCGGTGAGCTTTTTGCACATCCGGTGGCGATTTGAAGTGCAGCATTCTGAACTCGCTGCATCCTAGTCCAGGAACTGTCCGACACGATGTGCTGCCAGACAGGTGCAGCATACCCCAATGGAGGCTGCAGAATGGCTCGATATGTCGTCAAGATTGTCTCCCTGCTGCAACTCCAAGACGTTCCTCCCAAATCTCTCAGAACGTTGAGCTTCGCCTTGACGACTGTTTGCTTCTGTTCGGCATTTTTGTGAAACTTCAGCAAAGGGTCCAAAACGAGGCCCAGCAGTTTGGGGAATTTCGCTGTAGGCCAGAGGTCACCATCCCACCTGACAACAGGTTGGGCGCTGTGTTCCTTTCGGTCAGATGTGAAAACCGAAACAGAAGATTTTGCCGCGGAAACTGTGAGCATCATATTATCGAGAAAGATTTTAAGCTCGAGGAGATAGTCGCTTATTTTGTTTGCGGCTTCCTGTATGTCGCGGTTTCGGCACGTGATGGTGATATCGTCGGCATACGCAACAATTTTTATATCTTCAGGAGGCTCGGGTAAGTCTTCAATGTACAGGCTGAAAAGGGCAGGCGACAGAACTCCACCCTGCGGGATACCGGCTGCTAAAGGTATACTATCGGAGACGTGATTCTGTAACAGCACTTTGGCCCGCCGGCTCTTCGTAAACGCTGCAATCCAGCGCTTCTGCCACGGTTGTAGCGAGGACTGCAATAGTTTCTCCGACAGAAGTCCCAGGTTAACAGAATCAAATGCTTTGGTTAGATCGAGGGCAGCGGCCTTGGTTCTGAGAGGCTTCCTGGCGTTGAACCCATCGACTGCATAGCTTACAATCTGCAGTAGAGCAGCGGTGGTGAAACCTGGAACTGCAGAGAGCATTCGCAAAGAAGTTCAGAAGGAGTTTGTAAAAGAGTTCTTGGGTAATCTGAACTCTCCCTTGCTGAGTGGACCGCCGCCGAAGATATCCAAGGAGGAGGAGACGTTGTCAAGACCTAGCCGAGTAGCGCTGTCTCAGCTCCGAAGTGGTTTCTACTCAAAATCGCAATGGTACCTCCATAAGATAGGAGCAGCTGATAATCCACTTTGTCCGGAATGCAGACTGGAGGAACATACAGTACCCCACATGTTCTCATGCTCTGGAAAGCCAACGCACCTTACAATAGAAGATCTCTGGCTCAAACCCGTGGAAGTCGCCAATTTCCTGTCACTGCGATCATGCAATGATGATTTTGAAATGTAAAAAACCGAAAAAAAACAAAAAAAAAGAGGGTTAAAAAACGCCCCACTCAGGGATCCTCCAAAGAAGAGGATCCTAGAAAACTTGCTTCGATTATGCCGTCTATGTACCGGAAGTTTGGATCCAGGATCAATGGTTATGGTGGAAGATGGGCAACAACAACAACAACAAGCGGTGGTGGAGTGAAGCTTCCTAAACCCATGTTAATGTTGTTGTCCCTCATTCTGCTCTGCCAGGTCTCTTACGAATAGCTTTTTGACTATCTTCGCGATAGGTGGTAGCAGGCTAATAGGGCGATAGCCCTTTGCCTTGCTTTGCGATTTGCCTGGCTTAGGCAGGGTTATCACATTGGCCGTTTTCCATGCTTGGGGTAGGGTGCAGGTACGGAAAGAAGTATTTATGACATTTGTGATCAGCGGTAGAAGTTCCATTGAAGCTTCTTCAGAATGGCTGGAGAGATGCCATCTGGTCCGATTGCCTTCGAATTTCGCATGTCCTTGATAGCCTTTTCCACTTGCGTAGAAGTGAAGGCCTCGAAAGCGTTCATCAGCGGCAGACGGTTCAGTTCTCTTACCGTGACTCTGTTCCGTACGCCTCGCTTGTTACGTAAGATGAAAAAGTTTTTGCCAAGAGCTTATGCGGCAGCCTTTCCTGATTCGAAGACGCTGTTATCGAACTCTATTGTAGAGTTCAAGGAGGGGGCGGACTTGCCAGAGAGCTTCCTCAATACGTTCGACGTCATTGTTCCATCGGCTTTCAAATTCAACTTTCAGTGAACTTCTCCCAACTGTCTTTCTTGGGCTTGTCGAGGTCTCTTTTCATTCCATCATCCAGCTTGGCCACTTCAGGATCCAAATGATTCTCAGCTCTCTTTTCGTCTCTTGACCTGATTTTTTGTAGTATCTCCCTGGTTACATTAGGGTAGAAACTTTTCACACGCCCTTTAGGTATATCCGCTTTTGTAGCCTTCCGGATGGCGTCAGACAAGTGGCGCTCTTTCTGGTGCACATCGCCATTCCATGGGTAATCAGCTGCCTGGCGGAGCGCAACCTCTCTGAACAGGCCCCAGTCGGCAAGGCCTAAATTGAGATAAGAACGTTGACGAATACCTGTATAAGGGGCGAGAGAGTTTGAGAGATCAATGTGGAGAAATACAGGGATGTGGTCACTGGAAAGAGTTGTAGAAGTGGACCAGGTGCAAGCATCAGAAGGATTGGATGAAACGAGGGAGATATCCGGGCTAGAAGGTCGGCAGTAGGAAGGGAGACGAGTCGGCTGATCATCGTTGAGGATAACCAAATCACACTCCTCAGCCCATTCCTCGATGTCCTCCCCTCTGGCGTCAGACTAAAGCGCAGAACAGAACGTGTTAGCATTGAAGTCACCTGCAAAGACAGCTGATGGGGAGAAAGAGCAGTCATGCGACTGTTTAAGAACAGGAATGGGGATGTAGGTTGGGGAACAAGAAGTGGAAAGAGGGATGTAAATATCAAAGAGAGATACAGGGGTTTTGAGAGGGAGGTGATCGGGAACGCACTCGAGAGTACCGTCTTTGGGAACATCTGGAATTATATGAGAAGGTAAGTTAGAAAGTACAAATGTAGAAACTCCTCCAGGAGCTGTCCTTGGCATGTGATATGCAGTATAGCCAGGAATGGGGATAAGTAGTAGAGGAAGAAAGTTTGGTTTCTTGAACCATAATAACATTCGGATGATGAGTACGTGCGAAGAGTGAGAGTTCAGACAATTTGGTACGAAGGCCGTTAAGATTTATATGTACAATAGAGAGGGGGCGGTTGGTGAATGAGGAGGCAGAGTTGCTGAGGGCGGAGCACAGAATACAACGGAAGGATGAGTCGTGATGTCTCACAGAACTAAGACCTGAACAGGAGAAGTGCACCCACCTTTGACATCCAAAGCATTGGACGCTGGTTCCATTCCAAGTGACATCTCTGCCGCATTTGGCACATGGGTACTTCTTCTTCTGCACAGGTCCAGGATTCCTCTCGACGCCGGCCCTTTGTAGTAGAATCTTCAGGAGAGCTGGGGCCAGCCAGCAACTCGCCCATGACAAAAACCCTCCCGGTTGATGGAGTGATGTCGGCTCGCACGAAGGTGATGTTGTTTTCTCCACTGCCACGGCACGAACGTACGACATCTAACGAGGCGAGCTGCAATATAGATTTAAATGTGGTCAGAGTATTCTGACCATATTCAAAGCTATATTGCAGCTCGCCTCGTTATATGGGGTACCGGTTGGGCAGCACTTCTCAGAAAAATGAAAACTAGTTACTTGTAACATAAAAGGTCGAAAACAAGTTACTTGTAACATATCTGAGCCGATGTAAGTTACTTGCCACTTATCTCAGGTCATTTAAGTTACATGTAACATATCGGTGGGAAATTGCGTGCGCTGCGCCTCCGATATGTTACATGTAACATAAATGACTTGAGATAAGTCGCAAGTAACTTACATCAGCTTAGGTAAGTTAAAAGTAAATTATTTTCAATTTCTGACAGGATGCTGCGTGCAGTGCGCCCCAGATATGTTACATGTAACTTAAACGGCATAATATAAGTCGCAAGTAACTTAAATCTGCCAAGAAGATATTTCCAAGGCTGATATACGGCGCACTCGCGGGGTCAGCCATACGACTGGCGTCGCTGTTGGTTCAATTACACAAGTTTGAGGTACTTGACCCCATGTCAGCAGGGAAGGCCCCGCACAGCATTTTTTTGACGTAGTGTGCGGCCTGGGACGCACCCTCTGCGTCGCGTGTCGTCTGCGTCACGTGATGGCCACCCATAGTGAAAATTCAAATGTATGTTACTTGTGACATAAGTGTATCTTACATGTAATATAAATGTAATTTACATGTAATATAAATGTATGTTACATGCAATATAAATTTAAGTTACTTGAGACATTCAAGTAAGTTACATTTATATTACAAGTAACTTGTTTTGATTTTTCTGAGTTGGTGTCGGACACACCCTGGACCAAAATGCAGCGTGTGCGAAATGCTGTTCAACAAGAACGCCTCCGTTTGTTCTCGCGAGGAGCGCACCCATTCCGTTCGAGGGTTTCTGGGAAGGGCGTTTATTAATCCTATTTTGGAAGCAGTGCCACTCGAAGTTTGTGAGTCCGAGTCTGAACTCTATGGACGAGCCAGATGCACCTTCGCCTCGTTGCGCTGTGGGCTCTCAACGTTCCTGATGTCTGACGCGAACAGGATCGGTGGTAGCATACCCTATGCTCGCCCGGACTGTGGTAGTCCTGGCCACAGTACTGGACACTTATTCGATTCCCCGAAGAAACTCACAACATTGACTGAAATGAATCCGTGGGCGAATCCTACGCTGGTCGCCCAGTTTTTGAATCAATGACAGTACCCTTTTCGTGGCTGCAAAGGATAAGAGAAATATAGCGAAAAGGGTTTCCCCAACCTCCTATTTACGGGGGAAAACTTTGAAAAATCTCCCAAAGAGCATTTTATTCTCGCCAATGTTCTGTGTGTGGGGTAACAGAATTTGCAACGTCGAGAATAGTTTCGTACACTTTTTAGTGAATTATCCTCGTCTTCCTTCTACTGGAAACTCCTTAAATATAAGAATTCTGAGGTGTGCAGGTTTGGACGTTAAGCTCTGTCGAGTCAAAGAGTATTGGGGACTGGATTGTTTGTGCATGTCATGGCGCTTCTCTTCCTTGTGCTAGATGGCCGACAGCAGCATCAGCATGGGTTCAGGAAACTTCACTCCACTACTACAGCTCTATTGGAGATCGTGAGCTTTGCGGTCGATGGGTTCAACATGAGAAAGCCCCTGAGAACGGTGGCCGTCGCCCTCGACCTGAGCAAAGCGTTTGACTCTGTTAACTTGGGACTGCTGTCCGAGAAACTGCTCAAGTCGTCGCTACCATCATGGCAGAAGCGATGGATTGCAGCATTCACTAAAGGCCGCCGTGCTAAGGTTCTGTTCCAGAATCATGTATCCGATAGCATTCCAATAGCAGCCGGTGTTCCGCAAGGCGTAGTGTTGTCCCCTGCCCTATTCAGCCTGTATCTTGAGGGCATTCCCGAGCCTCCCAATGATGTAAGGATTGTTATGTATGCCGACGACATCACCATCATGTGCCAGGGTCGTGACCTGCAGATAGCCGCTAACAAGATCAGCGCCTATCTCGTCGAGTTGAAGCTCTTCCTCGATAAAATGATGCTCACAGTCTCTGCCGCAAAATCCTCTGTTTCAGTGTTCACAACGAACACCAAGGAACACAGTGCCCATCCAGATGTCAAATGGGATGGTGACCTGTTGCCAGCAGCAAAATTCCCAAGCTGCTTGGCCTTATTCTTGATCCCTCACTGAAGTTCCACAAAAACGCGGAACAGAAACAAACAGTCGTCAAGGCTAGACTTAATATCTTGAGAGCTCTCGGAGGTACATCATGGGAAGGCAGCCGAGAGACTCTATTGCGAACCTACAGCGCAATACTTCAGCCGGCTCTGGAATATGCGGCACCAGTGTGGCAGCACCTGGTGTCTGACAGCTCCTGGAATAAGCTGCAGCGTGTACAGAATGCTGCGCTTAGAATTGCTACCGGTTGTGCAAGGAGCTCCCCGGTGGAGCATCTTCACGCGGAGGCCTGCATATTGCCGGTCAAGGAGCATTGTGAACTCCAGGCACAGCAGATGTATATTAATGTTCTGAGGCAGCCGAATCATCCGTCAAAGAGAATCATGAAGCCCATAAGAGAGAGGTCGATTAGGACGCCATTCGCCGATGCTCCTCGTAAAGTTGATGTACAGAGATGGGCCGACTCCAACATGGAACGGCTTCGTCTTCTGCGTGAGGAGCACGCCCAGTTTGTTCGAGGATATCTAGCAAAGGCGGCTGTGAACCCTATCTTGGGAACGGTGCCGCCTCGGGTTTGCGAGTCCGAGTCTCAACTCGGCAGACGAGCCAGATGTGCTGTTGCATCGCTGCGCTGTGGTCACTCTATTCTGCTCATGTCTTACGTCAACAAGATCGACAGCAGCCGACCAGACGCATGCCCGGACTGTGGTGCTCCCGGACACGACACGGCGCACTTGTTCATGTGCCCGAAGAGACCTACCTCCTTAACAACAATGGACCTTTGGACGAATCCTGTGAAGGCCGCCCAGTTCCTCAACCTATGACAAAAACCACTTTGAGGCTGCAGAAGAAGAAGAAGAAGATGGCCGACCGAGGGACTATTTTCTTAGAACGTGGAGGCGTTTTCACGGGACTGTAATATTAACATTGAGGTCTCAGCTTTTTTGAACTTTCTTTACTTGCTTCAGAAATTGGATCCAGAAGAAAGGGTACGTGGACGATACCTTTAAAAACGGAGGGATCGACCATATCTTTTCCGGAATCGGCGACTCGCTTGACCCCATCCGCAACTACTCCTTCGTTAAGAGCTGTACCCTAGTGTTCCAAAGCTGGAACAATATGTGACTTTTCCATATCAGGTTTTCATTTTGTATAGCGCATACAATTAATTTAGATGTTTTTGTTAAGCGACGCAGAGTAGTTCCAAAGTCCTCAAAGGAATCATTTGCGTTCAGAATGATTTTTTAGTCTTGTAATGGCTGACCCTATTGACAGGAAACTTCTCATGTGTATTGACGACTGCAGTGCGAAAGTTTTCTCGTATTGAGCGATATTGCAGCTCATTGAAAAGGACCATGCTCGATTTCTTTGTGCGACCAGACGGAGGTGACCGTAACGCTAAGTGTCAGTGTGGTCATGCGCGCTCAGTATAACTTTATTAGTCTAGTTTTTATGTCGCCCACGATTTACGTGATGGTGTGTCACGACTAGAGTTTATGATCGAGTCAATCAAAGAAGGAAAATGATTTTTTGAGGTGAAAGGTTCCTTTGATGATTGTGTTTGTATAGGTTCCGCTTTGCTTATGAGATTTATGCAAGCGCTCCTAGAATTCATGTTCATTGTGCCCCAGCTTTCAATCGCTTCACAGTATTCCTGTACGCTTGTCTACGTTTCCCACTACTACTGCTAATGAGTTGTTTCCTCTCCATAGTGTTAGGACTACATATAGAATTCTCCAGATCCAGACGTGATGTTCGTTTTTCAGAAGTTGGCACGTGGCAGGATTTGTTTTGTGTGGGGATGCGTAACTGTGATCGTCCCTGGTGCATGTGCAGAACGTTTTGTTTGCATGATTGTTTACCACTGTGATGCGTGACTTTGTTCACATTCTCGCTCTTCAAATATTTAGCATAACTCAGGAGACAAGGAGAAAAGCGTGGGTGCGGTTGCGGACTTTTTAAAAAATTCTGCAGACTTTCCTCTTTCAATCGTTTTCCCGATTTACCTGTGATTTATCTATAAGCTACATATTGCTCTCGTTGATACGGCTACGGCTTTGAAAACAGCGAAAACAAATGAAAACGTGGACATCGTTCTCGATGGGGAAGACTGTCCAATTTTCTGTGGAAAATTTAAAAAAAACTCATTAGTGTTTGAAGCATAGCTGAGTAAAAGCCCCGAAAAGTCAGCCAGAAACCCTCCAAAACAACGTCCCTAAAATTTCTAAATCCTGTTTTTTTTTTGTTGAAATCCGCCCTTGCATGGGAATTTCACGTTGGCAAGTCAGCTGATTATCGCAAAAGTGGGTGAAAACTGATAAGATATACTGATGCGATGATGAGATTATATTGAAATCATCACTTGCCTATGTCGGTCATTTATCCCAATGTATCGTCAGTGACCGAATGGGGGGAAGCCGCGACGCTGCTATGATAGCTTCATCATGAAAGCCGAGCTGTTGTTTTTGAGAAACCACAATGGTGGAAATGGAGAAACAGCCGCTCCTAAGATAGCGTGATAATATCTGCAACGCGGCTTCCTAGAGATAAGATACAAACCATACTGTCTACGGCAACGGAAAAAGTCTATTGTGCGATTGCGTATTTCACTAAGCATACTGAAGGTTGCGCAATAATCGACGGCAAAGTTGTATTTTTCTGCTGAATTGTGAAGAAAAACACGGATAACGGACAGAAATGGTGAGTTTTCCTCCTCAGCAACACACCTAAAGTCCTTTTTTCTTCAAAATTTAGGAGAAAAATACAACTTTGCCGTCGATTATGGCGGAAACTACAGTATGCTTAGAGGAAATGCGCAACCGCATTAGAGGAAATGCGCAACCGCACAACCGCCTTTTTTCATTGCCGTGGACTACATCACAAAAGGTACTGCAAGCCAAAAATGTGGTTTTCGATCAGTTTTCGTGGGGATGATCAGCGTAGTATATGATTTGCAAGGTGGTTGACCGTTTATAATCTACAGAAGGCTCGGAATCAACATTGACGTGAACACGGCCTTTAATCTCAGTTGATTTGGGATGATAAGGAAAGACTGCAGTGTATCAAGTGCTAAGCCGCCACCTCACCACCGCCTTCTTCCCAGCGGTGGACTGGGGCCGTGTGCTATTATTTCTCAGCCAAGGGACGGCAAAGCTCTGCCTTGGACGTTATCGATTAATTTACCCTGAGGGCCGATTAGGAACGTTCCCTTTCCCGTCCTTGACATTTGGGGAAAGAATAGCATGCGGTCACTTTACTCTTCACTGGGTCGTGATTGGTGTGGAGATGACTAACAGTGCGTTTCAGTCGATATGATGTCATCCTATCGATGATGACCAATTCATGCCTGTTCTCTTTCACACTCATCTTTCACCGTGCAATTCTGTATATATGAAAATTCCTCAGCACATGCTTCTTCGTCGTCCTCACAGCCACCACATTCGCATGTGAGTTTATGTTGTCCCCATATCGTGACCATGTAATGAAGCATGAGCCGATGTAAAGCATGCGCGATGTCACATTCAGAGCGATTCTCGATTTATCAACGATTAGTTTTCCTTTCTGAGTACGGCGTGGCCCTGACGTCCTAAGTTTCCCTTTGTAATATATATTAGGATGCTACATACAGTGTAGTCCGTGGCTTGCTGCATTATGCAAGCCACTTTAAATCACCCGGCGGCTGGCGCGGCCGGTCGCGTGCGCCAGCCGGCTGATTGATTCATCTTCCGGCCAGCTGATCCGCTTTACAGTGTCCTTCTATTTTTCTGTTTTCCTTTAATAAACGCTTATCGTGTAGTTTTTTATATTAGCTGGGTGGTAGAAGTGGTTCATCTCGATTTTTTAAAAACGCTGTAATCGTTGGTTCATTCCTCATCGGTACAGTTGCTTTCATTCATGGAGCAAAAAGCTAGAGTAATGGTAAAAGAGTAGGAAAGGTGTAATCTAATTAAACATCTGCTGCTAAGGCATTCGCCGCCGATTCTCTCGCCAATGACCAATCACCGCGAGCGCCAAACATGACGTGATGAGCCAGCGGCGTAAATTTCGGCGGAGAATTTAGCCAGAGTTCTTAATCAAAGCCGAATGAAAAATAGTATTATAGTGTGCTTCTCTGGTCCAAATTTCGGTCCGCAATTGCGTCACGACACGCTTTGCGGCCGCACGCGCCCGAGTCAGTCGAGTTTCCAGCGCCAAAGCCGACTCGATGTGGCTTTTTTATTCAGCTTTCTCCGAATGTGGTGCGCGCGAAGCGCGCACCAGGATTTGGCTTTGATCTCTTCCCGCGCGGATGCCCTACAATGAGATCGTCTATTCATACCGCGTCACCAAAGGTATGAGCTGTACACCATTCGATGCGCTGTAAGAATTTACATATGTGTGCAAATTTTCATCCTAACTGGTCCCCGCTTTCTAAAGTTATGATCTCTCAAAGCACGCAAAAACGTTCTCCACCACCGCCTCCACCTCCGCCTCACCCTCCGTCCGTCGAGTTCCATTTTTTTGGAAGGCGTAGACCAAATCGCTTGAAAATTCGTGAATAAAAGTAATCGGCTACGAGAATGCCGAAAATAATTGTCAGAACTCATCAAAATGACTTCTTGGCCCCAAACGGGCGTTTCAAACTCGTAAACCGGCCTCTAAAGAATAGTTAATAAAAATGACGGGTTTTTTTTGTTATTATTGATTGTTTTCTTACCCCCCTTTCATATTTCGAAAGCTGCGAAAAAAATCACAGGTATGCAATGGTTAAGCATACCAGAGTATCGCGAATTTTATCGCTGGCGAAAAAAATCGCACTTTCAAGCTGCGATTTTTGACGCGGATTGCAACGATAAATTTCGCTCACAGTTGTTTTATCGAATTAATCGAAAAATTTTGAGCGATTTTTTTGCAGCTTGAGGATTTGCGAAAAGAATGGTTGAGATGATTCTTGTCGCTACAGCGTCATCCTAGAGAAGTTATTAGCAGCATATTTTTCTTAAAGGCAGTGTTCACGATGATTCTCGTTTCCAAGTTTTCCACTCAAAACAATGCGTTGGCAACCAAGTGTTACCAAAATCACGAAGAAACGGCGAGAAACGCACTAATTCGTCTTATTTCAGTGACATTATTCTATGGCCTGGACTAGTTGTCTGGTTGGATAAACATGTTCACGGTGGTTGTCACCGGTAAAAAATGGAATTAATCGAAAATGGAAGAATATTTTGAGCGAAACAGTATTAGGGCCCGAAGGAGAGAACGAAGCAACATAGAATGGAGAATTGCAAAAGACGGGTCCACAAAAGATTTCATTGTCACAACGAACAGTTCCATTGATACTTAAGAGGCGGGCTGATACTTAAGGATTTCGTGCCCTTCTGGTGCGTTTTTCTCGGTTTCCTCGTCATTTCAGTTCTACTCGGCGGCCAAACAATCGATTTAGCGATTAATCTCAAAATCGAAGATTATCGTGAACACTGCCTTTAAGCTCGCATAGAGTATTGTGAATAAAAGTGCGCAGGACTTCAGTGGGAGTGTGCAGAAATTTCGGGGGAGTGTGCAGGACGTCATAGAAAGTGCGCAGGACATCAGTGGGAGTGTGCAGGACACCACATAAAGTGTGAAGGACATGAGTGGGAGTGTGCAGGACGTCTTAGAAAGTGCGCAGGACATCAGTGGGAGTGTGCAGGACACCACATAAAGTGTGAAGGACATCAGTGGGAGTGTGCAGGACGTGATATAAAGTGTGCAGGACTTCAGTTGGAGTGTGCAGGACTTCAGGAGTGTGCAGGACGTCATAGAAAGTGCGCAGGACATCAGTGGGAGTGTGCAGGACACCACAGAAAGTGTGCAGGACATCAGTGGGAGTGTGCAGGACGTCAGTGGGAGTGCGCAGATGGGCAGAAACAGAAACCTGGCAACAACCTGCACGCCTTTCTGCTGCGTGCTGTCTGGTGCTGCGCAGCGGCATCAAACATCTGCGGACTCTCCGAGCTGTCCTGTACGAGTATTGGGATAACAACATCATATTTTTGGATTCTCGGACTGTGTATTGCATTTATCCATCTACACTGGGCACGGATCGCAGTCGTACTCTGCGATTTTTATTTCGCGTTGGCGCAAACTAGGTGCACGTATATTATAACACATCAGTGCGATCCGTGCCAGTGTCAATGCCATGCGTACAGACTGTAGATGAACAAATGCAATGCCCGGTCCGAGAATCTAGGAAAAATGACATTCTGATCCCAATATTCGTGCAGGACAACTCGGAGAGTGTGCACAAGTCTGCTTCCGCTGCGATTTACTGGACAGCCCGCAGCAGAAAGACGTGCAGCTTGTTGTTCAGGTTCCTGTTGTCGTTCGTCTGACGCTCCCACTGAAGTCTTGCACACTTTATATCACGTCCTACACACTTCCATTGATGTCCTGTACACTTTCCATCACGTCCTGCACACTCCCACTGAAGTCCTGCACACTTTCTCTGACGTCCTGCACACTTTCCATCACGTCCTGCACACTCCCACTGAAGTCTTGCACACTTTCTGTCACGTCCTGCATACTCCCACTGGTGTCCTGCACACTTTCTATCACTTCCTGCACGCTCCCACTAAAATCCTGCACACTTTTTATGACGTTCTGCACACTCCCTCCTAAATCCTGCACACTCCCACTGGTGTCCTGCACACTTCCTATCACTTCCTGCACACTCCCCCTAAAGTCCTGCATACTCCCACTGAAGTCCTGCACACTTTCTATCACGTCCTGCACACTCCCACTAAAGTCCTGCACACTTTCCATGACGTCCTGCACACTCCCCCTGAAGACCTGCACACTCCCACTGAAGTCTTGCACACTTTCTATCACGTCCTGCTCACTCCCTCTAAAGTCCTGCACACTCTCACTGAAGTCCTTCACATCCCCACTGAAGTCCTTCACATCCCCACTGAAGTCATGCACATCTTCAGTGACGTCCTGCACAAATCCCCCGAAGTCCTGCTCACTCCTTGCCACACTTTCCACTCCGTACGGTGGCCAGAGATCTACTTCTGAAGTCTTGTCGCATTTTACGGAGCATTCACCTCCCCAAACAGGAGAAGGCGCATTTACTGAGTGCAAACCTCTCTCAGAAAGTGAACGAAATCCGCCTCCTTCAATACTACAAAGATTCCTACCCGTGATGTCAGATGGTCCTCGCACGATTAGCATGTTTCTAGGGAATCCGTAATAACAGCGACAAAAATCGCGGATTTCAGCGATTTTTTCGCGGATTTGTGCGATTTTTTTCGCCGTTTTCGAAGTATGAAGGGGGGGGGGGTTAGAGACTCCATATAAATACCTTGCTCTCTAGAGTGGTGTACTCTAAACGTCCGGCTCGGAAGAGGACGCTGTGCGGGTGGGATGTTTTTGAGCGCGGCGCTTGTTCTTTCCAAGCGCATCATCGATAAGAAGGCGTCGCAGGGTGTGCGTTGGTTAACTCTGCGAGACCGCAATAAGAGTATGCAGTACGTCATGGAATGTATGCAGAAGAACCGTAAGAGCGTGCAGGACATCATGGAACTTGTTTAGGACCCCCGTAGTGGTATGCAGGACGTCGTAGAGTGTGTCCAGGACTTCAGAAGTAGTGTGCAGGACATCATGGAACGTGTGCGGGACCCCAATAGAGGTGTGCAGTACACCATGAAACGTGTGCAGGACCCCCAAAAGAGGTGTGCAGGACGTCGTAGAATGTGTGCAGGACCTCAGAAGAAGTGTGCAAGACATCATGAAACGTGTGCAGGACCTAAGTAGGAGTGTGCAGGACGTCATGAAACCTGTGCGGGACCCCGTAGGGGTGTGCAGGACGTCGTAGAATGTGTGCAGGACCTTAGTGGGAGTGTGCACGACATCGTGGAACGCGAGCAGGACATCATGGAACCTGTGCAGGACATCATAGAACCTGTGCAGGACCCCAGCGGGAGTGTGCAGGACGTCGTAGAATGTGTGCAGGATCTCAGAAGGAGTGTGCAGGACATCATGGAACGTGTGCAGGACCTAAGTAGGAGTGTGCAGGTGGTCATGAAACCTGTGCGGGACCCCATAGGGGTGTGCAGGACGTCGTAGAATGTGTGCAGGACCTTAGTAGGAGTGTGCACGACATCGTGGAACTTGTGCAGGACATCATGGAACCTGTGCAGGACCCCAGCGGGGGTGTGCAGGACGTCGTAGAATGTGTGCAGGACCTCAGAAGGAGTTTGCAGGGCATCATGGAACGTGTGCAGGACCTAAGTAGGAGTGTGCAGGACGTCATGAAACCTGTGCGGGAACCCGTAGGGGTGTGCAGTACGTCGTAGAATGTGTGCAGGACCTTAGTGGGAGTGTGCACGACATCGTGGAACGTTTGCAGGACCTAAGTAGGAGTGTGCAGGATGTCATGGAACCTGTGGAGGACCTTAGTGGGAGTGTGCACGACATCGTGGAACGTGTGCAGGACATCATGGAACTTGTGCAGGACATCATAGAGCCTGTGCAGGACCCCAGTGGGGATGTGCAGGACGTCGTAGAATGTGGCAGGACCTCAGTAGGAGTGTGGAGGACATCATGGAACGTGTGCAGGACCTTAGTAGGAGTGTGCAGGATATCATGAAACCTGTGCAGGACCTCAGTAGGGGTGTGCAGGACCCCAATAGTGGTGTGCAGGACGTCGTAGAATGTGGCAGGACCTCAGTAGGAGTAGGCAGGACATCATGGAACGTGTCCAGGACCTTAGTAGGAGTGTGCAGGATATCATGGAACCTGTGCAGGACCTCAGTAGGGGTGTGCAGGACCTCAGTAGGGGTGTGCAGGATGTCATGGGATGTGTGCAGGAGCTCAGTAGGAGTGTGCAGGATCCCAATAGTGGTGTGCAGGACGTCGTAGAATGTATGCAAGACCTCAGTAGGAGTGTGCAGGACATTAAGGAGTTTGTGCAGAACCCCAGTAGGGGTGTGCAGGACGTCGTGGAATGTGTGCAGGACCTCAGTAGGGGTGTGCAGAACATCATGGAACGTGTGCAGGACCTTAGTAGGAGTGTGCAGGATAACATGGAACCTGTGCAGGACCTCAGTAGGGGTTCGCAGGACGTCGTATACTGTGTGCAGGACCTCAGTAGGGGTATGCAGGACGTCGTATAATGTGTGCAGGACCTCAGTAGGGGTGTGCAGTATAGTTGTGCTCGAATATTCGCAATCGAATAAACATTCGAATAAATTATTCGATTATTTATTCGATTATCGAGTAATCGAAAAATCCCGATTTTCGATTATTATTCGAAATCGACTATCGAAAAAAACAGATATTCGATCATTATTCGAAATCGACGATCGAAAAAACCTCATATTCGATTATTATTCGAAATCGACCATCGACACTGACAATTATTCGAACATATTCGATCTTCGAATATATTCGAATAATCTAACACAGCCTTTACCGGATCATACACAGAAATTTTTCGAAGAGCCAGTGCACCAGCACTAGTGTGAGTCAGGGCTGTGCGTAACTGAAATTTTGAATTGCGTAAATCGTAATTTTCAAATCCTCGTAAATCGTTAATCGTAATTCGTAACTGATGAGTAATGAGCTCAAACACAGCCTCAAACCTCATTAAACATGGAAACGCCTCAACTTCCCAGTGATGATATGTGTTTCAAAATAAATCTTTTTCGACAAGTACTTGAAAAAGTGCTTTCATCAGAGCAAATCTCTGGTCCGCAATCGCAGAAACCCGCTATATGAGCACGCGACACGATGACAATACTGGTGGGACCACGTAGTCCCGGCACGATCAACCTTCGTCCCAGCACGACTTCATCACATTACGTGCTGCAACAGCGTTTGTCCACAACTGCGAACCGGAATTTTCTTCTGGTAAGGGCAATACTGGTCGAAAGTGTAAATCGTCTTCTATCCAACGCTTTTTTTGGTTTTCAGCAAAACTTTGCGGTTTTCAAAGTTGAACCTGAAATTTGATGGAGATCCAGGGTACCGACTGAGCATTTTTTAGCAGCCAAAGCTAAAGCCGCGAAAATTGATAGGGCAAATGAAACCACGACATATGCGCTAGATCAAAATAAGCACGGGAATTCTCAATAGAGCGAGATTTGTATATTTTTTCCCAACCTTTGACAAGGTGCTTCTATGGCTGTCGACGATGGCTAATTTGGATTATCTTTTTTATCGATTTTTGGAAACGAAATAAAAACGAATAGGTGGCAAAATGAGTAATACTCAAAGCGGTGGAGTAAATATCAAATAGCAGCAAGTTCTGCGGCTCATACTTGTTAGGGCAGACAATGTCGAAGTAACAAATTCACGAAAAGCGAAAAAAAGCTACGAATCACGCCTAATCCAGAAATTCCGCGAACACTATCCCCAACTAAGACAGTAACACTGATGGAATCGCTGGCGCGTGGCGGGCCGAACGGCTCCCATCTCGCTATACGACCGCTATTGTTCTAGGAGAAAGCACGTCATTTCGAATGTATCGCGCCTCTTCACTGTGGACACCCAGCGAAGACGCGACGCGACGTAGCGTGATCGAGATGTAGGCTGATTATAACATCGCGTCGTGACGCGAATGAACTCTGAACGGGGTCTAACGAAACGCCCGCTCGTGACGCGCTGGCGTTGTATGAATAGAACCGCTGTGGGTGGCATCAGACAGCTGCTAGTGTAGAAACGATGCATATCGATTTTGCGTGCCGCCACTTATGAACCCTGCCTGAGCGGAATATTGAAAATATTGAGCAGTTCAAAAGCTTTCGATGCCATTCTTGAAAACTGCCTCTTCAAAGCAGTAGCGTCGCAAAACTCTGAATTCGGTTGGCCCGTAGTTAAATTAATTCATTTATTCGAAATTATTCGATTTTCGATATTCATTCATTCGAAATAGAGAATCGAGTATATTCATTCATTCGTTCATTCGAAAATTTTGAAGTCGAATATATTCATTCATTCGTTTATTCGAAAAATTTAAAGTCGAATATATTCATTCATTCGTTTATTCGAAAAATTTGAAGTCGAATTTATTCATTCATTCGTTTATTCGAAAATTTTGAAGTCGAATATATTCATTCATTCATTCATTCGGTCCGTTTAGTCAAAAAGCACAACTATAGTGTGCAGGATGTCATGGGATGTGTGCAGGAGCTCAGTAGGAGTGTGCAGGATCCCAGTAGGGGTGTGCAGGACGTCGTAGAATGTATGCAAGACCTCAGTACGAGTGCGCAGGACATTGAGGAGTTTGTGCAGGACCCCAGTAGGGGTGTGCAGGACGTCGTAGAATGTGTGCAGGACCTCAGTAGGGGTGTGCAGGATGTCATGGGATGTGCGCAGGAGCTCAGTAGGAGTGTGCAGGATCCCAGTAGGGGTGTGCAGGACATCATGGAACGTGTGCAGGACCTCAGTAGGAGTGTGCAGGACATCAAGAGGTTTGTGCAGGACCCCAGTAGGGGTGCGCAGGACGTCGTGGAATGTGTGCAGGACCTCAGTAGGAGAGTGCAGGACATCGTGGAACGTGTGCTGGATCCCATTAGCGGTGTGCAGGACGTCATGGAATGTGTGCTGGACCTCAGGAGGAGTTTGCTGGACATTAAGGGGCGTGCGCGTGACCTCAGTTTAATGTCCAGGACACCGTATGCAGGTCTTGCCTCCGAATTAGACATACGGGCCGGCGCAGACAAGCCACATCAGCAAGAACCGGCGAAGTTTGGCTAGCTCGACTGATCCTGGGGCTATCCTAGACGGGGTGGGTCCGCCCAAGGTTCGCTCATAGAAATGATGAAAAACTCTGTTAAAGGATGCTTGATGCTGCTATTAATCATTGTTTTTATAAGAGCTCTAAGGAAATACTTCGACTGGTAGCCTTACCAATCGGTGGTTCATCATTTCTGCCTTGAATGGTGGGCGCCCCCCCCCCCCTTCTAGATTAGCGCCCTGACCCTGTACCATTGAGTCATTTTAAAACTCGTTTTTTCATTTTCTCAACTTTTAAATTCAAAAAGTGTATGCCTTTTATATTATCTGTAGGAAGCCGCGTTGCAACTATCATCTTGAAATCATAGCAGCGGAGCGGTTGTTTCTTCATTTCTACCACTATGTTTTCTGAAAAAACATACTTGACTTCTAGCGATTGACGATATTGTAGGAGGGATATCCTTGGGAAAAGTTGTGAAATTTCTGAAAGTTGGGCTCCGCAGAAAAGGTTAAGGATTTGGCATTGCTCTAAAATGTCGTGAAATTGTTCCATTAGATTTGGCTATCAAACTGATTTTCTAAATGTAATGAAATTGTTGAGTAGATTTGGCAGTTGTTGGTATAAGCAGATCATCAAATGTAGTGAAATTGTTGGAAATGGATTTGGCAGGCGCTCTATGAATTATCAGAGTCAAATCTCGCGTCAGAGAGCAAATAAACACCAAAAGAAAAAAAACTACTCAATTAAGAATGCTGAACGAAATGTGGCCTTATGGGCTAGAAATAAGGTTTTCGAGTGTTATTCTGTCTTTTCAATGTAGCTCCCACTAACCACTTAGTAAGGTACTAGACCTTTCCTCACCGATTAGATAAAAACACGAAAACGAAATTTAACACATTTTATTAGCTACTGACGCTATGTCTTCGTGTCCTCAACGCTTCACGGTTCACATTGTATGGAAACGTTTTCGTTGCTAGACTTATTTTTGTTCTCACTTGATTCAATATACGCTCCAAGCAAAACCCCTCCTGACGCTTGATTTGACTCCGATAATTCACAGAGCGCCTGCCAAATCCATTTGCAAAAATTTCACTACATTTAATGATTATGTTGTCTGCATATACCAACAACGGCAGAGGTGTGCAGCAGAATCGGGCAGGCGTCTAGTGTGTTTGCGTCGCTTGGCTGGTGTTTGTGGAAGAAAAACAACATTTCACTGAAGTCTAAAGTGCGAATGTTCCGAGCGCTGATAATACCCGTACTACTATACGGCTCGGAAACCTGGACTCTGCTAAAGTCAGACCTCGTCAAGCTAGAAGTCTTCCAGATGCGATGTTTGCGCCAGATTCTTGGAATTACGATTAGTGATCATGTTTGCAACGACGATATACGGAAGAGCTGCATGAATCAACCGACGGTCGGAGAACAGCTGCAGACAAGAAGACTGCGATGGTTCGGACATGTATGTAGGATGGACCCGTCCCGTTTCCCGTACAGTATGCTGTGGCGTAAGCGCCCACCATCGTGGAGAATTCAACGAAAGGCCCCGAAGAAGACATGGCTCAAGCATATAGAGGAGGATCTGAAGACTCAACGGTGCAGTGTCCTTAACGCTAAACTTGTTGCTGCAAACCGTTCTGATTGGAAGCGTACCGTTCAGGCCGCACGAGCTCCTATGGCACCTACAGCAGTGTATTGGTTGAGAGGGCATCCCGCTCCACCAGACGCCAGCTAACGGGATGAGTGAGTGAGTGAGTGATATACCAACAACAGCCAAATCAATTCAACAATTTCACTACATTTAGGAAATCAGTTTGATAGCCAAATCTAATGAAACAATTTCACTACATTTTAGAGCAATGCCAAATCCTTAACCTTTTCTGCGGAGCCCAACTTTCAGAAATTGTTTTCAGTTTTCAGTTTCTAAAACACACCTAGAGTCAAGAGATCGGCGGCTGCGGCACTGGAAACTCTTCCGACTCGGAAGCGCGCGACCGCGAAGCGTGTCGAAACGCAATTGCGGACCGGAATTATGCCCAGAGAAGCACAGTAGATGGCTGAAATAAAATGAATCTGACTATTCCAGAAAATAAAAAAGATATGAGCAAAAACTTCTAACAAGCCAGCCACTACGAAAAAAATTCATACAAAACGCAAAAAAGTAAGGGAGAGATAGGAAAAGTTGAAGGAAATCTGCAAATGACGAAATGAGAATGGGATGAATCGATTAGCGGCTGGCGCACGCAACCACCCGCGCCAGCCGCCAAGTGATTAAGGGTGGTTTGCATGGGACAGCAAGCCAAGGATCGCACTGTAGTATACTAGACACTGACTTCTGCACCACTTATCGTTCTTGTCAAATAAGAAACAGCATCATTCAGTCATTAGCAACCCATTTGATTTCTCCAGTTGGGCGGCGGACATAGTTCACCAGTGTGCGCATGCGGCGCGGTCGGTAGCCGTCCACCTGTCTGCGCATATCGCGTGCTTCGAAGGGTGGCGGACGTTCTGTCCCAAGGGGGCGGAGCCTAGGCGAGGTGCGAGCGAGGTGTGAATTACGGGAGTCGTTGACTCGAACTAATTACCGCACTTTACTCACTGCTGGGACCAGGCACTGTGATGACCGAGGTCGAACCTCCCATACATGTAATTTAGGAGGCTTACACATCTTTATTTGAATTGAATGAAAACCAGGTTTTCAGAAGCATTTATCTGAAAAATATTGAGAAGTCGAAGTCGAATTTATTTTACAATTTGAGAATTTCACAACGTCATTATTTGAAATCATTCACTCATTAAAATGAATCCAAACACGGTATTTTCTCTATTAAAAGAACCCCTCCATTTGAAATACAAAAAAAAGAGAAGACTGAATAATGGAAGTAAACCCTCTCTTCGAAGTACACCTCTATTACTAGTACATTTCGGAAAAGGATGGGGAATAAACATTCTGACCGCAAAACAAGGCTTAGAAGAAGATGATAATATTTATGAGTAGGAGAACAATCACTCAATCCAACTTGGTGGTTGTTGATCGCGAATTTCATAGTTTAGTTGTGCAAATGTCCACTGTATTTCCACCATGGGCTTTTCCAAAAATGAGGCTGAAAAATAGAAGTGCACCTGTATTAGGAGTACACACCAAAAATTAGATATGAAAAATGGAAGTATATGCATCTCTTGAAAAATATGGTAGGTTTTTCGATTTATGCATTGATTCGAGATGTTCGGAAAATGCAATATTATAATTATTGAATCATTCCGTACTACATACGTCGAATGCCCATGTCTATATGTCACTTCTCTTATTAATTATTATTAATATTATTAACACTCTAATCATCAGATTAAGTTTTTTTAACAATCCTGATATGCACTGCTTCATCACGAAGTATTATTCATTTCACTCAAAATGGTCTTTCGTTGGAGTAATAGCGTCTCGTATGACAATGTGACCCTAGCAGTGAGTAAAGTGCGGTAATTAGTCCGAGTCGACGACTCCCGTAATTCACACCTCGCTCGCACCTCGCTTAGGCTCCGCCCTCCTTGGGACAGAACGTCCCGCTGCCTGCTTCGAAGTAGGTGGTGACGCCATATCCCCGCTTAGCATATAGTCCAGAATGTCTCGGAGCTCCCTATAGTTTTTCCGTTTCATTTTTTATGTCATTTACTTTGGCTGGCGTACACGTCTGCCGGAAACTCCTATAGGAAAGGGAGTTCAGCGAGTTTGACGCGCGCGCGAAACTCACCGAATCGTGACGTGTGCGATTGCGAAGGAACAAGGCCATTAAGACGTTCAGCTTCGCTTAATCAACGTATAGTCGGTTTCACAAGGAAAGTTAGCTGCATGCATTTGCATGACGCAGTATGCGCCGTAGGGTGAGGGTGCTGTCGTTGAAAGGTGCAGCAACGTGCATAGGAGGGGAATCGATTCCGCGGTGCCGCACGATGGATTCTCTTCCTCCGCGTGCTGCCGCGCCTTTCCGCGGCAGGGCTATTTGCGCTCTGAAATACATTCTTCAATGAACTCTTCTTCGGAACAAGGTTTTTATGATGCAGTGCGCGACTTGGGGCGTGTCCGCTGCTTTTAAAGTCGAGCGTGGTTGTGTCGTGCCACAGTGAGTGGTGGCGCGACACAACCACGCTCCTTTTGACACTGGCTGCTTCTCCATTTTCTTCCGCCTTCTTTCTCAAGCTCTTTCAAATCCGTAGTACACATGCCAGCCTCGCTTCGGAGAGGAGTGTATAAATATCAGCACCCATTTTCGGCTCATCTACGCTGCCACTCGTGTCATATAGTTGCTCGCACTCTACTATCCCATTGGATCATTCCAGTTAAGTAGGCGAGGACTGAGAGATTTGGGGCGGAAAGCGAATTATGCTACACGTTGGTGTCTTATTACATTGTGATCTTATAAACGGAGTTGTCCGCGCGGCAAGTCATAGCAGAGATTTTTGTCGCGCACTGGCCATGAACCATTGTAGAAGGGTCTACAAAAGTATGTGAAATTCGCGGCCCAACAAAGTCGAATCCTAGCGAGCTGTGCGTAGCGAAAAATTGGAAGTTTGTTCGGTTTAGGCGCCCCACTGGTGACTCGCCCGCGTCATTTGCGACTGAATGATTCCGTTTCCTTTTTTCCATTTTTTTTCGATTTTTGTAATGATCCGTAAGTCAGGGTGTCGTAAAACTATGTAGTAGGCTACTTCAGCCCGTGTTGCAGTACAGGCGCACCCTGAATTCATCGATGTCAAAGCCTCCACAAACTTTCGGGTTGTATTCTTTCCGATGTTCCTTCAGCGCCATTAAAAGGCCTTCGGTTACGAATTTCATAAAATTTAATCAGAAAAATCGCCTTAAACTTTGATACACATATTTGGCATTTTCGCCGTTTCCAAATTAAATAGCTTTTTCAGAATAGAACTTTTCGTTGAGTAATGATAACATTTCGAATCACTCTAGTAGTTCATACAGAGTGAGCGGAAATCTACTGACATAGTTTTTTTCTCAGATACTGCTAACATATAGTCCAACCGGACAATAACCACTCGACTTAAATTTAGTCACAAAAATTTTGGTATATATCCTCTGGTTCCGAGCCAGATTCACTCTGTTCCCTCGCGCGCTTGTGCGGAGCGAAGGTAGAGACAGCGGGAAATTTTGGGAAGAAGGAGACGCAGCGTACGCACGCAGACGCACGCGACAAACGGAAATAAATCACACTCGGAAACAGAGGATATACATATATTCTGTCCCAAACGAGATGGCAAGCGAAGAGCCCAAAGAAGCGGCGCTCTCTGCGTTTCTACCGCTTTGGATTACGGTAAGACGTCGCGTACGCAAATCACGTACGCGTCGGAGCCTCTGTCTTACCGTAATTCAAAAACAGAATGATCTGTTATCCATATCCTGAAGAATTCTACCTGCCACGTAAATAAGAGCATCTAAATCAAGAGTGAGGATCACGGGCATTTCCAGCGAAAATAACGCAAAAACATCATGAAGTATGCGGAAAAGGGGAATGAGAACGTGAAAAACTCGATGAGTTCTCTTCTTGGATCACCGCAAGACAGAGGCTCCGTCCCGTAAGCGATTTGAGAAAGGGATGTCTTACTCCAAAAACGCCAGAGATGCAGAGGGAGCGCTGCTTCTTCGAGCTTTTCGCTTGCCATCTCGTTTGGGACTGAGTATACGTATAGGGTTGTTGCTTTGTACTTGCGGTGCGCTTTGTTTCAAAATCACGAAGATGACATACTGGACCAGCTTTTAGTCAGATTTCACTCTACGTTTATAATAGCGCAGATAGAAGTTGAACTTTTTTGAGAAGTTTGGTTCGGGGAAATTTCGATTCAGCACCCTTTTCATTTGAACGGTCCCGTTTGGGCGAATGACTTTGGCAGTGTGCTAAATGCGATGTCGTGTGTGCGTTGTGGTTTGGGTTTTGATTGTACAATTTGATAGGTGATGGTTTTGTTTTGTTCTAACGCGTGCTTGTGTGTGGTTTAGGTGTCGCTTCATCGGCCGCCTTCAGTGCCATGGCTGCGAAGTGTGCAGGTGCTTACTCACTAGCAGCACTTCACTTGGAAGGGGATGCGTTCGATCCAGTTGTTGTGAGACGACTTGCTGCCGGCGGGGATGGATTGATTCATGGAATGCACAGGACTTGTTCGTTGAATCGGCATCCTCTCGCTCATACCGCTGATCATCCGAAAAGGCCCCAAACTGTAAACCTTGGCCTTAGCGAATTTGTTGAGCTGAAACAATCGAGTAGCTGTGATTTCTGACAGATTCACGCATTAGCCTTTCCTGTCAGCACTATTCACTTCGCTTAATCACTCAAATATATTTTCCAATGAATTTCTCTTTGTCACTGTTTTTCATTCATTTGGGGCTGCAAGTGACCGCCAATTATGTAACCTCAGCATCGCTTGAAGTGGAATTCGCGCCTCCGGGTGCGCACTTTCTGTCCGATGACCACCCTGCAAGCAAAAAACCGCCTTGCTGCCCCTTACCGTTGTTCTTCTTTTAAATTTCGTGCCAGCTCTGGAATCACCTGACTGCAGGTGTACGTCTGGGCCGCATAGCTCAGTTCGAAATTTTCCGTATCCAGGAAATCTCTGACCCCTCCGGGGGTTCCTCAACATTTATCTGTAGAACATGTGACATACTTTCGAGCTCAGCGAAATGTAATTCTTCGGGATATACTTCTATAGATGATGCCCTGGTTTGCATGTAGTGTGTTTTCAATTTCATGTGCTTTGCTTGTCAATGAGGACAAATTCTTGGTGTGCTCCTATTAAGTGGAAGTGTTCCTTTCTTTTCCTCTTCAAGGCGGCTGTACAAAACCGTTATTTTTGCGCCGGTATAACATCTTCGAACGAGCAGCGGTGCAGGAGAACCGCTGCTCGTTCTCGATTGCTAGCGCGTCCCGCACAGAGTTATCGTTTTCCTAGGCTGCATCGTAATTTTCGGGTGGCTTAGATCTATGTGTTTTTCCACGGATTTTTTTTTCAGAAAAAAAGTATCATTCTGTAGTTTATATACCAATTTTTCGTAGCGAACAAGAACGGAATGGAAACTATCTGCAGTGATCAGCGCTTTTTAGATGGGAAAATACTGGGACAAGGGAAAGGCGTCAACTTTTTTTATTCCATATCGCGTTTCGTATATTGGAAATTTCGGCGACAATTTCAGCGAAAATTTTCGGTGATGGGTCGTACTTTACAATGCAGTGCACTGTCTTCATTGGAACGAAAATCTGTTTCGTAGTTGCGGGCAACGGCTGTTACAGCACACAGCTCGAAGATGAACGTGCCAGCCCCTCGTGGACCCAGCGCGACTCAACTTGCACTGTGTGTAGCAACAGCGGTCGTATGCAATTGCGAACCAGTTTAATTCAGATATGAACAGTTTTTCTGTGGTCTACAGGGCTCATTCATGACACTGAACATGAAACTGGAAAGTGGTGTCCAACGCGGACGATTCCTTCAAGGCAGTTGCAAGGGATTCTCTGCTACGAACCGATGATTTCTGTCTCAAACCCTCTTTTCGACGAAAACTTTAGTGCTTTCGAATCCGATTGGTGCTAGCCCTCTGACTTATCGGGGATCCTTTCTGTTTTAATTGATGTGCGCAGGTTTTGAATTGCTCGATGGTCTAAAAAATTGGTCATCAAAATGCCAAGTGGTTTTGTTGTAGCCAGACAAAGTATTGCAATTAGATAACGCGATTTCATTTCGAAAGGGTTGCTGTGGTTTTCAGTGTCTTTCAAAGGATTGCTAAGGTATTGTTTGCATGCTTGCTCATTGCCATGATCACCGAAAACATAATATTCCTCACAAAATGCAAATATTCCATGCAACGATTTCAGTTCACGGGTGCTTGTACCGCTAAGCATTATTGCATTGTTGAGCGTCCATATTTCTGGCAGGTGTAGGTGGCGACGCAATTCACGCTTCCGAGAGGTAACGAAACATTGACTATACTGCAGCAATTTTCTAAGGTTAAAAGAGCATATTCCTACAGTAAAGCCCAGAAAATGCGTATACATAGGTGTGGGCTGTTCTTCCGAGATCTACCCGCTTTTCCTCGAAATTCAAGTGAGAGTGGGTGGAACTCGGTGTTCTTTAGAGCTCCTTCCTTTTAATGCCTCCCATTTGTAGTTTTCGAACTGTCGAGTGCCTTTGCAGCCGATTCTCAACAGTTCAAAGGCATTGTACTAGATCAAAATAGCCCTCGAATTTTTGTCGAAAATGTAAATGTCCGAGGACCTTCGCAAGAATATTGTAGAAGAAAAAACTGATAAAAAAGTGCTATAAGTAGTCCCATACGTTCCCGAAAACCTGAATGTTGCCTGCCGCCCCGCCCAATTTCAGATGGCCGTAGACTTTTTGATCGAGTACACAAAATGGGAGGCACCCAGAAGCAGTTCGGCTGATACACCTGACGGGCAGTTGCTGCGTTCACGTCGTCGCTGGTGTGCCACACGCGTCGCATTTAGCTAGCCGAACTGCTCCTAAGCGCTTTTCATTCTGTGTGCTCAATCAACAAACCAGCGACTATTGAGGAATGTATCGGGGCGGGCTTGCCACATTCAAGTTTTGGAGTCGTATAGTTTGCAGTTTGGCTTATTTTTAGCCGCTTTGTTGGTGCAAAGTATAGTTGTACAGGAACGGAATTTTCGAAAAATTTTCAAAAGATTTTTCGAAATTTTTTTCGTTCGTTTTTGTTCGTTCAAAAATTCGTCGAACGAAATTTTTTCATTTTTCGTTCGTTCAACATTTTTTTTCGAATGCAGGCCTCGGCCGACTCTCTCGCTAGTGCCAGTCTTTTCCTAAAATGACCGCCACAATCCACCCTTAGCCAGTTCCGTCGGCATGTGTAGTGTCGCTCCTATCGCCAGAACTGTGGTCGTAAATCTTCTGTTGAGCGGCCTGATTGATAATGTGATGAGATTTTTGTCGCACTGTGCATCACTTGTTTCTTTTTTGCTTCCGTTCAGGCGGGGATTTTTTGAAATTCTTCCACTAGAATGTGTTCTTCCTAGATTATCTCATTCTGTATCTGGACCTGATCTCCCACTGCGAAGCCTGCGTAGTTTTTTGATGATTTTTGCACTGCTTCGATGCTCATGCGATTCACTTCCTTCATTACAGATTTCGAAGTGAATATTGTTGTTTCAGCATTCTGCAAAAAGTTGTTTTCTGCCCGTTTTTCTATTAGACGACTCAAGTAAAAAATCTCGGGTTTGCGGCTAAATCGGCTCTTCTGTTCGTTCAACCATCATGTTTAGGGACTCAGTTCTGTTTTGTGCATATGTATGTATCATGATGTATAGCGTCCATTTTGTTCCTTTAGCTAGTCCCTCAACTATTGTATGATCACTTCTACTTATTTTCCCCGTGTTAATCCCAGTCTTTTTCCCATGAAATTTTTTTGGTTGCTTTTCCTTCGAAATCTATATTTTTGCTGCCATCGTGTTCATTCACTTTCCAATAAATAAGTGCATGAGTTTTTTTAATCTTTGTGGACATTTGGTCATTTCTTTTTCAGGTATCACCGTCACTTTGGGATTTCTATCCTGGGAAAAGTGTCTTCTTGATAATAAGACCATCAATGTGAAAATTCAGGGACGAAACAAGCTGGCACGTTTTCTGGAGAATCCGATGCAGGAGGAACTTCCGATTGTCCGTATGAAGAGCCTTCGACGTTGGCTGCATCAATTTCGCATCGACTGAGCAGCAGTGTTGGAGAGGTTCGCTTGTTTTGGCTACATTCGCTAACTAGCAAAGTACTGTCTGGGGCCTTTGTAGAGAGCTCTGCACTTCTTTGTTCCCCATGAGCGAGCGGGTCTTTTGTATAAACATCGTCATCGGCAGATATATTTGGCCATGATCGACTCCTGCAATTGGCCATCGATCAAAATGAAGAGTCCTTTAGAAATACCCTGCAGCTTGTTCCCTGAAGTATTTTCTTAATCCTTTAACATCCACTGCCAGTGTAATTGCTATCTTCAGCTGGAATTTGCTTCATTCTTACTATGGCTCCTCACCAAGCTGGCTGTACATGCTCGGAACACCGCAATCATGAATGAGCGGAATAAAATGACGGAATTTCGGAAATTGGGTTTCATTGGGTCGTACACCTTTTTTTTTCGGAATAATGAAGTCGGGTGCGAAACGCCAAAAAAAAGTGAGTGGGAATGCGGGTTCCGGAGGGCTAAGCGCGGAAAATTCTCGAGGTTATTATACCCTGTCCCAAACGAGATGTCAAACGAAGAGTCCAAAGAAGCAGCGCTCCCTCTGCGTCTCTGACATTTATGGAATACTGTAAGACGTTGCGCATCAAAACAGTACATTTTCTCTGTTGTTCCGCGTCCCATCGATCTTTACGAACCACACATCCCAAAGCCTCTAATCAAACTTCCACCTATCAACTTCGTTGGCATAGCAGAACACGCCAGGCGCCGGGGAAGTGTGTGGGACCCAACTGGGGATGGGTCAAGCGCCGGGAGAGGGTGTGGGACCCAACTGAGGGAGCGCGAAGACGTTCTCGATTCTTTTTTTCACATCCTTTATTGTTCTTTCACGTTCTTTTCGATCGAAATGCTCGTGATACTCACTCTCGATTTAGGTATTCTTCTTTGTGTGGCGATGAAAGTGAAAAGAAGAAGCGAAAACGTCAAAAACTCGTCGAATCCTGGTTTTGGATTACGGTAAGACATGCTCCGTGTTTGCGCACGCGATGTCTTACCGTAAACCGAAAATGTCAGAGACGCAGAGGGAGCGATGCTCCTTTGGAATCTTCGCTTGCCATTTTGTTTGTGACAGGGTGTAGCTGCTTCTACATATATCAATAGACCACAAATTTTGGCGTTCAGCAGGTCTATGTGAGGTTTTCGGAAAGCGGGAAAAGGCTAAAAACATACCAAACTGCGAGTTTCGGAACACGAAATCCCCTACTTTGATGCGGTCGTTCTTCGATGATCTCTTGAAATATATTGGATATAAATTGGAGCAAATTCATAGAGGAGTCAGACTTCAATTTCTGTCGGTATAAACCCTACGATAGCGCTGTAGTGGTATAGTGCGGTTTGGCTTTCACTGCCACTATCAACTATGTTCATGCATTCTTCTTCTTCTTCTTTGCAGCCACATTGAGGGTTTTGTCATAGGTTGAGGAACTGGGCGACCAGTAACGGATTTGTCCATAAGTCCATTACGGTCAGCGTGGTAGGTCTCTCCGGACAGTTGAATAAATGTGCGGTATCGTGGCCGATGGTACCGCAGTCAGGGCACACATCAGATTTACTGCTGTCAATCCTGCTGACATAAGACATTAGCATTGTAGAGTGACCACAGCGTAATGATGCGAGCGTGCACCTGGCCCTTCTTCCGAGTTGAGCCTCGGATGTGCAGACTTGGGGCGGCACTACCCCCAACATGGGATTAATGACCGCCTTTTCCAGATGGCACCGTACGAACTGAGTATGCTCGTCGCGCAATAGACGGAGTCGTTCTTGCAGTGAGTCGTGCCATCTTTGCAGATTGACTTTGCTGGGAGCATCGGCGAATGGCTTTCTGATCTTTCTTTCTCTGACGGGGTTTAGCACTCTCCAAGAGGGGTGATTTGGTTGTTTGACAATGTTGATGAAAAATTGTTGGGCCTGGAGCTCACAGTGCTCCCTTATTGGTAATAAGCGGGTCTCAGCATGCAAGTGATCGACCGTGGAACTTCTTGCACATCCGGTGGCGATTCGAAGAGCCGCATTCTTTATGCGTTGCATCTTAGTCCAAGAGGATTCCGAAACTAGATGCTGCCAAACTGGTGGGCCGTTTTCTAGTGCAGGCTGGAGAATCGCCTTATACGTTGTAATAATGGTTTCTTTGCTACTACCCCATGTTGTACCGCCCAGGGCTCTAAGCACGTTAAGCTTCGCTTTAACGGTAGCCTGCTTGTTTTTATGGAACTTGAGCGATGGATCGAGCACGAGTTCGAGAAGTTTTGGGAAGCGGGCGGCAGGCAAACGATCTCCATTCCATACGACATACGGATGTGCGCTGTGTTCAGATGGGTCCGTTGTCATTACGGATACCGATGACTTTGACGCGGAAATCTTCAGCATTTTGCGGTCGAAGAAGCTTTTCAGTACCCGTTAATCTTAGCGGCGGCCACATTTATGTCCCGATCACGACACAAGACAGTCATATCATCAGCGTAAGCGACCACCTTGATATCTTGGGGAGGGCGGGCATATCTTCGAGGTACAGACTGAAGAGAGCAGGCGAAAATACGCCTCCCTGTGGGACTCCAGCTGCAATCGGAATGCTGTTTGAGACATGATTCTGGAACATCACTCTAGCCCGTCTTCCCTTAGTGAATGCAGCTATCCAGCGCTTTTGTCGTGGCGGGATTGATGACTGCAGTAAGTTGTTTAATAAGATGCCAAGATTCACTGTGTCCAAGGCCTTGGTGAGATCCAAGGCAACTGCAACAGTTCTCTGCGGCTTATAGGCGTTGAAACCATCAATTGCATAGCTAGTAGTTTCTAACAAAGCTGTCGTGGTGGAATGCAGTCTTCTGAGTCCATGCTGAAGCACATGTCTCTCGTTGTGTTCGGCCAGGTCTTTGACGATCAGCTTTTCAGCTACTTTAGCAAAAGAAGACAGCAAGCTAATGGGCCGATATCCCTTGACTGAAGCTTGGGGTTTGCCAGGCTTGGGCAGCGGCAAGACGTTTGCCTTCTTCCAATTCTGCGGGATAGTACACGACCTGAACGAGGTGTTTATCACATCAGTGAGAAGCGGTAGAAGGTCAATCGGTATCTTCTTCAAGACAGCAGGACATATTCCATCAGGACCATCAGCTCTAGAGTTCCTCATTCCCTTTAAAATCCTCTCAACTTGCGTCGTAGTGAACGCTTCGGCTGCGCTCATAAGCGGGAGGCGGCACAGCTCTCTTACGGCCACTCTATTCTGTGCACCTCGTTTAGCACTGGTTAAAAAAAAACTTTTCCCGAGAGCATGAGCGGCTTCCTTTCCTGATTTGAATACGCCGTTGTCGAACTTGATTGTGGAGACGGTGGCGGGTGAGCTTTTACCCGAAAGCTTCCGTAAACCTTCCAAGTAGCTGCACTGCCCGTCTTAAAGTCCATCTGTCCGGTGAACTCCCACTCTTCTTTCTTGTGTCTGTCCAAATCCTTTTTGATCTCACTGTCAAGCTCAGCTACCACGGGGTGCAGATGATTAACCGCTCTCCTCGCATATCTCGTTCTAATTTTGTCGAGGATGTCTCTGTTGACATTTGGATAGAACGTCTTGACGCGACCGATAGGAATAGCCGCATTCATGGCCTTGCGGATTGCGTCAGATAGATGGCACTCTTTCTGGTGCACGCTTCCATTCCACGGGTAATCTGCCGATAGGCGAAGCGCAACTTCACTGAACAGGCGCCAGTCTCCTCGGCCTAAGTTAAGATAAGAACGTTGGCGAACACCAGAAAAGGGAACGAGAGAATTGGATAGATCGAGGTGGACAACGACAGGAACGTGGTCACTTGGCAGAGTAGTCGAGGTAGACCATGTGCAGCAGCTAGAAAGGTTGGACGAGACAAGAGATATGTCTGGGCTGGAAGATCGGCCGTTGGCAAGGAGACGAGTGGGCTGATCATCGTTTAAAATGACCAGGTCGAACTCATCTGCCCATTCTTCTACGTCATTTCCTCTAACATCAGGACCGAGAGACGAGCAAAAGGTGTGAGCGTTGAAATCACCCGCGAAAACGAAAAAAAGGGAGCAGTCGCTCAGCTGCTTGAGAAGTGGGATAGGATTGTAAGATGAAGGGCATGAAGTTGTAGGTGGAATGTATATGTTGAGAAGAGAAAGGGGTGTTTTTTAGGGGGAGATGGATTGGGAGGTACTCGAGAGTACCGTCCGTGGGGTGCTGGGAATGAGGTGTGAGGGAAGTGAGGATAGAACGAATGTAGAAACACCTCCGCCGAGAGATGACCTTGGAGCATGGTAAGAAGTATAGCCTGGGATATTGGGATGAGGATAGGTAGGGGATGGAGAGAGCTTGGTTTCTTGAGCCATGATCACGTCTGGATGGTAAGTACGTGCGAAGAGAGAGAGAGAGTTCAGAAAGCTTGGCACGAAGGCCGTTTAGATTGATATGCACAATGGAAAGGGGGTGATTTGAGATAGAGGAGTCTGAGATGGAAGGTGAGGAGCATAACGCACAACGAAAAGATGAGTTATGATGCCTCACAGAACTGAGACCCGAACAGGAGAGATGTACCCACCTTTGGGATCCGAAGCACTGGACGCTGGTATGTCTCCAGTTAACATCCTCTCCGCACGTGGCGCATAGGTACTTCTGAGCGGGTCCAGGATTCCTCTCCACGCCGGCCCTTTGAAGGAGAATCCGAAGGAGAGCTGCGGCCGGCCAGCACCTCTCCCATGACAAAAACCCTTTTTGTGGAGGGGATGACGTCGGTTTGCACGGAGGCGATCTTATTTCCTCCACACTGCCACGGCACGAACGTACGACATCTCGGCAGCATGTTCATGCATTTGTAAAGAAGATCATGGGAATTTCTATACGGGCTGATTTTATAGGTGCTCCACCAGGTGGGTACCTCTGACCTGGAACATTGCGATGAGGACTTTCTGCGACCGTTAACTTCATGTGGAGGAGACTCTTCTCGATCTTTCATGTTTCTTGAATGGGTCCACGAGAATCAGGCTCGACGAATGCGAAGCCGTAGCGAGTGGTGTGTTTTGAAGACATACTTGTGTCTTTTTTCTTGTTTTTTTTTCAAAATGTTACTTTTCCAGGTTTTTGTCACCAACAATACCATCGAAATCGTGTTCACATCCAGGCGAGAGCGACATTTTCGCATTGAAGGCTTTTCCTGAATCTTATTCGTTCACGAATGAGGATCGAAACAAGCTTACTGCTACGTCCGACTCCATACCGTTATTGCCAAAGAAGGCGCTCAAAGTTTCTTCGCATTTAGAACGGCTTAACTTGCTCGCCAAAAAGAATCGTCAGTTTATTCTCGAGGTTGGTGTACTATGGTAACCTGTTGTAGATATTGGCACGAATACGCACTCTATCTCTGGATGAAACCTAGTTCCGTAATTATGGGCAGTTAGACGCACTTTGCCCCGCAGTCACGTTATGTAACCCAACTAGTTTGAATCAGCCAGGGCAGGTCAGCAAGTAGTTGAATAATCTCGTTAGACAAATCAAAAGTTTTGAACGAGCGTCGAAAATCCTCCTCCCTCCTCTCCTTCTCACAGTCTCACCAAGAGAGAATTGAAGTCAACAGAGTGAAAGCTGTCATAATCTACCTGAGTCGTGCACATACTTTGGGACTAGGCAAGATCTGAATCTTCTTCTGCATCCACGATGTGGTTTTTGTCATAAGTTAGGGGACCGGGCGACAATTGCATGATTCGTCCAAAAGTCCATTGTGGGTAGAGTAGTGGGTTTCCTCGGGCACTGGAATAAAGGCGCAGTTTAGTGTCCTAAATACCGCAGTCCGTGCATGCGTCAGGTCTGCTGTTGTCGATTCTGCTGACGTAGGACATAAACAATATTCAGTGATCACATCTTTCTCGCCTGTCGAGTTGAGATTCGGACTCGCGAACTCGAGGCGGCACTTCTCCCAAAATAGGATTTACAGCCGCCTTGCCAAGACGTTCTCGAACGAACTGTGTAGGCTTATTGCGCCAGAGGTGGAGCCTTTCCAGGTTGGAGTCTTCTCAGCTCTTTACATCTACCTCACTAGGAGCGTCTGCGAACGGTGCCCTTATTGACCTCTCTTTTGCATGGGCTTCATCTTCTTCTTCTTTGCAGCCACATCGAGGGTTTTGTCATAGGCGTAGAAACTGGGCGACCAGTAGTGGATTCGTTCATAGATCCATTGTGGTCAGCTTGGTAGGTCTCACCGGACAGTTAAATAGATGTTCTGTATCATGGCCGATAGTACCGCAGTCCGGACACACATCGGATTTGCTGCTGTCAATCTTGCTGGCGTAGGACATGAGCATTGTCGAGTGACCGCAGCGTAGCGATGCGAGTGTGCATCTCGCCCTTTTTCCGAGTTGAGTCTCGGATTTGCAGACTGGGGGCGGTACTTCTCCTAGTATAGGATTCACCGCCGCTTTCTCAAGATGACACCGTACGAACTTGGTGTGCTCCTCGCCAAAAGACGGAGTCGTTCTTGCTGTGAGTCGTGCCATCTTTGTAAGTTGACTTTGCTTGTAGCATCGGCAAATGGCTGTCTTTTCGCTCTCTCTCTCTCTAACGGGATTAAGTACTCTCCATGACGGATGGTTTGGTTGTTTTATAATGTTGATACGGAATTGTTGAGCTTGCAGCTGAAAGTGTTCCTTCACTGGTAGTAAACGTGTTTCGGCATGCAAGTGCTCTGTACTCGTTGCATCTTCGTCCAAGAGGAATCTGAGACTATATGCTGCCAAACCGGTGCGGCGTACCCCAGTGCGGGCTGGAGGATCGCCTTCTACGTAGTGATTATAGTTTCCTTGCTGCTTCCCCATGAGGTACCGCCCAGGGCCCTGAGTACATTGAGCTTGGCGTTGACGACCGCCTGCTTCTGCTCGGTATTTTTATGAAACTTGAGCGACGGATCGAGCACAAGACCGAGCAGTTTTGGAATTTGCGCAGCAGGTAGACGGCCTCCATCCCACTTTACGTCCGGATGAGCGCTGTGCTCGGAAGGATCCGTTGTGAGAACGGATACTGACGACTTGGATGCAGAGATCTTTAGCATCTTCTCGTCGAAAAAGATCTTCAGTGCAGTCAGGTACTCATTGATCTTATTTGCGGCCACCTGTATGTTTCGATCTCGACACATGATAGTGATGTCATCTGCATACGCGACAACCTTGATATCCTGTGGCGGCTCAGGCATATCATAGTGATGTCAACTGCATACGCGACAACCTTGATATCCTGTGGCGGCTCAGGCATATCTTCGAGGTACAGACTGAAGAGGGCTGGCGATAGGACACCGCCCTGCGGAACTCCAGCTGCTATAGGAATACTCTTGGAGACATGGTTCTGGAACATAAATCTGGCTCGTCTGCCCTTGATGAATGCCGATATCCAGCGTTTCTGCCACGGCGGTATTGATGATTCCAGTAAGTTGCTTGACAGAACTCCATGGTTTACTGTGTCAAATGCTTTTGCGAGATCTAAGGCAACAGCCACAGTTCTCTGTGGCTTCTCGGCATTGAACCCATCGATGGCAAAGCTTGTAATTTCCAGCAGAGCTGTCGTGGTGGAATGCAGTTTTCTGAATCCGTGCTGAAACACCTGGTTTCCATTATGCTCTGCAAGGTCTTTTACGATCAGTTTTTCGGCTACTTTAGCAAAAGAGGACAGTAAACTAATGGGGCGATATCCCTTGACTGACGCATGGGGCTTGTCAGGCTTGGGCAGCGGCACGACGTTAGCTGTTTTCCAATTCTGCGGAATAACTGAACGAGGTGTTTATCAAGTCAGTGAGAAGCGGAAGGATTTCAGTTGGTAACTTCTTCAAGACAGCAGGGCATATTCCGTCAGGACCAACCGCTTTGGAGTTCTGCATATCCTTTATAACCTTCTCAACTTGCGTCGTAGTGAACGCTTCGGCCGTGCTCAGCTCTCGTACAGTCACTCTATTCTGCGGACCACGCTTTGCACTGGTGATGAAAAAACTTTTCCCGAGCGCATAAGCGGCTCCGAGAGCTTCCGTAAAACCTTCCAGGTAGCTGCACTGTCCGTCTTGAAATACAACGTTCCAGTGAACTTTTCGCACTCTTCTTTCTTGTGCCTGTCTAGATCATTTTTGATCTCATCGTCAAGGTCAGCAACGACGGAGTCCAGATGGTTGACCGCTCTCCTGGCATCTCTTGTCGTGATCTTATCGAGGATCTCCCTTGTGACATTTAGATAGAACGGCTTAGCGCGGCCGATAGGAATAGCCGCTTTCATGGCTCTGCGGATCGCGTCAGATAAATGGCACTCTTTCTGGTGCACGTCGCCATTCCGAGGGTAATCGGCCGCTAGGTGAAGCGCAACCTCACTGAACAGTCGCCATTCTGCTCGGCCTAAATTAAGATAAGAATGTTGACGAACACCAGAATAGGGAGCGAGAGAATTGGAGAGATCGATATGGATGAAGACAGGGACATGGTCACTTGACAGAGTTGTTGAGGTGGACCATGAGCAAGAGTGAGAGAGCTTGGACGAGACTAGAGATATGTCTGGGCTGGAGAATTGGCCGTTCGTAGGGAGACGAGTGGGCTGGTCATCGTTTAAGATGACCAGGTCGCATTCCTCTGCCCATTCTTCGACGTCATTTCCTCTAGCATCAGAGCCAAGAGACGAGCAAAAAGTGTGAGCGTTGAAATCGCCCGCGAAAACAACCGTAGATGAGAGAGAGCAGTCGTAAAGCGGAGTTGGATTGGAAGGTACTTGAGAGTACCATCCGTGGGGGTGTTGGGTATGAGGTGGGAAGGGACAGAAGATAAAACAGAGGTTGAAACTCCTCCGCCAAGAGCTGACCTTGGAGCATGGAAGGCAGTTTAGCCCGGGATATTAGGATGATGACGGGTAGGGGATGGAGAGAGCTTGGTTTCTTGAACCATGATCACGTCTGGATGGGAAGTACGTGCAAAGAGAGAGAGCTGAGAAAGCTTGGTACGAAGGCCGTTGAGATTGATATTTACAATGGAAAGGGGGCGGTTGGAGTTGAAGGAATCCGAGTTAGAAGGTGAAGAGCATATAAGACAGCGAAAAGAAGAGTTATGATGCTTCACAGAACTGAGACCCTAACAAGAGAAGTGCACCCACCTTTGGCATCCAAAGCGTTGGACGCTGGTCCCATTCCAAGTGACATCTCTGTCGCATGTGACACATGGGTACTTTTTCTTCTTCTTCTTCTGAGCGGGTCCAGGATTCCTTTCCACGCCGGCCCTTAGTAGGAGAATCCGATGGAGAGATGCGGCCGGCCAGCACCTCTCCCATGACAACTCTCTTCGTGGAGGGGATGACGTCGGTTTGCACGGAGGCGATCTTCTTTCCTCCACACTGCCACGGCATGAACATACGACATCTCGGCAGCCATGGGTTTCATTATTCTTTTCGTCGGGTGATTTGGTTACGTAAAGGCAGTGTTCACGATGATTTTCGTCCCGGAGTTTTTCACATAAAACAAGTGCTACCAAAATTGCGAAGAAACGGCGAGAAACGCATGGAAGCGTCGTACAAAGTGACATTATTCTGTAACATGGACTAGTTGTCCGGTTGGATAAACATGTTCATGGTGGTTGTCACCAGTGGAAAATAGATTCAATCGAAAATAGAAGAATATTTTATGCAAAGCGGGATTATTTACGGCACTAAGGAAACAACGGAGCAATAGAGAGTAGAGAATTGCAAAGGACGGGTCCACAAAAGATTTCATGTCACAACAAACACTTCCTGTGATACTTAAGAGGCTGAATGGTATTTAAGGATTTCGTGTACTTCTGGCGCGTTTTCTTGAATTCTACGTTATTTTGGTTCTACCCGGGCCACTTTATCAATGTAGCGAATAATCTCAAAATTGAAGATTATCGTGAACACTGCCTTTAAGTGCATTAATGAACATCTGCTGTGCCTGGAGTTCACAGACTTCATTGACTGGCAATATGCCGGCCTCCGCATGTAGATGATCTATTGGAGAGCTTCCAGCAGAGCCAGCGGCAATTACCAGAGCAGCGTCCTGTACTCGCTGCATCATAGTCCAGGAGCTGTCCGACACCAAGTGTTGCCACACTGGTGCAGCATAATCCAGAGCAGTTTGCTCCACCAGTGTGGCAATACTATTTTGAATCTTCATTTTGTACTAACTAGTCACGAGTATTTACGCTTCTCCAGTAGCCCAGTCTTACGTCAGTCAGCAAGTCCACGGATATCTTAATTTTCCCCAAGTTTTTCCAGCAGTGCTTCTTATGAATAAGGAACTTACAGACTACTTTATATTCGCTTCATGACTTCTAGTTTGGTGGACGAACTGTGTTCTCCGCTTCATCTGCGGCAGTGCACAGCATGGGTATCAGCTATCGCGAACAACGGGTGACGGAGATCATTTGCTCGCAGTTCGTTGAGTAATCTAGAAATTCTAAAGCGAAATTACATGGTCTGTCGACAGACCTTATTTGGATAGGCATTTCTCTGGCTCTTAGACCGTGTGTCCCATATAAATCTTTTCATCCATAACTTCCCATCGATCTTTGATGCGGGTTACTTGCAAATTCGGTTTTGGCAAAGTTCGGTTTTTTAGAGAACTGGAAGTGGATCGAGCACCAAAAACAACTGCTCCTGCACCAACTCCGCGTCTGGATTGCCGTCATCGTGTGGAATAAGGAGGAAATCGTGGCGTGTCCGTTCTCTGAAAAATAATCTGCTTGGTATGAAAACGGTACGTTTTGTTGAAGCTGTTGGGCAACCATTTCTTGAGATAGCGCTAATGATCGGGGAAGGACGTTTTTTGCAGAGGACTGCTTTGATTGTAAGTAGTGTCCATATCGGAGTGAAAATTCAGTCCGCTCTTGCGGATAACCGCTGTCGCAACACGATTGTCTTCACAAATGCTAGCCTGCCGTTCATTTTAAGGCGCAGCGTAGTGTATAGCGTAGTAAGAAGGCTAATCGCAAATCCAGTAAGGCCTCCGTCATACGAGGTCGAAAAGTCGGCTGAGTCCGACTGAGCCCGAAAGGAAAAACCGCCCTGGGGTACATTGCCGCTGCCTGTGTGCGTGCGTGGAACACCAGTATCGACTGGGTGGATTGCGGTCGCAAGCAGACTTTCGCAGACGACCTCATTGGTGCATTTTCTGCACCCTTCTTTCACTACTTCAGTGCGTGGGACTCTTTCGATCGACCGGCTCTGAGGTGGCCTATCACTGCCGCTCACTGACCTACAATCATCAGCAGTGGTATTTAATTCAGTGAGACAATGTATGCGAAATGGTTGTCGAAAACGTTCGGAAATCTTCGTCGGGTGAAATGCTGCCAAATCTATTGTCTTTATCAGTAAAAAACCACCGCTGACGGTCGCAGGTCAAATCGTTGCAGTGATCAAGCTGTGGGCACTATCCTTCACGGGGGGCACCACTTTATAAAGCTAGACCGATAACAAATGTAACAAATGAAAGAATGAGATTTTGATCAAGATCCATGGCGCGTCTCGTCCCTGTTGAAACCGAAAGCTCTGATGTGGGCGGAGGTAATGGGTGCTAATTTGCGGGGGGGGGGGCACTCGATTTTCTCGCCTATTCTAAAGAGTTGAGATTCCGCGTTTGGCAGGGTTGCTACACTCAGCGGCCCGATCATAATATCAAATTTCACCTACGAGCTTGGACTGTGCCTTTAAAACACGTCAGTATACAGCGAGTTCGGTGATTATGCATTTTTTCGCGACAAGACATACCAAAACTCTTTTATTATGCTCGCTGAATAGCTTCCGCACGGCATGCTCAAGTACGCCGCGCCATACGACGAACGGCGCGCTAGCGCTTGTATTTTCTTCGAGCTGCGTGCAGCAACAGCGGATGTCTGCAATTGCGCACCGTATTTTCGTTCCAATAAGCGCTGTATAGTGCGTGCAGTACTCCAAATTTCGCACCTCTACTCATGAATGAGAAGCGGTCGGCAGCATATCAGTAGGATTTATTTCCTAGGCGGCACGCCCGCCAGTGGGTGAGAGGAAGCGGTTGGGCTGCAATGAATTCCGTGCATTACGCCAAAGCATTTTCAGATGCTAATACCAGAAAAAGTTCGCATCTAGTGGTGGCTTAGTGCATAAAACAACGATTTTCGATCAATTTGCGCGATTAATCCCAGTGTCAAGCAGACCGTTGTCCTGAACTTCGAACAACTAAGCCCCACCCCTTGGTGACCAAAATTTTCGGAAAATGACTTGTTCTTGTTTTCTCACACCCCTTTCAGGCAAAATTTTCTAGACTATCTTGAGGCTGATTTTTTCAAATTGTATTATTTGCAATTTATGTTACCTTTTTTGCGATTAGCACTATATCGCTTTACCTTGCTGACACGCCTCGGGTGTTTTTTTCCTCCTTTTTGCCCTAAAAATGTTGCGTCCCCTCCTCTAATTTCCATTTTTTAAATTTTTTCTACGTCCCCTATTGTCCAGCAGTATAGTAACCGCTTGACTCTGATTTATTCAGTAGCCTGGATTTTCCATAGTCCATGAAGAACTCACATTAAAACTGCTCATTAACGTAGCATGAAAGGCTCTATTCTGATAGCAGATTGTTTCCAGCATTCCCTCGATTCTGATGAGCCTCCGCTTCTGCCGAATCAGCGGGTCACTGGCAAGTCCATGTACTCTCGTCCACTGGCACATAGCATTGGAGGAGAAACATGGCTGATGGAAGTGATATCTGATGAGATCTGGAAGAAGAAGAGAAGCTCAAAGAAGAAGCATTAGTCTCATTTTAGCGCTTCTGGAATTCCTCTAGCAATTTCTTAATATCCGCTTTGAGAGCTGCTTTTTTCATTCTTCTAGAATTACATAACTACCCTGAGATAGCCGTTGTTGCAGCCAATATATTAATTTTTTAATGAGTGTTTGTAGACGTTTTATATCATGCTGTTCTGTGATTCATTGGCTGCCATTTCGTGAGGTTGTGCATTTCACCAAGTCTTTCACATTTATATCCCTGAACATGTTTTGTTGCTGATTGTTTGTGATGTCATTCACTTAGTGTTGCTTGCCTGCTAAAAGTAGCTTTCTCTGAGGATTTCTTGATCACATTTCACTTGCGCTTTGCTGACGTTATTAATGTTAGCATTTTTGATGTATAGTAAAGTTTAATTAATATATTTGCTACATTCACATAAATATTGACTATAATGTTGAAGACTATACCTTACCAGTTAGCGCACTTACCTTATTTGGACTAGTTTCGTGTGTGTAATGTGGTGGTCTAGATTGATCTGATGCCATTCATTTTCATTGTGAAGGACAGAATTGAATAAGAGTAGCCGCAGATGAGGTGAACCATCACCATGTAGGTAAAGGGTGCGCTATAAATAGCTTTCAAATTTTGTAAACTTACAGAGTTTTGAATGACAGGTGAATTCGCCCCGGGGAAGCGTTTCTCTGACGATGAGATCATCCGGAGAGGTTTCTCTGACTTGTGATGAATTCAAAACTAAACGAACATTCCATTTCATCGGGAAGGGAATAACTCCTCAGGATGACTTAGCTGAAGAATACCCCAATTCCACAGCAGTATCCATGGCGAATGTAGATATTTGTTAGGTTCTAAATCAATGGAGTGTGAGACTGACTAACATTGAAGGATTCAGACGAAGCATGTCCAGGAATAGCCATTATTCCGCTGAATATTCTCTATCATTTAGTTCTCGTCACTGTTGGGCAATCTGTCCAGACGATTGTTTGGAGGGTCCTGGCCGTCAACGTAGAGTAGGGAGTGGCCTTGATAACTTCCTGAGATCGGCGTCAGACTGTCAACATTCGAGGGAATGCTTTCCTCCCAGTCCTGACTGGATGCGACTGCCTGGACCTATGGAAAAATAGGTGATGAACAGGAAATGAAATCAAAAGGCAGTTCAGATCCGATGAATGAGCTCCACTGAGTAAAGGAACGGCTTACTTCGGCTAAAGGCTGACTGACCGTCTCAGGCAGCAGCCAGCTGATTGTTTGAATGCTTTCTTTCGTGAGTTGTCCGTAATTAACGCCTCTCTCACCTCGGGAAATATCCTTTGCGGGTGTAACCGCTTTTATGCTGTTGGTCTGCGGTTCATATCTGCAACTATTAAGGAGAGCAACAACAGCAGGATGCTGGTGATATCCCATGCTTTCATGCCACCCATCAGACCTTCAGTATACACATCTAGACCCTTGGGCCTCGTTCTACTAGAGGTCTGCTCGAACCTTCGGTATCAGATTCTCTTTATAATCATATTGTTGCACATTATCCTCAGTGTCCTCGTTCTCGTCTCACAATACTTCTCGTTCTCGTCTCACAATATGCCACATCGTATGCCGTAAATCCTATGTTGTGGATGACTTTGCCACGGTATCGAAGAGGGAAGAGGAAGGGCAAAATGTCGAAATGAGTTCAACTCAATATTTGCCTCTGTTGCCCTACAAGATTCCTTCTGAAGAAGGGACCGAGTGCTGAAGAGACTCCATGTAGGCGTCGGAGTTCAGCTCGGGGTAAGGCGCTGGAAGACCTTTCCCTTGGGCTCTCTAGTCTCTCTTCAAGTTCAAGTTTTCCGATCTCGTTTCGTGAAAAGTTGCCCGAATGTGCCTCATTTTTTCAACCTTATATTTTTTCTGCCTTACGACCTGAGTATTGCGATTTTTTCTATTAAAGTGTTCAAGCTTATCCAGCTAGCTATTTTTAAATTGGGCGAAATAAAATTCTGTGTTGCCACTCTTAAGGTCCATTTAGGACCAATGATATAGTCGAAACATGCTCGCCATGCTCCTTTTGACGGTATAATTTGACAATGGGCAAACAATCAAATTTTCTGGGCTCTCCGATGTTTTGTGCTACTACCTATTGCAATGTAGTGAATTAGGAGATTTCTCTGCCTAGAAGTCGACCGTTAAGCGTTAGTGGGGCATGACGATTAAAGTACTATCTGAAATTCTGTCCTTTGCAGTGGGATGATTCTGAGTGTAGAGCCAGTGTTGACGTATTTCTCATCTTTGCAGTAACTCAAAGAATATGTCGGAAGAAGAGCCAACACTCCCGGCTGGTTGGGAGAAGCGCATGAGTCGCACTAATAATCAGGAATACTACTACAATCAAGCCACTGGCCGAAGTCAATGGGAACGCCCCACCGAGCCTGCATTCGGGAAAGGTTCGGATCTCAAACAAGTACGAGCTGCTCATCTTCTTGTGAAACATGCGGGTAGTCGTCGTCCGTCGAGTTGGAGAGCAGATAACATCACCCGAACCAAGGAAGACGCTCGTAATATTTTGAAGGATTACATTCGTCAGATTCGCAGTTCAGACCATCCAGAAGCCACATTTCGAAAACTGGCGCAACAGTTCAGCGATTGCAGTTCCGCAAAGCGAGGAGGAGATCTAGGTGAGTTCAGCGCTCATACTCTTTGCTTGATGGCTGTCTGTTCCTCTGTGATAGTCGTCCGCGCACTTTTGTAGGTCGCCGGCTGGAGAGGGGGAGATTGTTTGTGAGGGATGTGATAAAGCAATTTGTGGGCTGACCACCTCGGGTTCTCATTGCTGTGTGTGGCTCACCTTTTTATAAAAACAGACTATACATATCAGGGGTGTGCTTTAAAGAAAAATATTTTTTCGTTAAGCGTTAATTTTTGAGAAAAACCGCGCTAACCCGTTAATGCGTTAACACGTTAATTTTGCACTTCGTTAAAAATTTTCAAAACATTACTTGACCACAACGAAAATCACCAGAGGTCCCAGAAAAATAACATACACCTTCTAATGACGTAAGCTGGACGTCGTGGAAACAGTAGGGCTTCAGAAACCGTAGGCAGGATCCGAGATGCTCAACCTACGCGTGGTGGATCTGTGGAGTCGACTACTAAGATCAAGGAGACTCATCAAACGGGCATCAACAACTCCACGAGGAGTTTTTTCTGTATGGGAGTGCGAATGGCTGGCTGCCGCACTCCTTCGCATTCTACTGTTGCGAGCCGGCATTGAGAGGAACCCAGGGCCACGCAGCAAGACTCCACGATTTCCCTGTTGTATGTTGTTGGATTGTCGGCTCAACATGCAAGCGTCCAGTGCGGTGGTTGCCTCGGCTGGGTACACCTCAAATGCTCGGGGTTAACCAGCTATAATGACTACACTGATGCTTATTGTTGTATATCTTGCTCTAACTCTCCCCCTAGCGTTCCTCTTCATAGTCTAGACATTTTTCAACTCAATATCAATGGCCTGCGTGCCAAACTTGCTGAACTCACATTGTACATTGAACGCTTTCATCCAGATGTCATTCTCCTTCAGGAGACAAAACTTAGCTCAACATCCTCCCTACCCCGCCTCCCCGGTTTCTTCTTCTTCTTCTGCAGCCTCGAAGTGGTTTTTGTCATAGGTTAAGGAACTGGGCGGCCTTGACGGGATTCGTCCAAAGGTCCATTGTGGTCAAGGAGGTAGGTCTCTTCGGGCACATGAACAAGTGCGCCGTGTCGTGTCCGGGAGCACCACAGTCCGGGCATGCGTCTGGTCGGCTGCTGTCGATCTTGTTGACGTAAGACGTGAGCAGTATAGAGCGACCACAGCGCAGCGAGGCAAGAGCACATCTGGCTCGTCTGCCGAGTTGAGACTCGGACTCGCAAACCCGAGGCGGCACTGCTCCTAAGATAGGGTTCACAGCCGCCTTCGTTAGATATCCTCGAACAAACTGGGTGTGCTCCTCACGCAGAAGACGAAGCCTTTCCATGTTGGAGTCGGCCCATCTCTGTGCATCAACTTTACGAGGAGCATCGGCGAACGGCGTCCTAATCGACCTCTCTCTTATGGGCTTCATGATTATCTTTGTTGGATGATTCGGCTGTCTCAGAACATTAATATACATCTGCTGTGCCTGGAGTTCACAATGCTCCTTGACCGGCAATATGCAGGCCTCCGCGTAAAGATGTTCTATTGGGGAGCTCCTTGCACAACCGGTAGCAATTCTAAGCGCAGCATTCTGTACACGCTGCAGCTTATTCCAGGAACTGTCAGACACCAGGTGCTGCCACACTGGTGCCGCATATTCCAGAGCCGGCTGAAGTATTGCTCTGTAGGTTCTCAATATAGTCTCTCGGCTGCTTCCCCATGATGTTCCTCCGAGAGCTCTCAAGATATTAAGCCTAGCCTTGACGACTGTTTGTTTCTGTTCCGCGTTTTTGTGGAACTTCAGTGAGGGATCAAGAATAAGGCCAAGCAGCTTGGGGAATTTTGCTGCTGGCAACAGGTCACCATCCCATTTGACATCTGGATGGGCACTGTGTTCCTTGGTGTTTGTTGTGAACACTGAAACAGAGGATTTTGCAGCAGAGACTGTGAGCATCATTTTATCGAGGAAGAGCTTCAACTCGACGAGATAGGCGCTGATCTTGTTAGCGGCTATTTGCCTCCCCGGTTATACGTCGTACCACCTTCCCCGCACATCCCATGGTGGTGGCGTTTCCACGTTTGTAAAAACTTCTATACCTTCTCATCTTATTGCTCTCCCTAATGATAATGTTGTAGAATGTATTGGTGTTCATGTTGTATTGCTAAGTTGCCCTATAGATATTGTTAATATTTATATTCCCCCAATCTCCTCATGTCCCAATTCGTTTGATCCCACTCCATTTTTGCAATCTGTGCACACTGCCCTCCCATCGTCTTCTGTTGTCATGGCTGGCGATTTTAATGCTCACTCCACATCCTGGTTCTCCTCTCTAGATCCCGATGACAGAGGGGAACTACTTGAGCTTTTTGCTGAGGATTGTGATCTTGTTGCCATTAACGAGGACGCCCCCACTCGCCTTCCTTCCACGGGCAGGCCGTCCTCTCCAGATGTCACTTTTGTATCATCTTCTCTTGCTGTTTCCTGTAACTGGTCCACTGCTATAGCTATGGCCAGCGATCATGTACCCATATGTGCTTCATTGGATTTGTCTCTCAACAGTCAGCTGGCACCTTTCATAGGCTCTCGTAGCAAATTGTACACCAACCACCGTAAGGCCAACTGGGTCATGTTTAAAGAGGTGTTACTCAGTCGGGTAGCGTACTATCCGCTAACCGGCTCCGTTCACGAGAAAGACAAGTTTATTGTTGATGCCATATGCAACGCCTCCAGAACTGCAATCCCTACAGGACGCGTTAGAAAGTTTCACCCTAACGTTCCCAATGATGTCCTGGAGCTGATCGAATTACGGGACGAGAAGCGCCGAGCTGATCCTGCAGATCCCAGCATTCAACGACTGTCTGATGAGATCACCAAAATGCTGAATGATTACAAGCGGATGCGATGGATGGAGTTCACTGAATCCTTGAATTTCTCCACTGATGCAAAGAAGACCTGGAGCACTCTTAAGCGGTTGTCTGGCAAGAAATTGGCAGCAGAGCGCAACATGCTTGAGTTTCCTTCGGGGAAATTCGAGTCCTGATTTAAGGCTGCATGTCGACTTGGAAAACACTTTGCTTCAGCGACGTCCCGCCGTGATCGTTCCAATAGGCTCACTCTCCGGTCTATAAGGAAGCTCAGCCGACAAGATGTACCTGCCATAACTGCTTCTGAGATGTCTTCCCTCATTAAGTCCATGAAGAACTCGCGAGCCGAGGGACCCGATGGTGTGTCAGCCGTCCATCTCAAGCACTTGCCGGAAGAGTTCCTTGAATTACTTTGTGACCTAGTCTTCTCGTCATTCAGCACAGGTGTCATTCCCGCTAGATGGAAGCAAGCAATTGTTCTCCCGATCCTCAAGCCTGGCAAACCAGAAGATCAAGCAACTTCGCATCGACCCATCTCCCTTTTGTCCCCTATTGCTAAGTTAGCGGAGAAATTCATTAACCCGCACCTCCAAGAAGCTTTACGTCATAACGTGCATCAACATGGCTTCAAGAAGGCCCACTCTACCATCAAGGCACTCACGTCCATCACAGAACACATAATTGCTGGCTTCAACATGAAACCTCCAGCTGGTAGAAGTATAGTCGTGGCAGTTGACTTAACTGCTGCCTTCGATAATGTCAGTATCCCGCTGCTGTCCAAATCGATCCTGGACTCTACTATTCCCGACTGGTGCAAAAGATGGATCGATAACTTTGCCGAAAATCGTTCCATTCGTGTGAAATTTGATGGACACTTGTCGAAGTCTGTGCCCCTGAAGGCAGGCGTCCCACAAGGAGGAGTTTTATCTCCCAGCCTGTTTTCTTTGTATCTGTCTGATGTGCCGAAGCCGTCGTCAAACATCCACTTATGTCTATATGCGGATGACATCACTATTATTTGTACTGACCCTGTCATCGATCGAGCCACTGCTGAGAAAAATAAATACCTCGTCAATCTGGCCAAGTTCCTTGAATCGAAGCAGCTAAAGGTCTGACCAACCAAGTCCAGCGTTACTTTGTGCACCACAGCGACTGCCGAACACAAGCTGCATCCCAAGGTTCTTTGGGAAGAAAATATGCTGCGCTTATCAAAACACCCTCGTCTACTTGGTGTATTCCTGGACCCGTCACTGCGTTTTCACGAAAACACACGTATTCGAGCTGCTGCTGCCAACACACGTAACAACATTCTACGTTCGCTAGCAGGCACTACATGGGGCAGCTCTAAGGAAATTTTGCGAACAACCTACAGGGCTATGGTGCAGCCGGTGCTAGAATATGGAGTCCCAATATGGTCAAGACACCTGTCGGAAACCTCTTGGAGCAAACTTCAGCGTGCACAGAACACTGCTCTACGCGTGATCACTGGATGCCCTCGATCCACACCGGTATCTCATCTGCATCAAGAGTGTTCGCTGCTTCCTGTAAAGCAGCATTGTCAACTCCAGTCGCAACAGTTCCATATTGGCATTGTAAGGAATTCCACACACCCTAATTTCCCACTACTGTCATCTGGTCCCCATTTCCGACATATTCGCTCGCCACTTCATGCTGCAGTCTCTGTCTTGGATCGTCAACGTTGGGCGACGTCGGAGCTCAATCGCGTCAGACTACTGCAAATGGAGCACACCCGATTCGTCAGAGAATACCTTTCCAGTGCTCCCTTGAATCCAATTCTTGGTGACGTGCCCCCACTGATCGATGACAGCGAAAAGGACCTACCCAGACGTACACGCGTCATCCTGGCAGGTCTACGATGTGGACACTCCTCACACCTCAAGGCCTTCGTCCATAAGATCGACTCGTCGATCCCCGACGAATGTCCTGACTGCCACAACCCAGGGCACGATTCATTTCATTTATTTTCATGTCCTGTAAGGCCGACTTCTCTAACAGTTATGGATATGTGCACGAACCCGTGCGATGTGGCTGCCTTTTTACACCTATGAGGAGAAGCTCTATGTGGCCGATAAGAAGAAGAAGAAGAAGAAACCGTAGGCTCGGCCTCGTGGGAAATAGCTAGGGCTTCAGATGACGTTGTCAGGACGTCGTGAAAGGTGGGTGGGGCTCCATATGACGTCATCTGTACTGGATGTACAAGGCCCTTTTAGCGAGTGGGTTGGGTAGTTCGTGATAGTACGATTACACGACACGACACCTTAGTTATAAGAGTTTATTAGACAATAGAATTTTAACAAAATGACAATGCATAGAATAACAATGATGCGAACCTCCAAAACAAAGAAGGAGGCAAGGAGACGTGACGCGGGTAGGTGGCTCCCTTCTTTCTTCTTATCAGCCACGTCGGAGTTTCTTCTCATAGGCGTAGAAAAGGTGGCCACATCACACGGCTTGTTCCACATATCACGAGCAGACAGAGAAGTAGGTCTGGCAGAGCATGAAAATAGATGTAGTGAATCATGACCAGTATTTTGACAGTCAGGACATTTATCCGGGGACCGATTCGTCGATCCTATGTACGTAGGCTTTGAGGTACGTAGAGTGACTCGCAACGTAGACCCGCTAGAGTGACGCGGGAGCGTCTGGGCAGAGTCTTCTCGCTGTCATCGACCGTAGGAGGCACTGTACCAAAGATGGGATTTGGAAGGGCGCAGGACAGGTATTCAGACACGAATCTGGTGTGTTCAATTTGCTGCAGCCTCTTCCTTGTGAGCTCAGAGGTAGCCCATCTTTGACGATCCAATGTAGAAATAGCAATATGGAGCGGTGTGCGAATATTACGGGGATGGGGATCAGATGACAGGAGTGGGTAGTTGGGATGTGCGGCATTCTTGACTATGCCAATGTGAAACTGTTGCGACTGCAGTTGGCAGTGCTGTTTTACAGGAAGTACGGCGCATTCTTGATGAAGATGGGATATAGGTGTAGACTTTGGGCAGCCAGTGATGACACGTAGTGCAGTATTTTGTACACGTTGAAGCTTGCTCCAAGAGGCATCCGACAGGTGTCTAGTCCATATCGGAGCTCCATACTCCAGAGTAGGCTGTATCATGGCCTTATACGTTGTGCGTAGAACTTCCTTTGTGCTACCCCAAGTGGTGCCCGCCAGAGCACGGAGGATGTTATTTCGCGTGTTAGCAGTTGCGGCTCGAATGCGCGTGTTCTCGTGAAAGCGCAGTGAGGGGTCTAGGAAGACCTAAGTAGCCGAGGGTGCTTAGACAAGGGCAGCCGATTGCCTTCCCAGAGAACCCCGGGATGCAGTCGATGCTCAGCCGTTGCAGTAGTGCACAGAGTAACGCTAGACTTTGAAGGAGAGACCTTTAGCTGCTTCGATTCGAGGAACTTGGCCAGGCTGCAGAGGTATTTGTTCATCTCCGCAGTGGCACGGTCGATAACAGGGTCTGTACATACAATTGTGATGTCATCAGCATACAGACATAGATGGATGTTGGGTGGCGGCTTCGGAATATCGGATAGATACAGAGAGAATAGGCTTGGTGACAAAACTCCACCTTGCGAACGCCTGCCTTCAGGGGAAGCGACTTCGACAAGTGTCCGTCGAACTTCACACGTATGGAGCGATCTTTGACGAAGTTGTCAGTCCATCGTTTACACCAGTCGGGCATATTACAATCCAGTATCGATTTTGACAACAATGAAGTGCTGACATTGTCGAAAGCGGAAGTCAGATCGACTGCTACGACCAGACTTCTGCCGGCGGGAGCTATCCTATTGAAACCGGCGATGATGTGCTCAGTAATTGACGTTAGTGCGGTGATGGTGGAGTGCGCCTTTTTGAAGCCATGCTGATGGACGTTCTGCTGTAGTGCGCCTTGGAGATGCGGATTTATGATTTTTTCCGCCAGCTTAGCGATAGGGGATAATAGGGATATGGGACGATGTGACGTGGCTTTATCCTCTGGTTTGCCAGGCTTGGGGATGGGGAGAACAAGAGCTTGTTTCCATCGAGCAGGAATAATACCACTACTAAACGACGAATAGATAAGATCACTGAGTAACTCAGCATATTGTTCCGGCAAATGCTTCGCGAACGGCTGAAATGCCGTCAGGTCCCTCTGCCCTTTGAGTTCTTCATTGATTTGATAATCGCAGTGACAGTAGAAGCAGTAATAGCAGGTACGTCCAGGCGACTGAGGTTCCTGATAGCACGTAAGGTACCTCTGTGTTGCTTATCGCGTCGTGAAGAGGCAGAAGCATAGAGTTTTCAAGCTGCCAGGCAGCCTTATATCGGAATTCAAATCTGCCCGAGGGGAATTCAAGCATGTTGCGCGCAGGTGCAATCTTCTTCCCAGATAGTCGTTTGAGGATGCTCCACGCCTGTTTGCTATCAGTCGCAAAGTTGATGGATTCGGTGTACTCTCTCCAGCGTTTCTGCTTGTGGTCATTCAGCACTTTAGAGATCTCCTCGGATAATTGAGAAATGCACGGATCAGAGGGGTCACTTCTGCGTCGGTCGTCCCGTTGAGTAATAAGCTCCAGGGCTTCCTTTGGCACGTTAGGGTGGAACGTTCTAACGCGACCGGTCGGGATGGCTGTTCTGGAGGCATCGCATATGGTGTCGACGACGAATTTCTCCTTGTCATGTACCGAGCCAGCTAGCGGATAGTTGGCTACTCCGGCTGAGTAGCACCTCTTAAACAGGACCCAGTTAGCCTTTACGATAGTTAGTGTAACATTAGCTACGGGAGCCAGAAAAAGGTGCAAGCTGACTATTAAGAGAAAGATCCAATGATGTGCAAATAGGTACATGATCACTGCCCATTGCCACAGATGTGGACCAGCTGCAAGACATGACAAGAGAAGAGGAAACAAACGTGATATCCGATGAGGAGGGCCTGCCTGTCGACGGTAGACGAGTAGGAGAGTCCTCGTTTATAGGTATCAGGTCACAATCATCCGCAAAAGCTCAAGTAGTTCTCCTCTGTCATCGGGATCTAGGAGGAGAACCAGGAAGAGGAGTGAGCATTAAAGTCACCAGCCATGACAACAGATGAAGACGAGAGGATTGCATATACATCATATAGATATGGGAGTGGGGTCAAAATGAATTGGGACAGGAAGTGGATGGGGAATGTAAACATTGATAATGTCAAGGGGACAACTTTGCAGTACAACATGAACTCCTATACATTCAACAACATTATCATTAGGAAGTGCAATAAGATGAGATGGAATAGATGATTTTACAAAGTCGACACGCCACCGCCATGCGATGTACGGGGAATATGGTATGACGTATAGCCGGGGAGGCGGGGCTGAGAAGGGGAGGACACGCTAAGCTTGGTCTCTTGTAAGAGGATGACATCAGGTTGTGAGCGTTCAATGTACAATGTAAGTTCCATAAGTTTGGCACGCAAGCCATTAATATTGAGTTGAAAAATGTTGAGACTATGAAGAGGAACCGTAGAAGGTAAATTAATGCAAGACATACAACAATAGGCATCAGTGTAATCATTGTAGCTAGTTAACCCCGAACATTTGAGGTGTACCCAGCCAAGGCAACCACTGCACTGGATGCTCGCATGTTGTGCCGACAATCCACAATGACGGCATGGATATCGCGGAGTCTTGTTTCGCGGTCCAGGATTCTTCTCAATGCCAGCTCGTAACAGTAGAATACGAAGGAGTGTAGCAGCCAGCCATTTACACTCCCACACAGAAAAAACTCCTCGTGGAGTTGTTGATGCCCGTTTGATGAGTCTTCTTGATCTTGATAGTCGACTCCACAGATCCACCACGCGTAGGTTGAGCATCTCGGATCCAGGTGGCTCCCTATCCTGCCATTCCTCTCCTTTTATGCCCTCACGCCTTAGGCCCCGCCCATTTCACGCTTCTTCAACGGTGGTCGGTAGGTCAGCGGTTGCGCTGACCTCTCGCCTCTCCACATGCCTCCCCCCTCCTGAGCCGATGCCCTCATCGGTACGTAGTCCAATCTTTTCAGCTCCGGTAGCTCTATCACTTTAGCCACTTTCTTCCTAATCATGTCGTACAATGTCTTCGCACAAGCTACGGTACAATCAGAACCATAATATGCTAAACATATCTCAGGACTGCCTACTTCACAATACACGTGTCCATTCTCAATTTTTGAGCTTGATGCCATCACAAATTGTCCTTGACCGGATCTTTTGCCAATAGTACCATCTAGCATCAACCAGATTTCAACCAACTTTTTCCACAAAGTACTATTCTTTTCAACAATCGGAGGCCACACACTAACAATTCGGCCACCATTCTCAAAATGCTCATTGCACAACTTTACAATAGCGCAAATAGTGTCTTCATCGAATTTCGGATCTAACGGCCAAACGATGACCCATGTCGAGTTGCTTGACCATTCTCCCAAGACTTTTCGAAGCTGCAAAAACGAAGCAGCGACACGCGTGTGGATTCCTCTTTTGATACCGTCCTTTTGCCGCAAGGCGGCGCTCACGGGTGCTGCAAATGCCGTGGGACCATCACGAATAGGCCTTTTCGCCCTTTCCTCATCATCCAGCTGTTTCTTGAGCTTCTTCAATGCCGCGTCGTACGTGTGTGCGAAACCGAAATTCTCAATTTTTGCGTGCTTCTTTATTTCATCTGTCACACATATAAACTGCGTCCAGTCCAGGCATTTCTCGTACGCTACTTTCAGGACTTGTTGTAGCGCTTCCTCGTCCAAGCACGTTGCCTTGTCGTTCCAGAACTTGATCTTCGATTTCAGATCGATGTCTTTCCTACAGAAAATGCTGGCGGCGCGCCACGCATTCCACAACGATCCAAACGGCATATTCGCGTATGCCCCGGGGAACTGGATGTCCTTTATATCCCGTAGCTTCACACCATTGAAGCAACCATCAGTACACGAAAATTCCAGGTGACCACGCTCTTGCTTTGATCGGATCTCGACACCTCTGGAAATGAAATTTTTCATTCTCCGGACCTGTACGCGTGGTTTTCTGCTTCTTCTACCCCTACTGGTTACGGTGTCGATCCGATCATCTGGGATGTAGGTCGGCACTACCCTGAGCATATCAAAATTGACCCTTATAGGTTCCGAATTTTCGCCAATCCTATTGATCAAAGCTGAATTTTCACTTGTCTGGATCACTCGGAATGGCCCCGCCCATTCGCAAACTAATTTTGGATGGGAACTTGCCGCTTTCTCTTTCGAGGATCTCATGTTCACACGCTCACCTACTTTGGGAGCCTCGTTTCATTTTCTCTCTTATCCTCTCATTATACTCTTTTACCCTCTCTTGAATTTCTGACACAGACAGTAGCAATTGCGCCTTATAGTCCTCCCTACTCTGGTCCATGCTGTACCAAGTTACGCCTCCATTCGGGATCACTGTAGAGGGATATGCTGGATCCATCCCATGCAATATGAAGTATGGACTCTCTCCCGTCGCACTGTGAGGAGTCACATTATATGCGAACATACAGAAATGTAGACGTATATCCCATTCCATAGGCACAACAGTACTCCGTCTAAGCATTGTTATTATAGTACCATTCAAGCGCTCCGTAACCCCATTCTCTCTCGGGTTATAGCCTTTGGTCGTCACGTGATTCACGTTGGTGATCCTCGTGAGTTCCTCCATGATTCTATTCTCGAACTCTCCGCCTTTATCCGACAGCATGGTTTTTGGCCAGCGGCACCCCTCCGCTATCCATCAAGAAAACATAACTTTCGCAACCGTTTCTGCGCACTTATCCGGAACTGGGTACGCCGCAGCAAATTTTGAAAAATGATCGATGACCGTTACTGCGTAGCGATTTCCGCTCGACGTAATTCCTAATTCTAGTATATCTACGCCAACTATTTCGTACGGCCGCACAGTAACCACAGGTTTCAACGGCGGCGTGATCACAGTTCTCGGGTTGCTTACAAAACATCTCTGACACTCTCGCGTCCGTTTATGTATATCTTGTGATATCGTTGGCCAGAAAACCTCCTTTTTAAGCCTGTTCAACAATTTATGCGCACTGAAATGTCTTGCAAATGTGCCCGCACGCGCTTCATGAAAGATTTCGTAACGCGCACTTTTCGGAACCACAAATACCAAACTTCCGTCAGGCTGATACATTTTCAAATCACCATCTTCTACTACGAAATCAGCAACTCGCGAAGGTTTCGCTGCTCCCGTCCATGTTACTTTACCATGAGTATCTCCATCTTTTAGTGCCTCCGAAACTGCTTCAAAATCTTCGTCATTTTCCAGTTCAGTCATCCATCTGGTTTTTTCCTTTACTCTCATCACATTCACCACTGCTTCATTCAATCCTCCCATGGACTCCTCACTAGCCCATTGTGCTGCTCCTCTACCTAACGCGTCTGCTACTGCATTCGTTTTACCTTTTATATACCTTATTTTCAGGTTATAACGTTGCAGCTCGAGGGACCATCTCAATACTCTGGCTGAAACGTTACTCCGATTGAACAGTGCCGTCAATGGCTGATGATCTGTTAATATTTTTGTCGGCAGCCCATAAATAGACATGTGAAAGCGCCGCACTGCGAAGACCACAGCTAACGCCTCTAGATCTGTTACGTGGTATCTCTTTTCAGCTTTACTCAGCCCTTTCGATGCGAAATACACTGGATGGAGATTCGTATAATCACCTTCTTGGGAAAGAACCGCTCCCAATCCCGTCGTGGACGCATCCGTGCAGATCACAAATGGTCTTGAACCGTCTCTAGTCTTTTCAATATCAGACTGCATAAGAACGGGAGATGACGAAACCATTTTTTTCACTTTTTCAAACGCTTCCTGATGTTCGCCAGTTCATGTCCATAGCGATTTCGGCGACGTCAAGGACAACAAGCAACCTGTCACTTTTGCGAAACCAAGGCAAAATTTCCTATAGAAGGAGGCCATCCCTAGGAACGTTCTCAACTCCTTAGCATTTTTGGGTACCTCATATTTTCCAATAGCCTCAACTTTTTTCGAATCCATGTGAATGCCCTCACTGTCAATGACGTGTCCCAGGAAGTTCACCCTGGTCTGCAGCAGAACACATTTCTGGGCCTTGAGACGTAGTCCCGCATCGCGCAGTAACGTACAGACTTTTCTTAGCAATTCTATGTGTCGCTCCCGTGTACTAGTACATATGATTATGTCATCAATGTAACAAAATACTTCTGCACCCAAAACCTCATGAAGCACTGAATCCATCAGCCGTTGAAAAACCGGAGGGCTCGTGCTCAATCCAAATGGAGTAACCCTGAACTGAAAAAGACCTTTTGTTGTCACAAAGGCCGATTTTTCCATTGCTTCCGGAGTTAGCGGGATCTGCCAGTACCCACTACAGACAGAGGTCGAGTGTGGCAAAAAATACGATTTCCCTGATAGACTTTGCAAAACCGCATCTATCGCAGGTAATGGATACGAGTCCAACTTGATTCTTTTGTTCAACTCTCTGTAGTCTACGCACAATCTCAGACTACCATCTTTCTTTTCTACCAATACAATAGCAAAAGCCCATTCTGAACTGCTTTTTTCTATAATTTTCCTGTCTTCCAAGTCTGACAGCAATTCTCTGAGTTTCTCTCTTATGCCCAACGGAACCGGCCTCGCCTTCATTTTGATTGGCTTATGATCTCCAGTATCAATGCCCATTTCTACCCTATTCGTTCCTGTCAGCTCCCTATCACATACTGCAAATGCGTCCGGTATTTCGTCTAAAACTCTTTGAATATCATCACTCAACTGTTCCACTTCCGAACTCACTTTCACCTGATCATGCAACATAGCTCTCCTGTCTTCTTGATTAACATCTAGTACCTCACCATCCATCATCAAAGGATTCAGATCTTCCCATCCTTCTTTCCACTTTTCTGTACCCCAATTTCCGATTTCCTCTCCTTCTTTCAAAATCATTGGCTCCTCGCTATCATTTATGACTGGTAGTTGCACGCTGTGATCCTTTATTTTAAAAACTCCAGCAGCCATGCCATTTTTGCTGGGCCATACTGCTTTCTCACCACTTTTCTACTGCCCCTCACACCGTGCCGATACTAATGCTTTGCCGTATGGGGGAATATAAATGCGCCGGGCTACCACAACTTTGTTCGACTCGTTAACCGGCGCAATAGTTTCTGGTGACAGTATTATTTGCAATCCCAGTTTTTCTAACGCATTTGTTCCTAATAATATTTCTTCATCATTCTCATCCGAAATATGAAATGCCACCTCAACTTTCTTTCCACCTCCTACCTCCACCAATATCTTCACAGCTCCTAGGAATTTCATCTGATTGCTTGATGCGTCATAGACCGGGACCATGGATTCTTTTGCTACCACCTCCAACTTGTCCACATCGACCCCAGCCTTCTGAGCCCTTGCCAGTACTCCCACTGGTACCATGCTGATCATCGATCCAGTGTCTACCACCGCCGCCACGCGCCTCTCCAGCAACTTGGCCCAAACCGTCATGGTCTTCCCAACTAGCAGCGTCTCATCTCCCGTATTCACATTACACCTGAGCCCTAAACTCCGGGCGTTTTCAGTGATTGCTGACACCCTGTCCTTATTGCCAGCCGTGTCACTGCCACTAGAGTGTCTGCCTGTCTGCGTCTCCTTCCTGATTGACTTATTTCCTATTTGTTTCACCTGGGGCCTCTTCAATGGACAATCTTTACCAATATGACCCACCTTCTGACAATTATAACACCTTCTATTATCCTTGCTCTCACTGCCAGCCGCCTTTTCTCGTCCATATTGATCTTCACCAACCCCATTCCGTGTTCTTGATCGATCCACCTCCGTTTTCCTGCTACTATCACCTCCACTGCCCACTCCTTGATTGCTGACCGATTGATTTTGGATACGTGGTCGATCTACCGCCCTTTGTCCATCTCCTTCCATTCTACTTCTGCCATATTCTCGTCTTCCAGCGTCGTTCTGGTACGCTGTCGACCGTCCTCTCCAGCCATCCCTTCCGTCCCTACGCTTGCTTTCCCCTGGTGCCCATATGGCCTTAGATTGATCCATGGTAATCGCTAGCTGCTTAACCGATTCGTAGGCATCCTTGGGGTCGACCTGTTGGAGCGTACTCAATAAATGAAGATGCTCTGGCCAATCCCTAAGATTATGCAATAGTATTTGAGCATACTCTAGGGACCTATCGCTGAAACTATCCGAGGGGTTAGCCTGACGACCAAGTTTTTCTAGAACTACACAAAAGTCTGAGACACTTTGTCCATGATGACGCTTTAAATTCCGAAGTTCTGTCAGAGCCCGTAGTCTTCCAGCAGTTGAATCATTAGCCAAGAGTTTTCTCAATTCTTCCACCACGGCCTCAAAACCTGGCGTCCTCACATTCTTAGGCAAAGACAAGAATACACTTTTCGCCCTACCCTCCAGATGATCATCACATAATATGTCCAGCAGGGTTTCGTCATCAGAAATGACATTTCTGTATTTTCTCTTAAACCGGCGCATAAACTCATTGAAGTTTTCGGATCGATTCCCTTTGAAAACCCCTGGGTGCACTCACGCATTGGCCTGCATTAATGCCCACAAGTTCATGCAATCCTGACCTGACTCCCGTGCCGCCTCCACCTGTGATGTCTCCAAATGCTGCCTCGAGTCTTGCACGCAGGGCACTCCAGTCCGTGAGTTCGGCGTTCATGTTGTCGTGCTCTGGAATTCCAAACTTTCGGTACCTACACCCATATTCGTCAACATTCCCTGTCTACACCTACCCATTGATCCACCATCACCGACTTCCATTTCGTCATCGACCTGGACCTGCTGCTGACTCCTTCCCATTGATGACTGCACATCGATCAACACGTTGCGCACGTCCCTGACATTTGTCTGAAACAAATCACATATATCGGAGATCAATACTCCATCGGCCTCTGTGGTGTTGATGAAGTCATTCAGATCTTCCACACTTTCTATTCCCCTGTCACTCAAAATTCCGAAAAGTTCACGACCAAACTGTTTGTACCCGACCGCGCTGGCTTTGATTGCCTCCAATTTTCCACAAGCCCTACTGACCTGCTCATTCAAAAGTTTGGTCAGTTGTTTTCGGTACTTGTCCGCAATCCTAGCTGACTCCAAATCTTCGCCCACTCTCGTGTGAATAGCTCTAATTTCCAAACATGCGTCCTCTATGGCCCCACCATAATCCTCGAGTGCAAATTCAACACTGGGTTGACCAACCTGCGACACTGCATTCCCTTCCTTTCTCGAACTGCCTGACCCGTCCTCGACGCCGTTTCCATTACCCATTTCACTGAAAATGCGATTCTCATCCATGAAACTCATTGTACAGACTGCGATACTATGCGAAAAACACCACGCCTATCAATATGGCAGTCCAGTTCTCAATCCTATAGCTAGCAGTCCCAACTCTCGATCCTCCAGCTAACTCACTCTCACTCAGCACTGACACACTTTAGCACCTAGGCGGCTTACTTTGCACCTTTCTCCGCTACTCCAGTGTCCTAGCTAAGCTATTACTTTACTACTTTGCACCCTTGTCCCACGAGCCTCACGCTAATCGATGAACTGTATTGATCCTCTTGGCCCACCAGAACCTTCTAGGGCCTTCCTCAACCTGACCACAGCCTCTGGAACAGGGATGTGCGGCAATTGCCGTTTGCCGGCCATTTTTGGACGATTTTTGTCGATTGTCGTTTGCCGTTTTTCTTCTCACTTTTCGACAAAATTCGGCAAAAAGTGCGCAATAGATAACAAACGCCGCGATTAGGACGCGCATTGTAAACCCGATAAGCCTTGCAGCGACCAGCTCGAATGTAGAGGGACAGACTATACGTACTCTAAAACTTCAAGCCAGTTGATGTGATCTGCCTTGCGGTCACGTCAAAGCAATTGCTAGTACTGTAGTGTCACGCTCGTCCGGGCCCTCTTGTCTGGAAGAGCACCGAATTTCCCACCCCCTACTTGTTGGGGCTTGAGCAATTACCGTAGGGCTCTTCGGGACAAGAATTACCATCCTGAACATTTCCAGGAGAGGGCACAAGGGTTCAGAAGAACGCTGAATGGCTCAATTTCTTCCAAATATTTTTCAAAGCGTTGTGTAGAGGGTGTTGAACTTCACTGGCAGTTTGTGGGCTTATGCTTTTTGCCATCTGCTATGCTCACACTTGCGCCGAAAAACATGCAACCAAGTTGAGAGTTGGAGTTCTGAGTTGAAAAAGTGGGAGAGTGTGTAAACGGCGTGGGGAACATTCGTTTTGATTAAATTCGCTGCTTGACTATAAACTGGATGCACGGAGGCGGGGTAATCAGTTGGGAACAAGGGGTGGCGTACAGTTTGGGAAGGAGGTGGTTTGAGGTAATCGTGGTTTTTCAGGAGTCGTATTTTTTGAAAGCTTGAAAAACTGCTCAATTGTATTTGAATTGTCTGCGCGCAGTTGGGAAGAAATTTGAAAGGTTGGAGGGGGAGAGATGCCAAAGATGGAGCAGTTTTTCAGGAACGCTTCCAAGACTGTCCCAAAACGTGCGTTTAATTTGAATTCGTCCACGTAGTTATCTTTTATCTAAATAAGGTCAAATACTAAACACACCGTGAGGCACGCCGAAGAGTACACCGCAAACTCTGAGAAAGTTTGCCTCGGCTGTGCCAGGATAGTAAGCGACCCTCAACTGTGCTGCGAGAGTTACGCGGTAGTGTAGCAGCGGCTCCGCAATCATCACTGTGCCGATACGATTCTGTTGCAGTGCTTTGAGCCTCGACAACGCCACGACATTGCCACGATAGTACCGCGTTAAAAACACACCGGCTCCGCAAGGATACATCAGCGAGCCCGCGTCGACTACGATGCACTGTCCTGTTAGTTTCGCCTGTTCAATCACCCACGTCCCGTATCTCCTTGCCCGCAGTAACGGGGATACCCTCTGTTCCTATTAGACAGAGGCACTAACAACCGTAGGTGCGCATTTTGTTCGTAGGCCTCTCCCAGTTGTACTATGACTCATAATTAATTTCATACGAGTTACCCTCAGTTTGTAAAGGAGCAGCCACCAATCCAGAGCCGCAGCGGCACTTTCGCGGAGCAGCTGTGGTGTCTGTAGGAACTTGTGTGGCTTTATCGCGGATCCGCCGTTGCAATTTCTACCAGAGAAGCGGCGCGGCTGCCACGCTCGTTAGAAAATAATCACCTAAAGTAGGAGCACAGTGAGCCCTTCATCTCTTTGAATGAATTTCAAGTGCTCACCCTCTTGAAGGCAGTGTTCATGATGATCTTCGTCACCGAGATTTTCACTTGAAACCATGCGTTTGCCTCTAAGTGTTACCAAAATTACGAAGAAACGGCGAGAAACGCATTAAAACGTCGTATTTCAGTGACATTATTCTATAACATGGACTAGTCGTCCGGTTGGATGAATATGTTCTTCTTCTTCTTCTGCAGCCACAGAGAGGGTCCTGTCATAGACTGAGGAACTGAGCCACAAGCGTCGGATTCGTCCACAGATCTACTGTTGTTAACGATGTCGGTCTCATCGGGCAGTTGAAAAGGTGCGCAGTAGTATGCCCTTTAATACCACAATCCGGGCACTCGTCAGGTCTGCTGCTATCGATCTTATGTAAATAAGACATAAGCATGGGGGAGTGCCCGCAGCGCAACGAGGCAAGGGTGCACCTGGCACGCCTACCGAGTTCCATCTCGGTTTCGCTGACCTCAGGCGGCACGACTCCGAGAATGGAGTTTACGGCGGTCTTGCATAAGTGATCCTTGACGAATTGGGTATGCTCAGCACGTAAGAGACGGAGGCGTTCTTGTTGTGCGTTAGTCCATCTCTGTATATTGATTTTCGTAGGAGCATCAGCAAACGGCTTTCTTATACCTCTCTCTCACGGGTCTAATACTCTTCGCGATGGATGATTTGGCTGCTTCAGAATGTTTATGTACAGCTGTTGTGCGTGGAGTTGGCAGTGGTCCTTAACTGGCGGGATGCGAGCTTCGGCATGTAGGTGCTCTATTGGAGAGCTTTAGAACAGCCTGTTGCGATTCGCAATGCTCCATTTTGGATGCGCTGCAGCTTGGACCAGGATGTGTCCGACACGATATGCTGCCAGACTGGTGCAGCATACCCAGGGCGGGCTGTACGATGGCCTTGTACGTAGTCAGGATCGTTTCTTTACTGCATCCCCAGGACGATCCGCCGAGAGCACGTAGGACGTTAAGTCTTGGTTTCACTGCAGCTTGCTTCTGCTCAGTGTTCTTATGAAACCTCACCGAAGGGTCCAACACGAGACCGAGCAGCTTAGGGAATCGGGCGGCCGGCGGGCGAGTTTCGTCCCATTTCACCATGGGATGAGCTCTGTGCTCCGCAGGAACAGTGGAAAAGACTGTGACGGATGATTTAGCGGCAGAGACCGTAAGCATCTTGCTATCGAGAAAACATTTCAACTCGATCAAGTAGTCATTGATCTTACTGGCAGCTACATTTATGTCGCGATCCCGGCATAGTATAGTAATATCATCCGCATATGCAACGACCTTGATGTCTTGGGATGGAACGGGTAGATCTTCAATATACAGACTAAAAAGAGCAGGCGATAAAACTCCTCCTTGTGGTACGCCGGCGGCGATTGGGATGCTATTCGAGACGTGCCCTTGAAATAGCACATTTGCCCGACGTCCTTTGGTGAATGCGGTTATCCACCGCTTCTGCCAGGGCGGAATGGTAGACCTTAACAGGCTCTCCGACAAAATGCCCAAGTTTACAGTGTCAAAAGCCTTCGTTAAATCGAGGGCTACACCCTACGGTTCGCTGAGGTTTCATGGCATTGAAGCCGTCCAAAACATAGCTCACAATTTCCAGTAGGGCCGTAGTGGTGGAATGTAGCTTACGGAAACCATGTTGATGCTTTTGTTTGCTATTGTGTTCGGAGAGCTCCTCCACAGCCAATTTTTCCGCAACTGGCAATAGGTGGTGAGAAGACTGATTGGCCTGTAACCTTTTGCCGTGGATGGTGATTTACCCGGCTTAGGCAATGGGATGACGCGTGCTACTTTCCAATCTTGAGGTAATGTACAGGTCCGAAACGATGTATTAATGACGTCAGCGAGCAGGGGTAGTAGTTCACTTGGCAGTCTCTTTAGAACTGCTGGGCTCAAGCCATCTGGCCCTACTGCCTTCGAGTTACTCATTTCCTTGATAACCTTCTCGACCTGAGCGGGCGTGACTGCATCATCTTCAGCCATAAGTGGCAATTTACAGAGTTCCCGAACAGTTATTCTATTCTGCTTCTCTCTTTTTGTTTTAGTTATGAAAAAACGCTTCCCAAGAGCATTTGCGGCCTCTTTCCCTGACTTAAAGACTCCGCCGTCGAATTCAATCGTGGAATTGTTGGCGGAGGTGATCTTTCCGGAGATCCTTTTCAAAGCCTTCCACGTTGCTGCAGCATCACTCCTGAAGTTCATCTTCTCAGTGAACTTTTCCCAAGATTCTTTCTTGTGCCTATCAAGGTCCATCCTGATCTCATTATCCAGCTCGGCAATGTCTGGGTCAAGATGATCAGCAGCTCTCTTTGCGTCCCTTGTCCTTATCTTCTGCAGTGTCTCCCTGGTGACATTGGGAAAGAAGGTCTTGACACGACCTTCAGGGATCGCAGCTTTCATCGCCTTCCGGATGGCATCAGAGAAGTGGCGCTCCTTCTGGTGTACATTGCCATTCCACGGATATTCGGCCGCTTGGCGGAGTGCAACCTCCCTGAACAGGCTCCAGTCTGCAAGGCCTAAATTGAGATAAGAACGATGACGAACACCTGTATAGGGAGCAAGAGAGTTAGAGAGATCGATATTGACAAAGACCGGAATGTGATCACTGGAAAGAGTTGTGGATGTAGACCAAGAGCAGGCATTAGAGAGATTAGAAGAGACAAGGGAGATGTCTGGGCTGGAAGATCGGCCGTAGGCAGGGAGACGAGTGGGCTGGTCATCGTTAAGGATAACCAGATCGCACTCCTCCGCCCATTCTTCGACGTCATTTCCTCTAGCATCAGAGTCAAGCGATGAGCAGAACGTGTGAGCATTGAAGTCACCCGCAAAGACAATTGAGGGAGATAGAGAGCAGTCATACAGCTGCTTGAGGAGAGGGATAGGGGTGTAGCTTGGTGGACAGGATGTAAGAGGAGGAATGTATATATTGAAAAGAGAAAGTGGAGTTTTTAGAGGTAGATGGATGGGGATGTACTCGAGAGTGCCATCCACTGGAGTGTTTGGAATGATGTGAGAGGGAAGAGACGACAGAACAAAAGTAGAGACTCCGCCTCCCTGAGATGACCTAGGAGTATGATAAGCAGTATAGCCCGGGATGTTTGGATGTCGAGAGGTAGCAGAGGGAGAGAGTTTAGTTTCCTGAGCCATGATAACTTCCGGGTGATGAGTACGGGCAAGAGAGATAATTCAGAAAGCTTGGCGCGAAGGCCGTTGAGATTGATATGTACAATAGAGAGGGGCGGTTGGTAGATGAGGAATTTGAGTTACTGGAGGCGGAGCACACAATACAACGAAAGGAAGAATCGTGGTGCCTCACAGAGCTGAGACCCGAACAAGAGAAGTGCACCCACCTTTCGCATCCAAAACATTGGACGCTGGTTCCATACCAATTGACATCTCTGTCGCATGTGGCACATGGGTACTTCTTCTTCGCGGGTCCTGGGTTCCTCTCGACGCCGGCTCTTTGCAGTAAGATCTTCAGGAGAGCTGCGGCCAGCCAGCACCTCTCCCATGACAAAAACCCTCTCCGCGGAGGGATTGACGTCGGTTTGCACGGAGGTGGTCTTCTTTCCTCCACACTGCCACGGCACGAACGTACGACATCTCGGCAGCAATGAATATGTTCACGGTGGTTGTCACCGGTAAGGAATGGGGCTAGTCAAAAATGGAAGAATGTTTTAGGCAAAACAGTATTAGTTAGGGTCTAGAGGAAAGAACGGAGCAATAGAGAGTGGAGGATTGCAAAGGACGGATCCACAAGCGATTTCATTGTTACAACAAACACTTCCTGTGATACTTAAGAGGCGGGGTGATACTTAAAGATTTCATGTACTTCTGGTGCGTTTTTCTTAATTTCTACGTTATTTTAATACTACCCGGGGGTATGTTAATCAATATAGCCAATAATCTCAAGATTGAAGATTATCGTGAACACTGCCTTTAACTTGGATTGCGCGATACCTTGAATTTTGTGAATGGAATTGAAACACGAAGCAAATGAATGACTACTGCATATTTCGAGAAAGGTTGACATTCGAGAACCTCGAAAAATTACTGTTCTTTTACCACAACATTTTTATTACCAGTGTTCAATAGAATGCTCTTTAATTTTTATTACCAGTGATCAATAGAATGCTCATTCTGGTGCCCTTTTTTATATCAGGTATTGTACGAACGTTAGTGGTTCAGCTTCTTGTGGTATTATTGAAACACCATCTCTTGTCTGGTTATTGAAATACCGAATAAGCATGAGAACAAAGTATTTTTAACCGGTACTTTTAGAACATTCGTATTGTTTTTGTACAAGTTTTTTTATTTTGCCGTTTGTCGATTGCCGTTTGCCGGCCATTTTTGGACAACTTTTGTCGATTTCCGTTTGCCGATGTTACAAAATCGTTTGCCGCACATCCCTGCTCTGGAACCTTCCGGCTGTCCACTCTTCTCTCACTAGTTCAGACTGTAATCGGTACAATCGTTAGTACCTAGCACTCGAACGGTTCGGCCCCCATGTACTGGATGTACAAGGCCCTTTTAGCGAGTGGGTTGGGTAGTTCGCGATAGTACGATTACACGACACGACACCTTAGTTATAGGAGTTTATTAGACAATAGAATTTTAACAAAATGACAATGCATAGAATAACAATGATGCGAACCTCCAAAACAAAGAAGGAGGCAAGGAGACGTGACGCGGGTAGGTGGCTCCCTATCCTGCCATTCTTCTCCTTTTATGCCCTCACGCCTTAGGCCCCGCCCATGTCACGCCTCTTCAACGGTGGTCGGTAGGTCAGCGGTTGCGCTGACCTCTCGCCTCTCCACACATCATGACGTCGTGGAAAGTGGGTGAGGCTTAGAATGGCGCGGTCAGGACTTCGTGGAACATGGGTAGGCCTACAGATGATGTCATGGAAAGTAGGTAGGGCTTCAGATGACGACGTCAGGACGCCGTGGAAAGTGGATGAGCGCTCGGAAGGCGCCAGCAGGACTTTGTGAAAGATAGGCGTGCGTCGCGTCCTAGAAAGTCTGTAGCGCTCTATGTAGAACGTGCGACGCGTGGTAGAAACTGAGTAGTGCTTTTTGAGGAGTGTGCGCCGCGTGGTGCACTCCATACAGAGCGTGTGCCGCTTGTTAGAAAGTGTGTGGCCTTCAATTCCCGCTCCCAACCTTCATTTGACAGCTTGCTCAACCGTAGAGAGGTAGATCAGGCCTTACATTTGCTTTTTGGAACACGAATTCGAATTATTCGATATTGGGAACAAATAACTAAAATAGATAGACAATGGAATGGGACACATTGAGGTCAGCGATATATTTAACAGCAACCAAAAATTGACCGCGCCGCAAGCCGACGCGACGTGCGCGGCACCAGTTTTTAAATCTGCCATTGAAGCAGATCAATCAGTGCCATAATTCCACTGCAATTAACGAACTCAAATTAACATGATTTTAGGACTTTTTCTTCAAGCGTTAATCGTTAATTTTTCAAAATAATCCGCGTTAACCCGTTAATACGTTAACACGTTAACGTTATAACGCACAGATCTGATACATATGTCCGTGGCTAGTGTCCTGAGGAAAAAACATCCGAATCTCACTGACGGCTGACGGTATGGTGGGTTGATCAGGTGCTCTCTTCTCTTGGCCTGAGTCGATAAGCGGGCTGGCGCACGCGACCACCGCTCCAGCCGCGGGTCAGATTTAAATGATTTTTTTCTTGAGGACGCTAGCCACGGACCTAACAATATACGATGGAGTGTCAGTTAATACTGGTGCCGTAGAAGCTTCGGAGGGATGAATGGGTACGACTCGACTTGACGGGGTCGGAGCCCTTCCTTCGTGATGTCGTCGGCCTAATCTTGTGAGTTCCTGATGGCGAAGTTTCAGAAGGATGAGAAAGTAACGTTTGAGGAATTTTGTGGAAACGGAAATACATCAGCGACGGGTGTGTAAACCTTTACGATGGATAGCAGTGGTGCCACAGTTTAATACGGGGCGATTTCGGGGGTAATGACGTCGTTTCAGACTCAAGCGGAAGCGTTGATCCACCTACTGAGCGCGGTTCTTTTGGGGTGGTAGGTGTTTCTATTTGCGAACGGAATCAGAAACAGCATGTGAAACGAGATTTGTCTGGAGTGCCACAAGGCAATGAAATGCTAATTCACCGCGTACGTTGCGCCTGCTATACAGTTCCATCGCCGATAGTTGCGATAGCATACTTCGGATGAGAATCGGCTTGCGACCAGATCTTGATCGATATAAACTCACGATTATCATGCTACCGCATCGCACTGCAATAGAACTCCAAAATATGCTTTATTTCATTCCTCACTGACGATTGATTTCGTAAGTTCTAGTTTTGACTTGTAGTAAGGGTTTTTACTCTTCTGTTTTCCTAAAATTTGCAGGGATTTGAATCATAAACCCACCTCTTGAGTCAGCGTTTGTCAAAATTTATTATTGATTTTTTTTCCGGGAGAAAAAATGTCTTGAATCCGTTCGAGATTTACATTCAGCGTATATTGTCTCAGGCATGTTTGGACGTCGTCAGATGCAGAAGCCGTTCGAAGATGCGTCTTTTGCGCTGGAAGTCGGCGAAATGAGTGATATTGTGGACACGGATTCTGGGCTGCACGTGATTTGGCGATTGGCCTAAACCGCTATGGTCAGCGCTAATTTGTATATTCGTGTGATCTTTTGCAATTGCGTTTTTGCTTGTGTCTTTTTCTCAAGCCATTCAATCATTCATAAATATTTTGTCACTTAAGTTGTGCGTATTGTTGCTTTGATGCGTTTCATCAATGCTATACTTTGTAGTCGCAACGTGCTTTGCACCTCATGGAATATCATATAATGATAGAATGAAGAGAGAATGAAAAATATGAGCGAGAATATGGCTTCTATAAGGTAAGGGTGTATTGGCCGATTAAGGGGTCTGCGGAGTTGCAGCGACCGGCGAGTGGTCGCGGAGTGTCAGCCTAGACGCGGCGGTGCTACGTGGGAAGGGGGGGGGCACTATGGCGCGATGGACTTGGCCACGCCCATTTCACCGTGCCGCACTAAATTTGAGCACCTACGCGGGGTCTCATTTCCCTGCCAAACTTACGGAAGTCATTGCTTAACGGAAACATGGACGTGGCCAAGTGCGATACAACAGTGGCCCCTATCCCACATAGCACCGACGCGGCGACACAAATGTCTCCGGACATTATTGTCGTCGCGTCCGTTACTGCCAGCTGGCAGTGACGCAGGACCGCCGCGGCGTCGAAACACTGCGCTACCCCCTCGTTGCCCTCCACGACGCTTCGGTCGGCCTCGTCACTGACTGTAATCAATCTAGCATCTCCCATCGTTCTTTGTCGCTGCGAGCAACGCCGTGACTTGAACTCTGCAGACCCCTTAAGCCGCCTGGGCCCCGTCTTCGTCTGATTTACACACAATCGGTTACCAATCAAGAACTTATGATCGATCACTGCTCGAGAGATCGCCGCGTCGAACACATGTGGCACGCACGCAAGCGAGGAGGTAATGATCCTATCACTACCTCCTCGCTTGCGTGCGTGCCCCGTGTGTTCGACGCGGCGATCTCTCGAGCAGTGATCGACGATATATCCGATAATTGGACGGTGATTAGCGCAACTCCATTTTTGGTCACAGATTGAAGATCTGAAACATAATAAATTCCAACTTGGGTCCGAAAAGTTTCCTGATTTTCTCCAAAGGGCTGAAACCTCTACGTGGTTACGAAATTTTCTTAGCAAGCCCCTTCCATGGTCGGACTTCCACATTCTCAGTACGATTCGGTGACGCAGGGGGTGCGCTATGTCAAGTCTGGTTCCCGTTTACAGGACTAGCCGGATGGGCAGGGGATGGAGCAGACGGACTCTTTAGTACGTATCGAGCTCGGACGTATTCATACCTCGAAATTGTCAACTTTTGCTAATTTTGAGGTCATGAAGGGGAGGGCGTCGTAACTGCGTTGAAATCTTACACAGCGGCACTCTCGACCCTGCTTTATGGGGACGGGAACGTCTGGGGATATGTAGATATAGTTATGCATACGGCCCCGAGTGGGGTGAGCGGATCGACCAAAACTGAAGTTGGCCAAAGGGCATTAATTCTCTTCATTCTGCTTTCATTCTCTTTAATTGTGAAGGAAATTAATGGTTTAAGGCAGCTGCAATATGGTGGTGACACAGACTGAGCGAGTTGTGGAAGTTGAGGTTCCAGTAAACATTGCACTCATCAAGTATTGGGGCAAGAAAGACGAGGTAGACTTCTCCTTGGAGAATTTTTTAAAACGTTCCTTTTGTCTTGTCCTGTTGAGAACTAAATATTGGTTAGCGAACGGGTCCTGCGCGAGGTACGGGCCACAACAGTCCCGCTCTGAACCTTTCCCCCCTAAAGTTCTGGTTTTGGCGGTGTATACCTCATCTGGAATAGTCGGCTCGTTTTCCGTTCCGGAGCACATGGCCTTTCCTATAAGGCCCCACCCCCGTGCTGAACCGTGGTAGTGTATAGAGCATAAACGGAAAAGGAGCTTCAGGGGTGCGTTCCAAGAACATTCCCATGGCAGAACGCGTCCATGAAAACGTAGCCACGGCCACGTGGGAGCAATTTTCAGTTATTATTCGCATCTATGGAAAGCAAATTTCTCCATCGGAAGGTTGTTTTTCCTCCCACGGAGTCGTGGAAACGTTCTTGGAACGCACCTCAGAAGGAAATATATTCTCTCCCGTCATTGTTGCAAGTAGGCCGTCCTATGTCGTTCATGAACTAGCCTTACTACAGAGTAATCAATGCGGGTGCTTTGCAAATCAATGAGTAGGGGGGCCTACGGACGGCCTAAGGAAAGACCTCTCTTCTGAGCGCGTTAAATAAATATCGACTGGGTGGCACTACGGCCTATCGGCCAAATATGTCAGGGAGATGACGGAACGGTGAAGGGCTAAACCTGTCCTGTTACTCCATTGCCGCGGCCTATTCAATCCTGAGAAGTGATTGAGAGGCACGACTGGGTCGACTTTTAACAACCCGCGTTCTTCGTGAGTACCAAGGGATCTACTAGACGCTTTCTGCAACAGCAACTGGGGAATGCGGGGATTCCACACTACTTCCTTATATACTACAAAAAATTAAATCGGCGTTTTCTGATTGATTGTGTAATGATAGAATCATGAAAGAGGAGACTGGTGTGCGTTCCAAGAGGGCTTTCGTGATGCCCAGGGATGATAATAGTGGGTGTGGTGTACATGATCCGTGTATCAACAGACAAGTTTACCTTCCATGTGTTCAAATTCTAGTCATAGACTATTGAGGGTAGTAAGAGCGGTCAAACATGGAAGTGTTCCAGTAACTTGCCTTTCTCTGCTTTACATCCTCTAGAGTGGTGGTGAATAAAATGAGCTACTCTGCCGTTTTCTATTCAGTTTGGAAGCACGCCAATTTGCGTTTGTGGTCGCAGATGCACGGTCGCTTTGAAAATGTTTGTTCGACAGGTGTATGCCCGCGTCGTCTCGGTCTCTGCGTGGCTATTTATGTTTCGCGCAGTCATACTGTTTTCGGCGAAAGCACCGCTCCCACGTCGATTATGCCTGGTCTAGTTCGGGAATATTATGCAGCCAAAGCATATTGTGTTTCAGAACCTTATAATTCCTCTGAACAACTCGATTTCGCTCAATATTGATGGCGTCTTCGCACGTACACGTGTACGGTGTTCAAGTAACATACGGAACGATTCCGTGACTATTAACAACGTTGCTGTAGATTTGAATGTGAAGAAAAATCAAAGGTTTCGAGGCGTTTTCGAGGTAAGTGCCTGACTCACTTCGGCTTAGCATTTTTTCTATTAATGGAGTTTTCAAGCATATAAAAATTTGGATTTGCTATCAGGAGTAGTGGCATTACCTCCGCACCTAGCTGACGTGAAGGACACAGTTCTCCGTTTTTTTTCCTGGAATTGAGAACCACTCAGAAAAAATGGAAACAAGTAATTTTTAACATAAGAGGCCGAAAACAAGTTACTTGTGACATATCTAAGGCGATGTAAGTTTCTTGCGACTTATTTCAGGTTATTTAAGTTACATGTAACATGTCGAAGGGATGTCGCGTGTAATGCGTCTCCGATATGTAGATGCATAGTTCAGTTCCGCAATCGCGTTCAGTCCTCATTATCACAATCGTAGAAGCGAAGCGGTTGTTTTCGAAAAAAATTAACTAGAATCATTCTCAAAACAACCGCTTTGCTTCTACGATTGTGATAATGAGACATTATGGACTGAACGCGATTGCGGAACTAGATCGTAATTCATAGCTTAGATCGTTCATTTTGAGTCGCTTGAAGTAAGGCTTATCGGACCTATTCATGTGAAAATCTCCTTATAACTGTTATATTTTGCCGTGACCGACCGCTCAGCTGCCTGCTCCGCCCGGACTCATTCAAGCAAGCTAGGCTTATTATGGCACAAGATAAGTCGCAAGTAACTTCAATCGGCCAAGAAGGCATTTCAAAGGTGAGTATACGACGCACTCCCGGATTCAGCCTACGGACAGCCGTTGCTATCGGTTCAGTTGCCCACGTTTGGGGGGCTGGATCCCATTTTAACAGGGAAGACCCTGCACAGCGTTTTCCGCTCAGCGTATGGGTTGGATCGCGTGCAGATGATGTAGAGAATCGTCACGTGTACGAAATAAAACCGGAAATGCTGCCGATATGTCGTACGTTCACGCCGTGGCAGTGTGGAGGAAAGAAGATAATTTCTATGCAAACCGACGTCACCCCCTCCACGAAGAGGGTTTTCGTCATTGGAGAGGTGCTGGCCGGCCGCGTCTCTCCTGCGGATTCTCCTGCTAAGGGCCGGCGTGGAGAGGAATCCTGGACCCGCTCAGAAGTACCTATGCGCCACGTGCGTCAAGGATGTTACCTGGAGAGATACCAGCGTGCAGTGCTTCGGATGCCAAAGGTGGGTGCATCTCTCCTGTTCGGGTCTCAGTTCTGCGAGGCATCATAACTCTGTTTTTCGCTGTGATTTATGCTCTTCACCTACCAACTCTGATTCCTCTTCCTCAAATCGCCCCCTTTCCATTGTACACAAGCAGACTGCTACCTGTTCAGTGAGGTTGCGCTACGCCTAGCGGCTGATTACTCGTGGAGTGGCGATGTGCACCAGAAGGAGCATCACTTATCTGATGCAATTCGCAAGGCCGTGAAGGCGGCTTCCCTGTTGGCCGCGTAAGACGTTCTATCCAAACGTCACCAGAGAAATTCTTCAGAAAATCACAACCAGAGATGCCAGAAGAGCAGTTGACCATCTAGACCCTCTCGTCGCTCAGCTGGATGGTGAGATCAGAAAAGATCTCGATCAGCACAAGAAAGAACAGTGAGAAAAGTTCACAGAACAGTTGAATTCAAGACGGACAGTGGAGCTACTTGGAAGGTGCTTCGGAAACTATCGGGAAAGAGCTCGCCAGCCACTGTCTCCACTATTGAGTTTGGTAATAACGTTGTCAAGTCAGGAAAGGAAGCCGCCTACTCTCTCGGTAAAAGTTACTTTGTCACGAGTACAAGGCGAGGTCCGCAGAATAGAGTGACAGTAAGAGAGCTGTGCCGCCTCACGCTCATGAGCACGGCCAAAGCTTTCACTGTGGCACAAGTAGAGAAGATTATAAAGAACATGCGGAACTCCAAAGCTGTAGATCCGGACGGCATTTGTCCTGCTGCACTGAAGAAACTCCCGACTGAGATCCTTCCGCTCATCGTTGATATTATTTATTATTTATTATAATACGTCGTTGCCGACGCGCACAGAATGCAATTACCCGCCGTAGGCAGGTCAAAACAATTACAGTAATAAAATACACACGGCAGTTAGTCAACAATTGCGATTTGGAGCTAATAAAGAGGGCCACGAATCAAGAGTGTATCATCAGGAAAGTACGTAGAGCAAAAATATCACGGTCATTAGTTGTTATGGACTGAGCCATTCTGAGTTGAATCGGGGTAAATTGAAATTCGAGAGCTAGAATGGATATGCAGAAAGACTGTAATCAGTTCTTAATTCAATTAAAATGAGTTTCGAATTGAAAAACCATCGTGATCTATGATATACGAGTCATTGCATTTGCAGGCCCTACCCACGCGTATTCCTAGGACGATGTGTCCTCCCACCACTGATAGGTATCTGGGCAATAATTCTTTATATAGAGTTCCAGAAGGTATTGATATGTAGGGGCTGGTTGTAGGTATTTTATGCTCGATTGGATCCTTTATTACCGTATTCTAGCTCAATATATTGTAAGAGTTTCACGAACGATGTATACAGAGAATGGGCAAATTCATGGCTCGGAGCTTGAACAACGAAGACCTTACAAGAGTCAAAAAGGGAGCGAGACTGATGATTCACACAGTTGAATACGTCGCCGAGAGCATCTATATAATAAAGGAATCGAATCAGAGAAGCGTTCGTCAAGTCAATCAAGCATATCATAGAGCCGATATGTCCAGAAAAAAAAGCTTGCACAGTATCCAGCAAACTTCCATTAACAGAGTGTCCATTTATAAACCGTACGGAAAAACATAGTAAATCAACTCATCAAAAGTCCTGAATGTTCAGCAGTGTAAGTAGATTTAACTGTTTCAATCTGTTACGGAATGTTGCGACGTTAGGAGCACTTAATACGTCATTCGGCAACTTTTCTAACCACCTGGCGCCACGATAAAAGAGAGAATTGAAAATTTTTGATCGCTGGGCCCTTCTTATCGATGCGCAATGAAGCGTAAACCCACCAGAACGTCCTCGACTGGGTCTGAACACCCAATAATTGCTTGCCCTAAGTCGACATTCCATACGTAGTACACGGAAGCAGAAAACCAAATCGTGGACGATTCTCCGGCTTAGAAGGCTACTCAGTTTGAAAATTCTGAGTCTAGTCGAATAGCTAGGTAAGGTTCGAGGATACCCGGGATCTGGAGCAACCCTATACATCAGAATTCGAGTGAACGTCTGTTGGACTTTCTGAAGTTTGGTTTGAAGCTTTTTGTTTTGTGGACTCCACACTTGACTGCAATATTCAAGTTGGGGAAGAACGTATGTTCTATAAAGTCTGATAAAAATGATACTATCATTGCTATGAATATTTCTGAATAAGAAGAAAACCGTGTTTAGTGCTCTGCGAACCACTTCATTTACATGCGAAGAAAAGTCTAAGCGGTCATTAACAATGACCTCCAAGTCTTTAGCTTCGTTTTGCATTCGTAGGATAATATTTCCGTAACGATACTGTAATGCTACACCTCTTCCCATGTGAACAACGAAGGTCTTCAACAGGTTAATCGGGATGTCCCAAAGCTTAGACCAATCCATAAGTTTTTTTGATCGACGTCGTTAAGGCAGAATGAACCTCCGTTTTGTTATTATCGTTGTATATGCCATAAACTTTGATATCGTCGGCATACATTTGGACTTTAATAGAGGTGTGAGTTTTTAGCAAACTTGGAAGATCTGAGCAATAAATAAGGATTAAAATCGGGGATAATACCCCACCTTGGGGAACCCCATTAGGGCATGCGAATTCCGATGAGAAACAGTTGCCAACTTTCACCCACATTTTACGGTTTGACAAATACGATTCAATCCATTTTAGGAGGCTACCACATATACCTATACAGCTTAACTTGAGCAATAGTTTCGTGTGATTGACTTTATCGAAGGCTTCGGAGAGATCGAAATAAATGATGTCAACAGAACAGGTATTGTTTAGTGCGGAATACTAGTCGAATGTACTGTCAATCAGCTGCGTTGTGGTAGACGCGCCTTTGGAAAACCCGTGTTGTTCAGGTGGAAGCAGGTGGTGTCGCGAAAGCCAGTCAACTAGCTTGTCCCTTATTATTTTCTCAATAATTTTCATTGGTGTTGGTGTTATACTGATAGGTCGGAAGTTTGTCACAGAACAAGAATTTGGGGTTTTCGGAATAGCCGTCACTATGGCTTTTTTCCACATACACATAGACGGTACAGTATCAGTTAGAAGGGATATACTAAATATCATGCATAGTGGTTTGTAGAGGTTCATACTACATCTTTTATAAACAATTTGAGGAATTCCATCGAAAGAGGCGGAAGATGATGTTTTCAGATGCCGTAGATATTTCAGAACATCGCAGGGATCGATGGAAATGGTATTCAATGGGGGGTTTGATAGAAGACTGTTATCAGCAGTCATAGAATCACTCTGAGTTCGTTCAGAGAATACATTAGAGAAGTATGTTCCCAAAACTTCAGCTTTCTGAGCGTCTTCAGCAAAAGAATTCCCATCTTGATCTTGCAACACAGGGAGTTTACCAGATCCCTTAAGCTTTTTCCTCATGAAGTTAAAAAAAGATTTTGTTGAGGATTGTTCCGCAAGGCGTTTTTCACGATTGGAATTAAACTTTTTGATATGAAAATTAATATCAGAGCAGACTTTTTTGTAAATAGGATTTACAGTATCATGTAAAAGACGTTCTTTTTGATCCAGCAAATTTTGAATATGCTTAGGATACCTTAATTGTTTGCAAGTAGGAAGCTTGAGAGGAACAAATTCACGTAGACCTGTGTAAATGACGGAACAAAATCTCGCGCAAATATCAACCGATGAATAATTCTGAAATAGTGTCCACCAGTCAATGGAAGTGAGGTAAGTGTTCAACGCGTTATAGTCAGCAGCATAAAAATCAGGCAGAGGCACTTGTGAAAATTTTTCGATCATTGCATCAATTACAAAATGAACTATATTATGATCAGAGGTGTGAAGAGAAGGTAGGGAGTTGAGTTCGACACAGGAACAGTGCGAAGTCAAAATTATGTCGAGAATTGTATTTTGTCTCGTTGTATTGCTAATATTTTGCCGCAAATTCAAATTTTCGAAAAGGTCAACGAATCTTTTGGAGGAAGAGTCTTTAGCTACCCCAGTTTCCCAATCAACGCATAAGTTGAAATCACCGAGTAATACCAGTTGACTAGGGCAAGAGCAGATATCATTGAGCAAGTGCAGTAAGTACTGATCGTCACTAATTGAGAAATTAGGAGGACTGTAAATTAATACAAATCTTGTCGTGTTTATAGAACGTGGGTTGCTGTAATCAAAACATAAATAGTCAGAGTTAGTATCAGAGCTGAACAGTTTTCGAGTAATACAAAGAGTATCTTTATACAAACAACACACACCTCCACCCCTTCCGTTCCTACGATCATTTCTAAAAAGCTTATACGAAAATTCACCTAAATTCTCGCTATCTCGAATATTTGATGGGAGCCATGTTTCAGTAATGAAAACTATATCAGGAGCGTTAATAGAAAGGAAAAAATGGAGGTGATGAATTTTATTCACAATGCTCCTTGCATTAATCAGAAAACAGTTCAATCCGGTGTTTGGCTCACGGAACGCTGTCCGTTTCCCTGATTGCTTGGGGTGTTGAGGTCAGCGATTTCTGAGATTTTGGTGAGCTCACCACGATACACAACCCAAATTCTTTGATCGGCGTCGGCATTACGTTTCTTAGCTTCCTGTCGAAGTTCATACTCTCGAGTGCGCTCTTCACTCGTCATACTTCTGCGAACAAAAACATTTGGGAACTGCGATGAACGCAGAAGACGACTGTTTGAGAGCGCAGATCTCCAGTGAGCTCTTGTTGGCAATAATACTTTCACCAGTCTCGGACGCTTACCTTTTGCACCCATCCGATACACTTCGACAGGACGCGCATCAACTTTCAGATCATCCAAAACCTCACTTACCTTAATATCTAAATTGCGGTGTCTATCATATGCTTTCATGTTTTCGTCGTGCTCAGACAATCCTGAAATTACGATGCTACGACTCATTTTTTCTTCTTTGACACCATTAGATATGTGCGTTGGAATTTCAGAGCTTAAGGGCTGTAATAGTTTATCGATGACAGGATCACAGTTGCGGGCTATGATTTGATTCAGGATATCGGAAAAACTCATAGCAGAAGTATCAACTTCGACATCGTTTGTAACAGGCGCTGCTACAAAGTCAGCTTCGCAAGCATTATTGCTAACTGCTAAAACTGTAGTCTGTACATCAAGTCTATTCCGGGAATTGTCGGATCGGGTGCTACTGCGAGTCTGACGATATGATTAACACTTCGTTCAGCTCTTGCACTATTCCGCAAAACTGGAAGACAGCCAGCGTCATCCCGTTGCCCAAGCCTGGCGAACCTCAGTTATCAGTAAAGGGATATCGTCAGCTGGAGTCCCTCACGGCGGGGTTCTATCGCCAGCCCTCTTCAGTCTGTACCTCGAAGATATGCCTGAGCCTCCACAGGACATCAAGGTCGTCGCGTATGCTGATGACATAACAATCATGTGTCGAGGTCGGGACTTACAGGTGGCCGTCAATAAGATCAACGAGTACCTGATCACACTGGAGAGCTTTTTCGACCGCAAGATGCTAAGGATCTCTGCAGCCAAGTCGTCAGTGTCCGTTCTCACGGTACCATCGGCCATGATACCGCACATTTATTCAACCGTCCGGAGAGACCTACCACGCTGACACCAATGGACCTATGAACGAATCCTCTACTGATCGCCCAGTTCCTCCGCCTTTGACAAAACCCTCTATGTGGCGGCAGAGAAGAAGAAGAAACCGGAAATGAGGATTGTCCAACATAGGCCGTTCTGAGTCATCCATGGGCAGCTTCAGATCGTCGGTAGACCCACCCAGTTCCGTCCGGTCGATATGGATGAACGACTCGCAAGGCAACAGCAAATTGCCCTCTTGTTTGCCGTCGTAGGCCGTACCACGACTCAACTGATACGCAGTGATTGCTGAGATCATGGGCGACCTAGGTGGGACAGCGAACGATCCAGGGTGGCCTACGTCTGACTGTTGGCAGGCGTTAAGCGGAACCTCAATGATTAAAGTTACAGACTATCACATACTCCATTATCTTAACAGGCTTGGAGCTTCTTAATCGGTTTTCAGTTTGCTCCGTTCGGTAGTATTAAAGTAGTCGTATCCCTCGTCACGAGAATTGTACTTTTTTTAGAGCGGTTGAGATAGTGGTGCAGTTTTTGCCTTCTCCATCATTTTCCTGCGGAGTTTTAGACATGCATATAAGGTTGTCATTCAGAATGCTAGAGCACTTATACAACGTCGGAACCACAGTAACGGGGCGAACCCTGCCAACGAGGCAGAGTATAAGTTCGAGGTATGCACAGCATCTGATAATCTCTCTCTTATATCGATCCTGCCATTCCTCTATTAGATTTAGTCGCTTTTCCGCTTTTTTAGGTGTCATCTACCACCAATTTCCCTGTAGGCGCAGGGCTAGCGTCATCTGCGGCTGGGTTTGCAGCGATTGCTTTTGCGATCGGCGTCATATTTGAGTTGCCAATGGCGGAAGTGTCGAATTTAGCCAGAAGAGGTGACTATTCAACATCACACAACTTGCGCCTTTTTCATTCGACAGCCTTCTATACTGCTATTTTTGTAGGTTCCGGAAGTGCATGTCGAAGTGTGTTTGGAGGTTTGGTTGAATGGCAAGCAGGGTGTGAACCAACAGGGGCTGACTCTGTGGCTAAGGTATGTTGTTTGGAATGATTGTCTACCATCTACTCTGCCAATGGGTAGCAAGATGCCTCCGGTTGGCGGACGTTTAGGCCTGTTGGGGCTGGAGCGAGACAGAGACGCAGAGGGCAGAGGCAGTGGTAAGCTCGTCCCCACGCCGCGTCACCGGAGCGCACTCGCGTGGCTTTAGAAGATCATCAACGAAGCTTAGTCAAAGAAATCTTCATAATCGTTGTGCATCTATACGTGGATTATTCGAGTATAAATTGAACGTTGATTTGAAACTTTGTTGTAAAACTGGGCATTCTCTTTGGTATGGGAAAGATTTCGGCAGGATTCGTTCAATATTTCCCATCATTCAAATACCCCGCGCGCGCGTTACCTACTGTAGTACCAGAATTCTAAGTATTCAGCTTTAATTAAAAAAAATTGGTACTGACATTGAAGTATATGAACTTTTCACGTCACGCGAAAAGTCCTTCTGAAGGTTGATTTCTTAGTTCAATATCGGTAGACGCCTAGCGTTTCTCAATAAACTTGCTTATTATGTGTGGTTTGATTAGGATAACCGCGATAGTTCTGAGAACCAGATAACACTGCTTTGAATAAAAAAAACAACTCTAATTATACGCAACGCTAAGGATGAGGCGTGGCGAACAAGTTGTAGCGCCTGACTCTGCCACGCAATCTTTTCTCTGCGCTCTAGCTCATCGGCCTAAACGTCCCACACCCGATGCCTCCGAGTGAGCTGCCTGTTACGCCCTCTCATCCCATTTGGCGAGAATTTACGGGTCTTAGCGACGATCGCGGAATCCCGCATATTCTTGCGTCAAAGGTGCAAGTTCCACCCATATTCTATACCCTGTTTCAAACAATATGGCAAGCGAAGAATCCAAAGAAGCAGCGCTCTGTCTGCGTCTGACATTTTTGGATTACAGTAAGATATGCTACGTATTCGCGTACGCGACGTCTTACCGTAATCCAAAAATGTCGGATACGCAGAGGGAGCGCTGCTTCTTCGGATTCTTCGCTTGCCATCTATTTTGGGGCGGGGAATGCATTTAAACAAATGCTAAATTTGCTATATTAATCTCGCTGTCGCTAAACGCGTGAATTCTCGCCATATTCGTAGCCAGAATTTACGGGTTTAGGGATAGCCTGAGTTGAACATCAAACTCAACCCGCGCTGGCTGCGGTGAACGTAAGGAGGCTGTTCGCACATCCTTGATCCAGTCATCTCGTGGAGTGATTACCCGACACTCTGTGGCTGGTTGTGAAGGGTGACCCTGAGCCTCTCTGGGAGACCTCACCCAATATTAAATCAGAAGCTTTAAAGAAGTTATATTCCAATACTTCATTCATTCAGAAGTTAGAAGTTCTTCAATTGATCTGCATCTCAAAAGCCATAAATATTAGGACTATACAGATTTACATTCAAAAGGTAGCGTCGAATACCCATTTCTGGTGCAAAGCGTTTTCTTTAGCTACGTGAGGTTTACTCCTTGATTACAACGTACGATTCAAGTAAAGATTTCTGTACAGATTAGACTTTGAAATGAGTAATTTAGCAGCGCTTTTCGGAAACGATGTGGCCTGAGCTTCGAGCTGTAATTGTCATTTTCGACGAGTCTGAGAAGGAAGTTGGTAGCAGCGAGGGAATGCAACGAACAGTGCGAACCAGCCAGCTGTTGCAGTATCGCGCCGAAAAAGTTGTCCCTGAAAGAATCAACAGGTATTAGTATGTTTCCTCTTCTTCTTTGCAGCCACCTAGAGGGTTTCGTCATAGGCGGAGGAACTGGGCGACCAGTAGTGGATTCGTCCATAGGTCCATTGGTGTCAGCGTGGTAGGTCTCTCCGGACAGTTGAATAAATGTGCGTTATCATGGCCGATGGTACCGCAGTCCAGGCACACAACAGATTTGCTGCCGTCAATCTTGCTGACGTAAGACATTAGCATTGTAGAGTGACCACAGCGTAATGATGCGAGCGTGCATCTTGCACTTCTTCCGAGTTCAGACTCTGAAGTGCAGACGGGGGGCGGTATATCACCTAGTATAGGATTTATGGCCGACTTCACAAGATGACACCGTACGAACTTGGTGTGCTCTTCGCGCAAAAGACGGAGTCGTTCTTGCTGTGAGTCGTGCCATCGTATGAGTCATGCAAATTGACTTTGTTTGGAGCATCGGCGAATGGCTTTCTTATACTTCTCTCTTTAACGGGGTTTAGCACTCTCCACGACGGGTGATTTGGTTGCTTTATAATGTTAATGAATTGCTGGGCCTGGAGCTGACAGTGTTCCTTCACTGGTAATAGACGGGTCTCTGCATGCAGGTGCTCGATTGGGGAACTCCTTGGACATACGGTAGCGATACGGAGAGCAGCATTTTGTACTCTTTGCATCTTTGTCCGGGAGGATTCTGAGACGAGATGCTGCCATACCGGTACGGCGTACTCCAGGGCGGGCTGAAGAATTGCCTTATACGTTGTGAGTATAGTCTCCTTGCTGCTACCCCACGAAGTGCCGCCCAGGACCCTCAGAACGTTTAGCTTAGCATTAACGACTGCCTGCTTCTGCTAGGTATTCTTATGAAACTTGAGTGACGGATCGAGCACAAGACCGAGCAGCTTTGGGAAGCGAGCAGCAGGCAAACGGTCTCCATCCCACTCGACATCCGGATTAGCGCTGTTCTCGGATGGGTCCGTCGTGAGAAAGGACACTGACGACTTGGCTGCAGTGATCCTTAGCATCTTGCGGTCGAAAAAGCTCTTCAGTGTGATCAGGTACTCGTTGATCTTATTGGCGGCCACCTGTAAGTCCCGATCTCGACACATGATTGTTATGTCATCAGCATACGCGACGACCTTGATGTCCTGTGGAGGCTCAGGCATATCTTCGAGGTGCAGACTGAAGAGGGCTGGCGATAGAACCCCGCCCTGAGGGACTCCAGCTGCTATAGGAATACTATCGGAGACATGGTTCTGAAACATGACTCTTGCCCGCCGACCTTTAATAAAGGCCGATATCCAGCGCTTCTGCCAAGATGGTATTGACGAAACAGTATGTTGCTTTGCAGGACGCCAAGGTTAACCGTATCAAATGCCTTGGTGAGATCCAACGCAACAGCTACAGTTCTCGATGGCTTGTTAAAGTTGAACCCGTCGATAGCATAGCTGGTAATTGCTAACAAAGCCGTAGTTGTGGAATGTAGCCTCCTGAACCCATGTTGAAACAACTGCTTCTCGTTGTGCTCCGCTAGATCCTTGACAATGAGCTTTTCGGCTAGCTTAGCGAAAGGTGACATCAAGCTAATGGGACGATATCCCTTTACTGATGACTGAGGTTTGCCAGACCTGGGCAACGGGATGACGTTGGCTGTCTTCCAGTTTTGCGGAATAGTGCAAGAGCTGAACGAAGTATTAATCATATCAACGATGAGCGGAAGGATCTCAGTCGGGAGTTTCTTCAGTACAGCAAGACAAATACCGTCCGGACCAACAGCTTTGGAGTTCCGCATGTCCTTTATAATCTTATTTACTTGCGCCACAGTGTACGCATCGGCCGTGTTCATGAGCGGGAGGCGGCACAGCTCTCTTACTGCCACTCTATTTTGCGGACCTCGCCTTGTACTCGTGACAAAGTAACTTTTACCGAGAGAGTAGGCGGCTTCCTTTCCTGACTTGACAACGTTATTACCAAACTCAATAGTGGAGACGGTGGCTGGCGAGCTCTTTCCCTATGGTTTCCGAAGCACCTTCCAAGTAGCTCCACTGTCCGTCTTGAAATTCAACTGTTCTGTGAACTTTTCCCACTGTTCTTTCTTGTGCTGATCGAGATCTTTTCTGATCTCACCATCCAGCTGAGCGACGAGAGGGTCTAGATGGTCAACTGCTCTTCTGACATCTCTGGTCCTGATTTTCTGAGGAATTTCTTTGGTGACGTTTGGATAGAACGTCTTGCGCGGCCAACAGGGATAGCCGCCTTCATGGCCCTGCGAATTGCATCAGATAAGTGATGCTCCTTCTGATGCACATCGCCATTTCACGAGTAATCAGCCGCTAGGCGTAGCGCAACCTCATTGAACAGGCACCAGTCTGCTTGGCCTAAATTGAGATAAGAACGTTGACGAACACCAGAATAAGGAGCAAGAGAATTTGAGAGATCGATGTGCTCAAAGACGGGAACAGGATCACTAGACAATGTTGTTGAGGTAGACCATGAGCAAGCGTTGGAAAGGTTGGAAGAGACTAGAGTTATGTCTGGGCAAGAAGATCGGCCGTTGGCAGGGAGACGAGTGGGCTGATCATAGTTTAAGATGACCAGGCCGCACTCCTCTGCCCATTCTTCGACTTCTTCTCCTCTAGCATCAGAACCAAGGGACGAGCAGAAGGTGTGGGCGTTAAAGTCGCCCGCGAAAACAACTGATGATGAGAGGGAATAATCGTTAAGTTGTTTGAGAAGAGGAGTGGAATTGTAGTAGGAGGGGCATGAGGTGGTAGGGGGAATATAGATGTTGAACAGAGAAAGGGGAGTTTTAAGAGGGAGATGGATTGGAAGCTACTCGAGAGTACCATCCGTGGGGTTGTTTGGTATGAGGTGGGAGGAGAGAGGATAAAACAAAGGTTGAAACTCCTCCGCCAAGAGCTGACCTTGGAGCATGGAAGGCAGTATAGCCCGGGATATTAGGATGAGGAAGGGTAGGTGATGGAGAGAGCTTGGTTTCTTGAACCATGATCACGTCTGGATGGTAAGTACGTGCGAAGAGAGAGAGAGAGAGAGCTCAGAAAGTTTGGCACGAAGGCCGTTGAGATTGATATGTGTAATGGAAAGGGGGCGATTTGAGGAAGAGGAATCAGAGTTGGTAGGTGAAGAGCATAAAACACAGCGAAAAGCAGAGTTATGATGCCTCACAGAGCTGAGACCCGAAGAGGAGAGATGCACCCACCTTTGGCATCGGAAGCACTAGACGCTGGTATCTCTCCAGGTAACATCCTTGCCGCACGTGGCGCATAGGTACTTCTGAGCGAGTCCAGGATTCCTCTCCACGCCGGCCCTTAGCAGGAGAATCCGAAGGAGAGACGCGGCTGGCCAGCACCTCTCTCATGACAAAAACGCTCTTCGCGGAGGTGGTGACGTCGGTTTGCATAAAGGTGATCTTCTTTCCTCCACACTGCCACGGCGTGAACGTAGGACATCTCGGCAGCAGTATGTTTCCGATAGTGTCAAGCCATATATGGGTGTTGGTTGTCCTCAATTTCCACGGGAGAGACCGAAGTATTGATTAGTGCCATAATACCAAGTTTCCATGAAAAAAAGCATATTTGGGTGGTTTCCGGAATTTTCAGTTGTAATATAAAGCGCAGCACATAATACCGGTCTGGTGACTGCCTTCATATATTGAATGGATGGGTAAACATTTAGCAAAATACACTGACTATGAGTGGAGGTGGTTAGGGCTACAAAACTTCAAATATGGATTCGAGGCTTACATTATCGGATTTATTGTTAGTTCGAACGCTCCCGCTATTCCTATCCAAAAAAAATTAATATCATGTTGAACGCTGATTTCAAGACTGACGGATGCATTTGGATCGCACAACTTCCCTGCCCTAGCTGAAATTGTGATGGCGGATAGCAACCAACTTCATGCAATTTGCATGGACACTTTTCCTCCTCTCAAGGTATGCTAAGACTGCATATAAATCGATAGATTATGCATTTGTGTGTGTTATTACTGTGATTTCTCAAAATTATCAAGTATGTGCAGGCGCATACATAGCATCGGTGTTACTAGATAGGCCAATTCAGCGAAGACGTTCTGATAGCTGAAAGCTCCTAGCCTTTTCATCAACTAGATAGCTTCTCAATCGCACGAGCTGGGTCTGAGCCGCTACGCAGAGTTATGGACAGATCGTTGTGTAGCCGCTGTTGTGCGTCATTATGCCGCCAAAGTCCACAATTTTGTATCACTCATCCTCCACAATTACTCCTGTCCATCCCTGGACTGTTTAAATATCGTGCGTGTAGTTAGGTCTGTGGCCTTCTCAAGAAAAAAATATTTAAATCTCAATCGGGGCTGGCGAGGTGCGGTCGCGTGCACCGACCCGCTAATCGATTCAGGCCGAGAGAAGAGCGCAGCAGATCGACTTAGCATACCGCCAGCTGCTGGCGGAATTCAAACCGCCTGCGCTATCCGAGGGTGAGATGTAAATGTTTGTTCTTGAGGAGACAAGCCGCAAACCTAACTGTTGTTGGCGTCCGAATTCCCACAAGCCCTACTGCAAAGCCCTACTGGAATGCGCTTCATTATTTGATTGCGAATATTTGTGATCTACGCGGTGAACATCGCAATAAAGCCGTTGGCGTGAAGATGGGGAGACCCGAATAGGGTGCGGTCCATGGAAAACTTAACGCTCCCTCGAAGGCATTTCGCCACTCATCGGCAGAGTAGTACTCACAAGCAGGATTCGGCGCGGGGTGTGGATATCCACACCGTCTGAGCTGCGCAATGGTGGATGGAGGGGGGGGGTCTGAGCTCCACCGGGAGACTACGTGAACCATTCTGACCGGAGGTAGTAGGTACACTGTTCAGAAATATGTTTTGCGAATAATTCGGTAATACCGTCCAATTAACATGAAACCTTGTTGTAATTAAATTTACGTAAATGTTAAAATAATAGTAAAGGTTCTCCTACTGTTGAATATAAGGCACACAGGTTCTGGGCGTGTATCCTGGATAGTTGTGTACTGAATTGCAAATAGGAACAGATTGTAAGCTACGGAATGGGGCGGAAGAAAAGAGTGGATGCGATGAATGAAGTTGTTGGCAAAGGCGAAGACGACGAGAAGTACTAAATAAATAAATATGTTTTCGGAGAAGAACAGGTCATTTTAAATGTATGGAAAATACGCTTTAATAAGTGGTTAGATACGAAAATAGGTGCTTGAACATTAACCAGACGAGACCTTTCAAAAACACTTGCTAGTTGGAAAGAGCGTCATCCGATCTGGTTACGTTGCGAATTTCATTCTCCGAAACCCACTCATAAACGAAACATACTTCGCGGATCCGATCCCGCATGGTGCTTAATTATCGGAAAACATTAGACCTCATATTTTTTTTTGCAAAGCAAGGATCGCGAAAATAAGATATTCGAGTCGAGAGTGGTAGATTTACTCTACATATATACAAATTTTCGGCCTCTAAGATGGACGCTGAAAGGCACTTCTCTGTGTGGCCCACATCTGTCGCAGGTGCGGTCGCGCTGGAAGTCTACATTTTTGCAAAGTATGAGTCAGGAGAATACGATGATCGAGTCTAGCGTGATCGATTTATCCTTTATACTCACTCTCACCGTCCAAGATTGATGCTGAACACCGTTACAGTATAAGGCCTCACACTTTTCTCAGGTGTGGTCCCGCGGAAAAGGGGCATTCTTGAAATTTAGGTGTCATGAGAGTAAGATATTTGAGTCCAGCGTGGTCTATTTATCCTGTATGCAATCGTTTACCGTCTCACTGTAACGCCGAAGACCGCTACATAGGAAGCGGAACAAGGTAAAAAACGTAAAAAAAACGTCGAAGTCCACAAACCTGGAGTAGGGTTTTAAACACCTGTAACTTAACTTCTTAAAAAGCTACCCCGGGTTTGAGCAAAACTAAGAAACTAGGTTTGTAACCCTACCGAACGAAACTTTACTCGCTCCCAGAGGACGCCTTACAAAAAAATTTACTAGGTGTGGACATTTGATGTTTTGAGCATAAATGTCCACACCTAAATGCACTGGCTAGGTGTGGCAATTTATGCTCAAAATATCATATGTCCACACCTAGTAAATTTTTTTTGTAAGGCGTCCTCTGGGAGCGAGTAAAGTTTTATTCGCTAGGATTGCAAACCTAGTTTTCTAGTTTTGCTCAAACCCGGGGTAGCTCTTTCGGAAGTTAGGTTACAGGTGTTTCAAAACCCTACTCCAGGTTTGCGGAATTTGACGTTTTTTTTACCTTGTTCAGCTCCCTATGTAGCGGTCTTCGGCGTAACACTGAGACGGTAAAAGATTGCATAGAGAGTAAGTCGACCACGCTGGACTCAAATATCCTACTCTCGTCACACCTAAATTTCGAAATTGACGACTTCCGTTGGGACCACACCTGAGAAAAGTGAGAGGCCCGTACTGTAGCGGCGTTCAGCATCTATGTTGGACGGTGAAAATGAGTATAAAGGGTAAATCGACCACGCTGGACTCGATCATCGTATTCTCCTGACTCATACCTCGCAAAAATGTAGACTTCCCGCACGACCGCAGCTATAATCAAAACCCTTACTTTAGCTAAGTTTTCAAAAAACGCAGGCAACTCCATGTAGTCCGTCAAGAAAAGCCTCGTCCGTGATCTATTTCATTGTTAATGTTTTTTTTTTGAAATGGTTGTGCTTCTTCAAATTATACATCTTTTGGAATAAGTTGTTCCTTTTATTTCAATTTTGCTGCAAAAACAATTAACGCTTCTGGGAGGGGGTCTGAGAAAATCGCCAAAAGTTTGCTTCCAGAGGGGGTGGGGTCTGAGAAAATTTAGCTTTGTTCACACCTCGTGCCGAACCCTGGCCGTGATATCCCAATCAATATTGATCTTTTTCCGCCCGCGTTCACTACAACCAACCTAATTCCTCAAACGATTTCACTTACCCTTTAAGTCTATGTAAAATCGCATCACTTCTCACATCATAGCTTACGATTGGACAACTCCGTATACTCACGTTAATCAATCATTCGATTGTTATCTCTTGTGTACTTTCAATGTTGTGCTCCAAGATTTAAGAAATTTCTCGCTTATTGTGGTAAGCGGCAGAGTATCATGAAAACCATCCAGGACAGTTCGAAACCCCGGTTCAGTACTGCTCCCCTCCTCAATTGGTAGGCCTGTGTGATTTTAATGATTGTTCAAAAATTCACGAAAATTCGTGATTCTCTTTGTGAGAAGATCCTTTGTTTTGAACATTTTGTTCGCAATAACCACATGTGATTGTAGCTATAAATTTGTTGCAAGTCCAATTATTTTCACAGTAAAACACCAACCACGGGGATCAGGCTTTCACGACCGAAACGCTTCATTTTCTTACTTTAGCCTTGCTTAGGTGAGGACTATGAAAGATGCTTAAGAGCGGCCTCTTTCACACGAGTTTTCTCGAGAGCGCTTCAATCGGAAAAAAGGCAATCCATTCTCAAAGCATCGCACTCTAAGGCACACGCTGGAACAACCACCTCAGCTTAGAGTTACCATCCTTCACAGAAACATCGCGGATACGGTAGAGAGGAAGATAAGGGAGGCATTGGAGATAAAGAGACTGAAGCCGCCGATCAACAATAAAGAGGAAATGAAAGCCGCGATGAGGCTAATCACTTTATAGCAGTGGCGTGCAAGTGGATAATCAACGATTTATCCAAGCCATCAATACCTCAGTTACCGAGACCCCGTCCCTTCATTTACTGCCCATGTCCGCATAGAGGTAGGTGGGATGTAACACCACACCATCAACCCCACCTTACCCTACCTATTTAGGAAGCATTGGGCTCCTCAGTTTTGGTTGACTCAGTCCAACCTTCACCACAACAGGTCGGTCAGCAGCCCCTGTTGATGTTGTTCTTTTCAAATGCTTGTTGTATTTCAGTTGACCTGAAGAAGGCCTTAGGCCCGAGACGTTGTCATAAAAACGTTCAACTGAAGAGCTTCTGCTAACCATTATCAGAAATTCGTCGAACTATGAAGCTCAAGGAACCTAGTATACTTTCGAAAAAAGGCTGTTAATCGAAAAAAAGAATGGTTGGGTCAATTCATTGGATTTTCCCCTTTTATTGGACTAAAACGACTACGTCGCATCGTGTGAGCATGACAATCTGCAGAAATTTTCCTTCGAAAAATTAGAAAATATGAAATTTGAAGGGCGGAAATCTGATAGCGCCAATCGATTCCCCATAGCTGATAAACTGTTATGGCATTTTGACATCAGGAAAATACGTTTCCGTTAAACAAATAGACGAAGGAGTCGTCGAAAATCGTTCAATTTTGACATCTCATATTTTTCATACTGCTTTTTCGAAAATTTTAGATGCGAAGACCTCAAGGCAGTGTTCACGATGAATATCACATTCGATTTCGACTCAAAAATGGGGTTACTTGGGTGTGAGTTAACGAATATTGAAGAAACAGCGAGGAAAAGCGCTCAGAATGAGCTAAAATAACAAACTCTAACGTACCGTCGGCATGAATTCTAATGACATTTTGCGTTCACTATTGAAGGTTGTTGCAAAGTCGGTCCCAAATGCTATAACATAGGCGCACCGAGTTTGCGCCAACTTCCAATGGGGAACGCAAAATCTCATTAGAATCCATGCCGATGTTACGTACAAGTTTAGGGCGTGGACGAGTTCACACGCTCTGCTAGTTCCCGCAAGCGCGCTCTAATGGCGAAACGTGCACGAATCAATCAGGCTGGACGGGGCGGATATGATTGACAATTTGCCATCGAAGACGTCCGCGTCGCCACAAGCTCGTCAAACCGGGGGGCGGGGCGGGCTAAGCAGGCGTACTGGGCTAACGAAACCTTCACTTCGCGGCGATTTTTTATCGATTTCTGGCCCGTTTTCGCTGCTTTCGTCGACCCTGTCCCCTCCAGCATCTGCCAGCGTAGCGTTTCACCTTGAAAACTCGAAAACGAGATTCATCGTGAACACTCCCTTTAATTTTTTCGTGCCCTCTGAATTTTCATGGCGGACGAGATTCATGGCGGAGAAACTGTGAAAATTTTCGTGTTCCCAAACAATCCCGGTTCTTAGGCGCATGGCCTCATAAATTGTTTTCAAAGTGGCAGATCTCTCTTTCGACCGCGTATTTCTTAATACAGGTGAGTTTTCAGTACATGTCGGATGCATCGTGGCATATGATTCGGGTTGTGAACGATTTCAACGCTGGTGAGCGAATCCGCGCCGCGTACTCATTCGACGCTGGACCGAATGCCTGCATTTTTTTGGAGCAGAGAGATGTGATGTCGTTTCTCGGGATGCTTCTTCACGAATTCATCGTTCCTACAGAAATCATAAATAGCCTTGCGTCAGGAGGCGATTCTCTCGCAGCCGTAACTGCCCCAAAGTCCTCATTTGTGGCGAGAAATGTAATTGTTAGTAACATTGGCGGTTCGCCTAGGATAGTTGGATAGCTTATTATGTTATTGAACGGGTATAGAAGCAGTTTTATTGTCACGTATGTTTACTGAGTATTGCTAGCTGTGAATGTTGCGTTGTTGAATTTGCTTTGTTGTTAAAGTTGTTATTTCGTTATGAAGTCAAATATGAAGTATTGGCAGAATTGTATCGGGAGTGGCCACTGTTTATTCACGGGACAAATTTCGTAGTACAATAATTGAATGTAGTCATCATTTATCCGCTATTTATTCGTCCTCCATAGATAGTCGCTCCAATGTAGGTGTTGGGAATCCATGTTTGTTATCCGCAGCTGGCCAGTCGTAGATTTTATTGACAATATCCTGATACTCAGTTGAATAAAGTTGCTGGCGAATATACAGTTCCTGAATGTGGGGGAATAGGTTTATTAGATCTTCATCCTCTTTCGAATAAAGGAAAATTTAAGATCCGACCATATCATGCGGTTGAGGATATAAGGTGGCCAAACTGTGATGGTAAAGGTACTCCCCAGCCTGCAAAACGTCATAAACGATATTGGCAGTTGTTTGTATGAAGGGCATACTAAGCCAACTCACAATGACTGCGATGCGAACTGACAGCTCGCGAATATCCTTCAGTCGTGGATAGATTCTGCTGTATACGTTCAGCGATTTCTCCGTGACCGACCCTGCCACTTCCTACAATGGAGCATTTGATCATTTCTGTCATATTTGCGTGGCCGTAGTGCCATGCAAGAATTCGGAATCGAATGTTCGCTGGGCGCTAGTTTTCCGTTGTCCTGCATGCAATCGCTCCAGCCGCGAAGCGGCTGGAGAGGTTTGGTTTCGCCCGGGACTTGTGATCACTTAGAATTCTGTAAAGTAGTTAATAAAACCTGTTAAACAAATTCTCCAGAGATTTCCATCGGGATATAGGTGAGAGGGTACAGGAGGCACATGCTGAGAAAATTTGAGCCAAATCGGTTCAAAACTAACAAAGTTAGATCGGCGAGTCCTTATCAAAAATTCTTGTTGTGCGTGTAACTCGTTGCTGCTTCCTGCTTCGTGCTTCGCTCCTCGTGCGTTACGCACCCTTAGTAGTGGCCACTGGCAATGGTCGCAGGCGATCAGTTGGGCAGGCAGGTAAGTTGGTATGTGGATAGATAAGCGGGCTGGTGAGTAGGTAGACAATGAGTACTTACTGTTTAACATAAACTAATTAACCTTTTACTACTTATCATATCAAGTGATATTATCAGTTGGTAGGCCAAATCGCTAAAACACGTCGTAGGCTGTACTTTTCGATGGGAAGGGACAAGGAAAGTGACTATCAAGTTTGTTACTTACTGTTTAACATTAACTACTTCACCTACTACTGGTTATCATATCAAGTGATATTATCAGTTGGCAGATGAAATCGCTAAAACACGTACTTTTTCGTAGGGAAGGGACAGGGGAAGTGACTAACAAGTTTGTTACCTACTGTTTAACATCAACTACTTCACTTATCGCTCCAGCCGCGAAGCGGCTGGAGAGGTTTGGTTTTTCCCGGGACTTGTGATCACTTAGAATTCTGTAAAGTAGTTAATAAAACCTATTAAACAAATTCTCCAGAGATTTGCATCGGGTTATAGGTGAGAGGGTCCAGGAGGCACATGCTGACAGAATTTGAGCCAAATCGGTTCAAAACTAACAAAGTTAGATCGGCGAGTCCTTATCAAAAATTTTTGTTGTGCGTGTAACTCGTTGCTGCTTCCTGCTTCGTGCTTCGTGCTTCGCTCCTCGTGCGTTGCGCACCCTTAGTAGTGGCCACTGGCAATGGTCGCAGGCGATCAGTTGGGCAGGCAGGTAAGTTTGTATGTGGATAGATAAGCGGGCTGGTGAGTAGGTAGACAATGAGTACTTACTGTTTAACATTAACTACTTCACTTATTACTGCTTATCATATCAAGTGATATTATCAGTTGGCAGATCAAATCGCTAAAACACGTTGTAGGCTGTACTTTTTGATGGGAAGGGACAAGGAAAGTGACTAACAAGTTTGTTACTTACTGTTTAACATTAACTACTTCACTTATTACTGCTTATCATATCAAGTGATTTTATCAGTTGGTAGATCAAATCGCTAAAACACGTACTTTTTCTTAGGGAAGGGACACGGGAAGTGACTAACAAGTTTGTTACTTACTGTTTAACATTAACTACTTCACTTATTACTGCTTATCATATCAAGTGATATTATCAGTTGGTAGATCAAATCGCTAAAACACGTTGTAGGCTGTACTTTTTGATGGGAAGGGACAAGGAAAGTGACTAACAAGTTTGTTACTTACTGTTTAACATTAACTACTTCACTTATTACTGCTTATCATATCAAGTGATTTTATCAGTTGGTAGATCAAATCGCTAAAACACGTACTTTTTCTTAGGAAGGGACACGGGAAGTGACTAACAAGTTTGTTACTTACTGTTTAACATTAACTACTTCACTTATTACTGCTTATCATATCAAGTGATATTATCAGTTGGTAGATCAAATCGCTAAAACACGTTGTAGGCTGTACTTTTTGATGGGAAGGGACAAGGAAAGTGACTAACAAGTTTGTTACTTACTGTTTAACATTAACTACTTCACTTATTACTGCTTATCATATCAAGTGATTTTATCAGTTGGTAGATCAAATCGCTAAAACACGTACTTTTTCTTAGGGAAGGGACACGGGAAGTGACTAACAAGTTTGTTACTTACTGTTTAACATTAACTACTTCACTTATTACTGCTTATCATATCAAGTGATATTATCAGTTGGTAGATCAAATCGCTAAAACACGTTGTAGGCTGTACTTTTTGATGGGAAGGGACAAGGAAAGTGACTAACAAGTTTGTTACTTACTGTTTAACATTAACTACTTCACTTATTACTGCTTATCATATCAAGTGATTTTATCAGTTGGTAGATCAAATCGCTAAAACACGTACTTTTTCTTAGGGAAGGGACACGGGAAGTGACTAACAAGTTTGTTACTTACTGTTTAACATTAACTACTTCACTTATTACTGCTTATCATATCAAGTGATATTATCAGTTGGCAGATCAAATCGCTAAAACACGTTGTAGGCTGTACTTTTTCGTAGGGAAGGGACAGGGGAAGTGACTAACAAGTTTATTACTTACTGTTTTACATTAACTACTTCACTTATTACTGCTTATCATATCAAGTGATATTATCAGTTGGTAGATCAAATCGCTAAAACACGTTGTAGGCTTTACTTTTTGATGGGAAGGGACAAGGAAAGTAACTATCAAGTTTGTTACTTACTGTTTAACATTAACTACTTCACTTATTACTGCTTATCATATCAAGTGATTTTATCAGTTGGTAGATCAAATCGCTAAAACACGTTGTAGGCTGTACTTTTTCTTAGGAAGGGACACGGGAAGTGACTAACAAGTTTGTTACTTACTGTTTAACATTAACTACTTCACTTATTACTGCTTATCATATCAAGTGATATTATCAGTTGGTAGATCAAATCGCTAAAACACGTTGTAGGCTGTACTTTTTGATGGGAAGGGACAAGGAAAGTGACTAACAAGTTTGTTACTTACTGTTTAACATTAACTACTTCACTTATTACTGCTTATCATATCAAGTGATTTTATCAGTTGGTAGATCAAATCGCTAAAACACGTACTTTTTCTTAGGGAAGGGACACGGGAAGTGACTAACAAGTTTGTTACTTACTGTTTAACATTAACTACTTCACTTATTACTGCTTATCATATCAAGTGATATTATCAGTTGGTAGATCAAATCGCTAAAACACGTTGTAGGCTGTACTTTTTGATGGGAAGCGACAAGGGAAGTGACTAACAAGTTTGTTACTTACTGTTTAACATTAACTACTTCACTTATTACTGCTTATCATATCAAGTGATATTATCAGTTGGTAGATCAAATCGCTAAAACACGTACTTTTTGATGGGAAGGGACAGAGGAAGTGACTAACAAGTTTGTTACTTACTGTTTAACATTAACTACTTCACTTATTACTGCTTATCATATCAAGTGATATTATCAGTTGGTAGATCAAATCGCTAAAACACGTTGTAGGCTGTACTTTTTGATGGGAAGGGACAAGGAAAGTGACTAACAAGTTTGTTACTTACTGTTTAACATTAACTACTTCACTTATTACTGCTTATCATATCAAGTGATATTATCAGTTGGTAGATCAAATCGCTAAAACACGTTGTAGGCTGTACTTTTTGATGGGAAGGGACAAGGAAAGTGGCTAACAAGTTTGTTACTTACTGTTTAACATTAACTACTTCACTTATTACTGCTTATCATATCAAGTGATATTATCAGTTGGTAGATCAAATCGCTAAAACACGTAGGCTGTACTTTTTTAGGGAAGGGACAAGGGAAGTGACTAACAAGTTTGTTACTTACTGTTTAACATTAACTACTTCACTTATTACTGCTTATCATATCAAGTGATATTATCAGTTGGTAGATCAAATCGCTAAAACACGTTGTAGGCTGTACTTTTTAATGGGAATGGACAGGGAAAGTGACTAACAAGTTTGTTACTTGCTGTTTAACATTAACTACTTCACTTATTACTGCTTATCATATCAAGTGATATTATCAGTTGGTAGATCAAATCGCTAAAACACGTACTTTTTCGTAGGGAAGGAACAAGCAAAGTGACTAACAAGTTTGTTACTTACTGTTTAACATTAACTACTTCACTTATTACTGCTTATCATATCATGTGATATTATCAGTTGGTAGATCAAATCGCTAAAACACGTTGTAGGCTGTACTTTTCGATGGGAAGGGACTAGGAAAGTGACTAACAAGTTTATTACTTACTGTTTAACACTAACTGCTTCACTTATTACTGCTTATCATATCAAGTGATATTATCAGTTGGTAGATCAAATCGCTAAAACACGTTGTAGGCTTTACTTTTTGATGGGAAGGGACAAGGAAAGTGATTAACAAGTCTGTTACTTACTGTTTAACATTAACTACTTCACTTTGCTTATCACATCAAGTGATATTATCAGTTGGTAAATCGAATCGCTAAAACACGTTGTAGGCTGTACTTTTCGTAGAGAAGAGACAGGGGAAGTGACTAGCAAGTTTGTTACTTACTGTTTAACATTACCTACTTCACTTATTACTGCTTATCATATCATGTGATATTATCAGTTGGTAGATCAAATCGCTAAAACACGTTGTAGGCTTTACTTTTCGATGGGAAGGGACTAGGAAAGTGACTAACAAGTTTGTTACTTACTGTTTAACATTACCTACTTCACTTATTACTGCTTATCATATCAAGTGATTTTATCAGTTGGTAGATCAAATCGCTAAAACACGTACTTTTTCGTAGGGAAGGGACAAGCAAAGTGACTAACAAGTTTGTTACTTACTGTTTAACATTAACTACTTCACTTATTACTGCTTATCATATCAAGTGATATTATCAGTTGGTAGATCAAATCGCTAAAACACGTTGTAGGCTGTACTTTTTGATGGGAAGGGACAAGGAAAGTGACTAACAAGTTTGTTACTTACTGTTTAACATTAACTACTTCACTTATTACTGCTTATCATATCAAGTGATATTATCAGTTGGTAGATCAAATCGCTAAAACACGTTGTAGGCTGTACTTTTTGATGGGAAGGGACAAGGGAAGTGACTAACAAGTGTGTTACTTACTGTTTAACATTAACTACTTCACTTATTACTGCTTATCATATCAAGTGATATTATCAGTTGGTAGATCAAATCGCTAAAACACGTAGGCTGTACTTTTCGATGGGAAGGGACAAGGAAAGTGACTAACAAGTTTCTTACTTACTGTTTAACATTAACTACTTCACTTATTACAGCTTATATCAAGTGATATTATCAGTTGGTAGATTAAATCGCTAAAACACGTACTTTTTCGATGGGAAGGGACAAGGAAAGTGACTAACAAGTTTATTACTTACTGTCTAACATTAACTATTTCACTTATTACTGCTTATCATATCAAGTGATATTATCAGTTGGTAGATCAAATCTCTAAAACACGTTGTAGGCTGTACTTTTCGATGGGAAGGGACAAGGAAAGTGACTAACAAGTTTATTACTTACTGTTTAACATTAACTACTTCACTTACTACTGCTTATCATATCAAGTGATATTATCAGTTGGTAGATCAAATCGCTAAAACACGTTGTAGGCTGTACTTTTTGATGGGAAGGGACAAGGAAAGTGACTAACAAGTTTGTTACTTACTGTTTAACATTAACTACTTCACTTATTACTGCTTATCATATCAAGTGATATTATCAGTTGGTAGATCAAATCGCTAAAACACGTTGTAGGCTGTACTTTTTGATGGGAAGGGACAAGGAAAGTAACTAACAAGTTTGTTACTTACTGTTTAACATTAACTACTTCACTTATTACTGCTTATCATATCAAGTGATTTTATCAGTGGGCAGATAAAATCGCTAAAACACGTACTTTTTCGTTGGGTAGGGACAGGGGAAGTGACTAACAAGTTTGTTACTTACTGTTTAACATTAACTACTTCACTTATTACTGCTTATCATATCAAGTGATATTATCAGTTGGTAGATCAAATCGCTAAAACACGTTGTAGGCTGTACTTTTGATGGGAAGGGACAAGGAAAGTGACTAACAAGTTTGTTACTTACTGTTTAACATTAACTACTTCACTTATTACTGCTTATCATATCAAGTGATTTTATCAGTTGGTAGATCAAATCGCTAAAACACGTACTTTTTCTTAGGAAGGGACACGGGAAGTGACTAACAAGTTTGTCACTTACTGTTTAACATTAACTACTTCACTTATTACTGGTTATCATATCAAGTGATATTATCAGTTGGTAGATCAAATCGCTAAAACACGTTGTAGGCTGTACTTTTCGTAGGGAAGGGACAAGGAAAGTGGCTAACAAGTTTGTTACTTACTGTTTAACATTAACTACTTCACTTATTACTGCTTATCATATCAAGTGATATTATCAGTTGGTAGATCAAATCGCTAAAACACGTTGTAGGCTGTACTTTTTGATGGGAAGGGACAAGGAAAGTAACTAACAAGTTTGTTACTTACTGTTTAACATTAACTAGTTCTTTTATTACTGCTTATCATATCAAGTGATTTTATCAGTGGTAGATCAAATCGGTAAAACACGTACTTTTTCTTAGGGAAGGGACACGGGAAGTGACTAACAAGTTTGTTACTTACTGTTTAACATTAACTACTTCACTTATTACTGCTTATCATATCAAGTGATATTATCAGTTGGTAGATCAAATCGCTAAAACACGTTGTAGGCTGTACTTTTTGATGGGAAGGGACAAGGAAAGTGGCTAACAAGTTTGTTACTTACTGTTTAACATTAACTACTTCACTTATTACTGCTTACCATATCAAATGATATTATCAGTTGGCAGATAAAATCGCTAAAACACGTTGTAGGCTGTACTTTTTCGTAGGGAAGGGACAGGGGAAGTGACTAACAAGTTTGTTAATTACTGTTTAACATTAACTACTTCACTTATTACTGCTTATCATATCAAGTGATATTATCAGTTGGTAGATCAAATCGCTAAAACACGTTGTAGGCTGTACTTTTTGATGGGAAGGGACAAGGAAAGTGGCTAACAAGTTTGTTACTTACTGTTTAACATTAACTACTTCACTTATTACTGCTTACCATATCAAATGATATTATCAGTGGGCAGATAAAATCGCTAAAACACGTACTTTTTCGTAGGGAAGGGACAGGGGAAGTGACTAACAAGTTTGTTACTTACTGTTTAACATTAACTACTTCACTTATTCCTGCTTATCATATCAAGTGATGTTATCAGTTGGTAGATCAAATCGCTAAATCACGGAGGGTGTACTTTTTGATGCGAAGGAACAAGGAAAGTGACTAACAAGTTTATTACTTACTGTTTAACATTAACTTCTTCACTTATTACTGCTTATCATATCAAGTGATTTTATCAGTTGGTAGATCAAATCGCTAAAACACGTACTTTTCTTAGGAAGGGACACGGGAAGTAACTAACAAGTTTGTTACTTACTGTTTAACATTAACTACTTCACTTATTACTGCTTATCATATCAAGTGATATTATCAGTTGGTAGATCAAATCGCTAAAACACGTTGTAGGCTGTACTTTTTGATGGGAAGGGACAAGGAAAGTAACTAACAAGTTTGTTACTTACTGTTTAACATTAACTACTTCACTTATTACTGCTTATCATATCAAGTGATATTATCAGTTGGCAGATCAAATCGCTAAAACACGTTGTAGGCTGTACTTTTTCGTAGGGAAGGGACAGGGGAAGTGACTAACAAGTTTATTACTTACTGTTTTACATTAACTACTTCACTTATTACTGCTTATCATATCAAGTGATATTATCAGTTGGTAGATCAAATCGCTAAAACACGTTGTAGGCTGTACTTTTTGATGGGAAGGGACAAGGAAAGTAACTAACAAGTTTGTTACTTACTGTTTAACATTAACTACTTCACTTATTACTGCTTATCATATCAAGTGATTTTATCAGTTGGTAGATCAAATCGCTAAAACACGTACTTTTTCTTAGGGAAGGGACACGGGAAGTGACTAACAAGTTTGTTACTTACTGTTTAACATTAACTACTTCACTTATTACTGCTTATCATATCAAGTGATATTATCAGTTGGTAGATCAAATCGCTAAAACACGTTGTAGGCTGTACTTTTTCGTAGGGAAGGGACAGGGGAAGTGACTAACAAGTTTATTACTTACTGTTTTACATTAACTACTTCACTTATTACTGCTTATCATATCAAGTGATATTATCAGTTGGTAGATCAAATCGCTAAAACACGTTGTAGGCTGTACTTTTTGATGGGAAGGGACAAGGAAAGTAACTAACAAGTTTGTTACTTACTGTTTAACATTAACTAGTTCTTTTATTACTGCTTATCATATCAAGTGATTTTATCAGTTGGTAGATCAAATCGCTAAAACACGTACTTTTTCTTAGGGAAGGGACACGGGAAGTGACTAACAAGTTTGTTACTTACTGTTTAACATTAACTACTTCACTTATTACTGCTTATCATATCAAGTGATATTATCAGTTGGTAGATCAAATCGCTAAAACACGTTGTAGGCTGTACTTTTTGATGGGAAGGGACAAGGAAAGTGACTAACAAGTTTGTCACTTACTGTTTAACATTAACTACTTCACTTATTACTGCTTATCATATCAAGTGATTTTATCAGTTGGTAGATCAAATCGCTAAAACACGTACTTTTTCTTAGGGAAGGGACACGGGAAGTGACTAACAAGTTTGTCACTTACTGTTTAACATTAACTAATTCACTTATTACTGCTTATCATATCAAGTGATATTATCAGTTGGTAGATCAAATCGCTAAAACACGTTGTAGGCTGTACTTTTTCGTAGGGAAGGGACAGGGGAAGTGACTAACAAGTTTATTACTTACTGTTTAACATTAACTACTTCACTTATCCCTGCTTATCATAGCAAGTGATATTATCAGTTGGTAGATCAAATCGCTAAAACACGTTGTAGGCTGTACTTTTTGATGGGAAGGGACAAGGAAAGTAACTAACAAGTTTGTTACTTACTGTTTAACATTAACTAGTTCTTTTATTACTGCTTATCATATCAAGTGATTTTATCAGTGGTAGATCAAATCGGTAAAACACGTACTTTTTCTTAGGGAAGGGACACGGGAAGTGACTAACAAGTTTGTTACTTACTGTTTAACATTAACTACTTCACTTATTACTGCTTATCATATCAAGTGATATTATCAGTTGGTAGATCAAATCGCTAAAACACGTTGTAGGCTGTACTTTTTGATGGGAAGGGACAAGGAAAGTGGCTAACAAGTTTGTTACTTACTGTTTAACATTAACTACTTCACTTATTACTGCTTACCATATCAAATGATATTATCAGTTGGCAGATAAAATCGCTAAAACACGTACTTTTTCGTAGGGAAGGGACAGGGGAAGTGACTAACAAGTTTGTTAATTACTGTTTAACATTAACTACTTCACTTATTACTGCTTATCATATCAAGTGATATTATCAGTTGGTAGATCAAATCGCTAAAACACGTTGTAGGCTGTACTTTTTGATGGGAAGGGACAAGGAAAGTGGCTAACAAGTTTGTTACTTACTGTTTAACATTAACTACTTCACTTATTACTGCTTACCATATCAAATGATATTATCAGTGGGCAGATAAAATCGCTAAAACACGTACTTTTTCGTAGGGTAGGGACAGGGGAAGTGACTAACAAGTTTGTTACTTACTGTTTAACATTAACTACTTCACTTATTCCTGCTTATCATATCAAGTGATGTTATCAGTTGGTAGATCAAATCGCTAAAACACGTAGGCTGTACTTTTCGATGGGAAGGGACAAGGAAAGTAACTAACAAGTTTGTTACTTACTGTTTAACATTAACTAGTTCTTTTATTACTGCTTATCATATCAAGTGATTTTATCAGTGGTAGATCAAATCGGTAAAACACGTACTTTTTCTTAGGGAAGGGACACGGGAAGTGACTAACAAGTTTGTTACTTACTGTTTAACATTAACTACTTCACTTATTACTGCTTATCATATCAAGTGATATTATCAGTTGGTAGATCAAATCGCTAAAACACGTTGTAGGCTGTACTTTTTGATGGGAAGGGACAAGGAAAGTGACTAACAAGTTTGTTACTTACTGTTTAACATTAACTACTTCACTTATTACTGCTTATCATATCAAGTGATTTTATCAGTTGGTAGATCAAATCGCTAAAACACGTACTTTTTCTTAGGGAAGGGACACGGGAAGTGACTAACAAGTTTGTTACTTACTGTTTAACATTAACTACTTCACTTATTACTGCTTATCATATCAAGTGATATTATCAGTTGGTAGATCAAATCGCTAAAACACGTTGTAGGCTGTACTTTTTGATGGGAAGGGACAAGGAAAGTGGCTAACAAGTTTGTTACTTACTGTTTAACATTAACTACTTCACTTATTACTGCTTACCATATCAAATGATATTATCAGTGGGCAGATAAAATCGCTAAAACACGTTGTAGGCTGTACTTTTTGTAGGGTAGGGACAGGGGAAGTGACTAACAAGTTTGTTACTTACTGTTTAACATTAACTACTTCACTTATTCCTGCTTATCATATCAAGTGATGTTATCAGTTGGTAGATCAAATCGCTAAAACACGTAGGCTGTACTTTTCGATGGGAAGGGACAAGGAAAGTAACTAACAAGTTTGTTACTTACTGTTTAACATTAACTACTTCACTTATTACTGCTTATCATATCAAGTGATATTATCAGTTGGTAGATCAAATCGCTAAAACACGTTGTAGGCTGTACTTTTGATGGGATGGGACTAGGAAAGTGACTAACAAGTTTGTTACTCACTGTTTAACATTAACTACTTCACTTGTTACTGCTTATCATATCAAGTGATATTATCAGTTGGTAGATCAAATCGCTAAAACACGTTGTAGGCTGTACTTTTTCGTAGGGAAGGGACTAGGAAAGTGACTAGCAAGTGTGTTACTTACTGTTTAACATTAACTACTTCACTTATTACTGCTTATCATATCAAATGATATTATCACTTGGTAGATCAAATCGCTAAAACACGTTGTAGGCTGTACTTTTTCGTAGGGAAGGGACAAGGAAAGTGACTAACAAGTGTGTTACTTACTGTTTAACATTAACTACTTCACTTATTACTGCTTATCATATCAAGTGATATCATCACTTGGTAGACCAAATCACTAAAACACGTTGTAGGCTGTACTTTTTGATGGGAAGGGACAAGGAAAGTGACTAACAAGTTTGTTACTTACTGTTTAACATTAACTACTTCACTTATTACTGCTTATCATATCCACTGATTTTATCAGTTGGTAGATCAAATCAACTAAAACACGTTGTAGGCTGTACTTTTTCTTAGGGAAGGGACACGGGAAGTGACTAACAAGTTTGTTACTTACTGTTTAACATTAACTACTTCACTTGTTACTGCTTATCATATCAAGTGATATTATCAGTTGGTAGATCAAATCGCTAAAACACGTTGTAGGCTGTACTTTTTGATGGGAAGGGACAAGGAAAGTGACTAACAAGTTTGTTACTTACTGTTTAACATTAACTACTTCACTTATTACTGCTTATCATATCAAGTGATATTATCAGTTGGCAGATCAAATCAGCTAAAACACGTATTTTTTCGTAGGGAAGGGACAGGGGAAGTGACTAACACGTTTGTTACTTACTGTTTAACATTAACTACTTCACTTATTACTGCTTATCATATCAAGTGATATTATCAGTTGGTAGATCAAATCGCTAAAACACGTTGTAGGCTGTACTTTTTGATGGGAAGGGACAAGGAAAGTGACTAACAAGTTTGTTACTTACTGTTTAACATTAACTACTTCACTTATTACTGCTTATCATATCACGTGATATTATCAGTTGGTAGATCAAATCGCTAAAACACGTTGTAGGCTGTACTTTTTTGTAGGGAAGTGACAGGGGAAGTGTCTAACAAGTTTGTTACTTACTGTTTAACATTAACTACTTCACTTATTACTGCTTATCATATCAAGTGATATTATCAGTTGGTAGATCAAATCGCTAAAACACGTAGGCTGTACTTTTCGATGGGAAGGGACAAGGAAAGTGACTAACAAGTTTGTTACTTACTGTTTAACATTAACTACTTCACTTATTACTGCTTATCATATCAAGTGATATTATCAGTTGGTAGATCAAATCGCTAAAACACGTTGTAGGCTGTACTTTTTGATGGGAAGGGACAAGGAAAGTGACTAACAAGTTTGTTACTTACTGTTTAACATTAACTACTTCACTTATTACTGCTTATCATATCAAGTGATATTATCAGTTGGCAGATCAAATCGCTAAAACACGTACTTTTTCGTAGGGAAGGGACAGGGGAAGTGACTAACAAGTTTGTTACTTACTGTTTAACATTAACTACTTCACTTATTACTGCTTATCATATCAAGTGATATTATCAGTTGGTAGATCAAATCGCTAAAACACGTTGTAGGCTGTACTTTTTGATGGGAAGGGACAAGGAAAGTGACTAACAAGTTTGTTACTTACTGTTTAACATTAACTACTTCACTTATTACTGCTTATCATATCAAATGATATTATCAGTTGGTAGATCAAATCGCTAAAACACGTACTTTTTCGTAGGGAAGGGACAGGGGAAGTGACTAACAAGTTTGTTACTTACTGTTTAACATTAACTACTTCACTTATTACTGCTTATCATATCAAGTGATATTATCAGTTGGTAGATCAAATCGCTAAAACACGTTGTAGGCTGTACTTTTTGATGGGAAGGGACAAGGAAAGTGACTAACAAGTTTGTTACTTACTGTTTAACATTAACTACTTCACTTATTACTGCTTATCATATCAAGTGATATTATCAGTTGGCAGATCAAATCGCTAAAACACGTACTTTTTCGTAGGGAAGGGACACGGGAAGTGACTAACAAGTTTGTTACTTACTGTTTAACATTAACTACTTCACTTATTACTGCTTATCATATCAAGTGATATTATCAGTTGGTAGATCAAATCGCTAAAACACGTTGTAGGCTGTCCTTTTTGATGGGAAGGGACAAGGAAAGTGACTAACAAGTTTGTTACTTACTGTTTAACATTAACTACTTCACTTATTACTGCTTATCATATCAAGTGATTTTATCAGTTGGTAGATCAAATCTCTAAAACACGTTGTAGGCTGTACTTTTCGTAGGGAAGGGAAACGGGAAGTGACTAACAAGTTTGTTACTTACTGTTTAACATTAACTACTTCACTTATTACTGCTTATCATATCAAGTGATATTATCAGTTGGTAGATCAAATCGCTAAAACACGTTGTAGGCTGTACTTTTCGATGGGAAGGGACAAGGAAAGTGACTAACAAGTTTGTTACTTACTGTTTAACATTAACTACTTCACTTATTACTGCTTATCATATCAAGTGATATTATCAGTTGGTAGATCAAATCGCTAAAACACGTTGTAGGCTGTACTTTTTGATGGGAAGGGACAAGGAAAGTGACTAACAAGTTTGTTACTTACTGTTTAACATTAACTACTTCACTTATTACTGCTTATCATATCAAGTGATATTATCAGTTGGTAGATCAAATCGCTAAAACACGTTGTAGGCTGTACTTTTCGATGAGAAGGGACACGGGAAGTGACTAACAAGTTTGTTACTTACTGTTTAACATTAACTACTTCACTTATTACTGCTTATTATATCAAGTGATATTATCAGTTGGCAGATCAAATCGCTAAAACACGTTGTAGGCTGTACTTTTTGATGGGAAGGACAAGGAAAGTGACTAACAAGTTTATTACTTACTGTTTACCATTAACTACTTCACTTATTACTGCATATCATATCAAGTGATATTATCAGTTGGTAGATCAAATCGCTAAAACACGTTCTAGGCTGTACTTTTCGATGGGAAGGGACAGGGGAAGTGACTAACAAGTTGGTTACTTACTGTTTACCATTAACTACTTCACTTATTACTGCATATCATATCATGTGATATTATCAGTTGGTAAATCAAATCGCTAAAACACGTTGTAGGCTGTACTTTTTCGATGGGAAGGGACAAGGGAAGTGACTAACAACTTTATTACTTACTGTTTAACATTAACTACTTCACTTTTTACTGCTTATCATATCAAGTGATATTATCAGTTGGTAGATCAAATCGCTAAAACACGTTGTAGGCTGTACTTTTTCGTAGGGAAGGGACAAAGTCACTAACAAGTTTGTTACTTACTGTTTAACATTAACTACTTCACTTATTACTGCTTATCATATCAAGTGATATTATCAGTTGGTAGATCAAATCGCTAAAACACGTTGTAGGCTGTACTTTTTCGTAGGGAAGGGACAGGGAAAGTCACTAACAAGTTTGTTACTTACTGTTTAACATTAACTACTTCACTTATTACTGCTTATCATATCAAGTGATATTATCAGTTGGTAGATCAAATCGCTAAAACACGTTGTAGGCTGTACTTTTTGATGGGAAGGGACAAGGAAAGTGACTAACAAGTTTGTTACTTACTGTTTAACATTAACTACTTCACTTATTACTGCTTATCATATCAAGTGATATTATCAGTTGGCAGATAAAATCGCTAAAACACGTACTTTTTCTTAGGGAAGGGACAGTGGAAGTGACTAACAAGTTTTTTACTTACTGTTTAACATTAACTACTTCACTTATTACTGCTTATCATATCAAGTGATATTATCAGTTGGTAGATCAAATCGCTAAAACACGTTGTAGGCTGTACTTTTTGATGGGAAGGGACAAGGAAAGTGACTAACAAGTTTGTTACTTACTGTTTAACATTAACTACTTCACTTATTACTGCTTATCATATCAAGTGATATTATCAGTTGGTAGATCAAATCGCTAAAACACGTTGTAGGCTGTACTTTTTTGAAGGGAAGGGACAGGGGAAGTGACTAACAAGTTTGTTACTTACTGTTTAACATTAACTACTTCACTTATTACTGCTTATCATATCAAGTGATATTATCAGTTGGTAGATCAAATCGCTAAAACACGTTGTAGGCTGTACTTTTCGATGGGAAGGGACAAGGAAAGTGACTAACAAGTTTGTTACTTACTGTTTAACATTAACTACTTCACTTATTACTGCTTATCATATCAAGTGATATTATCAGTTGGTAGATCAAATCGCTAAAACACGTACTTTTTCTTAGGGAAGGGACAGGGGAAGTGACTAACAAGTTTGTTACTTACTGTTTAACATTAACTACTTCACTTATTACTGCTTATCATATCAAGTGATATTATCAGTTGGTAGATCAAATCGCTAAAACACGTTGTAGGCTGTACTTTTTCGTAGGGAAGGGACAAGGAAAGTGACTAACAAGTGTGTTACTTACTGTTTAACATTAACTATTTCACTTATTACTGCTTATCATATCAAGTGATATTATCAGTTGGTAGATCAAATCGCTAAAACACGTTGTAGGCTGTACTTTTTGATGGGAAGGGACAAGGAAAGTGACTAACAAGTTTGTTACTTACTGTTTAACATTAACTACTTCACTTATTACTGCTTATCATATCAAGTGATATTATCAGTTGGTAGATCAAATCGCTAAAACACGTTGTAGGCTGTACTTTTTGATGGGAAGGGACAAGGAAAGTGACTAACAAGTTTGTTACTTACTGTTTAACATTAACTACTTCACTTATTACTGCTTATCATATCAAGTGATATTATCAGTTGGTAGATCAAATCGCTAAAAACACGTACTTTTTCTTGGGAAGGGACAAGGAAAGTGACTAACAAGTTTGTTACTTACTGTTTAACATTAACTACTTTACTTCTTACTGCTTATCATATCAAACGATATTATCAGTTGGTACATCAAATCGCTAAAACACGTTGTAGGCCGTACTTTTTCGTAGGGAAGGGACAGGGGAAGTGACTAACAAGTTTGTTACTTACTGTTTAACATTAACTACTTCACTTTTTACTACTTATCACATCAAGTGATATTATCAGTTGGTAGATCAAATCGCTAAGACACGTTGTAGGCTGTACTTTTTGATGGGAAGGGACAAGGAAAGTGACTAACAAGTTTGTTACTTACTGTTTAACATTAACTACTTCACTTCTTACTGCTTATCATATCAAGTGATATTATCAGTTGGTAGATCAAATCGCTAAAACACGTTGTAGGCCGTACTTTTTCGTAGGGAAGGGACAGGGGAAGTGACTAACAAGTTTGTTACTTACTGTTTGACATTAACTACTTCACTTATTACTGCTTATCATATCAAGTGATATTATCAGTTGGTAGATCAAATCGCTAAAACACGTTGTAGGCTGTACTTTTTGATGGGAAGGGACAAGGAAAGTGACTAACAAGTTTGTTACCTACTGTTTAACATTAACTACTTCACTTATTACTGCTTATCATATCAAGTGATTTTATCAGTTGGTAGATCAAATCGCTAAAACACGTACTTTTTCTTAGGGAAGGGACACGGGAAGTGACTAACAAGTTTGTTACTTACTGTTTAACATTAACTACTTCACTTATTACTGCTTATCATATCAAGTGATATTATCAGTTGGTAGATCAAATCGCTAAAACACGTTGTAGGCTGTACTTTTTGATGGGAAGGGACAAGGAAAGTGACTAACAAGTTTGTTACTTACTGTTTAACATTAACTACTTCACTTATTACTGCTTATCATATCAAGTGATATTATCAGTTGGTAGATCAAATCGCTAAAACACGTTGTAGGCTGTAGTTTTTTGATGGGAAGGGACAAGGAAAGTGACTAACAAGATTGTTACTTACTGTTTAACATTAACTACTTCACTTATTACTGCTTATCATATCAAGTGATATTATCAGTTGGCAGATAAAATCGCTAAAACACGTTGTAGGCTGTACTTTTTCGTAGGGTAGGGAAAGGGAAGTGACTAATAAGTTTGTTAGTTACTGTTTAACATTAACTACTTCACTTATTCCTGCTTATCATATCAAGTGATATTATCAGTTGGTAGATCAAATCGCTAAAACACGTTGTAGGCTGTACTTTTCGTAGAGAAGGGACAAGGAAAGTGACTAACAAGTTTGTTACTTACTATTTAACATTAACTACTTCACTTATTACTGCTTATCACATCAAGTGATATTATCAGTTGGTAGATCAAATCGCTAAAACACGTTGTAGGCTGTACTTTTTGATGGGAAGGGACAAGGAAAGTGACTAACAAGTTTGTTACTTACTGTTTAACTTTAACTACTTCACTTATTACTACTTATCACATCAAGTGATATTATCAGTTGGTAGATCAAATTGCTAAAACACGTTGTAAGCTGTACTTTCTTAGGGAAGGGACACGGGAAGTGACTAACAAGTTTGTTACTTACTGTTTAACATTAACTACTTCACTTATTACTGCTTATCATATCAAGTGATATTATCAGTTGGTAGATCAAATCGCTAAAACACGTTGTAGGCTGTACTTTTGATGGGAAGGGACAAGGAAAGTGACTAACAAGTTTGTTACTTACTGTTTAACATTAACTACTTCACTTATTACTGCTTATCATATCAAGTGATATTATCAGTTGGTAGATCAAATCAACTAAACCACGTACTTTTTCTTAGGGAAGGGACACGGGAAGTGACTAACAAGTTTGTTACTTACTGTTTAACATTAACTACTTCACTTATTACTGCTTATCATATCAAGTGATATTATCAGTTGGTAGATCAAATCGCTAAAACACGTTGTAGGCTGTACTTTTTGATGGGAAGGGACAAGGAAAGTGACTAACAAGTTTGTTACTTACTGTTTAACATTAACTACTTCACTTATTACTGCTTATCATATCAAGTGATTTTATCAGTTGGTAGATCAAATCGCTAAAACACGTACTTTTTCTTAGGAAGGGACACGGGAAGTGACTAACAAGTTTGTTACTTACTGTTTAACATTAACTACTTCACTTATTACTGCTTATCATATCAAGTGATATTATCAGTTGGTAGATCAAATCGCTAAAACACGTTGTAGGCTGTACTTTTTGATGGGAAGGGACAAGGAAAGTGACTAACAAGTTTGTTACTTGCTGTTTAACATTAACTACTTCACTTATTACTGCTTATCATATCAAGTGATATTATCAGTTGGTAGATCAAATCGCTAAAAACACGTTGTAGGCTGTACTTTTTCTTAGGGAAGGGGCACGGGAAGTGACTAACAAGTTTGTTACTTACTGTTTAACATTAACTACTTCACTTATTACTGCTTATCATACCAAGTGATATTATCAGTTGGTAGATCAAATCGCTAAAACACGTTGTAGGCTGTACTTTTCGATGGGAAGGGACAAGGAAAGTGACTAACAAGTTTGTTACTTACTGTTTAACATTAACTACTTCACTTATTACTGCTTATCATATCAAGTGATATTATCAGTTGGCAGATCAAATCGCTAAAACACGTTGTAGGCTGTACATTTGCGTAGGGAAGGGACAGGGGAAGTGACTAACAAGTTTGTTACTTACTGTTTAACATTAACTACTTCACTTATTACTGCTTATCATATCAAGTGATATTATCAGTTGGTAGATCAAATCGCTAAAACACGTTGTAGGCTGTACTTTTTGATGGGAAGGGACAAGGAAAGTGACTAACAAGTTTGTTACTTACTGTTTAACATTAACTACTTCACTTATTACTGCTTATCATATCAAGTGATATTATCAGTTGGTAGATCAAATCGCTAAAACACGTTGTAGGCTGTACTTTTTCTTAGGAAGGGACACGGGAAGTGACTAACAAGTTTGTTACTTACTGTTTAACATTAACTACTTCACTTATTACTGCTTATCATATCAAGTGATATTATCAGTTGGTAGATCAAATCGCTAAAACACGTTGTAGGCTGTACTTTTTGATGGGAAGGGACAAGAAAGTGACTAACAAGTTTGTTACTTACTGTTTAACATTAACTACTTCACTTATTACTGCTTATCATATCAAGTGATATTATCAGTTGGTAGATCAAATCGCTAAAACACGTTGTAGGCTGTACTTTTGATGGGAAGGGACAAGGAAAGTGACTAACAAGTTTGTTACTTACTGTTTAACATTAACTACTTCACTTATTACTGCTTATCATATCAAGTGATATTATCAGTTGGTAGATCAAATCGCTAAAACACGTACTTTTTCTTAGGAAGGGACACGGGAAGTGACTAACAAGTTTGTTACTTACTGTTTAACATTAACTACTTCACTTATTACTGCTTATCATATCAAGTGATATTATCAGTTGGTAGATCAAATCGCTAAAACACGTTGTAGGCTGTACTTTTTCGATGGGAAGGGACAAGGAAAGTGACTAACAAGTTTGTTACTTACTGTTTAACATTAACTACTTCACTTATTACTGCTTATCATATCAAGTGATATTATCAGTTGGCAGATCAAATCGCTAAAACACGTACTTTTCGATGGGAAGGGACTAGGAAAGTGACTTACAAGTTTCTTACTTACTGTTTAACATTAACTACTTCACTTATTACTGCTTATCATATCAAGTGATATTATCAGTTGGTAGATCAAATCGCTAAAACACGTTGTAGGCTGTACTTTTTGATGGGAAGGGACAAGGAAAGTGACTAACAAGTTTGTTACTCACTGTTTAACATTAACTACTTCACTTATTACTGCTTATCATATCAAGTGATATTATCAGTTGGTAGATCAAATCGCTAAAACACGTAATTTTTCGATGGGAAGGGACAAGGGAAGCGACTAACAAGTCTTTTACTTACTGTTTAACATTAACTACTTCACTTATTACTGCTTATCATATCAAGTGATATTATTAGTTGGTAGATCAAATCGCTAAAACACGTTGTAGGCTGTACTTTTTCGTAGGGAAGGGACAAGGAAAGTGACTAACAAGTGTGTTACTTACTGTTTAACATTAACTACTTCACTTATTACTGCTTATCATATCAAGTGATATTATCAGTTGGTAGATCAAATCGCTAAAACACGTTGTAGGCTGTACTTTTCGATGGCAAGGGACTAGTAAAGTGACTAACAAGTTTCTTACTTACTGTTTACCATTAACTACTTCAATATTACTGCTTATCATATCAAGTGATATTATCAGTTGGTAGATCAAATCGCTAAAACACGTACTTTTTCTTAGGGAAGGGACACGGGAAGTGACTAACAAGTTTGTTACTTACTGTTTAACATTAACTACTTCACTTATTACTGCTTATCATATCAAGTGATATTATCAGTTGGTAGATCAAATCGCTAAAACGCGTTGTAGGCTGTACTTTTTGATGGGAAGGGACAAGGAAAGTAACTAACAAGTTTGTTACTTACTGTTTAACATTAACTACTTCACTTATTACTGCTTATCATATCAAGTGATATTATCAGTTGGCAGATCAAATCGCTAAAACACGTTGTAGGCTGTACTTTTTCGTAGGGAAGGGACAGGGGAAGTGACTAACAAGTTTGTTACTTACTGTTTAACATTAACTACTTCACTTATTACTGCTTATCATATCAAGTGATATTATCAGTTGGTAGATCAAATCGCTAAAACACGTTGTAGGCTGTACTTTTTGATGGGAAGGGACAAGGAAAGTGACTAACAAGTTTGTTACTTACTGTTTAACATTAACTACTTCACTTATTACTGCTTATCATATCAAGTGATATTATCAGTTGGCAGATAAAATCGCTAAAACACGTACTTTTTCGTAGGGAAGGGACAGGGGAAGTGACTAACAAGTTTGTTACTTACTGTTTAACATTAACTACTTCACTTATTACTGCTTATCATATCAAGTGATATTATCAGTTGGTAGATCAAATCGCTAAAACACGTTGTAGGCTGTACTTTTGATGGGATGGGACAACGAAAGTGACTAACAAGTTTGTTACTTACTGTTTAACATTAACTACTTCACTTATTACTGCTTATCATATCAAGTGATATTATCAGTTGGCAGATAAAATCGCTAAAACACGTTGTAGGCTGTACTTTTTGATGGGAAGGGACAAGGAAAGTGACTAACAAGTTTGTTACTTACTGTTTAGCATTAACTACTTCACTTATTACTGCTTATCATATCAAGTGATATTATCAGTTGGCAGATCAAATCGCTAAAACACGTACTGTACTTTTCGTAGGAAGGGACAGGGGAAGTGACTAACAAGTTTATTACTTACTGTTTTACATTAACTAATTCACTTATTACTGCTTATCATATCAAGTGATATTATCAGTTGGTAGATCAAATCGCTAAAACACGTTGTAGGCTGTACTTTTTGATGGGAAGGGACAAGGAAAGTGACTAACAAGTTTGTTACTTACTGTTTAACATTAACTACTTCACTTATTACTGCTTATCATATCAAGTGATATTATCAGTTGGTAGATCAAATCGCTAAAACACGTACTTTTTCTTAGGGAAGGGACACGGGAAGTGACTAACAAGTTTGTTACTTACTGTTTAACATTAACTACTTCACTTATTACTGCTTATCATATCAAGTGATATTATCAGTTGGTAGATCAAATCGCTAAAACACGTTGTAGGCTGTACTTTTTGATGGGAAGGGACAAGGAAAGTGACTAACAAGTTTGTTACTTACTGTTTAACATTAACTACTTCACTTATTACTGCTTATCATATCAAGTGATATTATCAGTTGGTAGATCAAATCGCTAAAACACGTTGTAGGCTGTACTTTTTGATGGGAAGGGACAAGGAAAGTGACTAACAAGTTTGTTACTTACTGTTTAACATTAACTACTTCACTTATTACTGCTTATCATATCAAGTGATATTATCAGTTGGTAGATCAAATCGCTAAAACACGTACTTTTTCTTAGGGAAGGGACACGGGAAGTGACTAACAAGTTTGTTACTTACTGTTTAACATTAACTACTTCACTTATTACTGCTTATCATATCAAGTGATATTATCAGTTGGTAGATCAAATCGCTAAAACACGTTGTAGGCTGTACTTTTTGATGGGAAGGGACAAGGAAAGTGACTAACAAGTTTGTTACTTACTGTTTAACATTAACTACTTCACTTATTACTGCTTATCATATCAAGTGATATTATCAGTTGGTAGATCAAATCGCTAAAACACGTACTTTTTGATGGGAAGGGACAGGGAAAGTGACTAACAAGTTTGTTACTTACTGTTTAACATTAACTACTTCACTTATTACTGCTTATCATATCAAGTGATATTATCAGTTGGTAGATCAAATCGCTAAAACACGTTGTAGGCTGTACTTTTTGATGGGAAGGGACAAGGAAAGTGACTAACAAGTTTGTTACTTACTGTTTAACATTAACTACTTCACTTATTACTGCTTATCATATCAAGTGATATTATCAGTTGGTAGATCAAATCGCTAAAACACGTTGTAGGCTGTACTTTTTGATGGGAAGGGACAAGGAAAGTGACTAACAAGTTTGTTACTTACTGTTTAACATTAACTACTTCACTTATTACTGCTTATCATATCAAGTGATATTATCAGTTGATAGATCAAGTCGCTAAAACACGTTGTAGGCTGTACTTTTCGTAGAGAAGGGACAGGGGAAGTGACTAACAAATTTGTTACTTACTGTTTAACATTAAATACTTCACTTATTACTGCTTATCATATCAAGTGATATTAACAGTTGGTAGATCAAATCGCTAAAACATGTTGTAGGCTGTACTTTTTCGATGAGGAGGGACAGGGAAAGTGACTAACAAGTTTGTTACTTCCTGTTTAACATTAACTACTTCACTTATTACTGCTTATCATATCAAGTGATACCATCAGTTGGTAGATCAAATCGCTAAAACACGTACTTTTCGTAGGGAAGGGACACGCAAAGTGACTAACAAACTTGTTACTTACTGTTTAACATTAACTACTTCACTTATTACTGCTTATCATATCAAGTGATATTATCAGTTGGTAAATCAAATCGCTAAAACACATTGTAGGCTGCACTTTTTTGATGGGAAGTGACAAGGAAAGTGACAAACAAGTTTGTTACTTACTGTTTAACTTTAACTACTTCACTTATTACTGCTTATCATATCAAGTGATATTATCAGTTGGTAGATCAAATCGCTAAAACACGTTGTAGGCTGTACTTTTTAGTAGGGAAGGGAAAGGGGAAGTGACTAACAAGTTTGTTACTTACTGTTTAACATTAACTACTTCACTTATTACTGCTTATCATATCAAGTGATCTTATCAGTTGGCAGATCAAATCGCTAAAACACGTTGTAGGCTGTACTTTTCGATGGGAAGGGACAAGGAAAGTGACTAACAAGTTTGTTACTTACTGTTTAACATTAACTACTTCACTTATTACTGCTTATCATATCAAGTGATATTATCAGTTGGCAGATCAAATCGCTAAAACACGTACTTTTTCTTAGGGAAGGGACACGGGAAGTGACTAACAAGTTTGTTACTTACTGTTTAACATTAACTACTTCACTTATTACTGCTTATCATATCAAGTGATATTATCAGTTGGTAGATCAAATCGCTAAAACACGTTGTAGGCTGTACTTTTTGATGGGAAGGGACACGGGAAGTGACTAACAAGTTTGTTACTTACTGTTTAACATTAACTACTTCACTTATTACTGCTTATCATATCAAGTGATATTATCAGTTGGTAGATCAAATCGCTAAAACACGTTGTAGGCTGTACTTTTTGATGGGAAGGGACAAGGAAAGTGACTAACAAGTTTGTTACTTACTGTTTAACATTAACTACTTCACTTATTACTGCTTATCATATCAAGTGATATTATCAGTTGGCAGATAAAATCGCTAAAACACGTACTTTTTCGTAGGGAAGGGACAGGGGAAGTGACTAACAAGTTTGTTACTTACTGTTTAACATTAACTACTTCACTTATTACTGCTTATCATATCAAGTGATATTATCAGTTGGTAGATCAAATCGCTAAAACACGTAGGCTGTACTTTTCGATGGGAAGGGACAAGGAAAGTGACTAACAAGTTTGTTACTTACTGTTTAACATTAACTACTTCACTTATTACTGCTTATCATATCAAGTGATATTATCAGTTGGTAGATCAAATCGCTAAAACACGTTGTAGGCTGTACTTTTTGATGGGAAGGGACAAGGAAAGTGACTAACAAGTTTGTTACTTACTGTTTAACATTAACTACTTCACTTATTACTGCTTATCATATCAAGTGATATTATCAGTTGGCAGATCAAATCGCTAAAACACGTTGTAGGCTGTACTTTTTCGATGGGAAGGGACAAGGAAAGTGACTAACAAGTTTGTTACTTACTGTTTAACATTAACTACTTCACTTATTACTGCTTATCATATCAAGTGATATTATCAGTTGGTAGATCAAATCGCTAAAACACGTTGTAGGCTGTACTTTTGATGGGAAGGGACAAGGAAGTGACTAACAAGTTGGTTACTTACTGTTTACCATTAACTACTTCACTTATTACTGCTTATCATATCAAGTGATATTATCAGTTGGTAGATCAAATCGCTAAAACACGTTGTAGGCTGTACTTTTTCGATGGGAAGGGACAAGGGAAGTGACTAACCAGTTTGTTACTTATTGTTTAACATTAACTACTTCACTTATTACTGCTTATCATATCAAGTGATATTATCAGTTGGTAGATCAAATCGCTAAAACACGTTGTAGGCTGTACTTTTTGATGGGAAGGGACAAGGAAAGTGACTAACAAGTTTGTTACTTACTGTTTAACATTAACTACTTCACTTATTACTGCTTATCATATCAAGTGATATTATCAGTTGGTAGATCAAATCGCTAAAACACGTTGTAAGCTGTACTTTTTCGTAGGGAAGGGACAGGGGAAGTGACTAAAGAGTTTGTTACTTACTGTTTGACATTAACTACTTCACTTCTTACTGCTTATCATTTCAAGTGATATTATCAGTTGGTAGATCAAATCGCTAAAACACGTCGTAGGCGGTACTTTTCGATGGGAAGGGACAAGGAAAGTGACTAACAAGTTTGTTACTTACTGTTTAACATTAACTACTTCACTTATTACTGCTTATCATATCAAGTGATATTATCAGTTGGCAGATAAAATCGCTAAAACACGTACTTTTTCGAAGGGAAGGGACAGGGGAAGTGACTAACAAGTTTGTTACTTACTGTTTAACATTAACTACTTCACTTATTACTGCTTATCATATCAAGTGATATTATCAGTTGGTAGATCAAATCGCTAAAACACGTTGTAGGCTGTACTTTTTCGTAGAGAAGGGACAGAGAAAGTCACTAACAAGTTTGTTACTTACTGTTTAACATTAACTACTTCACTTATTACTGCTTATCATATCAAAAGATATTATCAGTTGGTAGATCAAATCGCTAAAACACGTTGTAGGCTGTACTTTTTCGTAGAGAAGGGACAGGGAAAGTCACTAACAAGTTTGTTACTTACTGTTTAACATTAACTACTTCACTTATTACTGCTTATCATATCAAGTGATATTATCAGTTGGTAGATCAAATCGCTAAAACACGTTGTAGGCTGTACTTTTTGATGGGAAGGGACAAGGAAAGTGACTAACAAGTTTGTTACTTACTGTTTAACATTAACTACTTCACTTATTACTGCTTATCATATCAAGTGATATTATCAGTTGGTAGATCAAATCGCTAAAACACGTTGTAGGCTGTACTTTTTGAAAGGAAGGGACAAGGAAAGTGACTAACAAGTTTGTTACTTACTGTTTAACATTAACTACTTCACTTATTACTGCTTATCATATCAAGTGATATTATCAGTTGGCAGATCAAATCGCTAAAACACGTACTTTTTCTTAGGGAAGGGACACGGGAAGTGACTAACAAGTTTGTTACTTACTGTTTAACATTAACTACTTCACTTATTCCTGCTTATCATATCAAGTGATATTATCAGTTGGTAGATCAAATCGCTAAAACACGTTGTAGGCTGTACTTTTTGATGGGAAGGGACAAGGAAAGTGACTAACAAGTTTGTTACTTACTGTTTAACATTAACTACTTCACTTATTACTGCTTATCATATCAAGTGATATTATCAGTTGGTAGATCAAATCGCTAAAACACGTACTTTTTCTTAGGATAGGGACACGGGAAGTGACTAACAAGTTTGTTACTTACTGTTTAACATTAACTACTTCACTTATTACTGCTTATCATATCAAGTGATATTATCAGTTGGTAGATCAAATCGCTAAAACACGTTGTAGGCTGTACTTTTTGATGGGAAGGGACAAGGAAAGTGACTAACAAGTTTATTACTTACTGTTTAACATTAACTACTTCACTTATTACTGCTTATCATATCAAGTGATATTATCAGTTGGTAGATCAAATCGCTAAAACACGTACTTTTTCGTAGGGAAGGGACAGGGGAAGTGACTAACAAGTTTGTTACTTACTGTTTAACATTAACTACTTCACTTATTACTGCTTATCATATCAAGTGATATTATCAGTTGGTAGATCAAATCGCTAAAACACGTTGTAGGCTGTACTTTTTGATGGGAAGGGACAAGGAAAGTGACTAACAAGTTTGTTACTTACTGTTTAACATTAACTACTTCACTTATTACTGCTTATCATATCAAGTGATATTATCAGTTGGCAGATAAAATCGCTAAAACACGTACTTTTTCGTAGGGAAGGGACAGGGGAAGTGACTAACAAGTTTGTTACTTACTGTTTAACATTAACTACTTCACTTATTACTGCTTATCATATCAAGTGATATTATCAGTTGGTAGATCAAATCGCTAAAACACGTAGGCTGTACTTTTCGATGGGAAGGGACAAGGAAAGTGACTAACAAGTTTGTTACTTACTGTTTAACATTAACTACTTCACTTATTACTGCTTATCATATCAAGTGATATTATCAGTTGGTAGATCAAATCGCTAAAACACGTAGGCTGTACTTTTTGATGGGAAGGGACAAGGAAAGTGACTAACAAGTTTGTTACTTACTGTTTAACATTAACTACTTCACTTATTACTGCTTATCATATCAAGTGATATTATCAGTTGGTAGATCAAATCGCTAAAACACGTTGTAGGCTGTACTTTTTGATGGGAAGGGACAAGGAAAGTGACTAACAAGTTTGTTACTTACTGTTTAACATTAACTACTTCACTTATTACTGCTTATCATATCAAGTGATATTATCAGTTGGCAGATAAAATCGCTAAAACACGTACTTTTTCGTAGGGAAGGGACAGGGGAAGTGACTAACAAGTTTGTTACTTACTGTTTAACATTAACTACTTCACTTATTACTGCTTATCATATCAAGTGATATTATCAGTTGGTAGATCAAATCGCTAAAACACGTTGTAGGCTGTACTTTTTGATGGGAAGGGACAAGGAAAGTGACTAACAAGTTTGTTACTTACTGTTTAACATTAACTACTTCACTTATTACTGCTTATCATATCAAGTGATATTATCAGTTGGTAGATCAAATCGCTAAAACACGTTGTAGGCTGTACTTTTCGACGGGAAGGGAAAAGGAAAGTGACTAACAAGTTTGTTACTTACTGTTTAACATTAACTAATTCACTTATTACTGCTTATCATATCAAGTGATATTATCAGTTGGTAGATCAAATCGCTAAAACACGTAGTACTTTTTCGGTGGGATGGGACAAGGGAAGTGACTAACAAGTTTGTTACTTACTGTTTAACATTAACTACTTCACTTATTACTGCTTATCATATCAAGTGATATTATCAGTTGGTAGATCAAATCGCTAAAACACGTTGTAGGCTGTACTTTTTGATGGGAAGGGACAAGGAAAGTGACTAACAAGTTTGTTACTTACTGTTTAACATTAACTACTTCACTTATTACTGCTTATCATATCAAGTGATATTATCAGTTGGTAGATCAAATCGCTAAAACACGTTGTAGGCTGTACTTTTTGATGGGAAGGGACAAGGAAAGTGACTAACAAGTTTGTTACTTACTGTTTAACATTAACTACTTCACTTATTACTGCTTATCATATCAAGTGATATTATCAGTTGGTAGATCAAATCGCTAAACCACGTTGTATGCTGTACTTTTTCGTAGAGAAGGGACAGGAAAGTCACTAACAAGTTTGTTACTTACTGTTTAACATTAACTACTTCACTTATTACTGCTTATCATATCAAGTGATATTATCAGTTGGTAGATCAAATCGCTAAAACACGTTGTAGGCTGTATTTTTTGATGGGAAGGGACAAGGAAAGTGACTAACAAGTTTGTTACTTACTGTTTAACATTAACTAATTCACTTATTACTGCTTATCATATCAAGTGATATTATCAGTTGGTAGATCAAATCGCTAAAACACGTACTTTTTCTTAGGGAAGGGACACGGGAAGTGACTAACAAGTTTGTTACTTACTGTTTAACATTAACTACTTCACTTATTACTGCTTATCATATCAAGTGATATTATCAGTTGGCAGATCAAATCGCTAAAACACGTTGTAGGCTGTACTTTTTGATGGGAAGGGACAAGGAAAGTGACTAACAAGTTTGTTACTTACTGTTTAACATTAACTACTTTACTTATTACTGCTTATCATATCGAGTGATAATATCAGTTGGTAGATCAAATCGCTAAAACACGTTGTAGGCTGTACTTTTTTGTTGGAAAGGGACAGTGGAAGTGACTAACAAGTTTGTTACTTTCTGTTTAACATTAACTACTTCACTTATTACTGCTTATCATATCAAGTGATATTATCAGTTGGTAGATCAAATCGCTAAAACACGTTGTAGGCTGTACTTTTTGATGGGAAGGACAAGGAAAGTGACTAACAAGTTTGTTACTTACTGTTTAACATTAACTACTTCACTTATTACTGCTTATCATATCAAGTGATATTATCAGTTAGTAGATCAAATCGCTAAAACACGTACTTTTTCTTAGGGAAGGGACACGGGAAGTGACTAACAAGTTTGTTACTTACTGTTTAACATTAACTACTTCACTTATTACTGCTTATCATATCAAGTGATATTATCAGTTGGTAGATCAAATCGCTAAAACACGTTGTAGGCTGTACTTTTTGATGGGAAGGGACAGGGAAGTGACTAACAATTTTGTTACTTACTGTTTAACATTAACTACTTCACTTATTACTGCTTATCATATCAAGTGATATTATCAGTTGGTAGATCAAATCGCTAAAACACGTTGTAGGCTGTACTTTTTGATGGGAAGGGACAAGGAAAGTGACTAACAAGTTTGTTACTTACTGTTTAACATTAACTACTTCACTTATTACTGCTTATCATATCAAGTGATATTATCAGTTGGCAGATAAAATTGCTAAAACACATAGGCTGTACTTTTCGATGGGAAGGGACAAGGGAAGTGACTAACAAGTTTGTTACTTACTGTTTAACATTAACTGCTTCACTTATTACTGCTTATCATATCAAGTGATATTATCAGTTGGTAGATCAAATCGCTAAAACACGTTGTAGGCTGTACTTTTCGATGGGAAGGGACAAGGAAAGTGACTAACAAGTTTATTACTTACTGTTTAACATTAACTACTTCACTTATTACTGCTCATCATATCAAGTTATATTATCAGTTGGTAGATCAGATCGCTAAAACACGTTGTAGGCTGTACTTTTTGATGGGAAGGGACAAGGGAAGTGACTAACAAGTTTATTACTTACTGTTTAACATTAACTACTTCACTTATTACTGCTTATCATATCAAGTGATATTATCAGTTGGTAGATCAAATCGCTAAAACACGTTCTAGGCTGTACTTTTGATGGGAAGGGACAAGGAAAGTGACTAACAAGTTTGTTACTTACTGTTTAACATTAACTACTTCACTTATTACTGCTTATCATATCAAGTGATATTATCAGTTGGTAGATCAAATCGCAAAACGTTGTAGGCTGTACTTTTTCGTAGGGAAGGGACACAGGAAGTGACTAACAAGTTTGTTACTTACTGTTTAACATTAACTACTTCACTTATTACTGCTTATCATATCATGTGATATTATCAGTTGGTAGATCAAATCGCTAAAACACGTTGTAGGCTGTACTTTTCGATGGGAAGGGACAAGGAAAGTGACTAACAAGTTTGTTACTTACTGTTTAACATTAACTACTTCACTTATTACTGCTTATCATATCAAGTGATATTATCAGTTGGTAGATCAAATCGATAAAACACGTTGTAGGCTGTACTTTTCGATGGGAAGGGACAAGGAAAGTGACTAACAAGTTTGTCACTTACTGTTTATTATTAACAGCTTCACTTATTACTGCTTATCATATCATGTGATATTATCAGTTGGTAGATCAAATCGCTAAAACACGTAGGCTGTACTTTTCGATGGGAAGGGACAAGGAAAGTCACTAACAAGTTTGTTACTTACTGTTTTAACATTAACTACTTCACTTATTACTGCTTATCATATCAAGTGATATTATCAGTTGGCAGATCAAATCGCTAAAACACGTACTTTTTCTTAGGGAAGGGACACGGGAAGTGACTAACAAGTTTGTTACTTACTGTTTAACATTAACTACTTCACTTATTACTGCTTATCATATCAAGTGATATTATCAGTTGGTAGATCAAATCGCTAAAACACGTTGTAGGCTGTACTTTTTCGATGGGAAGGACAAGGAAAGTGACTAACAAGTTTGTTACTTACTGTTTAACATTAACTACTTCACTTATTACTGCTTATCATATCAAGTGATATTATCAGTTGGCAGATAAAATCGCTAAAACACGTACTTTTGGATGGGAAGGGACAAGGAAAGTGACTAACAAGTTTGTTGCTTACTGTTTAACATTAACTAATTCACTTATTACTGCTTATCATATCAAGTGATATTATCAGTTGGTAGATCAAATCGCTAAAACACGTTGTAGGCTGTACTTTTTTGATGGGAAGGGACAAGGAAAGGACTAATGAGTTTGTTACTTACTGTTTCACATTAACTGCTTTACTTTTACTGCTTATCATATCAAGTGATATTATCAGTTGGTGGATCAAATCGCTAAAACGCGTTGTAGGCTGTAATTTTTCGTAGGGAAGGGACAGGGGAAGTGACTAACAAGTTTGTTATTTACTGTTTAACATTAACTACTTCACCTTTTACTACTTATCACATCAAGTGATATTATCAGTTGGTGGATCAAATCGCTAAAACACGTTGTAGGCTGTACTTTTTCGTAGGAAAGGGACAGGGGAAGTGACTAACAAGTTTGTTACTTACTGTTTCACATTAACTACTTCACCTTTTACTACTTATCACATCAAGTGATATTATCAGTTGGTAGATCAAATCGCTAAAACACGTTGTAGGCTGTACTTTTTTGATGGGAAGGGACACGGGAAGTAACTAACAAGTTTGTTACTTACTGTTTAACATTAACTACTTCACTTATTACTGCTTATCATATCAAGTGATATTATCAGTTGGCAGATCAAACCGCTAAAACACGTATATTTTCTTAGGGAAGGGTCACGGGAAGTGACTAACAAGTTTGGAACTTACTGTTTTAACATTAACTACTTCACTTATTACTGCTTATCATATCAAGTGATATTATCAGTTGGTAAATCAAATCGCTAAAACACGTTGTAGGCTGTACTTTTTGATGGGAAGGGACAAGGAAAGTGACTAACAAGTTTGTTACTTACTGTTTAACATTAACTACTTCACTTATTACTGCTTATCATATCAAGTGATATTATCAGTTGGCAGATCAAATCGCTAAAACACGTTGTAGGCTGTACTTTTCGTAGGAAGGGACAAGGAAAGTGACTAACAAGTTTGTTACTTACTGTTTAACATTAACTACTTCACTTATTACTGCTTATCATATCAAGTGATATTATCAGTTGGTAGATCAAATCGCTAGAACACGTTGTAGGCTGTACTTTTCGATGGGAAGGGACAAGGAATGTGACTAATAAGTTTGTTACTCACTGTTTAACATTAACTACCCCACTTATTACTGCTTATCATATCATGTGATACTATCAGTTTTAGATCAAATCGCTAAAACACGTTGTAGGCTGTACTTTTCGATGGGAAGGGACTAGGAAAGTGACTAACAAGTTTGTTACTTGCTGTTTAACATTAACTACTTCACTTATTAGTGCTTATCACATCAAGTGATATTATCAGTTGGTAGACCAAATCGCTAAAAAACGTTGTAGGCTTTACTTTACGATGGGAAGGGACAAGGAAAGTGACTAACAAGTTTGTTACTTGCTGTTTAACATTAACTACTTCACTTATTAGTGCTTATCATATCAAGTGATATTATCAGTTGGTAGATCAAATCGCTAGAACACGTTGTAGGCTGTACTTTTTGATGGGAAGGGACAAGGAGAGTGACCAACAAGTTTGTTACTTGCTGTTTAACATTGACTACTTCACTTATTACTGCTTATCATATCAAGTGATATTATCAGTTGGCAGATCAAATCGCTAAAACACGTTGTAGGCTGTACTTTTCGTAGGAAGGGACAGGGGAAGTGACCAACAAGTTTGTTACTTACTGTTTAACATTAACTACTTCACTTATTACTGCTTATCATATCAAGTGATATTATCAGTTGGTAGATCAAATCGCTAAAACACGTTGTAGGCTGTACTTTTTGATGGGAAGGGACAAGGAAAGTGACTAACAAGTTTGTTACTTACTGTTTAACATTAACTACTTCACTTATTACTGCTTATCATATCAAGTGATATTATCAGTTGGCAGATAAACTCGCTAAAACACGTACTTTTTCGTAGGGAAGGGACAGGGGAATGACTAACAAGTTTGTTACTTACTGTTTAACATTAACTACTTCACTTATTACTGCTTATCATATCAAGTGATATTATCAGTTGGTAGATCAAATCGCTAAAACACGTTGTAGGCTGTACTTTTCGATGGGAAGGGACAAGGAAAGTGACTAACAAGTTTGTTACTTACTGTTTAACATTAACTACTTCACTTATTACTGCTTATCATATCAAGTGATATTATCAGTTGGTAGATCAAATCGCTAAAACACGTTGTAGGCTGTACTTTTTGATGGGAAGGGACACGGGAAGTGACTAACAAGTTTGTTACTTACTGTTTAACATTAACTACTTCACTTATTACTGCTTATCATATCAAGTGATATTATCAGTTGGTAGATCAAATCGCTAAAACACGTTGTAGGCTGTACTTTTTGATGGGAAGGGACAAGGAAAGTGACTAACAAGTTTGTTACTTACTGTTTAACATTAACTACTTCACTTATTACTGCTTATCATATCAAGTGATATTATCAGTTGGCAGATCAAATCGCTAAAACACGTACTTTTTCTCAGGGAAGGGACACGGGAAGTGACTAACAAGTTTGTTACTTACTGTTTAACATTAACTACTTCACTTATTACTGCTTATCATATCAAGTGATATTATCAGTTGGCAGATCAAATCGCTAAAACACGTTGTAGGCTGTACTTTTTGATGGGAAGGGACAAGGAAAGTGACTAACAAGTTTGTTACTTACTGTTTAACATTAACTACTTCACTTATTACTGCTTATCATATCAAGTGATATTATCAGTTGGCAGATCATATCGCTAGAACACGTTGTAGGCTGTACTTTTCGATGGGAAGGGACAAGGAAAGTGACTAACAAGTTTGTTACTTACTGTTTAACATTAACTACTTCACTTATTACTGCTTATCATATCAAGTGATATTATCAGTTGGCAGATCAAATCGCTAAAACACGTTCTTTTCCGGAGGGAAGGGACAGGGGAAGTGACTAACGAGTTTGTTACTTACTGTTTAACATTAACTGCTTCACTTATTACTGCTTATCATATCAAGTGATATTATCAGTTGGTAGATGAAATCGCTAAAACACGTTGTAGGCTGTACTTTTCGATGGGAAGGGACAAGGAAAGTGACTAACAAGTTTGTTACTTACTGTTTAACATTAACTAATTCACTTATTACTGCTTATCATATCAAGTGATATTATCCAGTTGGCAGATCAAATCGCTAAAACACGTAGGCTGTACTTTTCGTAGGGAAGGGACAGGGAAGTGACTAACAAGTTTGTTACTTACTGTTTAGCATTAACTACTTCACTTATTACTGCTTATCATATCAAGTGATATTATCAGTTGGTAGATCAAATCGCTAAAACACGTTGTAGGCTGTACTTTTTGATGGGAAGGGACAAGGAAAGTGACTAACAAGTTTGTTACTTACTGTTTAACATTAACTACTTCACTTATTACTGCTTATCATATCAAGTGATATTATCAGTTGGCAGATAATATCGCCAAAACACCTACTTTTCGTAGGGAAGGGACAGGAAGTGACTAACAAGTTTGTTACTTACTGTTTAACATTAACTACTTCACTTATTACTGCTTATCATATCAAGTGATATTATCAGTTGGTAGATCAAATCGCTAAAAACCGTTGTAGGCTGTACTTTTTCATGGGAAGGGACAAGGAAAGTGACTAACAAGTTTTGTTACTTACTGTTTAACATTAACTACTTCACTTATTACTGCTTATCATATCAAGTGATATTATCAGTTGGCAGATAAAATCGCTAAAACACGTTGTACTTTTTCGTAGGAAGGGACAGGAAGTGACTAACAAGTTTGTTACTTACTGTTTAACATTAACTACTTCACTTATTACTGCTTATCATATCAAGTGATATTATCAGTTGGTAGATCAAATCGCTAAAACACGTTGTAGGCTGTACTTTTCGATGGGAAGGGACAGGGAAAGTGACTAACAAGGTTGTTACTTGCTATTTAACATTAACTACTTCACTTAGTACTGCTTATCATATCAAGTGATATTATCAGTTCGTAGATCAAATCGCTAAAACACGTACTTTTTCTTAGGAAGGGACACGGGAAGTGACTAACAAGTTTGTTACTTACTGTTTAACATTAACTACTTCACTTATTACTGCTTATCATATCAAGTGATATTATCAGTTGGTAGATCAAATCGCTAAAACACGTTGTAGGCTGTACTTTTTGATGGGAAGGGACAAGGAAAGTGACTAAAAAGTTTGTTACTTACTGTTTAACATTAACTACTTCACTTATTACTGCTTATCATATCAAGTGATATTATCAGTTGGCAGATAAACTCGCTAAAACACGTTGTAGGCTGTACTTTTTGAAAGGGAAGGGACAGGGAAGTGACTAACAAGCTTGTTACTTACTGTTTAACATTAACTACTTCACTTATTACTGCTTATCATATCAAGTGATATTATCAGTTGGTAGATCAAATCGCTAAAACACGTTGTAGGCTGTACTTTTTGATGGGAAGGGACAAGGAAAGTGACTAACAAGTTTGTTACTTACTGTTTAACATTAACTACTTCACTTATTACTGCTTATCATATCAAGTGATATTATCAGTTGGCAGATAAAATCGCTAAAACACGTACTTTTTCGTAGGGAAGGGACACGGGAAGTGACTAACAAGTTTGTTACTTACTGTTTAACATTACCTACTTTACTTATTCCTGCTTATCATATCAAGTGATATTATCAGTTGGTGGATCAAATCGCTAAAACACGTTGTAGGGTGTACTTTTCGATGGGAGGGACAAGGAAAGTGACTAACAAGTTTGTTACTTACTGTTTAACATTAACTACTTCACTTATTACTGCTTATCATATCAAGTGATATTATCAGTTGGTAGATCAAATCGCTAAAACACGTTGTAGGCTGTACTTTTTCGCAGGAAAGGGAAAGGGGAAGTGACTAACAAGTGTGTTACTTACTGTTTAACATTAACTACTTTACTTATTACTGCTTATCATATCAAGTGATATTATCAGTTGGTAGATCAAATCGCTAAAACACGTTGTAGGCTGTACTTTTTGATGGGAAGGGACAAGGAAAGTGACTAACAAGTTTGTTACTTACTGTTTAACATTAACTACTTCACTTATTACTGCTTATCATATCAAGTGATATTATCAGTTGGCAGATAAAATCGCTAAAACACGTACTTTTTCGTAGGGAAGGGACAGGGAAGTGACTAACAAGTTTGTTACTTACTGTTTAACATTAACTACTTCACTTATTACTGCTTATCATATCAAGTGATATTATCAGTTGGTAGATCAAATCGCTAAAACACGTTGTAGGCTGTACTTTTTGATGGGAAGGGACAAGGAAAGTGACTAACAAGTTTGTTACTTACTGTTTAACATTAACTACTTCACTTATTACTGCTTATCATATCAAGTGATATTATCAGTTGGTAGATCAAATCGCTAAAACGTTGTAGGCTGTACTTTTTCGTAGGGAAGGGACAGGGGAAGTGACTAACAAGTTTGTTACTTACTGTTTAACATTAACTACTTCACTTATTACTGCTTATCATATCAAGTGATATTATCAGTTGGTAGATCAAATCGCTAAAACACGTTGTAGGCTGTACTTTTTGATGGGAAGGGACAAGGAAAGTGACTAAAAAGTTTGTTACTTACTGTTTAACATTAACTACTTCACTTATTACTGCTTATCATATCAAGTGATATTATCAGTTGGCAGATAAACTCGCTAAAACACGTTGTAGGCTGTACTTTTCGATGAGAAGGGACAAGGAAAGTGACTAACAAGTTTTTTACTTACTGTTTAACATTAACTACTTCACTTATTACTGCTTATCATATCAAGTGATATTATCAGTTGGTAGATCAAATCGCTAAAACACGTTGTAGGCTGTACTTTTCTGATGGGAAGGGACAAGGAAAGTGACTAACAAGTTTGTTACTTACTGTTTAACATTAACTACTTCACTTATTACTGCTTATCATATCAAGTGATATTATCAGTTGGCAGATAAAATCGCTAAAACACGTACTTTTTCGTAGGGAAGGGACAGGGGAAGTGACTAACAAGTTTGTTACTTACTGTTTAACATTAACTACTTCACTTATTACTGCTTATCATATCAAGTGATATTATCAGTTGGTAGATCAAATCGCTAAAACACGTTGTAGGCTGTACTTTTTGATGGGAATGGACAAGCAAAGTGACTAACAAGTTTGTTACTTACTGTTTAACATTAACTACTTCACTTATTACTGCTTATCATATCAAGTGATATTATCAGTTGGTAGATCAAATCGCTAAAACACGTTGTAGGCTGTACTTTTTGATGGGAAGGGACACGGGAAGTGACTAACAAGTTTGTTACTTACTGTTTAACATTAACTACTTCACTTATTACTGCTTATCATATCAAGTGATATTATCAGTTGGTAGATCAAATCGCTAAAACACGTTGTAGGCTGTACTTTTCGATGGGAAGGGACAAGGAAAGTGACTAACAAGTTTGTTACTTACTGTTTAACATTAACTACTTCACTTATTACTGCTTATCATATCAAGTGATATTATCAGTTGGTAGATCAAATCGCTAAAACACGTTGTAGGCTGTACTTTTTCGTAGGGAAGGGAAAGGGGAAGTGACTAACAAGTTTGTTACTTACTGTTTAACATTAACTACTTCACTTATTACTGCTTATCATATCAAGTGATATTATCAGTTGGTAGATCAAATCGCTAAAACACGTTGTAGGCTGTACTTTTCGATGGGAAGGGACAGGGAAAGTGACTAACAAGTTTGTTACTTACTGTTTAACATTAACTACTTCACTTATTACTGCTTATCATATCAAGTGATATTATCAGTTGGTAGATCAAATCGCTAAAACACGTACTTTTTCGTAGGGAAGGGAAAGGGGAAGTGACTAACAAGTTTGTTACTTACTGTTTAACATTAACTACTTCACTTATTACTGCTTATCATATCAAGTGATATTATCAGTTGGCAGATCATATCGCTAAAACACGTTGTAGGCTGTACTTTTTGATGGGAAGGGACAAGGAAAGTGACTAACAAGTTTGTTACTTACTGTTTAACATTAACTACTTCACTTATTACTGCTTATCATATCAAGTGATATTATCAGTTGGTAGATCAAATCGCTAAAACACGTTGTAGGCTGTACTTTTTGATGGGAAGGGACAAGGAAGGTGACTAACAAGTTTGTTACTTACTGTTTAACATTAACTACTTCACTTATCACTGCTTATCATATCAAGTGATATTATCAGTTGGCAGATAAAATCGCTAAAACACGTTGTAGGCTGTACTTTTCGTAGGGAAGGGACAGGGAAGTGACTAACAAGTTTGTTACTTACTGTTTAACATTAACTACTTCACTTATTCCTGCTTATCATATCAAGAGATATTATCAGTTGGTAGATCAAATCGCTAAAACACGTTGTAGGCTGTACTTTTCGATGGGAAGGGACAAGGAAAGTGACTAACAAGTTTGTTACTTACTGTTTAACATTAACTAATTCACTTATTACTGCTTATCATATCAAGTGATATTATCAGTTGGTAGATCAAATCGCTAAAACACGTACTTTTCTTAGGAAGGGACACGGGAAGTGACTAACAAGCTTGTTACTTACTGTTTAACATTAACTACTTCACTTATTACTGCTTATCATATCAAGTGATATTATCAGTTGGTAGATCAAATCGCTAAAACACGTTGTAGGCTGTACTTTTTGATGGGAAGGGACAAGGAAAGTGACTAACAAGTTTGTTACTTACTGTTTAACATTAACTACTTCACTTATTACTGCTTATCATATCAAGTGATATTATCAGTTGGCAGATAAAATCGCTAAAACACGTACTTTTTCGTAGGAAGGGACAGGGGAAGTGACTAACAAGTTTGTTACTTACTGTTTAACATTAACTACTTCACTTATTACTGCTTATCATATCAAGTGATATTATCAGTTGGTAGATCAAATCGCTAAAACACGTTGTAGGCTGTACTTTTTGATGGGAAGGGACAAGGAAAGTGACTAACAAGTCTGTTACTTACTGTTTAACATTAACTACTTCACTTATTACTGCTTATCAAATTAAATGATATTATCAGTTGGCAGATAAAATCGCTAAAACACGTATTTTTTCGTAGGGAAGGGACAGGGGAAGTGACTAACAAGTTTGTTACTTACTGTTTAACATTAACTACTTCACTTATTACTGCTTATCATATCAAGTGATATTATCAGTTGGTAGATCAAATCGCTAAAACACGTTGTAGGCTGTACTTTTTGATGGGAAGGGACAAGGAAAGTGACTAACAAGTTTGTTACTTACTGTTTAACATTAACTACTTCACTTATTACTGCTTATCATATCAAGTGATATTATCAGTTGGTAGATCAAATCGCTAAAACACGTACTTTTTCTTAGGGAAGGGACACGGGAAGTGACTAACAAGTTTGTTACTTACTGTTTAACATTAACTACTTCACTTATTACTGCTTATCATATCAAGTGATATTATCAGTTGGTAGATCAAATCGCTAAAACACGTTGTAGGCTGTACTTTTTGATGGGAAGGACAAGGAAAGTGACTAACAAGTTTGTTACTTACTGTTTAACATTAACTACTTCACTTATTACTGCTTATCATATCAAGTGATATTATCAGTTGGTAGATCAAATCGCTAAAACACGTTGTAGGCTTTTTCGTAGGGAAGGGACAGGGGAAGTGACTAACAAGTTTGTTACTTACTGTTTAACATTAACTACTTCACTGATTACTGCTTATCATATCAAGTGATATTATCAGTTGGTAGATCAAATCGCTAAAACACGTTGTAGGCTGTACTTTTTGATGGGAAGGGACAAGGAAAGTGACTAACAAGTTCGTTACTTGCTGTTTAACATTAACTACTTCACTTATTACTGCTTATCATATCAAGTGATATTATCAGTTGGTAGATCAAATCGCTAAAACACGTACTTTTTCTTAGGGAAGGGACACGGGAAGTGACTAACAAGTTTGTTACTTACTGTTTAACATTAACTACTTCACTTATTACTGCTTATCATATCAAGTGATATTATCAGTTGGTAGATCAAATCGCTAAAACACGTTGTAGGCTGTACTTTTTGATGGGAAGGGACAAGGAAAGTGACTAACAAGTTTGTTACTTACTGTTTAACATTAACTACTTCACTTATTACTGCTTATCATATCAAGTGATATTATCAGTTGGTAGATCAAATCACTTAAAACACGTTGTAGGCTTTTTCTTAGGAAGGGACACGGGAAGTGACTAACAAGTTTGTTACTTACTGTTTAACATTAACTACTTCACTTATTACTGCTTATCATATCAAGTGATATTATCAGTTGGCAGATCAAATCGCTAAAACACGTTGTAGGCTGTACTTTTCGTATGGGAAGGGAAAGGGGAAGTGACTAACAAGTTTGTTACTTACTGTTTAACATTAACTACTTCACTTATTACTGCTTATCATATCAAGTGATATTATCAGTTGGTAGATCAAATCGCTAAAACACGTTGTAGGCTGTACTTTTTGATGGGAAGGGACAAGGAAAGTGACTAACAAGTTTGTTACTTACTGTTTAACATTAACTACTTCACTTATTACTGCTTATCATATCAAGTGATATTATCAGTTGGCAGATCAAATCGCTAAAACACGTACTGTACTTTTCGTAGGGAAGGGACAGGGAAGTGACTAACAAGTTTGTTACTTACTGTTTAACATTAACTACTTCACTTATTACTGCTTATCATATCAAGTGATATTATCAGTTGGTAGATCAAATCGCTAAAACACGTTGTAGGCTGTACTTTTTGATGGGAAGGGACAAGGAAAGTGACTAACAAGTTTGTTACTTACTGTTTAACATTAACTACTTCACTTATTACTGCTTATCATATCAAGTGATATTATCAGTTGGCAGATAAAATCGCTAAAACACGTACTTTTTCGATGGGAAGGGACAAGGAAAGTGACTAACAAGCTTGTTACTTACTGTTTAACATTAACTACTTCACTTATTACTGCTTATCACATCAAGTGATATTATCAGTTGGTAAATCAAATCGCTAAAACACATTGTAGGCTGCACTTTTTTGATGGGAAGGGACAAGGAAAGTGACTAACAAGTTTGTTACTTACTGTTTAACTTTAACTACTTCACTTATTACTGCTTATCATATCAAGTGATATTATCAGTTGGCAGATAAAATCGCTAAAACACGGACTTTTTCGTAGGAAGGGACAGGGAAGTGACTAACAAGTTTGTTACTTACTGTTTAACCTTAACTACTTCACTTATTACTGCTTATCATATCAAGTGATATTATCAGTTGGTAGATCAAATCGCTAAAACACGTTGTAGGCTGTACTTTTTGATGGGAAGGGACAAGGAAAGTGACTAACAAGTTTGTTACTTACTGTTTAACATTAACTACTTCACTTATTACTGCTTATCATATCAAGTGATATTATCAGTTGGTAGATCAAATCGCTAAAACACGTTGTAGGCTGTACTTTTCGATGGGAAGGGACACGGGAAGTGACTAACAAGTTTGTTACTTACTGTTTAACATTAACTACTTCACTTATTACTGCTTATCATATCAAGTGATATTATCAGTTGGTAGATCAAATCGCTAAAACACGTTGTAGGCTGTACTTTTCGATGGGAAGGGACAAGGAAAGTGACTAACAAGTTTGTTACTTACTGTTTAACATTAACTACTTCACTTATTACTGCTTATCATATCAAGTGATATTATCAGTTGGCAGATCAAATCGCTAAAACACGTACTTTTTCGTAGGGAAGGGACAGGGGAAGTGACTAACAAGTTTGTTACTTACTGTTTAACATTAACTACTTCACTTATTACTGCTTATCATATCAAGTGATATTATCAGTTGGTAGATCAAATCGCTAAAACACGTTGTAGGCTGTACTTTTTGATGGGAAGGGACAGGGAAAGTGACTAACAAGTTTGTTACTTACTGTTTAACATCAACTACTTCACTTATTACTGCTTATCATATCAAGTGATATTATCAGTTGGTAGATCAAATCGCTAAAACACGTACTTTTTCGATGGGAAGGGACAAGGGAAGTGACTAACAAGTTTGTTACTTACTGTTTAACATTAACTACTTCACTTATTACTGCTTATCATATCAAGTGATATTATCAGTTGGTAGATCAAATCGCTAAAACACGTTGTAGGCTGTACTTTTCGATGGGAAGGGACAAGGAAAGTGACTAACAAGTTTGTTACTTACTGTTTAACATTAACTGCTTCAGTTATTACTGCTTATCATATCAAGTGATATTATCAGTTGGTAGATCAAATCGCTAAAACACGTACTTTTTCGTAGGGAAGGGACAAGCAAAGTGACTAACAAGTTTGTTACTTACTGTTTAACATTAACTACTTCACTTATTACTGCTTATCATATCAAGTGATATTATCAGTTGGTAGATCAAATCGCTAAAACACGTTGTAGGCTGTACTTTTCGATGGGAAGGGACAAGGGAAGTGACTAACAAGTTTGTTACTTACTGTTTAACATTAACTACTTCACTTATTACTGCTTATCATATCAAGTGATATTATCAGTTGGTAGATCAAATCGCTAAAACACGTTGTAGGCTGTACTTTTTGATGGGAAGGGACAGGGAAAGTGACTAACAAGTTTGTTACTTACTGTTTAACATTAACTACTTCACTTATTACTGCTTATCATATCAAGTGATATTATCAGTTGGTAGATCAAATCGCTAAAACACGTTGTAGGCTGTACTTTTTGATGGGAAGGGACAAGGAAAGTGACTAACAAGTTTGTTACTTACTGTTTAACATTAACTACTTCACTTATTACTGCTTATCATATCAAGTGATATTATCAGTTGGTAGATCAAATCGCTAAAACACGTTGTAGGCTGTACTTTTTGATGGGAAGGGACAAGGAAAGTGACTAACAAGTTTGTTACTTACTGTTTAACATTAACTACTTCACTTATTACTGCTTATCATATCAAGTGATTTTATCAGTGGGCAGATAAAATCGCTAAAACACGTACTTTTTCGTAGGGTAAGGACAGGGAAGTGACTAACAAGTTTGTTACTTACTGTTTAACATTAACTACTTCACTTATTACTGCTTATCATATCAAGTGATGTTATCAGTTGGTAGATCAAATCGCTAAAACACGTAGGCTGTACTTTTCGATGGGAAGGGACAAGGAAAGTAACTAACAAGTTTGTTACTTACTGTTTAACATTAACTAGTTCTTTTATTACTGCTTATCATATCAAGTGATTTTATCAGTGGTAGATCAAATCGGTAAAACACGTACTTTTTCTTAGGGAAGGGACACGGGAAGTGACTAACAAGTTTGTTACTTACTGTTTAACATTAACTACTTCACTTATTACTGCTTATCATATCAAGTGATATTATCAGTTGGTAGATCAAATCGCTAAAACACGTTGTAGGCTGTACTTTTTGATGGGAAGGGACAAGGAAAGTGGCTAACAAGTTTGTTACTTACTGTTTAACATTAACTACTTCACTTATTACTGCTTACCATATCAAATGATATTATCAGTTGGCAGATAAAATCGCTAAAACACGTACTTTTTCGTAGGGAAGGGACAGGGGAAGTGACTAACAAGTTTGTTAATTACTGTTTAACATTAACTACTTCACTTATTACTGCTTATCATATCAAGTGATATTATCAGTTGGTAGATCAAATCGCTAAAACACGTTGTAGGCTGTACTTTTTGATGGGAAGGGACAAGGAAAGTGACTAACAAGTTTGTTACTTACTGTTTAACATTAACTACTTCACTTATTACTGCTTACCATATCAAATGATATTATCAGTTGGCAGATAAAATCGCTAAAACACGTACTTTTTCGTAGGGAAGGGACAGGGGAAGTGACTAACAAGTTTGTTAATTACGGTTTAACATTAACTACTTCACTTATTACTGCTTATCATATCAAGTGATATTATCAGTTGGTAGATCAAATCGCTAAAACACGTAGGCTGTACTTTTCGATGGGAAGGGACAAGGAAAGTGACTAACAAGTTTGTTACTTACTGTTTAACATTAACTACTTCACTTATTACTGCTTATCATATCAAGTGATATTATCAGTTGGTAGATCAAATCGCTGAAACACGTTGTAGGCTGTACTTTTTCGTAGGGAAAGGACAGGGAAAGTGTTTAACAAGTTTGTTACTTACTGTTTAACATTAACTACTTCACTTATTACTGCTTATCATATCAAATGATATTATCAGTTGGTGGATCAAATCGCTAAAACACGTTGTAGGCTGTACTTTTTCGTAGAGAAGGGACAGGGAAAGTGACTAATAAGTTTGTTACTTACTGTTTAACATTAACTACTTCACTTATTACTGCTTATCATATCAAGTGATATTATCAGTTGGCAGATAAAATCAACTAAAACACGTTGTACTTTTTTCGTAGGGAAGGGACAGGGAAGTGACTAACAAGTTTGTTACTTACTGTTTAACATTAACTACTTCACTTATTACTGCTTATCATATCAAGTGATATTATCAGTTGGTAGATCAAATCGCTAAAACACGTTGTAGGCTGTACTTTTGATGGGAAGGGACAAGGAAAGTGACTAACAAGTTTGTTACTTACTGTTTAACATTAACTACTTCACTTATTACTGCTTATCATATCAAGTGATATTATCAGTTGGCAGATCAAATCAACTAAAACACGTTGTAGGCTGTACTTTTTCGTAGGGAAAGGACTAGGAAAGTGACTAACAAGTTTGTTACTTACTGTTTAACATTAACTACTTCACTTATTACTGCTTATCATATCAAGTGATATTATCACTTGGTAGATCAAATCGCTAAAACACGTTGTAGGCTGTACTTTTTGATGGGAAGGGACAAGGAAAGTAACTATCAAGTTTGTTACTTACTGTTTAACATTAACTACTTCACTTATTACTGCTTATCATATCAAGTGATTTTATCAGTTGGTAGATCAAATCGCTAAAACACGTACTTTTTCTTAGGGAAGGGACACGGGAAGTGACTAACAAGTTTGTTACTTACTGTTTAACATTAACTACTTCACTTATTACTGCTTATCATATCAAGTGATATTATCAGTTGGTAGATCAAATCGCTAAAACACGTTGTAGGCTGTACTTTTTGATGGGAAGGGACAAGGAAAGTGACTAACAAGTTTGTTACTTACTGTTTAACATTAACTACTTCACTTATTACTGCTTATCATATCAAGTGATATTATCAGTTGGCAGATAAAATCGCTAAAACACGTACTTTTTCGTAGGGAAGGGACACGGGAAGTGACTAACAAGTTTGTTACTTACTGTTTAACATTAACTACTTCACTTATTACTGCTTATCATATCAAGTGATATTATCAGTTGGTAGATCAAATCGCTAAAACACGTTGTAGGCTGTACTTTTCGATGGGAAGGGACAAGGAAAGTGACTAACAAGTTTGTTACTTACTGTTTAACATTAACTACTTCACTTATTACTGCTTATCATATCAAGTGATATTATCAGTTGGCAGATCAAATCGCTAAAACACGTTGTACTTTTACTTTTGATGGGAAGGGACACGGGAAGTGACTAACAAGTTTGTTACTTACTGTTTAACATTAACTACTTCACTTATTACTGCTTATCATATCAAGTGATATTATCAGTTGGTAGATCAAATCGCTAAAACACGTTGTAGGCTGTACTTTTCGATGGGAAGGGACAAGGAAAGTGACTAACAAGTCTGTTACTTACTGTTTAACATTACTGATTCACTTATTACTGCTTATCATATCAAGTGATATTATCAGTTGGTAGATCAAATCGCTAAAACACGTTGTACTGTACTTTTCGGTAGGAAGGGACAAGGGAAGTGACTAACAAGTTTGTTACTTACTGTTTAACATTAACTACTTCACTTATTACTGCTTATCATATCAAGTGATATTATCAGTTGGTAGATCAAATCGCTAAAACACGTTGTAGGCTGCACTTTTTTGATGGGAAGGGACAAGGAAAGTGACTAACAAGTTTGTTACTTACTGTTTAACATTAACTACTTCACTTATTACTGCTTATCATATCAAGTGATATTATCAGTTGGTAGATCAAATCACTAAAACACGTTGTAGGCTGTACTTTTTGATGGGAAGGGACAGGGAAAGTGACTAACAAGTTTGTTACTTACTGTTTAACATTAACTACTTCACTTATTACTGCTTATCATATCAAGTGATATTATCAGTTGGTAGATCAAATCGCTAAAACACGTTGTAGGCTGTACTTTTTGATGGGAAGGGACAGGGAAAGTGACTAACAAGTTTGTTACTTACTGTTTAACATTAACTACTTCACTTATTACTGCTTATCATATCAAGTGATATTATCAGTTGGTAGATCAAATCGCTAAAACACGTACTTTTTCGTAGGGAAGGGACAAGCAAAGTGACTAACAAGTTTGTTACTTACTGTTTAACATTAACTACTTCACTTATTACTGCTTATCATATCAAGTGATATTATCAGTTGGTAGATCAAATCGCTAAAACACGTTGTAGGCTGTACTTTTCGATGGGAAGGGACAGGGAAAGTGACTAACAAGTTTGTTACTTACTGTTTAACATTAACTACTTCACTTATTACTGCTTATCATATCAAGTGATATTATCAGTTGGTAGATCAAATCGCTAAAACACGTTGTACTGTTTTTGATGGGAAGGGACAGGGAAAGTGACTAACAAGTTTGTTACTTACTGTTTAACATTAACTACTTCACTTAATACTGCTTATCATATCAAGTGATATTATCAGTTGGTAGATCAAATCGCTAAAACACGTTGTAGGCTGTACTTTTTGATGGGAAGGGACAAGGAAAGTGACTAAAAAGTTTGTTACTTACTGTTTAACATTAACTACTTCACTTATTACTGCTTATCATATCAAGTGATATTATCAGTTGGTAGATCAAATCGATAAAACACGTAGGCTGTACTTTTCCGTAGGTAAGGGACAGGGAAGTTGACTAACAAGTTCGTTACTTACTGTTTATCATTAACTACTTTACTTATTACTGCTTATCATATCAAGTGATATTATCAGTTGGTAGATCAAATCGCTAAAACACGTTGTAGGCTGTACTTTTCGATGGGAAGGGACAAGGAAAGTGACTAACAAGTTTGTTACTTACTGTTTGACATTAACTACTTCACTTATTACTGCTTATCATATGAAGTGATATTATCAGTTGGCAGATCAAATCGCTAAAACACGTACTTTTTCGTAGGGAAGGGAAAGCGGAAGTGACTAACAAGTTTGTTACTTACTGTTTAACATTAACTGCTTCACTTATTACTGCTTATCATATCAAGTGATATTATCAGATGGTAGATCAAATCGCTAAAACACGTTGTAGGCTGTACTTTTTGATGGGAAGGGAAAAGGAAAGTGACTAACAAGTTTGTTACTTACTGTTTAACATTAACTACTTCACTTATTACTGCTTATCATATCAAGTGATATTATCAGTTGGCAGATAAAATCGCTAAAACACGTACTTTTTCTTAGGAAGGGACAGGGAAGTGACTAACAAGTTTGTTACTTACTGTTAAACATTACCTACTTCACTTATTACTGCTTATCATATCAAGTGATATTATCAGTTGGTAGATCAAATCGCTAAAACACGTTGTAGGCTGTACTTTTTGATGGGAAGGACAAGGAAAGTGACTAACAAGTTTGTTACTTACTGTTTAACATTAACTACTTCACCTTTTACTACTTATCACATCAAGTGATATTATCAGTTGGTGGATCAAATCGCTAAAACACGTTGTAGGCTGTACTTTTTCGTAGGGAAGGGACAGGGGAAGTGACTAACAAGTTTGTTACTTACTGTTTAACATTAACTACTTCACTTATTACTGCTTATCATATCAAGTGATATTATCAGTTGGTAGATCAAATCGCTAAAACACGTTGTAGGCTGTACTTTTCGATGGGAAGGGACAAGGAAAGTGACTAACAAGTTTGTTACTTACTGTTTAACATTAACTACTTCACTTATTACTGCTTATCATATCAAGTGATATTATCAGTTGGCAGATCAAATCGCTAAAACACGTACTTTTTCGTAGGGAAGGGACAGGGGAAGTGACTAACAAGTTTGTTACTTACTGTTTAACATTAACTACTTCACTTATTACTGCTTATCATATCAAGTGATATTATCAGTTGGTAGATCAAATCGCTAAAACACGTAGGCTGTACTTTTCGATGGGAAGGGACAAGGAAAGTGACTAACAAGTTTGTTACTTACTGTTTAACATTAACTACTTCACTTATTACTGCTTATCATATCAAGTGATTATCAGTTGGTAGATAAAATCGCTAAAACACGTAGGTACTTTTTCTTAGGAAGGGACACGGAAGTGACTAACAAGTTTGTTACTTACTGTTTAACATTAACTACTTCACTTATTCCAGCTTATCATATCAAGTGATATTATCAGTTGGTAGATCAATTCGCTAAAACACGTTGTAGGCTGTACTTTTTGATGGGAAGGGACAAGGAAAGTGACTAACAAGTTTGTTACTTACTGTTTAACATTAACTACTTCACTTATTACTGCTTATCATATCAAGCGATATTATCAGTTGGTAGATCAAATCGCTAAAACACGTTGTAGGTTGTACTTTTCGATGGAAGGGACTAAGAAAGTGACTAACAAGTTTATTACTTACTGTTTAACATTAACTACTTCACTTATTACTGCTTATCATATTAAGTGATATTATCAATTGGTGGATCAAATAGCTAAAACACGTTGTAGGCTGTACTTTTTCGTAGAGAAGGGACAGGGGAAGTGACTAACAAGTTTGTTACTTATTGTTTAACATTAAATACTTCACTTATTACTGCTTATCATATCAAGTGATATTATCAGTTGGTAGATCAAATCGCTAAAACACGTAGGCTGTACTTTTCGATGGGAAGGGACAAGGAAAGTGACTAACAAGTTTATTACTTACTGTTTAACATTAACTACTTCACTTACTACTGCTTATCATATCAAGTGATATTATCAGTTGGCAGATGAAATCGCTAAAACACGTAGGCTGTACTTTTCGTAGGAAGGGACACGGGAAGTGGCTAACAAGTTTGTTACTTACTGTTTAACATTAACTACTTCACTTATTACTGCTTATCATATCAAGTGATATTATCAGTTGGTAGATCAAATCGCTAAAACACGTTGTAGGCTGTACTTTTTGATGGGAAGGGACAAGGAAAGTGACTAACAAGTTTGTTACTTACTGTTTAACATTAACTACTTCACTTATTACTGCTTATCATATCAAGTGATATTATCAGTTGGCAGATAAAATCGCTAAAACACGTACTTTTTCGTAGGGAAGGGACAGGGGAAGTGACTAACAAGTTTGTTACTTACTGTTTAACATTAACTACTTCACTTATTCCTGCTTATCATATCAAGTGATATTATCAGTTGGTAGATCAAATCGCTAAAACACGTTGTAGGCTGTACTTTTTGATGGGAAGGGACAAGGAAAGTGACTAACAAGTTTGTTACTTACTGTTTAACATTAACTAGTTCTTTTATTACTGCTTATCATATCAAGTGATTTTATCAGTGGTAGATCAAATCGGTAAAACACGTACTTTTTCTTAGGGAAGGGACACGGGAAGTGACTAACAAGTTTGTTACTTACTGTTTAACATTAACTACTTCACTTATTACTGCTTATCATATCAAGTGATATTATCAGTTGGTAGATCAAATCGCTAAAACACGTTGTAGGCTGTACTTTTTGATGGGAAGGGACAAGGAAAGTGGCTAACAAGTTTGTTACTTACTGTTTAACATTAACTACTTCACTTATTACTGCTTACCATATCAAATGATATTATCAGTTGGCAGATAAAATCGCTAAAACACGTACTTTTTCGTAGGGAAGGGACAGGGGAAGTGACTAACAAGTTTGTTAATTACTGTTTAACATTAACTACTTCACTTATTACTGCTTATCATATCAAGTGATATTATCAGTTGGTAGATCAAATCGCTAAAACACGTTGTAGGCTGTACTTTTTGATGGGAAGGGACAAGGAAAGTGGCTAACAAGTTTGTTACTTACTGTTTAACATTAACTACTTCACTTATTACTGCTTACCATATCAAATGATATTATCAGTGGGCAGATAAAATCGCTAAAACACGTACTTTTTCGTAGGGTAGGGACAGGGGAAGTGACTAACAAGTTTGTTACTTACTGTTTAACATTAACTACTTCACTTATTCCTGCTTATCATATCAAGTGATGTTATCAGTTGGTAGATCAAATCGCTAAAACACGTAGGCTGTACTTTTCGATGGGAAGGGACAAGGAAAGTGACTAACAAGTTTATTACTTACTGTTTAACATTAACTACTTCACTTACTACTGCTTATCATATCAAGTGATTTTATCAGTTGGTAGATCAAATCGCTAAAACACGTACTTTTTCTTAGGGAAGGGACACGGGAAGTGACTAACAAGTTTGTTACTTACTGTTTAACATTAACTACTTCACTTATTACTGCTTATCATATCAAGTGATATTATCAGTTGGCAGATCAAATCGCTAAAACACGTTGTAGGCTGTACTTTTTCGTAGGGAAGGGACAGGGGAAGTGACTAACAAGTTTATTACTTACTGTTTTACATTAACTACTTCACTTATTACTGCTTATCATATCAAGTGATATTATCAGTTGGTAGATCAAATCGCTAAAACACGTTGTAGGCTGTACTTTTTGATGGGAAGGGACAAGGAAAGTAACTAACAAGTTTGTTACTTACTGTTTAACATTAACTACTTCACTTATTACTGCTTATCATATCAAGTGATATTATCAGTTGGTAGATCAAATCGCTAAAACACGTTGTAGGCTGTACTTTTTGATGGGAAGGGACAAGGAAAGTGGCTAACAAGTTTGTTACTTACTGTTTAACATTAACTACTTCACTTATTACTGCTTATCATATCAAGTGATTTTATCAGTGGGCAGATAAAATCGCTAAAACACGTACTTTTTCGTAGGGTAGGGACAGGGGAAGTGACTAACAAGTTTGTTACTTACTGTTTAACATTAACTACTTCACTTATTACTGCTTATCATATCAAGTGATATTATCAGTTGGTAGATCAAATCGCTAAAACACGTTGTAGGCTGTACTTTTCGATGGGAAGGGACAAGGAAAGTGACTAACAAGTTTGTTACTTACTGTTTAACATTAACTAGTTCACTTATTACTGCTTATCATATCAAGTGATTTTATCAGTGGTAGATCAAATCGGCTAAAACACGTTGTAGGCTGTACTTTTCTTAGGAAGGGACAAGGAAAGTGACTAACAAGTTTGTTACTTACTGTTTAACATTAACTACTTCACTTATTACTGCTTATCATATCAAGTGATATTATCAGTTGGTAGATCAAATCGCTAAAACACGTTGTAGGCTGTACTTTTTGATGGGAAGGACAAGGAAAGTGGCTAACAAGTTTGTTACTTACTGTTTAACATTAACTACTTCACTTATTACTGCTTACCATATCAAATGATATTATCAGTTGGCAGATAAAATCGCTAAAACACGTACTTTTTCGTAGGGAAGGGACAGGGGAAGTGACTAACAAGTTTGTTAATTACTGTTTAACATTAACTACTTCACTTATTACTGCTTATCATATCAAGTGATATTATCAGTTGGTAGATCAAATCGCTAAAACACGTTGTAGGCTGTACTTTTTGATGGGAAGGGACAAGGAAAGTGGCTAACAAGTTTGTTACTTACTGTTTAACATTAACTACTTCACTTATTACTGCTTACCATATCAAATGATATTATCAGTGGGCAGATAAAATCGCTAAAACACGTACTTTTTCGTAGGGTAGGGACAGGGGAAGTGACTAACAAGTTTGTTACTTACTGTTTAACATTAACTACTTCACTTATTCCTGCTTATCATATCAAGTGATGTTATCAGTTGGTAGATCAAATCGCTAAAACACGTAGGCTGTACTTTTCGATGGGAAGGGACAAGGAAAGTGACTAACAAGTTTATTACTTACTGTTTAACATTAACTACTTCACTTACTACTGCTTATCATATCAAGTGATTTTATCAGTTGGTAGATCAAATCGCTAAAACACGTACTTTTTCTTAGGGAAGGGACACGGGAAGTGACTAACAAGTTTGTTACTTACTGTTTAACATTAACTACTTCACTTATTACTGCTTATCATATCAAGTGATATTATCAGTTGGCAGATCAAATCGCTAAAACACGTTGTAGGCTGTACTTTTCGTAGGAAGGGACAAGGAAAGTGACTAACAAGTTTGTTACTTACTGTTTAACATTAACTACTTCACTTATTACTGCTTATCATATCAAGTGATATTATCAGTTGGTAGATCAAATCGCTAAAACACGTACTTTTTTCGATGGGAAGGACAAGAAAAGTGACTAACAAGTTTGTTACTTACTGTTTAACATTAACTACTTCACTTATTACTGCTTATCATATCAAGTGATATTATCAGTTGGTAGATCAAATCGCTAAAACACGTTGTAGGCTGTACTTTTTGATGGGAAGGGACAAGGAAAGTGACTAACAAGTTTGTTACTTACTGTTTAACATTAACTACTTCACTTATTACTGCTTATCATATCAAGTGATTTTATCAGTTGGTAGATCAAATCGCTAAAACACGTTGTAGGCTGTACTTTTTGATGGGAAGGGACAAGGAAAGTGACTAACAAGTTTGTTACTTACTGTTTAACATTAACTACTTCACTTATTACTGCTTATCATATCAAGTGATATTATCAGTTGGTAGATCAAATCGCTAAAACACGTAGGCTGTACTTTTCGATGGGAAGGGACAAGGAAAGTGACTAACAAGTTTGTTACTTACTGTTTAACATTAACTACTTCACTTATTACTGCTTATCATATCAAGTGATATTATCAGTTGGTAGATCAAATCGCTAAAACACGTTGTAGGCTGTACTTTTCGATGGGAAGGGACAAGGAAAGTGACTAACAAGTTTGTTACTTACTGTTTAACATTAACTACTTCACTTATTACTGCTTATCATATCAAGTGATTTTATCAGTTGGTAGATCAAATCGCTAAAACACGTACTTTTTCTTAGGGAAGGGACACGGGAAGTGACTAACAAGTTTGTTACTTACTGTTTAACATTAACTACTTCACTTATTACTGCTTATCATATCAAGTGATATTATCAGTTGGCAGATCAAATCGCTAAAACACGTTGTAGGCTGTACTTTTTCGTAGGGAAGGGACAAGGAAGTGACTAACAAGTTTGTTACTTACTGTTTAACATTAACTACTTCACTTATTACTGCTTATCATATCAAGTGATATTATCAGTTGGTAGATCAAATCGCTAAAACACGTTGTAGGCTGTACTTTTGATGGGAAGGGACAAGGAAAGTGACTAACAAGTTTGTTACTTACTGTTTAACATTAACTACTTCACTTATTACTGCTTATCATATCAAGTGATATTATCAGTTGGTAGATCAAATCGCTAAAACACGTTGTAGGCTGTACTTTTTGATGGGAAGGGACAAGGAAAGTGACTAACAAGTTTGTTACTTACTGTTTAACATTAACTACTTCACTTATTACTGCTTATCATATCAAGTGATTTTATCAGTTGGTAGATCAAATCGCTAAAACACGTACTTTTTCTTAGGGAAGGGACACGGGAAGTGACTAACAAGTTTGTTACTTACTGTTTAACATTAACTACTTCACTTATTACTGCTTATCATATCAAGTGATATTATCAGTTGGTAGATCAAATCGCTAAAACACGTTGTAGGCTGTACTTTTTGATGGGAAGGGACAAGGAAAGTGACTAACAAGTTTGTTACTTACTGTTTAACATTAACTACTTCACTTATTACTGCTTATCATATCAAGTGATATTATCAGTTGGCAGATCAAATCGCTAAAACACGTACTTTTTCGTAGGAAGGACAGGGAAGTGACTAACAAGTTTGTTACTTACTGTTTAACATTAACTATTTCACTTATTACTGCTTATCATATCAAGTGATATTATCAGTCGGTACATCAAATCGCTAAAACACGTTGTAGGCTGTACTTTTTTGTAGGGAAAGGACAGGGGAAGTGACTAACAAGTTTGTTACTTACTGTTTAACATTAACTACTTCACTTATGACTGCTTATCATATCAAGTGATATTATCAGTTGGTAGATCAAATCGCTAAAACACGTTGTAGGCTGTACTTTTCGATGGGAAGGGACAAGGAAAGTGACTAACAAGTTTGTTACTTACTGTTTAACATTAACTACTTCACTTTTTACTGCTTATCACATCAAGTGATATTATCAGTTGGTAAATCAAATCGCTAAAACACATTGTAGGCTGCACTTTTTTGATGGGAAGGGACAAGGAAAGTGACTAACAAGTTTGTTACTTACTGTTTAACATTACCTACTTCACTTATTACTGCTTATCATATCAAGTAATATTATCAGTTGGTAGATCAAATCGCTAAAACACGTTGTACTTTTCGATGGGAAGGGACACGGGAAATGACTAACAAGTTTGTTACTTACTGTTTAACATTAAATACTTCACTTATTCCTGCTTATCATATCAAGAGATATTATCAGTTGGTAGATCAAATCGCTAAAACACGTTGTAGGCTGTACTTTTCGATGGGAAGGGACAAGGAAAGTGACTAACAAGTTTGTTACTTACTGTTTAACATTAACTACTTCACTTATTACTGCTTATCATATCAAGTGATATTATCAGTTGGTAGATCAAATCGCTAAAACACGTTGTAGGCTGTACTTTTTGATGGGAAGGGACAAGGAAAGTGACTAACAGGTTTGTTACTTACTATTTAACATTAACTACTTCACTTATTACTGCTTATCATATCAAGTGATATTATCAGTTGGCAGATAAAATCGCTAAAACACGTTGTAGGCTGTACTTTTCGTAGGGAAGGGACAAGGAAGTGACTAACAAGTTTGTTACTTACTGTTTAACATTAACTACTTCACTTATTACTGCTTATCATATCAAGTGATATTATCAGTTGGTAGATCAAATCGCTAAAACACGTTGTAGGCTGTACTTTTGATGGGAAGGGACAAGGAAAGTGACTAACAAGTTTGTTACTTACTGTTTAACATTAACTACTTCACTTATTACTGCTTATCATATCAAGTGATATTATCAGTTGGCAGATCATATCGCTAAAACACGTTGTAGGCTGTACTTTTCGATGGGAAGGGACAGGGAAGTGACTAACAAGTTTGTTACTTACTGTTTAACATTAACTACTTCACTTATTACTGCTTATCATATCAAGTGATATTATCAGTTGGTAGATCAAATCGCTAAAACACGTTGTAGGCTGTACTTTTCGATGGGAAGGGACAAGGAAAGTGACTAACAAGTTTTTTACTTACTGTTTAACATTAACTACTTCACTTATTACTGCTTATCATATCAAGTGATTTTATCAGTTGGTAGATCAAATCGCTAAAACACGTAGGCTGTACTTTTCGATGGGGAGGGACAACGGAAAGTGACTAACAAGTTTGTTACTTACTGTTTAACATTAACTACTTCACTTATTACTGCTTATCATATCAAGTGATATTATCAGTTGGTAGATCAAATCGCTAAAACACGTTGTAGGCTGTACTTTGCGGAGGGAAGGGACAAGGAAAGTGACTACCAAGTTCGTTACTTACTGTTTAACATTAACTACTTCACTTATTACTGCTTATCATATCAAGTGATATTATCAGTTGGTAGAACAAATCGCTAAAACACGTTGGAGGCTGTACTTTTCGTAGGGAAGGGACAAGGAAAGTGACTAAAAAGTTTATTACTTACTGTTTAACATTAACTACTTCACTTATTACTGCTTGTCATATCATGTGATATTATCAGTTGGTAGAACAAATCGCTAAAACACGTTGTAGGCTGTACTTTTCGATGGGAAGGGACAAGGAAAGTGACTAACAAGTTTGTTACTTGCTGTTTAACAGTAACTACTCCACTTATAACTGCTTATCATATCAAGTGATATTATCAGTTGGTAGATCAAATCGCTAAAAACGTTGTAATCTGTACTTTTTCTTAGGAAGGGACACGGAAGTGACTAACAAGTTTCTTACTTACTGTTTAACATTAACTACTTCACTTATTACTGCTTATCATATCAAGTGATATTATCAGTTGGTAGATCAAATCGCTAAAACACGTTGTAGGCTGTACTTTTTCGTAGGGAAGGGACAAGGAAAGTGACTAACAAGTTTTTTACTTACTGTTTAACATTAACTACTTCACTTACTACTGCTTATCATATCAAGTGATATTATCAGTTGGTAGATCAAATCGCTAAAACACGTTGTACTGTACTTTCTTGAAGGGACAAGGAAAGTGACTAACAAGTTTGTTACTTACTGTTTAACATTAACTACTTCACTTATTACTGCTTATCATATCAAGTGATATTATCAGTTGGTAGATCAAATCGCTAAAACACGTTGTAGGCTGTACTTTTTGATGGGATGGGACAGGGGAAGTGACTAACAAGTTAGTTACTTACTGTTTAACATTAACTACTTCACTTATTACTGCTTATCATATCAAGTGATATTATCAGTTGGTAGATCAAATCGCTAAAACACGTTGTAGGCTGTACTTTTCGATGGGAAGGGACTAGGAAAGTGACTAACAAGTTTCTTACTTACTGTTTAACATTAACTACTTCACTTATTACTGCTTATCATATCAAGTGATATTATCAGTTGGTAGATCAAATCGCTAAAACACGTACTTTTTCTTAGGGAAGGGACACGGGAAGTGACTAACAAGTTTGTTACTTACTGTTTAACATTAACTACTTCACTTATTACTGCTTATCATATCAAGTGATATTATCAGTTGGTAGATCAAATCGCTAAAACACGTTGTAGGCTGTACTTTTTCGTAGAGAAGGGACAGGGAAAGTCACTAACAAGTTTGTTACTTACTGTTTAACATTAACTACTTCACTTATTACTGCTTATCATATCAAGTGATATTATCAGTTGGTAGATCAAATCGCTAAAACACGTTGTACTGTACTTTTCGTAGGGAAGGGACAGGGAAGTGACTAACAAGTTTGTTACTTACTGTTTAACATTAACTACTTCACTTATTCCTGCTTATCATATCAAGTGATATTATCAGTTGGTAGATCAAATCGCTAAAACACGTTGTAGGCTGTACTTTTTGATGGGATGGGACAAGGAAAGTGACTAACAAGTTTGTTACTTACTGTTTAACATTAACTACTTCACTTATTACTGCTTACCATATCAAGTGATATTATCAGTTGGCAGATAAAATCGCTAAAACACGTACTTTTTCTTAGGGAAGGGACACGGGAAGTGACTAACAAGTTTGTTACTTACTGTTTAACATTAACTACTTCACTTAGTCCTGCTTATCATATCAAGTGATATTATCGGTTGGTAGATCAAATCGCTAAAACACGTTGTAGGCTGTACTTTTTGATGGGATGGGACAAGGAAAGTGACTAACAAGTTTGTTACTTACTGTTTAACTTTAACTACTTCACTTATCACTGCTTATCATATCAAGTGATATTATCAGTTGGTAGATCAAATCGCTAAACACGTTGTAAGCTGTACTTTTTGATGGGAAGGGACAAGGAAAGTGACTAACAAGTTTGTTACTTACTAATTAACATTAACTACTTCACTTTTTACTGCTTATCACATCAAGTGATATTATCAGTTGGTAGATCAAATCGCTAAAACACGTTGTAGACTGTACTTTTCGATGGGAAGGGACAAGGAAAGTGACTAACAAGTTTGTTACTTACTGTTTGACATTAACTACTTCTCTTATTACTGCTTATCATATCAAGTGATTTTATCAGTTGGTAGATCAAATCGCTAAAACACGTTGTAGGCTGTATTTTTCGTTGGGAAGGGCAAGGAAAGTGACCAACAAGTTTTTACTAACTGTTTAACATTAACTACTTCACTTATTCCTGCTTATCATATCAAGTGATATTATCAGTTGGTAGATCAAATCGCAAAACACGTTGTAGGCTGTACTTTTTGATGGGATGGGACAAGGAAAGTGACTAACAAGTTTGTTACTTACTGTTTAACATTAACTACTTCACTTATTACTGCTTATCATATCAGAGTGATATTATCAGTTGGTAGATCAAATCGCTAAAACACGTTGTAGGCTGTACTTTTTTTGGGAAGGGACAAGAGGAAAGTGACTAACAAGTTTGTTACTTACTGTTTAACATTAACTACTTCACTTACTACTGCTTATCATATCAAGTGATATTATCAGTTGGTAGATCAAATCGCTAAAACACGTTGTAGGCTGTACTTTTTCGTAAGGGAAGGGACAAGGGGAAGTGACTAACAAGTTTGTTACATTTCTTGATAATGACGTCATCAAAGTGCGATGGGGCCATGTGATGACGTCATCACTACGTCGTGCCAAGTGCATAGGGCATCTGATTATCGACATCAGGATGTCGTGTAGAGTACACACGGCATCTGATGACGTCATCAGGATGTCGAGGAAAGAGAGTCGTGCGTCCTTTGTAGCGTGCTCAACAAGTCAATCACTTACTGATTGTTATATCAATCCATGCTATTTGGAAAATATTGAAGATTTTTACAGATATTACTTCGTAATATCAATAAAAAAGTAAACGAATTCTATCAAAAAGGGATCTTCCAAGCGAAAGAGGTTTGGTTGGCGTCAGAAACGTTCCAAGAAAAAGGGAACAATACCTGCGCACTTTCTATGACGTCCTGCACACGCCCACTGATGTCCTGCACCCTTCCACTGATGTCCTGCACCCTTCCACTGATGTCCTTCACGCTTTCTATAAGGTGCTGCACACTCCCACTACAGTCCTGCACACTCTCACTGATGTCCTGCACTTCTACGGCGTTCTGCGCCCACCCATTTACGGTCCCACGCACACCTTTCTACGGCGTCCGGGCGCATTCCCACGTGGGCTCCCCACACTTTCTGCTGACGTCCGACGCACCTCGTTTGGGTCCTTCGCACACTTTCTACGGGCGATCCGGCGCACTCTCATTTGGTCCCGCAACACTTTCTACGGCTTATGTCCGGCGTACTCTCATTTTGGGTCCCGCACACACTTTCTACGGCGTCCGGCGCACTCTCATTTGGGTCCCGCACACTTTCTACGGCGTCCGGCATCTTCACTCTCATTTGGGTCCGCACACGCTCTACTACGGCGTCCGGCGCACTCTCATTTGGGTCCCGCACACACTTTCTACGGCGTCCGGCGCGCTCTCATTTGGGTCCCACACACTTTCTATGCGGCGTTCTGCGCACACTCCATTTGGGTCCCGCACACTTTCTACGGCGTCCGGCGTACTTCCCATTGGGTCCCGCACAGTTTCTACGGCGTCCGGCGCACTCTCATTTGGGTCCCACACTTTCTGGGGCGTTCTGTCGCACACCCATTTGGGTCCCGCACACTTTCTACGGCGTTCTGCGCACACCCATTTGGGTCACCGCACACTTTCTACGGCGATCCGGCTGCTTACTCTCATTTGGGTCCCGCACACTTTCTACGGCGTCCGGCGCACTCTCATTTGGGTCCTGCTACACACTTCTATGGCATTTTTCCGCACACCCATTTGGGTCCCACACACTTTCTATGGCGTTCTGCGCACACCCATTTGGGTCCCACACACTTTCTACGGCGTCCGGCGTACTCCCACTGGGTCCTTCTGCACACTTTCTACGGCGTCCGGCGCACTGCCACCCACTTGGGTCCCGCACACTTTCTACGGCGTTCTGCTGCACACCCATTTGGGTCCCACACACTTTCTACGGCGTTCTGCGCACACCCATTTGAGGTCCCGGGCCTACACTTTCTACGGCGTCCGGCGCCCTCCTACTTTGGTCACTCACATGTTCTACGACGTCTTTTCGCACTCCTGCTGGGGTCCCGCACAGTATCTACGGCGTTCTGTGGCTGCTGCTTCTGAGTCACACCGTTGCTGGCGTTTCAAAAAGTATTCTTCCGAGATCTCGCCAGGCCGTATTATTGATTGAAGCGTTGCCCCGTCAAAATCCCAACATTCATCAACCCGCCGGGGAGTCAGCGCAGATGAGGTGAAGTTCAGTACAAAAATGCGCGCCCTGTCGGCCACCTCTCGCCTCTCTTGGCTTCCTCGCGACTGCCGGAATTTTTCGAATCGCATAACTGAAGAAGAAGCGTTTCGCGATGGAATCTTTATCTTTTTCGCAGTGATATCGATACGTAACACAGTTTGCGTTTCCATCTACATGGTGTAAGATGGGTTGATTCGCTCCTCTGCCGCGTGCGGCATCATCCCTTCCGCTTCCTTCGACTTCCCTCGGCGGGTTGTTGGCGAATACGACCCTTGGGGTCGTATTCGCCATCAACCCGCCGGGAGTCGAAAGTGTTAGATGAGGTGAAGTTTCAGTACCAAAATGCGCGCCCCACGGCCACCTCTCGCTCTCTTGGCTTCCTCGCGACCGCCGAATTTTCGAATCACGCATAACTGAAGAATAGCCGCTCTCGCTGCGATGGAATCTTTATCTTTTTCGCAGTGACTATCGATCAGCGTAACACAGTTTGCGTTTCCATCTTACATGGTGTAAGATGGGTTGATCTGCTCCTCTGCCGCGTGCGGCATCATCACTTCGCCTTCGACTTCCCTCGGCGGGTTGTTGGCGAATACGACCCACTAGCAAAAGCCTATCGAAGTAACGGTGTTTATTTCACTAGTTCATTTTTACGCATAAAGCAAAACGTCGGTTGGTTTTTAATAACATGTTTACGTGTTTTTGTCTTTCTTTACCCTCAATTTTGAGGTTCCGCAAAAAATTGAGCTACCAACTTCAAAATTTGACAGGGAGCTGAGGTGCACTCGGGCAAAAGAGCCAGCTCCCTGGCCAAAAATGAGCAACTCTAGCCTCAACGATAAGCTTGCACTTGCTGCAAGAAAAGAAGAGTTCCAACAAGATCGTGAACGCCAGCTACTGAAAAAAAAAGGAGATGAACATTTTTCGACCAAAATGACGTGGTTTTGACACACTTTTTCTCCGAATCTCCGAGTGTAACCATTCCGGACTATTCTTTTGAACAGTTATTCACCTTTCTAAAGTGTATTAAATGCGAAAAGAACGGTCTTCCTACGTTTACTCTGGACCCATACGATACTGAGAATCAAGGGGGTTCTTTTGATGGCGAATCGATGGCAAAATCGTGTTAGTTCCGCGAGCGCTTCGCGCCTCAATCCACAATTACGATTTACGATTTACAGAAATTACGGGGATTACGATTTCCTACACTAAGCCTCTGGTGCTCACCAGGAGCTGTGCGTAATTACGAAGTACGTTTTACGAATTACGAATTACGGGTGTTTTTGGCAATTTTCTTACGATTTTGATTTACGAAATTTCGGCCTAAAATCCGTAATGATTCGTAACAAATCGTAAACAAATTGTGAAAATGCGATTGAGGGAACAACTGAGGTGATTCTCTTCCGTTCGAGCAGCCTGATAGTTCGGCTCATTCTCCCAATCTGCAAATCGGCTTCTGTTTCTGACAGGGCCACTCTTGTTGCTGTCCGGGCTCCTGCAGTTCGCCCAAACAGCAACAGCAGTGGCTCAGAGATTGAGAGAATGAGCCGAAATGTCAGGCGGCTCCGATTCTTGTTTGGTGCAGCTCGGGTCCTTGAATCGCTTGAGAAGTCAAGTTTGCTCTCTGGGGCATAGCTGAGTTTGACACTTTTTACGGTCCTACTATTTAATTATTCTTTTCAGTTTCAACTTTGGTGAAACCTTTCCTGACATTCTCAGGGCGTAGTCAGCAGAAGAGGGTCGGTCATTGTGTAAAATAATTGTTTATAACGAGAATCCGGCATGAACGACCACTCCACTTCTCACACTAACCAAAAAGAGCCCCAAACAACCATACACGGCCCTGAACTTGTGTGAAGCGCATTCCCGCCCACTCTTCCTAAGGCCACTGATCGGAACAAGCATCTGAGAATACCACTCCAAAAAAAAACAATATCAAAATGTTGTGAGTTTGTTCAATCCGTGCATCATGGGGAATATAATAGTATGTTCTGTTGAGGTCAACTTTCAAGTTGCTTGCTTTGATCAATAGCCGTTGAGAGGAGTAGGCGGAGATTGCGCTCTACGCGGAAGTTTAGGGCTATTTGTTGAAATGTTGCCGTAGGTCCCGAACCTTTCGAATTTCGGTGAAAATTTAGAAACGATTCTTCGTTGTGTACACTGCTTTCAAATACGGTACTGAGATCTAGAGACGTGGTCGGTTTAAAGAGTAAGTAGGTTGGAACTCAGAATACACTTTCTTGCTGAATTTCAAGGAGATTTCGAAAACAGCCTCCACCACGCATCCATCATCAGCGGTTCAAAAGTTCCGAACAAAAAATCTGGTATTCCGTGAATTTAAATCTTCTGAGGGATCGAGAAATCATTTTCTAACCTGAGAACACTTCTCGACGAAGAGTTCAGCGGGGTTCCCGAATTAAACTTTGATAGATGTCTACCTCCAAAGACAATGAAGCTTTGGGAAAAAGGGGATATTTTTAACATTCCACTGGAAACATTTCAACGAAAAATATGGCTGCAAAGTCACCTACCTTCTCGAAAAGGTTAATAAATATTTTGAAGTTTGGAATTTATGCAATTCTTTCTAAACGCAAAAGAAAATAAGATAAGGAGATTAGATATTTTCGAAACCAGCGATTTGTAAGGAACCTTCACCTTTTTGCATTCAAGAATCCTGAACAACCTTCACCTCTCCGGCGGCTGTATTCACCCCAACAAGCCTATGTTTATGGGGATGAACGCTTACATATAACTCCGTTCAGAGTAGCAGTTCACATATATATAGGGCCGACTTGATTTCTGCATCGAAAAAAGGGGTTTGGAGACGTATATACCATTTGGCAGTGTCCCCTTATACAAGTATCTTAGCTTGAAGGCAATGTTCACGATAAAAACCGTATTCTATTTTCGATGATTCTGAGTGAGTAAGTCCACTCTCCAAGTGGAGGTTAATGGGGAAACGTCCCAACAGAACACTCGAATACCGGAGAAAAAACTGTTCAAAAACACTATTTAATATTTGTTTACACCTGCTGGTGTGTTTTGTGCACTGCGGACAAAACGCCAAATCAAACGTGGCAAATGGTTTTGACATTCGAAATTCTTAAGTAAGTGACTTCTTCGTATTCTGTTTCGCGTACCAAAAGACCTAAAAACTAAAATGGGTGAATGCCCATTTTGCTTAAAAGACTTTTCCGGGACAAACAATATTCAAAAACTCGGTGTCAGTTCCTCTAGAGAAACGAACACAGGAAAACTGTTTTGTGGCTGGGGCGTGGTAATCCAATGAGTTAGCTGGTCCACGAGATCTTCACCCACTTACATATTGGCGTTTTTTGCCGTACTTTCATTCTTACTCTTCTTAGAGGGACCCAAAGCCGACGTTACGGCCGAAACAAACAGGCAAATTTTTCATCCTGAACACTGCCTTTAGCGGGTAGCTTAGAATTCTCCAATAAATTTTCTCCCATCACAGTGTTTCTCTCCTTGGCTTCCATTGAAATGTGTTTAATAAAGTGATGATTCTTGCTATTTTCGTACTCAAAAGTAGGGCAAAACGTGGCACAGGTTTGGTACTTGATCAAGTTTCTATCCCAAGTATGTACCCTGAAAATTCCTTCAAGTTCTTTTCAGAACAGTGTTGTTTTGGAACGAAGTCTCTAATCCTACCGGGTCCTTCCTAAACGGGGAGGAGCACCCAAGATTTATTCGCAGAAATGAAGAAAAACTCTGTTGAAGGTTGCATGATACTGCTATCAATAATTGTGGTGAGCGCTAAGCGCTCACCAAATTTGGCTTTGATTCGCCATCGCGCAACCCCTTGATCTCAGTATAAGGGTCCAGAGTAAACGTAGGAAGACCGTTCTTTTCGCATTTAATACACTTTAGAAAGGTGAATAACTGTTCAAAAAATGGTCCGGAATGGTTACCTGAGATTCAAGAAAAAGTGTCAAAACCACGTCATTTTGGTCGAAAAAATGTTCATCTCCTTTTTTTTTTCAGTTGGCGTTCACGATCTTGTTGGAACTCTTATCGTTGAGCTAGAGTGCTCATTTTTGGCCAGGAAGCTGGTTTTGTTTGCACCTAGCTCCTGTCAAATTTTGAAGTTGGTAGCTCAATTTTTGCGGAACCTCAAAATTGAGGGTAAAGAAAGACAAAAACACGTAAACATGTTATTAAAAACCAACCGACGTTTGCTTATTCGTAAAAATGAACTAATGAAATAAACACCGTTACTGATAGGCTTTTGCTCAGGATTTGACGGGGCAACGCTTCAATCAATACGGCGGGATCTCGGAAGTACTTTTTGAAACGCCGCACGGTGTGCCTCAGAAGAGCGCGACAGAACGCCGTAGATACTGTGCGGGACCCCAGCAGGAGTGCGAAAGACGCCGTAGAACATGTGTGACCAAAGTAGGAGTGCGCCGGACGCCGTAGAAAGTGTGCGGGACCCAAGTGGGAGTGCCGGACGCCGTAGAAAGTGTGGGATCCAACTGGGTGTGCGAAGAAGGCCCTAGAAAGTGTGTGGGACCCAGATGGGTGTGCGCAGAACGCCGTAGAAAGTGTGCGGGACCCAAATGATTGTGCGCAGAACGACCTATAAAGTGTGTGGGACCCAAATGAGAGTGCGCAGAAAGCCGTAGTAAATGTGTGGGACCCAAATGGGTGTGCGCAGAACGCCCTAGAAAGTGTGTAGGACCCAAATGAGAGTGCGCCGGACGCCGTAGAAAGTGTGCGGGACCCAAATGAGAGCGCCGGACGCCGTAGAAAGTGTGCGGACCCAAATGAGAGTGCGCCGGACGCTGTAGAAAGTGTGCGGGACCCACGTGGGAGTGCGCAGAACGCCCTAGAAAGTGTGTAGGACCCAAATGAGAGTGCGCCGGACGCCGTAGAAAGTGTGCGGGACCCAAATGAGAGTGCGCCGCACGCCGTAGAAAGTGTGCGGGACCCAAATGAGAGTGCGCCGGACGCCGTAGAAGGTGTGCGGGACCAAATGAGAGTGCGCCGGACGCCGTAGAAAGTGTGCGGGACCCAAATGAGAGTGCGCCGGACGCCGTAGAAAGTGTGCGGGACTCAAATGTGAGTGCACCAGACGCCGTAGAAAGTATGCGGGACCCAAATGGGTGTGCGCAGAACGCCCTAGAAAGTGTGTAGGACCCAAATGAGAGTGAGCCGGACGCCGTAGAAAGTGTGCGGGACCCAAATGAAAGTGCGCCGGACGCCGTAGAAAGTGTGCGGGACCCAAATGAGAGTGAGCCGGATGCCATAGAAAGCGTGCGGGACCCACGTGGGAATGCGCCGGACGCCGTAGAAAGTGTGCGGGACCCAAATGGGTGGGCGCAGAACGCCGTAGAAAGTGTGCGGGACCCAAGTGGGAGTGCGCCGGACGCCGTAGAGAGTGTGCGGGACCCAAATGGGTGTGCGCAGAACGCCGTAGAAAGTGTGCGGCACTCAAATGGGTGTGCGCAGAACGCCCTAGAAAGTGTGTGGGACCCAAATGAGAGTGAGCCGGACGCCGTAGAAAGTGTGCGGGACCCAAACGAGAGTGCGCAGAACGCCGTAGAAAGTGTGCGGGACCCAAGTGGGAGTGCGCCGGACGCCATAGAGAGTGTGCGGGACCCAAATGGGTGTGCGCAGAACGCCCTAGAAAGTGTGTGGGACCCAAATGAGAGTGAGCCGGACGCCGTAGAAAGTGTGCGGGACCCAAACGAGAGTGCGTCGGACGCCGTAGAAAGTGTGCGGGACCCACGTGGGAATGCGCCGGACGCCGTAGAAAGTGTGCGGGACCCAAATGGGTGGGCGCAGAACGCCGTAGAAAGTGTGCGGGACCCAAGTGGGAGTGCGCCGGACGCCGTAGAAAGTGTGCGGAACCCAAATGGGTGTGCGCAGAACGCCCTAGAAAGTGTTTGGGACCCAAATGAAAGTGCGCCGGACGCCGTAGAAAGTGCCGTACCCAAATGGGTGTGCGCAGAACGCCGTAGAAAGTGTGCAGGACATCAGTGGGAGTGTGCAAGATGTAACAGAAATTGCGCAGGACATTAGTGGGAGTGTGCAGGATGTCATAGAAAGTGTGCAGGACATCAGTGAGAGTGTGCAGGACTGTAGTGGGAGTGTGCAGCACCTTATAGAAAGTGTGAAGGACATCAGTGGAAGGGTGCAGGACATCAGTGGGCGTGTGCAGGACGTCATAGAAAGTGCGCAGGCTATCAGTTGGAGTGCGCAGGACGTCACAGAAGGGGGGGGGGGCGCAGGACATCAGTGGGTTTTTTTTCATCTAACACCACCAGGCATAAATCATGTCAGAAAGGAAACCTTTAGGAAAAATAAATGAAATTCCTGAAAGTTTAGGTCCCTGGCAAAAGTAAAGATTTGGCATGGTCACAAAAATATACTCAGTAAAAAAGGGAAGATGAAGAAAAATGAAAAAAGGTTTTGAAATATTCCTGAGAACGATTTGGCGTAGAATAATTTGTTTTTCGGGAAATGAAGTGAAATAGTTGAAAGTATGATTTGGCAGTCGAGTTTGAACCAACTATTGATAAGAGTTGTGCAGAACGAGAGATCGCCTTGTCTGTGCTTATCCGTAGAACATATCAAAGCGAAATCACGCGTGAAATGGGAAGCATCGAAACTTTTTCGAGAGCTGTAATGCGGCGGTCTTCACGTATTAGGTGAAGCAAAATCAACACGCGTGATTTCGCTTTGATATGTTCTACGGAGAAGCACAGACAAGGCGATCTCTCGTTCTGCACAACTCTTATCAATAGTTGGTTCAAACTCGACTGCCAAATCATACTTTGAACTATTTCACTTCATTTCCCGAAAAACAAATTATTCTACGCCAAATCGTTCTCAGGAATATTTCAAAACCTTTTTTTCATTTTTCTTTATCTTCCCTTTTTTACTGAGTATATTTTTGTGACCATGCCAAATCTTTACTTTTGCCAGGAACCTAAACTTTCAGGAATTGTTTTTATGAATGCTCTGAAGAAACACTTTGATTGGTAGCTTTCCCAATCGGTGGTTCACTTCATTTCTGTCTTGAAACGTTGTTGCCCCCCCGTCTGAGATAGTGTCACCGTAGCTTGGATATGGAAATACGTCTCACTGAAGTGTTGAGGTGTTTCCACATCGAATGAAGTTTGGGCTACATACATATGTGTGGGCTTATTACTCATCATTATCAGTTACGATTTACGAATTACGATTTACGAATTACGAGGAATTTGAAAAATACGATCTACGATTTACGAAATTATAAAATTTAGTTACGCACAGCCCTGGTGCTCACCAGGGAAATTTACCTGGAGCGCTAAAGTCGTCTTCCCTCTTAGTGCATTCCGTATTTTTCGAGTTTATTTCAAAATTTTTATGAAGGGGTTTTTAGTTTTTTTTTAATGAAGGGTTTTTTTTTTGGTTTTTTTTTTCAATCTGGGATCCGCTTTCAGAAAATTCCGAGGTGTGCAGTTACGTTGGGTAAAATGCTATTGAGGGAACGCGGCCTACCTTAAAATTTTGAAAATCGACAAATCGACAATCTGAGACTTCATCCCAACTACCGCAAACTCATCGTAATCTACAGTAATCATTCGAAAAATCCAAAAACGGACCTCAGATTTGTGTTAAGTACTCCAAATAAGCCCCAGACAAAGAATGTGAGCCATATCCATTACACTTAGGACCGAATGGTATTATTCGAAAATTATTCAATTGATTTTTCGAACTTCGAATCATTCAAAATTCGAAATTTGAAAATTTTGATTTTCGAATAATATTCGAAATTCGAATATTTCGAAAACGGGCTTTCGAATAGTATTTGAAATTCGAATACTTCGTAAAAAGCGGTTTCGAATAATATTCCAAATTCGAATACTTGGTAAAAAGCGGTTTCGAATAATATTCAGAGTTCGAATATTTCAAAAAGAAGTAAATATTATAAGTATTCGAAATTCGAACATTTCAAAAAGAGGCTTTCGAGTAATATTCGAAATTTGAATACTTTGAAGAACATATTTAAATTTTCGAAATTCGAATAATCGAAATGCACAATCATCATCTCGTTGGATGTTCTTTTTTTCGATCAACTTTTGAAAGCACACTCTATCGAAGCACTATCTTAACCTATGCATTCTCTTGTGCAGAGTAGCTAGCCGCCACTCAAGAAGCGGCATTCACCGGCAAAAGCGTGAAAGGGCGTAAGGGTTTCAAGCGCGCCTGCTCAGCCCTGGTCCCCCCCCCCTCACCCGAATTCATGCAAGCTCGGCCACAGCGAATTTGCCTAGGCCGCGCCGTGACGTAGTGGTAGGTCTTCAGAGCAGCGCTAGGGTCTCGGCGCTTTGATGCGATAAGGCGCTTCCTCAGAAAGGAATAGTGCTGGTCAAATCTCGCCTGAAGTCAAGCGTCTTTTGCTAACATTGTGGTAGGTTCTCTTAACCAGTTCCGACACAATCCAACCAGTTATGGATTTTGCAGCCATCCTGATTGACAATGGTTTGAAGTTGAGAGAAAGTGTAACCGATGAATATTTCTACACAATAATAGTCACAGTAAATGACAGCTCAAAACTTATTTCTAAAATCGAAGCTATCATGTGTAAATTCGAGAAAATTTCCCCAAAAATTAGAAAAAACATTCGAAAAATCGAGAAAATCACTTGAAATTTCAAAAATTTTGATTTTCAAATATATTTGAAAGTTTGAAATTCGAAAATCTGTCTTCTGAATACATTCGAAAATTTGAAATTCAAAAAAAATTTTCCGAATATATTCGAAAATTTGAATTTCGAAAAATCTGTTTTCTGAATATATTCGAAAATTCGAATTTCGAAAAATTTGATTTTCAAATATATTCGAAAATTTGAAATTCTAAAAATCTGTTTTTCGAATACATTCGAAAATTTGAATTTCGAAAAAAAATGATTTTCGAATACTCGAAAATTCAAAATTTGAAAATTTCAACAGTTTTGTCCAAGTATATTATCTATCTCTGATAGCAGTCATCTGTTCTCCCAATGGCTATGTTTATAGAATCTCATACCCTGATGGGCTCGTATGCCTTGGAATCGTTATTTATTGGCCTAAATTGTTGTCGCTAGCTATCCCTTTTTATAGTTTGTGGTTCATTTTCGTTTTGAGTTGCTGTCGTTCACGTAGGTTTCCCGTGGAATAAATAAAACAGTATTCTGGAAATCGTGAAATGTCGCGTCTGGTCCTCAAATATTGTCTCCAATGGAACTTTGCACGAAATGTGTCAAAAGCCGACTATTGCATCTCAGACACGTGATCAGCGCTCCAAATAGTCTTCTTGAAGAAATTAGGTTGAATTCGAAGCATTTTTCTTGAATGCTTCGAACCACCAGCTTACCGTCGACGGCAACGGAAGACGGCGGTGGTGCGTTTGCGTATTTTCACTAAATATATTGTAGCAAGGTTGGATCGGTTCCAAGTTTGCTACGAATCGATAATGAACAGCTGAACATTTTTTGCGGGTGGTGAATTTTTGTGTTTCTACCATTTTTTCCTGTTATTTTTGAGTGCATTTATAGTAAAAAAAGTTTGGTGTATCGGTACTGAGTTTGGAGGGAAAAATTGCGTTTTTATACGTTTCCGCTGCCTTTGTATCCAAAATGGGGAGTAAAATTCAAAGTTCGCCGTCGATTATGCCGCGGTGTCCGCAGACGCTAGTTGACTGCAGTTTTGTTTTTCACAAAATTTCAGAGTAAAAACACCGGAAACGCTCAAAAACGCCATCTTTCTCCCTCCCTACCCACAATATAAACACAAATAATTTACTTATTTTAGTTATCCTCCATTTCGGAGTGAAGTTTATATTCGTTTATCGCGTGCATCTGCTCGCGTATGCTGCGTCTCCTTCTCTACCACACTTTCTAGCTACATATCTCTTCATCCGCTCTCAATCAGAATTCATCGAGTCCTCGTTCAGAAGTTCGCCAGGATCCAGCGGTTTCTTTGCTGTCTCAATCATCGTTATCAACAGTTATAATTCGCAATGAGCGACGCCCGCAATCGCTCGCGGCACCAAACAGATGATTTTATATTAAAGGCATCCTACGCGCGGAAACCGTGTATTATTGTTTCATGTTTTTGTGTAGCTTGGCCTCTCTAGTGAACGAAAGTGTCGAAGGGGTGCATGAAAAACCTTCATTTGTAAAGAAAAGTCAATCGGAATAAATTGTAAATTCGAATTTGAATTTCGCGCCAAAATCCTTTTGGAAGTTTTTATGCTTTCGGAGGCCTCGTCACTGTCATTTTCGGAGTTTTTCTGCATGTGGAGTTCGTGCCGTAACTATTTTTCATGTTGTCTTACGGTCGCACCGACATTCTAGGAAAAAGTGCTAGATGACTGGTGAGAATTGGTGGCGGATCTTCATCCTTGACGCCTTCAAACCTCACTGCCCAACGTTTTTGACGCGCCAGAGTTTACCAGTGTGGTCTACCGGGCTCAATCATGAAATTGAGCATGAAAAATGAAATTTGATTTCCAGCGCGAACGATGCCTTTAAGCACAGTTGGCACATATATTCTCTCTTTCCGAAAGAAATTGAGTTTTGTCCATCGCGTGCGCCTGTGTGCTTATGCGCGTCTCCTTTTCCCCACACTTTCTGGCTGTCTCTGCCCTTGCTCCGCACAAGTGCGCGAAGGAAATACACTCTTTGGCTGTGTGCAACTAATAATTTCCGGAGTAAAATGGTGTGCGACAGTATTATTTACTCACAGGATCACTACACGAACGTTTTAATGAAAGATCAATCGGAATTCCATTCTGGTTTTCGGGAACCGCGGAGCATGTAGAAAATGTTCCCGTCTGGCCATAGTGCGTAGGGTAAACTAGGTATGGCAACATGCGATCGCAGCGGTTTTTTGTCGTTCGCAATTCCTTTCGCAATTTCGCTCTTCGATTCTGAAACCACACCTGCAAAGAAAACAGTTCCACCTTGTTGAGACGATTCCAACAGCTGTCGAAAACATTCACCTGAATTCTTGTCTCCGATAGAGATAATCGTGTGGCGAGCTCTTCCCTTGCTGTAACATCTGGGTAATGAGTGACAAGGAATACGGATTCCAGAATATGTAACTGAAACATTGAAAAATTAGTCCGCACAAGGACCGAGCGGGCTAATGTGTTGGACGTCAGCAGAACAATAACTGCCTTTGACGATCATAACTCAGAAAATTTATCGCCCATATCCTTCGGGCCCAGAATTTCAGTAAATAGTCTCGACTGGTACTTGTTAAGCTGCAACAATGTAATGGCAAGCAACCCTCACCTGGTGTGGGCTGAAGGTTATTCGAGATCGTCTAATTTTTGCTCTGCATCGATAATCAATCGGCACTTCCAGGTTGCCTGAAAGACTAGTTGTATAAGTTGAACGTAAACTCAAAAACTCGAACTACTTGAAATTGATCGTTTCACCGTTGAGCAGTTCACATTCTCAGATGCATTCCACAATATATGGTCGACTTAGAATCGCTCGTTGGTCCACTTTGTTCTTTTGCAGTTTGCGCCTCCATGGGTCCATGCCTACGGCGCGCAGTCGATAGTCGATATGTTCCCGTAGTCTATAGCTATGCGAGCAGAACTCAAAAAATTCTGGACAAATTAACTGCGACTTTAGCGCAAGTTGCGCGCTGGCTTCACGCAACTTACTCTAAATTCGCAGACACCTTGAAACGATGTTGCGTGTAACTTGGCATGTTTTTGAAAACGCGCGAAGCGGCCGGCACAGTGACACACGACGCAGACAGGTCAGCGACGCTCAATCAACTTCGCCGGCTAGTCGAGCGCGATCTAAGAGAGACCCAGTACGTCACAAACTTGGGCGATTGAATTGACGACGATGACGGAATCCGAGTCCTGCGTCAAGAGAACCAAAGTCATATAAATGTGTGTTACACGCAATATCTATAGTAACATCCCGGCAACAGCCGAACTATATATATATACCCTTGCCCCTCATTTTTAGCCGGTGGAAGTGAGACTTTTCGGGCTAATTCTGTCAAAATCTCCTTATCGCGGCTATATTCACCATGTGCGATAAAATAACACTTTCGAGTCACACGCGAAAACTTTATGTTACGTGTAAGTCAACCTACACCGTGCAACATACTTACTCTGTTGAAGGTGAGATGTAACTTGAAGTTACAGTAATAAGTCGCAGGTAAGTCCTTAAATCGCATGTAAGTCAATCAGAAATTCCTGTGAAGAGCAGTGAGGGGTTTCTACTTCTTTGGACTCTCTATCGCTACACACGAGTATTATTGACACAGCAAAAATTTGCGAATCGCGCGTGGCCCTATTCATGCTCGCTTGAAGGTTTTTTTTTCTCCTTTTTTTCTCTTTTACACATTTCTCTCATACGTCAGAATTAATCAAATCAAATCATGAACGACATTCAGTCCACGGCAACGGGGAAAGGCGGTGGTGCGGTCGAGGACTTCTCTTCATATCTGATTCGTATCACATCTTCAGGGAGCCGCGACGCAGCTATCATCTCGAGAGCGGAACGGTTATTTGTCCATTTCCAGCACTACGTTTTCTACCAAACAAAGGGGTGCGTGGCGGCACGAACAACACCCATCTCGCGATCCGAACAATTTTGTCCCGGGATCAGCCCGGCATCGAGAAATTGCCAGGCTGATCCCAGGGTAAGATGGCCATTGGATCGTTAGGTGAGTGATGTTCGGCGTCTTCACAATGTGAAACGCGTATCGTCGATCACTGGTCGAGAGAGCGCCGCGTCGAACACATGTGGCACGCACGCAAGCGAGGAGGTAGTGATGGGATCATTACCTCCTCGCTTGCGTGCGTGCCACTTGTGTTCGACGCGGCGATCTCTCGATCAGTGATAGATCATATATGATTAATTATACACTCATTCAAAAATAAAGCTTAAACGCTCATTCATCTCTGTCTGCTGGGACAGAGAGGACCCCAACGCTAGCGCACTATAAGAGAGCTTACTAGAGATCTCTCGAACAGGGTACGGCACGAGGTGTGGAAAGGACCAATCCTACTCAGACACCCCCTCTAGGAGCAATTTTTTGCCGATTTGCTCAGACACCTCTACCCAGAAGCGTAATTTAGTGAAATTTTTGGCGAAAATTTCGTGTAAATTGGACGTTATAATCGAATTCTTTGTAAAAACTAATTCTAAACAGTGTATACCGCATTCAGAATGGTCCACTTGGTGTCCCAGTGGAGCTCAGACCCCCCTGTGGATATCCACCCCTCGCGCCGTACCCTGCTCTGAAATTTGGGCAGATCAGCCGTGGGCTTGCCTGAAACATTATAAGCCATGCCTCGTATATGTCGCGGGTTAGCAGACGTGCTGAACATAAGCGGTTCTGTTCCCGCGATCCGACCGAAGCTTCAATGACCGTCGTCAATTCGACCGGCGCGATAACATCCTAGGCCTTTTAGCGCTGTGGGTCCGACCGGTGCTACCTCTGAAAAGGAAACTGCTATCAGTAAGCTTTGCCATTCGAAATAAAATGTACTTTTTTGGAACCATTTCTGGAGGTAGAGGACGAATATGCTCTTTTCAGATGCCGAAAACCACTCCGAAAAAAGGTATAGACCTTTTCCCCTCGATTTTCGTACCCAATGTACCTTCCAAAACTCTCAGTAATTTTTCGAAAATCTGCAGTCGCACCTCATGGTCGTGTTCAGTAGAGTGTTGCTTCGAATAATATCGATTTCTTCGAATAAATCTAAATTTGTCTTCATGATCGAAATGGTTTCAACAGCGCTCATTTTCATACATCGCGGTAAGTGGAAGGTACTTAAAATCGATAAAAAAAAAGTAGGATTCCGTCTATTCATTTAAATGCCAAGGTCAATTAATTGAGTTTCTATTCGAACAATTGAATAAACTGTAATAGCGCTTCTGTGGTTGAACAGAAATTTACTTGTTCATCAACTGTAACCTTGCCCCTCACGTAATGTTGGATATCAAGGACAGTTAGAGCCAGTTTAGCTCTGAGGAAACATCAGAATTATTCGGAAAACGGAAATTGTTCGCTTCAACACTCTAGTGTTCAGCTTCCGAAATGAACCCGTTGGAGAAAGTTTGGGTCTATATAAATTAGGGGGCTCTAAAAGCGTTTAAGAAAAATGCTCGAGTTTTCACCTAAAACGTCCCATGGGGGTTCTTCGGGTCGCTGTGCACGAACCTGAGAGTTATTTGTCGGTTTTTCAAAGTTTTACGCCCATTTCGCTCCAAGCTCCCTACGGTGGAAATTTTATGCCAAAACGCGACTTTCGACCACTTCCGGATGATACGAAAGATGGACAATACCCGCGCTAAGTTTTGTATATAAAAACGGGTAACATTTGGCAAACTTGGCAAAAAAAGCGTCCGATGCATGTAACTTTTTTGAACGGGGACCTTTCTGGATTCTGAAAACGCGATCATGTTCACAGCCCAAATTCCTGCATAATTGTGGAACGAAGTTCTCTAGAACGGCTTTGTTTTTGAAGGAAATACTTTTTGCAATTGTTTTTCAAAAACGTCGCGCGCGGCGAAGTGCGGCGAAACTTAGAGCAGTATTCGTACAAAAACGGAAGAGACATCTGTATGCTTCCTCCATGAATTAGGAGCAGGTAAGAGAATCTCAAGGTTGGTTTAGGTTGAATTTTCGAAGGCTTTCATCTAAGAGTTCGAGGTTTTCGCAACAAAACTCCTGTTTTTCAGGATGTTCTCAAGCGTGTTTAATGAAGTATTTTAAAAATCCAACCAACATAAACCTCGATATTCTCTCACCTGCACCTAACCTATGAAGAAAACATATAGATTGCTCTTCCATTACTTGTGCAAATACTGCTCAACGTTTCGCCGCACTTCGTCGCGCGCGACGTTTTCGATGAACGATTGCAAAAACTATTTCCTTCAGGAACAAAGCGATTTCAGGGAACTTCGGCACATGAGTCACACAATTAGGTAGCAATTTGATCTGTGAATACGATATCGTTTTCAGAATTCAAAAAAGTCCTCATTCAAAAAAGTTACATGCATCGGACGCTTTTTTACCAAGTTTGCCAGATACTCCCCGTTTTTAAAAAACTTAGCGCGGGTATTGTAGTTCAAGGTCCTCCTCTAGAGAGTTATTTGCAGTGCTCAGCACGAATCTGAGGTCCGCTCATCAGTTTTCGACAGACTACGGTAGATTACTGTGGATATACACTAGTTTGGTCAAAGTCTCAGATTTGACTCGAAATTTGTATGCGGGTGTTAATCGGGGTGCTGAATACGAACTTGATGTTCTTCTGTCGATTTTCAAATTATAAAGGTAGATTTCGCCCCCTAAATGTCATGGCACCTACCGTAACCTGCAGTAAATCGCAGAATTTTGACAAATGGGCCCCACATTGGTTTTCAGCATCTTAGAGTACAACTACTAAGACGTTCGCTGTTGTCCACAGAACACGAATGAGATGCCACCTCACGCAATGCTCCCTGTAGAAATCCAAAAGGGGCATGGGTCGCCCCTCGAGAACTGCCCGGCGCCCCCCTCCCTGGTGCCGTAGACAACCTATCCGCGGGAACGCTGTTGCTGTAGACATCCCATCGGAGGAGGGTCTCCATCCCCGATCCCGCGTTCACATCCTATCAACATCCTGTAGACCTGATATTACCATCCCAGTGAAGCATCAACCGCTTTTCGACGTCACCCCTTAATAGCAGCATACACACTCACAAACATGGTGTAGATAACAGCATAAATAGGACCGCACGGCTCCTACCATGTCGTCTACGACGTTTGAAGCGCCAAAAACCATCCATAATGACAATATGTGACAATGTTTGAGCAATCTTGCCTTCCACGTCTGTATTTCCCACCCGTTAAGGGTCTTTCACAGTTGACCGGACGAAGCCGTCCGGCATGTTATAAGACAGGAAAGCGGCGTGAGTGCACCCCGCACTGCGGTGTCGGTCGACCGACGTCTCAGTGAGGTGAAATCATTGTACGAGAATTAGAAATGAAACTTGAGAAAACATGTGATAAGATAGAGTGATAGCACTATCTCATGGGAGCGCACGAGAGAAATAGCTTGGCTTGCTTAAATGTAACATGTCTGCATACCGATTAACTCTCGTCCATTTTTGAGAATGCCGCTCTACTTCGGCTGACTTTTTGAAATGGAGGATTACATAGGTGAACATACATGATGTTTTCAGGTGAATAAAGTTGTTTCTCTCGTGCATTCCCATTTGGTAATGCTATCACTCTAACTTATCACATGTTTTCTCAAGTTTCTTTTCTCATTCTCGTACTCGAATGGGTGGGAAAGCACTGGCGTGGAAGGCAAGATTGCTCAAAATTGCCAAGTAATATTGTCATCCTGGATGGTTTTTGGCGCTTCAAACGTATTTGACGACATGGTAGGGGTCGTGCGGTCCTATTTATGCTGTTATCTCGACCACGTTTGTGAGCGTGTACGCTGCCTTTGAACGGCGCTATGCCTTCTTTCGAAACTTGATGATGAGGCCCGATTTTCCTTATTTCAGTTCTAATCTAAGCGCAACAGAGAAATTGGACCTTCTCAATCAAATTTTCTAGAGAAAAACTAACATTGGCGTGGATCCTAATGAGACTTTTCGTTCCTCTTTGGAGGTTGGCGCAAACTCGGTGCACCTACGTAATAGCATATGACACCGAGTTTGCGCCAACCTTCGAGAGTAAACGCAAGGTCTCATTAGGATCTATACCGACGTTACATTATTTTAGTAATGATGTCCTTATGCGGACAACACTCTACTGCTTCCAAATAAACTACTATAAGTTATACAACCAATTCCAAATGAAATGTACTTTTCTAGAGCCAGTTTCGGACGTAGAGTCCAAATATGCCCTTTGCAGCTGCCTCGAGTCACCCTGGAAAACGTTATAGCAGTTTTTTTTCTCTGATTTTTGCACCTATTGTACCCTCGAAAAAGCGCATTAACTTTATGAAAATCCGGAAACAGACCTCATAATCGTGCTCAGGGCCCGAAACAGCCCCCCAAGGCAAAGTTTGGGTGAAAGCGCATTCTCCGAGCTATGTGCAGACTGATGGCGTTCTTGACTTGTATGGATTTTCGGTTCAGTGTTCAATTATATCAATTACAGGGTACAGAAAACGTTGAAAAAATTTTTTCTCCAGAATTGACTTAAAATTCAACCTGAGGGTGATTTGTGGTGCTGATCACGAATCTGGGGTTTACCTGTGGTTTTTCCTAAGTTCGACATAACTTGTTCAAAACTTCCCACCGGCAGAAAAATTTAACGGCAAAATCGACTTCCTACGATTTCTGGAATGTGACAAAAGATGTGGCTCAAAGCGTTCTTTTGGGGTTTATTTAGAGTGCTCAACACGAATCTGATGTCAGTTTATGGATTTTTGACAGCTTACGATAGATTACGTTGGGTATACGGTATAGTTGTGCACGAACGAAATTTTTGAAAAAAATTTCGATATTTTTTTCGTTCGTTCGAAAATTCTTCGAACGTAATTTTTTCAAATTCCGTTCAAAATTTCGTCGAACAATTTTTTTTCAATTTTCGTTCGTTCGAAATTTCGTCGAACGAATTTTTTTCAAATTGCAGTCGTTGGAAATTTTTTTTCGAAATTGTACAGCTATAGTATACGGTAGTTCGATCAATGTCACAGATTTGTCTCAAAGTTTCTATGGGGAGGGGTTTTGGGGTGCTGAATACGAATTCGTTGTCCATTTGTATGTTTTCAAACTATTAAGTTCTGCCTCCTGAATAACATGTTACCTACCGTAACCTACAGTAAACCTATAAATTCCGACAAGGGAATCCCAGATTCGTGTTCAGCAGTACATGTTTATCGCAGTATCCGGAGAAAAATTTTAAAAACACCTCAAAAACCCCATGGTGGGTACCCCTAGCTTGCGGCGAAGCTATAAAAACGCTCATAACTTCTTTCAGAGTGAGTCTGGGCAGGCTACGATTATACCGGAGTCACTCACATTTTCCGCTACTAGTAGCAAGAGCATCCTCCCAGATTATCGCCGTATTCAATGCGCGCCGAATATGCATTCAACCCGAAGACAAGGCGGTTAGGAGCACAGTCAGAGAACGTGCTGCCAGGGAGCACGTGCTCTTATAGTGTTTCAGATTACAGCACGTGCCCCGACAAATAAAACTTTGAATGCGTACATGATACACATTCAACTCGATGAAAAAAAGGATTTCCCAAAAATGGAAAGAATGCGAAAAACTCTTGAGGCGGGACACAGATGCCGGCAGCCTCGATGGTTCAATTACACTAGTTTGCGGTGCTTTGCTTGACCAGCCGCTGGAGACCTCGTCCAAACAATCGCGGCCCCAGATAGTGCTCGACGAGCTGGCCGAGTTGCATGTCGGTGTGCCGGGCGCATCGCGTGCCGATGTGCAGCTACGATAACGCTGGACTAGCTCGCAGCACGTGCTCCTGTGATTAAATTTTGCAACACGTGCTCCTACGATAAAATTTTGCAGCACGCGCTGCTTTTTGGAGCACGTGTCCCTGCAATACACTTTTTCAATGGGAGTGGTCACTCGAGTTGGATACATAATCGACACGCATTGAATGCGGCAAATTTTTAAGCTCGCAAGGTACTCTATTTCGCTGATCCCGGACTACGCTAAAACGGCTTCGCTTGTTAACCAGAAAAGGTGATATCGGCTAACTACGCTTATTTTTTTTAATCTACAATTTTTTCATCTCGCTACATTTACCTTTCCTCTAGTACTGACAACATGGATGGGAATCAGGGTAAATGAACACCCCCGAGTGGTCAGAGATTCCTGACAAACAACTAAAAATGACGCAAATGACACACATAAAGGGATGGAAAAAATCAAAATCTGCCTACGAAGACAGTTGCTGAAAGCTCCGTAAACCACGGAAACCTTCCTGTCCATCACGGGGAACGCCGCGAGGTGCATCTCTCGGCATGCCACCAACACCCCTTCCACGAAAAGACGTTATTAAAAAACGAATCACAGATCTCTTATAATTATAAAAAGAGAAGAATTACCATAGAAGTCTAGAGCATCATCAAAAAATAAAACGAATTGCAAATCTCACATAACCGAAAATGAGAACTTGGACGGCACGATCTTCGTGATACATCGATTGATGGACGCTGCCACCGCCTCTCCCGCGAATGTTCTGTAGAACAGCCCATCGACCTGCGCAGCCGTAGACATCCCGAATTCACGTCCTGTGGACAAAAACTCGGTCTGCTTCGATTCAAGGCACTCGGCGGGATTGCCGGTCGATGGGCTGTTTAACAGCCCGTCGCCCCCTGCTCAACAGCACACTGGGACGACCCCGCGTAGAGCTGCCTGTTCGCCAGCGGTGACTCGTTCTGGGCGGATCGACGTCCTGTAGACAACTGCGAACGTCTGAGACTATACAAGTTTTCGGCGAAATCCAAAAAAATCTAGGAATCTTAAAAATCTCCTAATGTTACCTTAACCAGGCCGCAAGGTTTTGCAAGACACCTATAGTTTTTTTTAGAGTGGTTTTAGGCAGCTGCGAAGAACACGCTCGAATTCCATGTCCAAAATGGCTCTAGAGAAGTCTTTTTCGTCCGGAATGGCCAGGCTTGCTGAAAGTTGTCTCTTTGTGACTAGGAAGCTGCGACACAACAATTACCTCGCTATCTTGGGATAGGAGCGGTTGTTTCTCCATTTCTTCCATCGTGATCTCTCAAATACCGTTGCGGCTTTCTCCCATACAGATAAAGCGATACTAGGAGAACTCCGCAGGTGCACCACCGTCCTTTCCCGTTGCCGTGGACTATGAAGGTTTCTCGCGAAACTGTAAGTCTCAACCTATAGAACAATAAACTTCACCTAGTAATTCACTCTGCATAGAAAACTGTTGATATTGGAGCATGGTAGGCAGCAGCTGACAAGGAAGACTCTGATGGCCATGCATACCTGAATAGAAATGGTCAAAATTATAGCTAAAAAAAGTGGTATTCTAAAGCGAAAAAGCAAGCTAGAGAGTTTGAAGGCAGTATTCACGATAATTTTCAAATTCGAGAATAATTGCCAAAAAGATTACTTGATCCCCAGTTAGAGTTGAATCGACGATGAGATACTAAAAAAATGCAGCACAAATACACAAAAAGCTTATAGTCAGAGGAACTGTTTGTAGGGGCGATCGAATCTTTTGTGAACCCGACCTCTGCACTCCTCTACTCTCGGTTGCTTCTTTCTTTCCTTTAGACCCAAACTAATACTATTCTGCAAATTAATCATCCCATTTTTCATATACACCGGTATTCGCAGGTCGCAATCATCAGGAACTCGTCAATCTTATCGAACTCGTTCATGACTGAAAATTATATCACCCAATCAAGGCGTTTCAATGCGTTTTTCTCCGTATCTTCGTGATTTTAGTAACACATGGTGGCCAACGCATTGTTTTAAAAGGGGACGAAACTCCGGGGCGCAAATCATCGTGAACACTGCCTTTAACAGGCACATAGGTAGAACGCTTAGAAAAAAGTGTTTACCTTCAGTAGTCATGTAGCAGCGTTCCCAGATTTCGTGATTATGAAAATCATATATACGCCATCGAACCATCATTAATTATTCTCGTCACGTAATCTTCAGCGCCAATTCTGACGAGCTAACTTCTTATTCACAAGATGGCTCTAATCATGCTTAGCTCCTTTTTCAAGTGAGAACAATTGAACGCTGGAGGATCTCTGGTGAGCTGCCGATCTCGAATATGACAAGCAGCGGAGCGGTGCCCTTCGGCGAAATAGAACTGGAAATACGGATGTTCCGACGAAAAAGCGTCGGCTGCTTGCCAAGATATCCGAAATTAAGCGCTTACTAGAAATGCCCTAGCGCTTACATCTATTCTGTCTAACAATAAGGCCTCTTCCACAGTTCCATCACCCATCGCTGCGATAGCATGTTTCAAATGAAAATCGAGTGCAATCAGTGTGCGGCATTTGCCGTTTGCCGACTCTGAGAGAAATCGCCGCTGCGGCTCCGCGATAGTGCCGCTTCGGAGCCTACAGGCACCGAAGCGGCACTATCGCGGAGCCGAGCCGGCACTACCGCGGAGCCGCGGCTTGACTACCGCCTATCCGTAGCGGTGATGCGGCAGTGCCGCTTCGGGGAGAGTATCTGATATGAAGTTATTCAAGAATGATAATACAACTAGAGGGCCTAAGAACAAAAATACGCACCTGCGATCTAATCGGCTCTAATAGCAAAAGCATGAGCAGCTGTGCTAGACCGTGCTCGGGCTGTGAAAAGTTCTCCTCTCGTTCTAGTTCGTCTTAGATGGAAAAAATAATGGAAAACAATCTTGATTCTTCCGTTTAACAATTTGTTCACCATAAAAGCATCAAAAAATTTCGTTCTTGATTCCAACGTAGGCAAGTTGAAATACCTACTCCGAAAATGGGGTCTCGGGATTCTGTTATACAGAAACCCATTCTTCCTGATCAACAGCTTTCTAGTGAAGCAATTCTGGCATTTTTCAAACTTTGGAACATCTCTTCTATTACAAGGGTTGAAAACAGCTGCTCTACACTCCACTAACGGCCAAATATAGGTTTTATAAGCTCTCAAAAGGACGTCGGTGTTGTCTGTAAAAAGCGTCCTGTGGAAAGAGCGTCTGCCTAATAGGGACAGAGGTTCCCGCCGCTTTTGCGCTCAAGGCAATCCGGAATGTACCTCGAACTTGGGTAATTGAACCGGCGACAATTTCGTTTTACCATCGTACTCCACGCGGGTCCACTGCTGCACCCTCGAGGAGCCGGCGCTATTCCAACGCGGAGCCGCTGCGGTACTATCGCGGAACTATCGCGGCGCAGTCGAGAGCCGCGGTACTTTCCCGGCACTGAGGCGGCAAATTTTCTCAAAGGATTGCCGGCCATTTTTGGGGTTTGTCGTTGCCGCCTGCAGAAATATTGTTCTAAAACGGCAAATTTTTGGCAGACTTGCATTAAAACCACAGGATTTGCTGTCACCGCAGTACTGGTATTCGTCAGCGATTCGAAGCTGCTACGAATAATTATTTTGACTAGTTCCAGCTCATGTTATGTGTTATTGTACCCAATAAATCGGTAACTGATGAGAATATAAACTCTCTTATAAACTCTTGACTAGGTGATCAGAGGAGTTCAATCAAGTTCTTAGTTGCTTGGGAGCCTCCAAATGTTTTTTTTTCAATCATCAAATTTTTAACTCCTCAGAATGCCAGAATTGCCATGAAAACCCTTACCTAGAAGCATTCCGATTTCTGGAAGTTCCAATATTTTTAATCATACAAACCACTTGAGAGCTCGTTTAAATTGGTCCGCTTGTGGTCGGTTGCTGAGCTGATGGTAATAATTGGGACAGCAAGTTGATCAATTCTGCAAATATTTTGTCCGGTTTTTCAAAAACTGAACAATATTCAAAGCGGTCATTAGAGAAAGTGTTCAATTATACTTTCGATTTCTTATACTTTCGATTTTGAGACCATTAGCTGAAGAGCTGACTCAGTGGCAAAGCAGAGTTTGTTACGAAATGCTGAAAAGATGAAAAAATGGAAGGTCCTCAAAGCTAACGATTGAAACCGTCTTCAACTTCTTACCAGAAAACGAAAGGTCCGAGGCCCATCGCAATAACAGTGTCGGAAAGCGGCTTAAAACGAGCAACTACTAGCAATATACCGCCCTGAAACTTGAAACTTCCTCTGTAGCCACAGGGGAAGTGGGTGGGGCGAACACACCACATTTGTTTGGTGCCGTATAGAGCGACTAATTGCTTGCTTTTAGCCGACACTGTTGTCGTAATAAGCCTCGTACCGGCTTGTAGACCGAATACACAGAAAGGTAAGCGCCCAAGTGCAGTCCAGCTGCCTATACGCACTGCCTGCGGCTGAATGTCGCACGGGTATCGGCCAGTCTTTGGGTCGGCGCATACTCCCACCCCACCAAGCTTGCTTACGGTTCGCTGCACGTCCCTCGCTCAACTAGGCTTGGTCGCGCTGGCCGCGAGCCCCTTTCAGAGTAAATCCTTTGCGGGTCTACCACATTTTGGTCTACCCAAAACGACGCTCATCCTTTGTATCTCTAGCAATGATTTGTACCGAAACTTCAATTAGTGGGGAAGAAGTAACATCCGGCTATGGATAGGCTTCCAGCCTTGTTGATCTTGATAGTGAACGCGATTTTTTCTTCCTGTGAAGGCTAATGAAACGCCAAACACATTGTAACTGGCAGATATTGCATGGAATACCACATGACTAAACAAACGTCGTTGTATTATAGCAAAAAAACAGATTTTGCCGTTTTGCCGGTCATGTTAGGGGTTTGCCGATGCCGTTTGCCGAAATTTTCAATTCCTTTGCTGCACATTCCTGATCACGATCGATACCCATGACTATCATGCTATTGCACAGCACGACGATCGGACTCTGAAATAAGCCTAAGGTAACACAAGGTAGGTTCCTAGAAAAAGCAATATTTCTCGTTTGGCCCTCTAGGCACCAACTCTTGAATTCAGTTTCCAGTTGACTGCGACGGAAAAAGGCGTTGGTGTGGTTGCGTATTTTCACTTAGCATACTGTTGCCATGGCTGGCTCGTTTCCAAGTTTATCATTAATCGATAAGGAGCAGCTGATCAATTTTTTCTGGGTTATGATTTTTCTGTTTCTCTCATTTTTTCGTGTTATTCTTGCGTCTTTATACAGTAAATAACTTAGATGTCTTCATATTTATTGGTGTGGTGAAGAAGAAGCTCAGCGCTGTTAAACGTTTTCGGAGTTTGTCCTCCGAAATTGAGTGAAAAAATAAAATTGTGCCGTCACCTAGGGTGCTCTACGCGTCTGCGGGCGTCGCGCAATTATCGGCGTCTCAGACAGTCGAGGGAGGCAAGCCTCGTTCATTTCTCTCGACTCTGCCAACGCGTAGCTAGATGCCTCAGAGGGCGCGGCCTGTAACGCCGCCCCATTCCATGTAACGAGGTTTCACGGGTTTTAGCTGCGATAGCTAAAACCCGCATATTCTTGTGTCGAAGGTGAAGGGTTGCAAATTCTACGCGTATTCGACGTGAAAACGAAGGCTAAACTCGATATATTGATTTCTCTGTCGCTTAAGCCGTACATTCTCGCTATAATTTTGTAGCGAGAATCTACAGATTTAGCGGCAGCCTGTGTTGAAATGCAATCTCAAACCCGCACTGGCTACGCGGAACGCAGGGATGCCGTTCGAACAGCTCCGCCAACGCGTAGCTAAATGCCTCACACGGAAACCAGAGATGCCCAGGGTTTCGGAGGCATCTAGTCTAATTTTGACACGAGAATTTACGTAAATTACGGAAAGTTTAGCCTCACTTGGTGGAATTTTAGCTACAGCGCCCGCATATTCTACGCTTATTCTCGTTGCAGCACTCGGTCGATCGACCCACTCAGTCTTGATCTGTACTAGAAAGACAATCTCTGCCGCATCGCCGTTTCTTCCCACGGCCTGCAGCATCCCAGCGGCCAAAATTGTCTCTAGCAAGGTCTTCAGAGAGCGACACCGGGTCACCCACCACGACCACCCATAGAGTGTCAAGTTATTCGTGGGTTGACTGGGCCAGGACTGATAGAACGGCATCCCTGCGTTCCGCGTAGCCAACGCGAGTTAAGATTGCATTTCAACACAGCCTGCCGCTAAATCCGTAGATTCTCGCTACAAAATTATAGCGAGAATATACGGGTTTAGCGTCAGAGAGAACAATGGTTCGAACGACACAAGAATATGCGGGTTTTAGCTATCGTAGCTAAAACCCTTAAATTCTCGCTACATGGAATGGGGCGGCGTTTCTGGCCGCGCCCTCGGAGGCATCTAACTACGCATTGGCAGAGAGTGTTGGCCCCGTCAACTCACAGAGTGGGTACTTGACACTCTGAGGCTGGTCGTGGAGTGTGACCCCGTGTCGCTCTCTGGAAGACCTTACCGAGAATATTTTGGCCGCTGGGAAGGTGCATGCCGTGGGAGGAAACGGCGTTGCCGTCGATCACAGAGGGGATCGCCTTTCTAATACGGATCGGGACTTATTGGGTCGACCGACCGAGGGCTGTAGCGAGAATTTACGTAGAATATGCGGGCGCTGTAGTTAATTTTTCACCAATTGAGGCTAAACTTTCCGTAATTGACGTAAATTCTCGTGTCAAAATTAGACTAGATGTCTCCGAAACCATGGGCATCTCCGGTATCCAAGTGAGGCATCTAGCTACGCGCTGGTAGAGAAGGGGGCGAGCCTTGAGCCGTAATTGGAGGCGGAGGCTTGAGAGAGACGGCTCTCCTATCACCGCTGAGCCAGCCCTCTGCGCCGCGACGCTAGCATTGTATTTGAGGCGGTTTTACCGCACAACCTCAGCATCGCGAAGGATTTGAATTTTTTCGAACTGTCATATGCTATTTCGTATCCCTGACGCAAATGCCTCAAACGATAGATTTTTATTAGCTACGCGTTCTTCTTGATGCGTTCCAATTCTTCCATACTGTTTTCCCGTTCTCGTCGTCTTCCCTTTATTTGTTTAAGGCCCTCATTCTAGGAGATATTTGTGAGAACAAGCCCTTGCTTTGATTTTTTTAATAAGTGTTCCTATGAATTTCGTTTCCTTTGACCGCTTCAATTATTTTTTTAAAGGACAGAGGTCATTACCTTGTCGTTTTCAATCCTGCTGTGTGAATCCTGCTTGTGGCTAAAATTTATGCACAAGGCTTGCCTCCATACTGACTTTTCAACCACTTCTATCGGGGAGAAACTTTGCCTTTAAAATACAGTTAATGCCATTGCGGCGCCTTGAAACCTACTGAATCGCGTTATTGTTTCCTTCTTTTGAGGTCGTGTTTTCGGGTTCGATACTTCTAAAGTCGATACAAAGATGCTGGATTCATGATAAAACTCCTAAAAGAACTTCTGTTTGCAGTTTTATCCATGATGATTAATTGAAAAAAAAGAATCTATTGTAGTCTTCGTTATGAGTTATCCTCCTTCGTTGCTAAACACATCGAAGCCGGAACTTTGCCGCTTCTCACGCAAACCAGCTTAAGGTACACTGCAGAATTGGGAGCAAAGGGTATAACTAACATCGGCATGCATGCTCAAGAGACTGCGTTCTCCATTGGAGGTTGGCGCAAACTCGGTGCACCTATGTTATAGAATATGGCTTCGAGTTTGCGCCAACCTTCAACAGTGAACGCGAAGTATGTTCCGGATCCACGCCGACGTTATGTGTGTCCCTTCATATAGGTGGTCAAAAGGTACCCGCAGACGTATTTCGTTTGGCTCCTTTCTCTAACGTTGTCGATTACAGCTGAAATATCACGAAATTTATTCAAAATCAAAAATCCTATTCCAAATTGATACATGACATGAATGCAGTAGTATCACATGATTGAAGGGTAGCCATACAGAATAGCTTATCACGTATTATGTCGCACTGTAGAATGCCGACGATCCGATAAATCCAGTAGTCATCAGTCAACAATATAAAAATTGAATAATTCACAATAAGGTGACATCCAGAGTTCTGCGAGCTGCGAGTCGCGACAATGATAGGGAAAAAGGGCAGCTACGGAGCGTTGTAGCTGCCCTTCATTTCTTACCATTGTCGTAACTCCCAGCTCGCAGAACTCTAGATGCCACCTAAGGCAGAAAGAACTACGAGAATTAGCTGGACATTCAAAAACCAGTACTGAACATACATAACTTAATACACAATACCTTCAACAGCACTTCGGAGCAAAATGTACTCTGTTCCATCGTAAGCGGGCGAGGAGCGCGGAAAGAGACAGAGTGTAAGGCCCTAGTTATACACCAGCGTTTCGCCGCCGCTGGCTTCCGCGGCATGTCTGCTATTGGTCAATTTCGAAATCTGACCAATCGCAGCCGTCCCGCAAAAACCAGCGGCACCGAATCGTTGATGTATAACTAGGGCCTAAGGGTGCGGGGAAGTAGAAGCAACATATGCGCACACGCATGCGCGATGGACTCGAGCGAATTTCGCTCCGAGTTAAAGGGTATATCAATCTAGTAGACCAGAAAATACTCGCAGGCGACCACTGTTGGTCAAACAAACAAGTTCGGCAATAGTCCCATACAGTTGAATGGAAATGATATTCCAGCCCTATTCCGCTTTTCGCACTACCAAGGTAAGTTTTTCTGTCCTAACATTTCGAAGGAGGCTAGTTGTGGTGAAGAACACAACTACGAGGTTCGCTTTTTCTCTCAGAAGATTACAGTAAGATTCGGTAAGTACACCGTAACAGTAAGATTGTACGTAAGCTCTGGTACATCCCTAGTGACCTATTGATTTCGATTATCACCAGCAACGGAGCGGTGGGCCTCGGTAAAATATAACTAGTGATAAGGAGGTTTCGACGAAAAAGCCAACGCTCCGCGCTGTGATAACCAAAAACATGAGTTCACATGGAATGAAACAGAGTCTATCTGATTCGACTGAACCATAACCTTAATGAACGTGGAGCGAAATAGTAACTCGGTAACCTTTTGGGAAAATGGAAGTGTTACGAGGGCTTACCAGAGCTGTTCTTTATTGGCTACCGTAAACTACGGTAATCCGTCGCTAATCGGAAAAAGGTCAAGTAGATCATAATCAATATTCTCCAAATGCACCTCGAAAGGTTTCAACTATAACGGATAACTTAACCAAACTACCGTTCACCTACCGCAAGCTTCCGCGAAACTAGTAATAGATCTGATATTCGTGTTCAGCACCACCAGCTACCCACACTAGGCCAGGTTTTTCAAGAAACTTCTCTGCCAGCGGAGTACGGAGAAGAGGCGTACCATCGATATTACGAGAAACCATTCCATCAAGGGAACACGCGTAAACACAAGAGATTTTACTATTCATGAGAAAACCTAGCAATAGGGTCAAAAACATTCTTCCGGCGACTGGTGACGCAACCCAGTATTTAGGCCCTAATTATACACCATCGACTTGCCGCCGCTGGCTTCCGCGGTGTGTCTGCTATTGGTCAATTTCGAAATCTGACCAATCGCAGACGTCCCGCAAAAACCAGCGACACCGAATCGCCGATATATAGCTAGGGCCTTATCATTCATATTGATCGAAAGCCAATATGGGGACAGGAGCTCTCTACACGCATGGGGAGGAGTTGTCCCGTTTCTGCAGTTTGACGCGTCACACCACTCAATTCGAGCAAAGTGGTCCCGAGTGGAATTAGAGCCGCGGAAAGCAAGACAATCTTTCCCTCGGTGTGTAGAGACCCCCCATTCCGTCAATGTGCCCGATTTGTACTGTTCCGATCGCGCGTTGCGGGAAGTATAATATCGGAACAAGGGCTGTCTACACACCGAGGGAGTTGTCCCGTTTTAGCAGTTTGAAACGCCGCGTCACTCCACGAAAGCGTAGTGGTCCCGAGTGGAATTAGAGTCGCCATAGACAAGACAGCTCCTCCCTCGGTGTGTAGAGAGCCCCTGTCCCATAATATCGGCCTATGTTGAGCAAATAATCGTTATTCGTTGAGAAGAGTCGGCATTGCTCCAATACTAGCAGAACTCCTTATATCAACGCATGCCGAAATAAAAGGTTAATTGGAAGGTCAGGTGAACTTCAGAAAAAGGAACTCTTCGAGCATTATTTTGGAGTACACGTGTTGCAATAAGGCAATGAAGAAGACTTGACCATTCAAATTACAAACTGGTTACCGCACATGAACGAGCAGTCAATCGGCTAGCACCCACAAGAACATTTACAATAGAAACTTGGGAAAACATACATTCATAAACCTTCACTACAAATCAAAATTAGCTATAAACCAGCAAAAGCAGCAGCCATACCAACAACCAGCTCTCCGGCATGATTATTTACTTCTTCCATAACAACTTTTGTGGAGGATATTCGTCATGAATGTCTCGCCTTAAAAATCAATGTGATAGAATATTTCTGAAAAAATTAAGTGTTCAGTACAGAAAAGAAGACAAACTTTCTTTTACTGGATCGACCCATAGGCTTTTTCTCATCTGCCTTTTTGGCAAAAAAAATTATACCCGAAAAGTACTGACTCACAACCTCGATTATTCTCTACGACATTGATGGAACAGCACGTAGTACTAAAAATTCTCACTTTATGGTCCATAAATACCATAGAAGACCGTAACCTGCTTTTACGGGTGAGGTTTATCTCGGGATTATGGTGGTGGCAATCCTCACTATCATCAAGTTTCACCCATCCCCAGATGCCACAAGTTTGTAAGGACGTGGCCTGAAGGCGACCTATGGAAGCATTACATGCTTTTGATTAATGGCTGAGTTCTACCAAGGGTTTTCTGAAAGTGGCAGCAAACCTAATGCTCATCTGCTGAGTCTCAGATCTCAAGGCACAGCCCAACCTCAGAATCGCTTTCAATTTTTTATGCTCATCTTGGAAAGAATGCTAGGCTGATCACAAATGTGTCTCCACAACCGCTCAGAACCCACTACGAACGGAATTACGGCCTCTCAAAAATTGTGAATTTGAACGTTGAAAAATTTGTGGACGAGTAGTATCGGGCCCATTTCTCCTCGTAATTCGCAGCCACCGTTAGAAGCAGACCGTACAATGAAGCTACACCGATAACGAATGGAATAAAGAAGAATTTGATAAAAAACCCATGGCGGGTCTCGTCCGTATTGAAATGGAAAAACCCTGAAGTGGATGGAGTGAATGGGTGCCCGATTTTTCTCGCTTATTCTGGAGATTTGAGATCCCGCGTTTGGCATGGTTGCTACACACAGGGGCCATAATATCTAATTTTACCTACAAGCTTGGACTGTGCCTCTAACGAGAATCAATGTGTGGACAGCGGTCGAGAATCTCACACCCTCTACGGGGATGGCTCCAGTTCTCATCTTCGGCGATTGTGAGACACGAGGCAATTTATCGAAGAGGTAATAGGATGCACATCTGGGAAAAATCCTCGGCTTCTCCAACCTCTGCTACGAAAGGTTGGTATCAAAGGCTTGATAACCATCTGTATGATGGTCAAGCACACATCTCCAGAAGCGTAGAATAGCACTTTTGACGCAGAAATTTACGATCAACCTGACAGAATAACAAGCATCATGTACTTGTTGCTGGCATGAGGAATACTGTCTTGTTTCCATCCCCAGAATCTGCAGAGTACAATGGAATTCTAATGAAACCTCACCTGCAGTTGAGCTAGGTAGACAGCTCTCTTCGTCTCGATCTGCTTCTGAGGGAAAGGATTCATGTCGTTGAAAGCCACCTGCAGAGAACTGGCATGATTTTTGAAAGTCATGGCACATTATTGTGCGCCATAAGCTAGCAGAATGGCGCAGAGAAGCCTTCATACGCCAAGAAATTTAAAATATGACAGCGTTACAATCGAGCTCAAATAAAACTATCTTTCAAAACCATTTTTTATCAGATCTTGGATTCGAAATCCACTTTTACAAGGAACGATTCGGAGTCTTTGGTGTACTCAAGATTTCGGATCGTAAACGCATTTACCCTACTAAAACTTTAACCTAATGTGCCCAAAAGAGAACATACCTGCGCCAAGGATCTGTAATCAGTGACAAATTGTCGAGGTCTACTTAAACACGCGTGAATCATGCTGACGGTCTTGCTCTGCAGTACAGCTGACTCGCACATTTTCAAAACCGCCAAGGCAAACCGAAACAGGGACTGAAAAAAGGAGAAAGATTCAATCGCATTCCTAATAAAGCAGAAAATGATCACGATTTCTCTCAGAACTGCCAATGTCATTTTCGAGAGCCCTTAGCAAATAGCAGAGCCGTCGGCAGCCTTATCAAAACGATTCCACGCTCAAGGTAGGCGAGATATCACGACTGGGAGGGATCTATTTCAAAACAAAAAAAAATCACCTTATTTCCCTCATAAAGGAAATCGTCGAAAATGGTCAAATAAATTTGGTGTGGCATTATATCCACGAAACACGTGAGGAACCAGCTAAGGGCAAAAAGCGATAGATCAACTTCATATTGCCGCAAATGAGCCGCAAGACGAGGCAACTTCTCCGTAACCAGATCACGCAACACCTGAAAAAATCGGGTTGGTGGAGCTTGAAGATCAGAACTAAATAGAAACCCGTCCTTACCTTTTGGTCAGCTACAGCCCCTATAAGATTACTAGCATAGTAGTTGGGAGGCTGAAGTTCTGTGAATGTGACCAAAAACCAGAAAGCATCCTCCTCGTCGAGGTATAGCAGTGCAACGGCAGCTATTCGATTCAAACCCTAAACCCGCACATACACCTCCCTCACTTAGTTTTTGTGGAGGAAAACTGCACACCACCTTACCTGACAATATCCTATTTCTGTATCATGATTTCTATACGCATATAATACTCTGCGCAACTGTTTGACCTTTTCGGAATCTGGATCAGAGAACATGCGGTTGGCTGAGAGCGTTCGCACCAAGTCCAGATCAATCTGAAAAGACATATTCATAAGATACTAGCAAGGAAATTGTATCGAGAGCAGGATTGAGCAGAGTTTTGACTCGGCACAACGGGGGTCGTAAATTTTTTGAATGAATTTTGTTTAAAAAAAAATTAAAAATTTTGGTGTCGTGGAATTTTTGCTCTCCCTTCTGTAGGGGATGAGGATCGTAAAAATTTTGAAAATTTTCACAAAATTCTGGCCAACAGAGGGAGGTCGTAGCTAAGCCGAAAATTAGCGCAACGCCTTGCTCAACCCTGGTCGAGAGTAAAAGTAATTCTATCAAAAGAGGTCTTCCAAGCCAAAGAGGTTTGGTTGGCGTCAGAAACGTTCCAACAAAAAGGGAACAATAGGTAAGTAGAATGAGGAGAGTCTACAAAAAGTGAACAATATTTTCTGAGACTGATTTTCCTAGCCGATACTTCTTAACAGCGGAAACAAACCGTTGCGGTGTTCTACACGAAAGCACTCTTTGGTTCCAAAAATGGTCTAGATCACGCGAGAACCGTTCAAATGTATGTGCATGTAAACCTAATACTTACCATCAGAATAGAAGATGATGCCAAAAACACAGACGGAAGGTTAGCTTCAGTTGCTACGAGAAGCGAAACCAAAGTGCAGCATCTAATGAGAGTATTTTCTTATGATCTCGTCAAAATTGAAGTCCATTCTTGGAAACCATTGAACTCTTCCTCGTGAAATACCACAACGGTTTGTTTTTGCTGTTAAGAAGTATCGGCTAGGAAAATCAGTCTCAGAAAATATTGTTCACTTTTTGTAGACTCTCCTCATTCTACTTACCTATTGTTCCCTTTTTGTTGGAACGTTTCTGACGCCAACCAAACCTCTTTGGCTTGGAAGACCCCTTTTGATAGAATTGTTCAGTTTTTATTGATATTACGAAGTAATATCCTTGAAAAATCTTCAATATTTTTCGAATAGCATGGATTGCTATAATAATCAGTGAGCAGCAAACTTGTTGCGCACGCTACAAATAAAGCGCTACTCACTTTCCACGACGTCCTGATGACGTCAGAAGATGCCCTATGCACTTGGCACCACCTTGGCACGACGTCCTGATGACGTCATCAGATGCCCTGTGTACTTTACATGACACCCTGATGACGTCATCAGATGCTTTATGCACTTGGCACGACGTCTTGATGACGTCATCAGATGCCCTATGTACTTTACATGACATCCTGATGACGTCATCAGATGCCCTATGTACTTTAAATGACATCCTGATGACGTCATCAGATGCCCTATGTACTTTACATGAAATCCTGATGACGTCATCAGATGCCCTATGTACTTTACATGACATCCTGATGACGTAATCAGATGCCCTATAAACTTTACATGACATCCTGATGACGTCATCAGATGCCCTATGTACTTTACATGACATCCTGATGACGTCATCCGATGCCCTATGTACTGTACATGACATCCTGATGACGTCATCAGATGCCCTATGTACTTTACATGACATCCTGATGACGTCATTAGATGCCCTATGTACTTTACATGACACCCTGATGACGTCATCAGATGCCCTATGTACTTTACATGACACCCTGATGACGTCACCAGATGCCCTGTGTACTTTACATGACACCCTGATGACGTCATCAGATGCTTTATGCACTTGGCACGACGTCTTGATGACGTCATCAGATGCCCTATGTACTTTACATGACATCCTGATGACGTCATCAGATGCCCTATGTACTTTAAATGACATCCTGATGACGTCATCAGATGCCCTATGTACTTTACATGAAATCCTGATGACGTCATCAGATGCCCTATGTACTTTACATGACATCCTGATGACGTAATCAGATGCCCTATAAACTTTACATGACATCCTGATGACGTCATCAGATGCCCTATCTACTTTACATGACATCCTGATGACGTCATCAGATGCCCTATGTACTGTACATGACATCCTGATGACGTCATCGGATGCCCTATGAACTTTACATGACATCCTGATGACGTCATTAGATGCCCTATGTACTTTACATGACACCCTGATGACGTCATCAGATGCCCTATGTACTTTACATGACACCCTGATGACGTCACCAGATGCCCTATGTACTTTACATGACACCCTGATGACGTCATCAGATGCCCTATGTGCTCTACATGACACCCTGATGACGTCATCAGATGCCCTATATACTTTACATGACACCCTGATGACGTCATCAAATGCCCTATGTGCTTTACATGACACCCTGATGACGTCATCAGATGCCCTATGTACTTTACATGACACCCTGATGACGTCATCAGATGCCCTATGTACTTTACATGACATCCTGATGACGTCATCAGATGCCCTATGTACTTTACATGACACCCTCCCTGATGACGTCATCAGATGCCCTAAGTACATTACATGACATCCTGATGACGTCATCACATGCCCCATGTACTTTACATGACACCCTGATGACGTCATCAGATGCCCTATATTCTTTACATGACATCCTGATGACGCCATCAGATGCCCTATGTACTTTACATGACACCCTGATGACGTCATCGGATGCCCTATGTACTTTACATGACATCCTGATGACGTCATCAGATGCCCTATGTACTTTACATGACATCCTGATGACGTCATCAGATGCCCTATGTACTTTACATGACATCCTGATGACGTCATCAGATGCCCTATGTACTTTACATGACATCCTGATGACGTCATCAGATGCCCTATGTACTTCACATGACATCCTGATGACGTCATCAGATGCCCTATGTACTTTACATGACATCCTGATGACGTCATCAGATGCCCTATGTACTTTACATGACATCCTGATGACGTCATCAGATGCCCTATGTACTCTACTTTACATGACATCCTGATGACGTCATCAGATGCCCTATGTACTTCACATGACATCCTGATGACGTCATCAGATGCCCTATGTACTTTACATGACACCCTGATGACGTCATCGGATGCCCTATGTACTTTACATGACATCCTGATGACGTCATCAGATGCCCTATGTACTTTACATGACATCCTGATGACGTCATCAGATGCCCTATGTACTTTACATGACATCCTGATGACGTCATCAGATGCCCTATGTACTGTACATGACATCCTGATGACGTCATCAGATGCCCTATGTACTTTACATGACATCCTGATGACGTCATCAGATGCCCTATGTACTTTACATGACACCCTGATGACGTCATCAGATGCCCTATGTACTTTACATGACACCCTGATGACGTCACCAGATGCCCTATGTACTTTACATGACACCCTGATGACGTCATCAGATGCCCTATGTGCTCTACATGACACCCTGATGACGTCATCAGATGCCCTATATACTTTACATGACACCCTGATGACGTCATCAGATGCCCTATGTGCTTTACATGACACCCTGATGACGTCATCAGATGCCCTATGTACTTTACATGACACCCTGATGACGTCATCAGATGCCCTATGTACTTTACATGAAATCCTGATGACGTCATCAGATACCTATGTACTTTACATGACACCTGATGACGTCATCAGATGCCTAAGTACATTACATGACATCCTGATGACGTCATCACATGCCCCATGTACTTTACATGACACCCTGATGACGTCATCAGATGCCCTATATACTTTACATGACATCCTGATGACGCCATCAGATGCCCTATGTACTTTACATGACACCCTGATGACGTCATCGGATGCCCTATGTACTTTACATGACATCCTGATGACGTCATCAGATGCCCTATGTACTTTACATGACATCCTGATGACGTCATCAGATGCCCTATGTACTTTACATGACATCCTGATGACTTCATCAGATGCCCTATGTACTTTACATGACATCCTGATGACGTCATCAGATGCCCTATGTACTTCACATGACATCCTGATGACGTCATCAGATGCCCCATGTACTTTACATGACACCCTGATGACGTCATCAGATGCCCTATGTACTTTACATGACATCCTGATGACGTCATCAGATGCCCTATGTACTTCACATGACATCCTGATGACGTCATCAGATGCCCTATGTACTTTACATGACACCCTGATGACGTCATCAGATGCCCTATGTACTTTACATGACACCCTGATGACGTCATCAGATGCCCTATGTACTTTACATGACATCCTGATGACGTCATCAGATGCCCTATGTACTTTACATGACACCCTGATGACGTCATCAGATGCCCTAAGTACTTTACATGACATCCTGATGACGTCATCAGATGCCCTAAGTACTTTACATGACATCCTGATGACGTCATCAGATGCCCTAAGTACTTTACATGACATCCTGATGACGTCATCACATGCCCCATGCACTTTGATGACGTCATCAGAAAGTAACAAACTTGTTAGTCACTTCCCCTGTCCCTTCCCTACGGAAAAGTGCAGCTTACAACGTGTTTCAGTGATTTGATCCACCAACTGATAATATCACTTGATATGATAAACAGTAAGAAGTAAAGTAGTTAATGTGAAGCAGTAAGTAACAAACTTGTTAGTCATTTTCTCTGTCCCTCCCCATCGAAAAGTACGGCCTACGACGTGTTTTAGCGAGTTGACCTACCGACTGATAATATCACATGATATGATAAGCAGTAAGAAGTAAAGTAGTTGTTTTGAAACAGTAAGTAAAAAACTTGTTGGTCACATCCCCTGTCCCTTCCCTACGAAAAAGTACAGCTTACAACGTGTTTCAGTGATTTGATCCACCAACTGATAATATCACTTGATATGATAAGCAGTAAGAAGTAAAGTAGTTAATGTGAAACAGTAACTAACAAACTTGTTAGTCACTTCCCCTGTCCCTTCCCATCGAAAAGTTCAGCCTACGACGTGTTTTAGCGAGTTGATCTACCGACTGATAATATCACATGATATGATAAGCAGTAAGAAGTAAAGTAGTGAATGTGAAACAGTAAGTATCAAACTTGTTAGTCACTTCCCCTGTCCCACCCCATCGAAAAGTACAGCCTACGACGTGTTTTAACGAGTTGATCTACCAACTGATAGTATCACTTGATATGATAAGCAGTAAGAAGTAAAGTAGTTAACGTGAAACAGTAAGTAACGTACTTGTTAGTCACTTTCTCTGTCCCTCCCCATCGAAAAGTACAGCCTACGACGTGTTTTAGCGAGTTGATCTACCGACTGATAATATCACTTCATATGATAAGCAGTAAGAAGTAAAGTAGTTAACGTGAAACAGTAAATAACAAACTTGTTAGTAACTTTCCCTGTCCCTTCCCATTGAAAAGTTCAGCCTACGACGTGTTTTAGCGATTTGATCAACCAACTGATAATATCACATGATATGATAAGCAGTAAGAAGTAAAGTAGTTAACGTGAAACAGTAAATAACAAACTTGTTAGTAACTTTCCCTGTCCCTTCCCATCGAAAAGTACAGCCTACGACGTGCTTTAGCGATTTATTTATTTATTTATTTATTTATTTATATACGCCCTTTCGGGCATGCCAACAACAACACAGTTCGAAGGTAAAATTCAAGTGACAAAGAAAAACAACACAAAAAATCAACTAAACACATGAAATATTTGAGCGCATGACAGCACATCAACAAGGAGCATCAATACGCCGGGACAGCTCAGGAGGAAGTGGGAGAGAGGGTTTCGCAAAAACGGTAGAAGCTAATCATACCAAGTGACCTCAAATGAGTCAAACATCACCGGTTACGTATCAAGATAGGTGCATAACGATGCGGCTTCCTTTGTAATTCTGTGATTCATAGCAATACCTATATAACCCTCAACACAGCGAATACCGGAGGCTATTCCCGGGTAGATGCAAGCACGCAACTGGACGAGGCCATTCCGGGGCGGGTTCTAAGGAACCTCTTTAAACTAAACACGCACCCCAGGCGATGGCATGCAGGAGCCTCTACAGATCGCTATATGTGTTCACAGCAGCACCAGGTAGAGCAAGTCGGAAAGTATCAGAATATTTGGAAGCACGAACAACGAAAATGCAAGCCTACCCAAATAGAGACCGATTAGAATTTCGTTGGGCACTTGTACTTTCTGTCCGATAATCTTAGAAATACAGCCAAAAAGCTAACTAGCTAGCTAGCTAGCTGATAGCTAAATGGAAGCCTGAACAAAAATTACTTTGAGCGTGTCGATACCGAGCAAATGTTGTAAGCACCTGCAGCTTCTACGCCGCTAACCTGAGACTAGAGACGCTGAAAGACTACCTTTCTGTAGCTTATACGTAAAGGAGACAATCAAAGCAAAGACTGAAGTGTTTCATGGCTGCTATAATGCTCTTAGTTGGACCAAACAAAATCGAGACTAAGAATTCAATGCAGCTTCCTATAATAAACATAATTATCAGCAAACGAAAGGAATTAATAGTCGATTTGATCAACCAACTGATAATATCACATGATATGATAAGCAGTAAGAAGTAAAGTGGTTCATGTGAAACAGTGGCTAACAAACTTGTTAGTCACTTCCCCTGTCCCTCCCCATCGGAAAGTACAGCCTACGACGTGTTTTAGCGAGTTGATCAACCAACTGATAATATCACATGATATGATAAGCAGTAAGAATTAAGGTAGTTAATGTGGAACAGTAAGTAACAAACTTGTTAGTAACTTTCCCTGTCCCTTCCCTACGAAAAAGTGCAGCTTACAACGTGTTTCAGTGATTTGATCCACCAACTGATAATATCACTTGATATGATAAGCAGTAAGAAGTAAAGTAGTTAATGTGAAACAGTAAGTAACAAACTTATTAGTCACTTCCCCTGTCCCTTCCCATCGAAAAGTACAGCCTACGATGTGTTTAAGCGATTTGGTCTACCAACTGATAATATCACTTGATATGATAAGTAGCAAAAGGTGAAGTAGTTAATGTTAAGGTAAGTGAGTAAGTAATCATATCTGTCCACATACCAACTTACCTACCTGCCCAACTGATCGCCTGGCAGTGGCCACTGGCAGTGGCTAGTGGCAGGAACGAGGAACAGGACACGAGGGACGCGTTACAAGAAAAAACGCGAATTTTGCTAAGCATCCGCCGATCTAACTTTGTTAATTTTCCATCGATTTGGCTCAAATTTTGTCAGCGGGTGTCTTCTAGACTCTCTCACTTATATCCAGAAGGAAATCTCTAGAAAATTTGTTTTACAGGTTTTATTAACTACTTCACCAAAATCTAAGTGATCACAAGTGCCAGGCAAAACCAAACCTCTCCAGCCGCTTCGCGGCTGGAGCGATAGCATCACGAAATATCACGGCGACTGTCGCCAACGCCTTACGCCACAAACTCTTGTTTTCAAACATTTCATGGTCCCAGCACGATTATCACGCGTCACATGATGCAACAGCCATAGTCCGCAATTGTGGACCAGAATTGGGCCCCGAGAACCACAGTTCTTCGTTAGAGTTGGAGCGTACCAAAGTATTTTTAGAACTCTGAAAGTTGCGACTTCTAGCTCAAGTCGAAGCGTGCTGGCCGCTAACCATGATTTTGCCATGGTTCACAGCACGACATTTGTCACGTCGTCTTGTCGCATGTCTGAATCTCAGCTGAAGTCAAATTCAGAACGCAGTTAGTTCTTAGCGCTACTTTCTGCCCGGGTTATGTCCTCGATTTCGGGTGGGATTCTAGCATTAAAACTGGGTAAAGGCTAGGTGCGAAGGAAAGGGTTACCAGATTTCTCTGTATGCTGCAATCAAGAAACTCCGGCGCCTGAGCTGCTGCCGAGATGTCGTACGTTCACGCCGTGGCAGTGTGGAGGAAAGAAGATCACCTCTATGCAAACCGACGTCACCCCTCCGCGAAGAGGGTTTTGTCATGGGAGAGGTGCTGGCCGGCCGCAGCTCTCCTTCGGATTCTCCTGCAAAGGGCCGGCGTGGAGAGAAATCCTGGACCCGCTCAGAAGTACCTATGCGCCACGTGCGGCAAGGATGTTACCAGGAGACATACCAGCGTCCAGTGCTTCGGATGCCAAAGGTGGGTGCATCTCTCCTGTTCGGGTCTCAGTTCTGTGAGGCATTATAACTCTGCTTTTCGCTGTGTTTTATGCTCTTCACTTACCAACTCTGATTCCTCTTCCTCAAATCGCCCCCTTTCCATTGTACATATCAATCTCAACGGCCTTCGTACTAAACTTTCTGAGCTCTCTCTCTTCGCACGTACTTACCATCCAGACGTGATCATGGTTCAAGAAACCAAGCTCTCTCCATCCCCTACCTATCCTCATCCTAATATCCCGGGCTACACTGCCTTCCATGCTCCAAGGTCAGCTCTTGGCGGAGGAGTTTCAACCTTTGTTTTATCCTCTCTCCTCCCACCTCATACCAAACACCCCCCACGGATGGTACTCTCGAGTACCTTCCAATCCATCTCCCTCTTAAAACACCCATTTCTCTTTTCAACATATATATTCCCCCTACCACCTCATGCCCCTCCTCCTACAATACCATTCCTCTTCTCAAACAACTCAACGATTATTCCCTCTCATCATCAGTTGTTTTCGCGGGCGACTTTAATGCCCACACCTTCTGCTCGTCCCTTGGTTCTGATGCTAGAGGAGAAGAAGTCGAAGAATGGGCTGAGGAGTGCGACCTGGTGATCTTAAACGATGATCAGCCCACTCGTCTCCCTGCCAACGGCCGATCTTCTAGCCCAGACATAACTCTTATCTCGTCCAACCTTTCCAACGCTTGCTCATGGTCTACCTCAACAACATTGTCTAGTGATCATGTTCCCGTCTTTGTGCACATCGATCTCTCAAATTCTCTTGCTCCTTATTCTGGTGTTCGTCAACGTTCTTATCTCAATTTAGGCCAAGCAGACTGGTGCCTGTTCAGTGAGGTTGCGCTACGCCTAGCAGCTGATTACCCGTGGAATGGCAATGTGCACCAGAAGGAGCATCACTTATCTGATGCAATTCGCAGGGCCATGAAGGCGGCTATCCCTGTTGGCCGAGTTAAGACGTTCTATCCAAACGTCACCAGAGAAATTCTTCAGAAAATCAGGACTAGAGATGCCAGAAGAGCAGTTGACCATCTAGACCCTGTCGTCGCTCAGCTGGATGGTGAGATCAGAAAAGATCTCGACCAGCACAAGAAAGAACAGTGGGAAAAATTCACAGAACAGTTGAATTTCAAGACGGACAGTGGAGCTACTTGGAAGGTGCTTCGGAAACTATCGGGAAAGAGCTCGACAGTCACCATCTCCACTATTGAGTTCGGTAATCACGTTTTCAAGTCAGGAAGGAAGCCGCCTACTCTCTCGGTAAAAGTTTCTTTGTCACGAGTACAAGGCGAGGTCCGTAAAATAGAGTGACAGTAAGAGAGCTGTGCCGCCTCCCGCTGATGAGCACGGCCGATGCGTTCATTGTGGCGCACGTAGAGAAGATAATAAACGATATGCGGAACTCCAAAGCTCTCGGTCCGGACGGCATTTGTTCTGCTGTACTGAAGAAGCTCCCGATGAGATCCTTCCGCTCATCGTTGATATGATTAACACTTCGTTTAGCTCTTGCTTTATTCCGCAAAACTGGAAGACAGCCAACGTCATCCCGTTGCCCAAGCCTGGCAAACCTCAGTCATCAGTAAAGGGATATCGTCCCATTAGCTTGATGTCACCTTTCGCCAAGGTGGCCGAAAAGCTCATTGTCAAGGATCTAGCGGAGCACAACGAGAAGCAGTTGTTTCAACATGGGTTCAGGAGGCTACATTCCACAACTACGGCGTTGCTAGAAATTACCAGCTATGGTATCGACGGGTTCAACTTTAACAACCCATTGACAACTGTAGCTGTTGCGTTGGATCTCACCAAGGCATTTGATACGGTTAACCTTGGAAGTCCTGTCAAGCAACATTCTGGAGTCGTCAATACCATCTTGGCAGAAGCGCTGGATGTCGGCCTTTATTAAAGGTCGGCGGGCAAGAGTCATGTTTCAGAACCATGTCTCCAACAGTATTCCTATGGCAGCTGGAGTCCCTCAGGGCGGAGTTCTATCGCAAGCCCTCTTCAATCTGTACCTCGAAGATATGCCTGAGCCTCCACAGGACATCAAGGTCGTCGCGTATGCCGATGACATAACAATCATGTGTCGAGATCTTCTTCTTTTTCTTCTTTGCAGCCACAGGGAGGGGTCTTGTCAAAGATTCAGAAACTCGGCCACTAGCACTGGGTTCGTCCACAGATCCATTGTCGTCAATGTAAGTCGGTCTTTTTCGGGCAATTGAACAGGTGCGCAGTAGTATGCCCTTGACGCTACCGCAATCAGGACACTCGTCAGGTTTGCTGTTGTCAATCCTATGCAAGTATGACATAAGCATGGGGAGTGTCCACAGCGTAACGATGCAAGGGTGCACCTGGCACGCCTGCCAAGTTCCATCTCTGTCTCGGAGACCTTTGGAGGTGCGACTCCCAGGATGGGGTTTATGGCAACTCTGCTCAAGTGTTCGTTCACGAATCGGGTATGCTCCGCGCGCAAGAGAGGGAGGCGTGCTTGTTGTGTTTCAGTCCATCTCTGCACATCTACTTTCGACGGAGCATCAGCGAAAGGCTTTCTGATACATCTCTCTCTCACCGGGTTTAGTACTCTTCGCGAAGGATGATTCGGCTGCTTCACGATGTTAATGTACATTTGTTGCGCCTGGGTTGGCAGTGGTCTCTGACTGGCAATATGCGAGCTTCGGCATGTAGGTGCTCTATTGGAGAGCTTTTGGAACAGCCTGTTGCAATTCGCAGAGCACAATTTTGGACGCTGCAGCTTGGACCAAGAGGTGTCCGACACGATGTGCTGCCAGACTGGCGCAGCATACTCCAAGGCAGGTTGCACAATAGCCTTATACGTGGTCAGGATCGTTTCTTTATTGCATCCCAGGACGTTCCACCGAGAGCACGCAGGACGTTGAGTCTTGTTTTCACTGTGGCTTGCTTCTGCTCAGTGTTCTTATGAAACTTCAACGAAGGATCCAACACGAGTCCAAGCAGCTTGGGGAATCGGGTGGCCTGCAATTGAGTTTCGTCCCATTTCACCATAGGATGGGCACTGTGCTCTGCATTATCAGTGGAAAAGACGGTGACGGACGATTTGGAGGCAGAGACTGTGAGCATTTTGCGATCGAAGAAACATTTCAACTCGATCAAGTAGTCATTGATCTTACTGGTGGCTACCTTAATGTCGCGATCTCGGCACAGAATAGTAATATCATCCGCGTATGCAACGACCTTGATGTCTTGAGGGGGGAACGGGCAGATCTTCTAGATATAAACTGAAAAGTGCAGGCGATAAAACTCCTCCTTGAGGGACACCAGCGGCGATGGGGATGCTATTGGAAACATGTCCCTGGAATAGCACATTTGCCCGACGTCCTTTAGTGAAGGCAGTTATCCACCGCTTCTGCCATGGCTTGATGGTAGACTTCAACAGACTCTCTTATAGTAGGCCTAGATTGACAGTGTCAAATGCCTTTGTTAAGTCGAGGGCCACACCAACAGTACGTTGGGGTTTGATGGCATTGAAGCCGTCCAGCACATAGCTCACAATTTCCAACAAGGCCGTAGTGGTGGAATGCAATTTACGGAAACCATGTTGGTGCTGCTGTTGGCTGTTATGCTCGGCAAGCTCCTCCACAACCAGTTTTTCGGCAATTTTGGCGATGGGTGAGAGCAGACTGATCGGCCGGTACCCTTTAGCCGTGGATGGTGACTTTCCCGGCTTCGGCAGTGGAATAACACGAGCCACTTTCCAATTTTGGGGTAAAATACATGTACGAAACGATGTATTTATGACGTCAGCAATAAAGGGCAGTAGTTCACTGGGCAGTCTCTTCAGGACTGCAGGGCTCAAACAACCGTCTGGCCCTAATGCCTTCGAGTTGCTCATCTCCTTTATCGCCTTCTCGACCTGTGCAGGCGTGACTGCATCATCTACATCCATGAGAGGCAACTTACAGAGTTCCCGTACAGTTATTCTGTTCTGTTTCTCTCTTTTGGTTCTAGTGATGAAAAAATGCTTCCCAAAACATTTGCGGCCTCCTTCCCTGATTTGAAGACTCCATCTTCAAACTCAATCGTGGAATTGTCGGCGGAGGTGAACTTTCCGGAGATCCTTTTCAAGGCCTTCCACGTTGCTGCTGCATCATTTCTGAAGTTCATCTTCTCAGTGAACTTTTCCCAAGTTTCCTTCTTGTGCCTGTCAAGGTCGTTCCTGATCTCATCATCCAGCGCAGCGATGTCTGGAGTCAAGATGATTTGCGGCTCTCTTTGCGTCCCTTGTCCTTATCTTCTGCAGTGTTTCCTGGTGACATTGGGAAAGAAGGTCTTAACGCGGCCTTCAGGGATCGCAGCTTTCATAGCCTTCAAGATAGCATCAGATAGGTGGCGCTCGCTTCTGGTGTACATCGCCATTCCACGGATAATCAGCCGCTTGGCGGAGCGCAACCTCCTGAACAGGCTCCAGTCTGCAAGGCCTAAATTAAGATAAGAACGATGACGAACACCTGTATAGGGAGCAAGAGAGTTAGACAGATCAATATCGACAAAGACAGGGATGTGATCGCTGGAAAGAGTTGTGGATGTCGACCAAAGAGCAGGCATTAGAGATTGGAAGAGACGAGGGAGATGTCTGGGCTAGATGATCGGCCGTTGGCAGGGAGACGAGTGGGCTGGCCATCGTTTAAGATAACCAGATCGCACTCCTCCGCCCATTCTTCGACGTCACCTCCTCTAGCATCAGAATCAAGCGACGAGCAGAACGTGTGCGCATTGAAGTCACCCGCAAAGACAATTGAGGGAGAAAGAGAGCAGTCATACAGCTGCTTGAGAAGGGGGATAGGATTGTATGTTGAGGGACAAGAAGAAGAAGGAGGGATATATATATTAAAAAGAGAAAGTGGTGTTTTAAGAGGTAGATAGATGGGGATGTACTCGAGAGTGCCATCCACTGGAGTGTTTGGAATAATGTGAGAGGGAAGAGAGGACAGAACAAAAGTAGAGACTCCACCTCCTTGAGATGACCTGGGAGTATGATATGCAGTATAGCCCGGGATGTTTGGATGTCGAGAGGTAGCAGAGGGAGAGAGTTTGGTTTCCTGAACCATGATAACATCCGGGTGATGAGTACGGGCGAAGAGAGATAATTCAGAAAGCTTGGTCCGAAGGCCGTTTAGATTGATGTGTACAATAGATAGGGGGCGGTTGGTAGATGAGGAATTTGAGTTACTGGAGGCGGAGCACACAATACAACGAAAGGAAGAATCGTGGTGCCTCACAGAACTGAGACCCGAACAAGAGAAGTGCACCCACCTTTCGCATCCAAAACATTGGACGCTGGTTCCATACCAATTGACATCTCTGCCGCATGTGGCACATGGGTACTTCTTCTTCTTCGCGGGTCCTGGATTCCTTTCGACGCCGGCCATTTGTAGAAGAATCCTCAGGAGAGCTGCAGCCAGCCAGCACCTCTCCCATGACAAAAACCCTCTCCGTGGAGGGATTGACGTCGGTTTGCACGGAGGTGATCTTCTTTCCTCCACACTGCCACGGCACGAACGTACGACATCTCGGCAGCGTGTCGAGATCGGGACTTACAGGTGGCCGCCAATAAGATCAACGAGTACCTGATCACACTGAAGAGCTTTTTCGACCGCAAGATGCTATGTATCTCTGCAGCCAAGTCGTCAGTGTCCGTTCTCACGACGGACCCATCCGAGCACAGAGCTCATCCGGATGTCGTGTGGGATGGAGACCGTTTGCCTGCTGCTCGCTTTCCAAAGCTGCTCGATCCGTCACTCAAGTTTCATAAGAATACCGAGCAGAAGCAGGCAGTCGTTAAAGCTAAGCTCAACGTTCTCAGGGCCCTGGGCGGTACTTCGGGGTAGCAGCAAGGAGACTATACTCACAACGTATAAGGCAATTCTGCAGCCCGCCCTGGAGTACGCCGCACCGGTTTGGCAGCATCTCGTCTCAGAATCCTCCTGGACAAGGATGCAACGAGTACAAAATGCTGCTCTCCGTATCGCCACCGGATGTGCAAGGAGTTCTCCAATCGAGCACCTGCATGCTGAGACCCGTCTATTACCAGTAAAGGAGCACTGCCAGCTCCAGGCCCAGCAATTCCGCATTAACATTATAAAGCAACCAAATCACCCGTCGTGGAGAGTGCTAAACCCCGTGAGAGAGAGAAGTATAAGAAAGCCTTTCGCCGATGCTCCAAACAAAGGCAATTTGCAAAGATGGCACGACTCACAGCAAGAACGACTCCGTCTTTTGCGCGAGCACACCAAGTTCGTACGGTGTCATCTTGTGAAGGTGGCCATAAATCCTATACTAGGAGATATACCGCCCCCCGTCTGCACCTCAGAGTCTCAACTCGGAAGAAGGGCGAGATGCACGCTCGCATCATTACGCTGTGGTCACTCTACAATGCTAATGTCTTATGTCAGCAAGATTGACAGCAGCAAATCTGATGTGTGCCCGGACTGCGGTATCGTCGGCCATGATACCGCACATTTATTCAACTGTCCGGAGAGACCTACCACGCTGACACCAATGGACCTATGGACGAATCCACTACTGGTCGCCCAATTCCTCCGCCTATGACAAAACCCTCTATGTGGCTGCAAAGAAGAAGAAGAAGAAGAAGCTGCCAAGGAAGTAGATACTTGACGCTACCTCAAACTTTGACAACTGGGCCGGGTGTAAGCGGAATCGGAACATGAGATGCAGTCTCGTTATCGCTTGTTGGTTCGCTTAGGCGTTTAGGTTTCATCAGATGCCAACAAAGTATCTTCTTCTTTGCAGCCGCAAAAGGGTTTTTGTCATAGGTTCAAGAATCAAAGTCTTGGTCGCGGTCAGCTTGATATGTGAGCGGAATGAGCCCGGCTACTAAGCATGCGCTCAATTCGACCAGCCTGCTAAGTAGCTGTACCGCGGGTATCCGTAACAGGGATGTGCGGAAAAATATTTTGGAAACAGAAGACAGAAAATCTAGTTTGACAGAAAATAGAAAAAAATCTCCAAAAATGGGCAGAAAACAGAAAACAGAAAATTTCCAAAAATCAACAAAGAGTGCTCAGCGTACACTACATATACGAAATTTTTCACAACATTGAGCTTTTATACAGTTTTATGTGATCTATGTTTATTTCGTTGCATTTAAGAAACCTTACAGTTGGCCAGAGCAAGAAGTATAGACGCTCATGGAGTGCAGATTATGAGTGCAAAGAGATTACATACGTTTCTCCAACCTTCTTTACCCCAGGCAATAAAAGCTCGATCACTCTGTAAGAAGCTCAATATGTCCGTGCAGGGAGTACGTAAATGCAGTCGGAGCGAACTTTAGCTTCCATAGTGTACATATTTTGACGCTGATTGTTGGATAACTGCCGATTTAAACATCGTACTTCTCCTCAGAGCCGGAATCACGCGCGTACCGCACGGCTGTGCCGTTCTGTACATAAATACGATACCGCTGAGAGCCTGTCGTACCTCTGTGGCACAATTATCATCTGCCTCATACCCTCACCATCAATTTCTTGGCGCTTCATCTTAGTTGAATTCTGTTCCATCTGGGTTTGCAGTGAATCAATACAAGTATTCAAAGTTAGCGCATGGCACAGTAGGGGCCAATCTTAGCACACCCCACCGAACCGGGTGCGCTGAAGAATTATCAGTCTCTGCCCAGGGGTATTTTTCATTCATACTCAAGCGACGCGCCGGTGCGGGTATGAATAGTGGGCGTTAAGTAGCATTAATGGCTCATTATTGTTAGTATACAGTTCCTCAACGGTAAACCTGTGGGTAAGGGTATCCACTATAAGATAAAGATAAGGAATCGGCTTCCTGAATGGTAATTGGGACGCGCAGCGCATTCGACGTCGTCTTCGTAGAGGCTTGGATGATTTTCGCGCCCTATTGAGTGGCTTGCGGAGGGCCAGCCGACTCCCCAACGAGTTTCTTCATCTCCCTAAATGAATCTGTTACCAATAAAAAGGCCCCGGAGGGATAGCTGGCTTGGCTCACTTCGGCGAGGATCGAACCCGACCGCGTACAGCGAACAACAGCGCTTCGTACCACCACGCCACACGCGCCCTAATGGATAACCACTACAGCGAGATGAAAGTGTCTAACGTGGGGGAACTGCAGAGAATCTGGGTGAAGTACACCTTTAACCTATTGGCATAGCTTCGATTAATCCGGCCACTCTTTTTAGGGCAATCCTGCTACAAATCGCGGTTCACGTGTTTTTCTATTTGCTGTCCAATTTTTGCCTATTTTTACAAAAAACAGAAAAAATGGCCAAAAATCGGCAGAAAACAGAAAATTCCGCACACCCCTGATCCGTAGGTGCCCACACTGACTGTGTCCTTCAAGCGCCTCTTCTCGATCAGTTCTCATTGGATTTTTGTCCGCACTTTGGTGTGAGCACGAGGCATACATAGTATATGCACTTCTACGAAATTCAATATCGCTCGAGACCTTTTATTATCCCAAATCCATGCCGAGCCACAATGTGCTTTCCTAAATTGTCATCGAATTCATGTGTTCAACTCCAGGAAAATCTAACACCTGTCGGACTAGATTCCTTCTTGAACACACTGACCTGTTTCACAGACGTATCATAAACACCATTCTCCTGCTGCGTAAGAGTTTTACGAAGCATGCTGCTGTAATAGCCATTCCCCAGTTCCGTCAGTTTTTCCTTCATCGTGAGTTGTATTAACCTGAAGCCTTAGGTTGGAGAAAATGAAACTTAAAATCTGACTACGTGTAATTTTGAAATTTCAGTGTAGGTCTTTTGGTCAAGTACGTTCGAAAGCCTAAACTAATCTCTATTTGATGCTTCTTCCCACTGCGAGAGATATTTCATTGTTCTCGATTCATATTCTGGAATTCAAAAGAAGCCTCACTACTGAGCATCTTTGAGCGCTTCTATTTACTTTCGGGCAAGCCGCTGAAGCTGCCAAAGTTCTCTTCTTCTTCTCTGCAGCTCCTGAGAGGGTTTTGTCACAAGTTGAGGAACTGGGCGACCAGCACTGGAATCGTCCACAAGCCCATTGTTCTGAGCGTTGTTGCTTTCTTCAGACAATAAAATAGGTGTTTCATATCGTGACCTTGGTTTCCACAGTCCGGGCACACGTCAAGCTGGCTACTGTCGATCCCGTGCAGGTAAGACATAAGCGGTGGAGAATGTCCGCAGCGTAACGAAGCAAGGAGCTAGGACTCAGTATCACATACCATAGGCGGCACATCACCGAGAATAGTGTTGATACGACATTTGAGCCCTCTGACAACTAGGCAACAGCGTGTGCAGAACCTCTTGGAAGAGCATGATTGTTTATTTTTTTTTGGCGAATTTTGTGAATTTACAGCTTCGGTAGTTTCCGCTTTAGCGAACCAGATAAGGGGGCAAAACATCCAAGCTAAAAATTCCGGGAAAGTTTATACTCAACTTTTTTTCGTCAATAATCGATCTTTTTCTTTTTCAAAAATCGGAAAAATGACAACAATACGATTTTTGACACAATCATCGATAACTAACAAAATACGTGCTATAGAGTAGGAACATGCTCACAATACTTGACTGCTAAGCTCCACGGCCCAAGCTGGTTTTGTAAGGCAAGCCGGCCAATTTGTAAATTCACAAAATTAGCGTGAAATCAATAATCACACTCCGCCGAGAATTTTCGCGAACGCCTAGTCCTCAGAACGGTCATATGCCTTATTACCTTGGGTAGCTCTGGCGGCTTGCCTTAAAGTAGAAAGACACGTTCAAAGATGCTCAACACTTCAATTCTTTTCAGTTTCAGCTTGTAAATCGAGACCCACAAGGCTTTTTTGAAACGGAAAGGAACACCAGACACGAAAAATTCAAGCCTTCGAATGGCGTCTCGCACTCAGCCAAAAGACCAACGCTGAATGTTCTGGAAAGATATACAAAATCACGAAGGAAGGCAGCTCCGACAAACCCTTTCCAAACTCGCGCTCTGTACGCTTCAGGAATACCCGTGCGAATTAGTGCCTTTAACTCTGGGCTCTCCACAAGTGGCCGTCCAACCCAGTTCACGATAAACGCATCCCAGGACTGTAGCCATAACATGTTTTCCTTTACTCTGCTCCTAGAATGCAAAGAATTGAGTTTTGCAGAATCACAGGACAGCCACTCCTTCCAGTACAAACAATGGCCTTGATGGCAACGCACGCGTTGTTAGTCGCGGAAACGCACGCGCCGTCACCTTCCTCGACTAAAATAAATGAAACTACCACGGTCGAAATGTATCAAAAGTATGATCGCCTCGAAAAATCCCAGACTAATGCACGGACTGAGCCGCTGCGGTTGATAGTCGCTCGCGATCGAAACACCGCTGAACGACAATGTCGCATAGGGCGCACGATTCGTCGCCAACGATCGCGTCTTGTCCGCTCGGTAGACTACAATTTATGAAGAAAATATACAGTATTCAATAAGAAAAAAGAATAACCAAATTTGCCGCCTCCAGTCGTTGAACACTTTTGTCTGCATATTCAGCTGCCATGTTTAGCAGGTCTCCATTGCTTGAGCCCTGCAATAGAGAACACCATGGGTATAACTCATAATGGTAGATGGAATCGGTCGTGACAGTCTGATTAGAGTGCTTAACGAGGTGTGAGAGACTTCTAATTATGCTTGCCTCCTCTGTCCTTCCTTTTCTCCAGATAGAGAATCCGAGAGCATCTCTGTTCTATTGAGTGAGCTGCTGCTATCTCGTGTCGTCCGACAGACCTCTGCCATCAGCTGCTGGACGCATACCCAGGTTCCATCACTTTAAACTACGTTATAGTTGTTTCGTGTTTTTAGTATGGATGATGGTCAATGATACTCCAATGATGGAGGTAAAAAACGAGAAATACGTTAGGCAACACTCACTCAAACTAGGCTTCTCCGGAGACTGTGAAGTGATTTGAGGACCAATGAAAGGTAACTGACTTTTCATTTGATAGTAGCATCCTTCAACTTCGGCAAACTGTTTCTGTGCATCCCTTGTCGCTCTCGCTCCTCCAGCGATCGAACCATTTTTGTGCAGAACTAAATGGCAATTACCATCAAGATGAACACTTCGATTTTTTGTACTTGACATGTGCAGAAACACATCACTTACGCACAATCTCCTTTGTTCCAAAGAAATCGGCCCCCATTTTGAGCATTTGGTATCCTTCAACGAGATCTCTCAACTCAGTTCAAATCACGAACATTTTTGTTCCTCGAATACAGCTCAGTTCCGCTTCTTTCTCGCATCGTTGAATTGATTGGTTGATTCAACTTCCATCCCCTGTTCAACTAAAAACATGAGTAGAGATAATTAAATTTTTTAACAGCCGTTGGTGACACAGGTACTCGACAAGAAAGCTTTTTGTTGTCTGTTCCAGCACTAACATGAATGGAAAAATTCTATTTTGAATTTATCGAGAAATCATGTACCATTAGACTTGGCAGAGGCACAAGAAGGCACCCAAAATTATTTTTCAAGTTTCATGTTTTATCTTGGAGGGAATACAGAGCTGATCCAGAATAGTATCTCCAAAATCATTCAATGCCCCTTACAAATTAGAGCTATGGTGACTCCACAAAAGTTCCTATATTTTGAAAGAGAAAAATTTAGTAGACCGAGTTGTCTAAAGCCTGTATTTCTCTTCGTTTGCAGTCATGCTGCGCGAGAGCAAACCAGAATGAGGAACTTCCTCCTGCTCACCAATTATGTTGGCCCAAACCAAATAGGCACTACTACTGGGGTACATTTTGAGTTTCTTCATTGAAAAAAAGACCATTACGAAGTGTTCCAGACACAACTGCTTATCATAACATACGCCCAGATTACCAACCAGCACGGCGAAATGGATAAAGAAAAAAAAACTAATTCGCTCAAAAACACAAGAAAAGGAGCAGAAACTCTCTCGAGAATAACAGCGAGAGTCAGGAGGAGTCTGATTTCTAAACAGGCCGCACACCATGTTCAGCAGCTACTAAGTCCTGACGCACCTTGCTATGCATAGAATTTCTGCACGGTTACGGGGCATATCTACAGAGTGAACACGGCTGTTCACCTCAGTCTCTGCCCACCGCAAGACAGAGCAGGGTATTCCATCACCAGGCCCATCCATCCGATGACTTTGCGGAGCATGGTGGAGCTTCACATGCAGTGTTCTAGCTCTCTTGCACAGAGAGATTTCGCGGGTGGTCTTCTTGAATGGTTTGGAATCTCAGTCTGTGTTTCCCTTGACTAAATAGCATCAGATTAAAAGCACTCTGAAGGTTCCAATCGCACAAACAATTGACTCACTTACGTAAAAGTAAAAACTTCTGTTTTTGCGGACAAATCGCCAAAAAGAGGAACCAAAATAAAATGTAGAGAGTATCATCGAATGAATTTATTTTGGGGTGTTCCAGCATCTTAAACTCCATGTTGTTACTGCTGATACTTCAACAGTTGAAGAATAAGAATGAAGCATTCCTTTCAAGTGTTTAGCAAGCCAAAACTTTAACCATTAATCTCATTGCCATCGATTCTAATTTGTAACAACAATTTGGACCATTCGCTGCCGTAATAATTTTTAAATAAAGTGTTCTGTTCATATAATGAGTAAAAATGGAAGTGAATTCCTTTTTCACCAACCCAACCAAAAAAAGAATTTATGGTAAGAACTCACTACCAGGGGTGGTAGTAAACTGACCAAAACTCACAGTTAAGAACCGTGATCCAGCTAGCGGTTATCAGGTTGGAATCATATGCTAAACCGGTATACAACCCTCCGTTCAACTCCGAGATAATACCCCACCCTTACCCTAGTCTCATCCCTTACCACACACAGCTCTCCTCGAGCGTTCATATGCTCTCTCTCTCTTAGTGGCTTACTAATCCTCTTCTACATTCAGTGCTTATAAACAGATATGATTTTATCAAATTCACATCAAAAACTTATCAGAAAGCTTCTCTGGGCTGAATCAAGCTAACGCATAAATCTATTTAACGACGAATGATGAAGCATGGCGAATTGGTTGGTCAACTGGTGAGTGCATCACAACAAACACATGCAGGAAACTGGACCGACCTTCAACACCATGTTCCTCTCATAGCATAATTAACGTGCCAAAAGTATCTCTCTTTACGAAAACAACTGGCATAAACTATGATATGCCAGTTAGAGAAAAAGTCCTCGGGAGTGACATTCCTGTTCAACTCGCAATCAAATGACCGGTGCACTCCTAAAAGAGTGCACTATATCACTACAAACTCAACCGATCTGCTAGTTTGTAAGTGTGAACATATGTGTTTGCAAGAGTAGCTTAGGATTTCAAATACATGGATGTTAGCGTCCATAGTTCCTTTAACTGTTTGGAGGAATTTTAGCTTATCCATTTAGCTGATTCAATTTAATTTTTTTAGTTTTTGATTTGCTTTCGTTTTGGTTGTTTGTTTGTTAATTTTTTCATAAAATATACATGCATTTTCTATATACATGCATTTTATTAAAGACTGCAACTTTTCACGCGGTTCAAAACCAGTTTAGCTTTTGGTCTTACAATTTATTACTTGGAGGAATTGAGCCAGTTACGACTTAAAAATTGACGGTAGTAGTTCTTGCAACCTTGAACACGTTAAATGTGGTCGCTAAAACCCACCTTACGCTAGTTCCAGAGCTTTAACCGAATTCTCATCCTGATCTGATAGTGTGCTTCCTTTTCCTGAAGGCGCAGGGCGAGAGGCATGCGCCGAGGAGAGCGCGCGACGACGGAGGAAAACGCCCAGCAACGCACGCTCACTTGTGACTTGCCCTTAGACCATAGAACACATACATGCTCACCATCAAAACAGCTAAAACAGCGCGTTCACTTCATCTAACTAGTCAGCACTAGGCAAACATCCGACTAAAGGAGTAACTAGAAGATTGGGACCTGCATTTTAATGTTAACTAGGAAGGTGATAAGGAAAAATGAGCATATAGCACAGGATTCACTTAAACGGGCTACATAACCGCTCGCTTTTTCAGAGGTTGAAAACTCCACAGCTCCTGCATGGCAGCGTTCACCAGAAATTCCGTGACCGGATTTGCATAGATTATGGGACGCCCTCTGTGCCCTATGTAACCGCCATTTTTGGAGAAGCTCGAAAATCGCCTTTCTGGGCTAGAATCGCGTAACCTTTTTTAATCCACATGCCTCGGATAGAGAGAATTCATCTTTCGAAAGCTATGCATACCCAAGGAAATACATCCCTTCTTTTCTTCCTCAGTGAAATAATAGGCCGGCAGGAGAGTGAACATCGAAGATCCTGTTGAAATTCTTCTATCCACCGACCCCTCAGTTTGGAAATTTAAAAAAGAAACGCCAGAAATATTGCCGCATTTGGAAGGATCAAGCCAGTCGCCCTGATGTTGTCTTACAGAGCGGGGAAGTTCAACTTCGGCGACGTATCGAACTATATGGGGCTAGTTTTTGCTTATTTTTTGTTGCAATGAACTCGACTTTCCTATTTTTGACAAGAAGTTCAGTATATTAGGGGTAGGGAATACCTAACACCCGAAAACTTGGCATCAGAGTTTACATGAATGCCCTAGTGCTCGTGTAAATGGCGTCTCCCTAGCGTCATCCACCTGACTTTTCTTGCCTCGTGATTCTGCATACCATATATTTCACAGTATTTTGTCGGGATAGATCTGAAAGTGTGAGCTTCGCATTATAGAAGACAAAATGAGATTCTTGAATGAAATTAGCGAAGAACCTCCACTGCTTTTTGCTTTTCGTTTTATCCTTTGTGCCTACAGCTATGGGTTTGATTTGTCTTGCGTACTATTCTTTCGTTCTTTTTATGCGCACCTTAGCGTGCATGTTAATAAATAAATAAATATTCTTCGTGAACATTGACGTTGAATTTCTCGAGCCTTCAAATCATACATCCGTCATTCGAGGCTCACATAGAACTTCGAATGATTTGAAACAACTTTTTGTGAGTCGAGCTTACAGGTCATGTAAGCCTAACTCCATCACATTCGTAGGCACGTCTCCAAGTTCAAAAACAGTATTCACTATGACAAAGTTTCTCGTTTTTTTGTCAAAAACGTAAGCTCTGGATCCCTCTAAAAAGAGTAAGAACGGAAGTACGACGAAACAGCTAAAGTGGGTGAAAATCTCGTGGACCAGCCGTCCCATTGGATCGCTCCAGCCCACATCATACACCTGTTGTCCTTGGTCCGTTTGAACTGTAGAGGAAGGGTTGCTGAACTTTTGAATATTCTTCATCGCGAAAATCTTACCATCCAACATGTGAATTGGTCCATCTTATTTTTAAGAGTTTTCGGTCTCAAGAAACAAAAAAACAACCTGAGAATTTTGAGCGCAAAACGATTTCCGACGTTAGATTTGACACTTTGTCTGCAGTCTCCCGAAACTCACCGAACGGGCGTAACAAGATAGATAGTTCAGAGATTTATCTGAAAAGGTTTTTTCTACGATATTGAAAGTTCTGTAGGGGGAATTTACTTATTAACCTCTACTTCAAAGACTTGCTTACTCAAAAATATCGAAAACAAGGCCATCTTTTTTTCTACCGATAATCGCCTTCAAAATCAACGATGGCAATTCAGCTGATTCGAAATACAGTCGCTGTCGCATTAACATGAAATCAAAAGTTTGGACATCTCAGAGAGCAAAAGTACAATGGGAAAGCTGTCGAAATTCAACAAAAACTTCAAATCTATTACTCACCATTTACAAGAAGACGCTCGGAGCTCGGACCACCACTGTCACCCTCCTCACATAAATTCATCAGCATTTCTTCCTTCTTTCGTAGGTTATCCCAAGCCATCCAGTGATTCATTCAGCTCAATGATCTCGGCATTTTGAACACTAAAAAGGAATGATCACACTAGGAACAGCAAAACTGGCAGGCACCAATGATGAATAATTAAGAAACAAATGGAAGCCTTCATTTGACAGATGTAGTTGAAGTCACTGCGAGTACACTTTTGATTTTGCAACACAAAGCTATATTTCACAAACGTTGGTATTTTCTGCCAGGAATTGCAGCTCATGTAGGAAAGCAGTCCAGGAAAGGCGCAACTCATTGAACAGCAATTAAGGTTAGTATCATCATACTTACTGTATTCAGTAGAACAGCCAAATGCTCATGGATATTTCAGCTAAACAGGATGAAACAACCATAATTCTGCTAAGACCCTAGCAGAATAGAATGAGCAAATAGAACAAGCTGAGACCCTTGTAGAACAAGCACCAGCTGAAACCAACCATTGTGGGACGCTTCGTAGTGATGCATGGACTGCACCGCGGTCCACTCTTAATGAATCCGGCAGTTACAGACAAAGGGAGTGCTGCAAAAAACGAAGGGGATATTGTTCACATTCTGCATCTAAAAACACGAATCAAACTGAATAATGTGTGTTCCAAGAAGTACGGATGTTCGCTGGTACTATTGGAGACGGATCGTCCATCTCGATAGCAGTAAACATTGTGTCGCATCGTTCGTCTCTGGAAGTATGATCCCCGCCTTATACTTCCAACAAAGGGCGATGCTACGCAGTGTTCGTCATCAATATTTGCCTGTTGTGCACTGTCGCGATCACGCGTCGAGTGAATTATGAAGCCGATGTTGCGATTCCTCTCACTTGATCACGAACCTCTACATGATGTGAAAAAATGTCCAGGGGCGCGTTCCAAAAATGTTCCCAGGATCACATGGAACTTAGACAACAAGCAGCGGACAGATGACGAACATGGGTTCGTTGCTCAACAACTGGTTGCTAACTGGCATTCAGCTGGCAATTGACAATTACGAGGCCGAAAGCTGGTTCATCTTTGTCATCTCAGATCGTGCCAGAGGAGGAACGCTGGCGAAAATGTGCCAGCTGCCTAAAAGCTGCGTAATAACATTGCATTAACCTGGCAATGACAATCACATCTCGAGTTTACCGAGTGCATGAAAACGCAGTTATTCACCTATCGGCACTCCGCTTGGCGCCTAACCGCCCAGTGGCATGCGCTTGGCGCCGAATCGTCACATGGTTGGCGGTTGAGAGCGTTAACAACTCGTCGCGTTTTAACATGTTAAACTTTAATCACTGATATCATTGATAAGCCCAGCCGGTGTATAAGGCGCTCCAGTCCAATGAGTGCTTTCTTGGCATTTGGATGCCGGCCCTGGGAGGTGATCTGGAGGTCACCCTTCAGAGGCCAGCATATATTTACGGCTGAGGGGGAATCTCCACAGAATGGGGGCTGGGGAGAGTTGGGGTGGATGCCTCACGTCAGACCGTTACGTAAGCGATCTCCTACGCATCGATCTGGTGTGACGGACCCATCTCTACCCATGGGTCTGCCAGGAAACTGGCAGACCGTAGACACGTGATTTCTCAACAGCGGTACTGACAGGTAGAGGCCAAGAGGCTGCCAGCGCCCTTGGGGACCGCCAGCAGGGTTTTGGCGGACCGACGGCTAAAAGCTGGCGGTTACCAGGAATGGTTTTTGCTCGTCACGCAGATGCTGGCGGTCCGACAACCCCATTGTCTGGAGTAGGTAATGATGGGGTATTCGAATGATTCCTAGTAATGTAGGCTCCGCCTGAAAGCGAAACGCAGGGAATTCTGAAACTATTCATTGGCCTATCCTATGTGCTGCGTGACCCGTCTCGGGTTTTTGGAGATGATCGAAACACGAAAGTCGAAATGTGCGAGCTGACAGCGAAATTAAGCTAGTACTTGATTGCTTGTGCAATTTTTTTCGTTTAGTCGCGTTGCTGTTGCTCTAAATCAACTGCCTTTAGTTCTTGTTTTTACCTTATATAAAGATTTTGGAAACAATTTTCCCCATCTCCTGACGCTGAAACGTGGATTATACCCTGATTCGCCCTCATACCCGGGGTATAATGATTGACGAATCCGGCCCCTGGACCCTTCATTGACACTCCTGCTCCATCCTACGAGACGTTTTTCACTTGTACTGCTATACAGCTGGTATTGTTTCTTTCAACCTTTTTTTTTCTTCTACAATACCTACGCTACCTAATTTTGAGCCGGTCAAAGAAAAAGCTTATCCGACCTTACCATGTCAAAATCTCCTTATCACTTATATTTTGCCATGGCCGACCGCTCCGTTGGCTTACTAAGCTCGGACTCATCCGAGCAAGCTGGACTTTATGCATTCCTTTCTGTGAGAAATTTCTGCAATTTTATTTTGTCAGAAGCATTTTCTCCATTGAGAACACCCCGTTTTTTTTTTGAATTTTTGGTGAAAAATTTTCACGTCCCCCCAGATAAGTCCGCATTTCAGAAAGTTTTTACGTCCCTACTCACCGGTCGTTCGGTCGGGCATCACCCGCCTGATCCTGTGAAAAAAAGTCAAGAACCATGCACGAAACTGGCCGCTTCACCCTCAACAGCATGTCGAACAGAAATTATGACCAGTACCCATTCATTGATGAAAGTTCCGACTCTGCATTCTTGGCTGCAGGTCGTAACTGTTCAACATGCTGTTAGGGTATGAGCGGCCAGTTTCGTGGATGGTTCTCGACTTCTGCAGGCTCTGAAGAAGGCGATGCGCCAAAACGCATAAGTCGAATAAAGTTGAATATCAACCACGTACAGCCTAAAAGTATATTGCGAAAACTAATTGAAACCAATGCCGGGATCAGACATTAGTCGACCTTGGATTATCCCCAGAATATCCAGCACACGGTTTCTTGAACCCCGAGACAATGATAAAACAAGCCCTAGTGAGAGGAAACCAAATACCTATTCAAATTTTCGGATTGAAAACTTCCAACCGAGTTATGACACTGCGACGTATGGCGAACGGATAGGTGGTGGAAACGTTTTCCAGTTAGCTCTATGAGCAGTACTGGGGATTTCAGACTTCCGCTGGGCTTAGGCGACATTCAACAGAAAAACTTTTTCTGAAACTTGCAGGCTCCGAGTACGGGCATGTAGTGAAAATACGCTTGTAATAAAACTTGAAATCTGGTATCGAATTGAATCAGCCTGTTGATGTAATGCACTGATGCAATGATGATAAAAAGATGCAATAGTTATTGAGGTTATTAGAGAGCAAAAATCAATCCAAAAACCCATTAAACGTGATATTGTCCTCTTCGGAGTGATATTCAGGTCCGCAGTTGCGAAGACTGCGTACGTAGCTCCAAAATAATCGTTCCAAGACCACGTGCCATGAGGCTCACCCTCCCAACACAATTTTGTTTGTGTCGCAACAGCGGCTGTTCACAACTGCAGAGCAGAATCCCGTCTCGACGAAAAAATATTCCAGGCATCGTTCTAAGAAAAAGGAGGGCTCCCAGAACAAAACGATTCAATTAGTCAGAAAGACAATGCAGGCAACAGATAGCAAACGATGAGAAACCTGAATGATTCACAAGTGAGTAAAACAAGGCGAGGAAATCAAATGACAGTACAGAAGTGAATAAACCCGCAGATTTTCAAGAAAACCCAAACTCACCAGGTGATGTTTTCAGCCAGTGCATACTTAACGCGGAAAACTATATACCGAGCTCGAACCTGACTGCAGTAATGAGGGAAGCATAAAATTCTGTTTTCGAAATCCTTCAAAACTCGTGATAAGAACGGCTGCATTCTCGATCAGCACTCGTGAAGGCTACTATTGAGATGATTCATAATCGATCTAAAGAACACATAGAAAAGCGGTGATCCTTGCGTAAGCTGGAAAATCAGCAAAGAAAGTCAATCAATCGAAAAGAGTTGTATCTGAGGGATATTTAGGCCATGGTCTTTTTTGCATGGTGATGGATGGGTACTAAAAACGCAACGGCAAGCGAATCAACGAAAACCGTGCTATTTGATTTGAAATGTTTTACGGTCTTTGACAGCCCACTTCTAGACACTGAACAATTGATCGGTACGTGCAAGTGAAGCAGATGTAAATGACAATGTGTGATTTGGAAGGCATCACACACGCTGGGAAGTTTGTTGGTTCACCAACCCACTATTGTGAGGATATAAGAGGTCGAACGACTCAAATCTCGTCAAAAGAGCCAGTCATTTAGCACATTTTGCTGCCCGCCATCATATACTGGAGGAATTCCTAGCGATCCTGCGCAACTGTTCAGAGAACCGATATGATGCGCATTGAAACACCATTGTCGACTACTTTCAAACTTGATTTTCTTCACATGTTATGGTTTCAGAGCGCTTTTGCCCTTTCCGTTGACAGCGCAACTGACAGTCATGATAGCGTTCTAAGGAACAGTCAAACCATAGCTGTTTCTCACCACAACCGCAAAACCACGACTGTGAACAGTTGCCCTGGATATTATTTAATATTCGCTAATAATCCTGCTAGACGTGTTTGAGCGATTTGATCTACCAACTGATAATATCACTTGATATGATAAGCAGTAAGAAGTTAAGTAGTTAATAAGAAACAGTAAGTAAAAAACTTGTTAGTCACTTCCCCTGTCCCTTCCCTACGAAAAAAAAACGGTCTACAACGTGTTTTAGCGATTTGATCTACCAACTGATCATATCACTTGATATGATAAACAGTAAGAAGTGAAGTAGTTAATGTGAAACAGTAAGTAGCAAACTTTTCAGTAACTTCCCCTGTCCCTACCCTACGAAAAAGTACAGCCTACAACGCGTTTTGGCGATTTGATCTACCAACTGGTAATATCACTTGATATGATAAGCAGTAAGAAGTAAAGTAGTTAATGTGAAACAGTAAGTAACAAACGTGTTAGTCACTTCCCCTGTCCCTTCCCTACATAAAAGTACAGCCTACAACGTGTTTTAGCTATTTGATCTACCAACTGATAATATCACTTGATATGATAAGCAGTAAGAAGTAAAGTAGTTAATGTGAAACAGTAAGTACTCATTGTCTACCTACTCACCAGCCTGCTTATCTGTCCACATACCAACTTACCTACCTGCCCCACTGGCAGTGGCTAGTGCCAGGAACGAGGAAAGAGGAACAGGACACGGGAGACGCGTTACAAGAAAAAACGCGAATTTCAGCTAAGCTTCCGCCGATCTAACTTTGTTATTTTCAATCAATTTGGCTCAAATTTTGTCGGCGGGTGTCTGCTGGACTCTCTCACTTAGATCCATAAGGAAATCTCTAGAAAATTTGTTTTACAAGTTTTTTTAACTACTTTACCAAATTCTAAGTGATCACAAGTCCCGGGCAAAACCAAACCCCTCCCGCCGCTTCGCGGCGGGGGCGATATGTGTATACTGATCTCCCCTTCTTCATCCCATTTCCCCTCTGTCTTAAATGGAGACCCTGCAATTTTCTGGTTGCGAGAGGTTCGACTATTTGAAATTTTGAATCAGTCGTCGACTGCTTCGAACGAAAACGGAATATCGGGGTATAGCGCAGGCCGCGCCGCTTGTGTTCTGCAAACGAATCGGCGTTCAATGGATGTCCCTCCATGCAATTTTCGTCCCGTACACGAGCGTCATCGCGAACGTAGATGATGAAAGCAGGACCAAGCGCCACCTACCAATGTGTGCCGATGACCAGGTTTTTTTGCACAATTGATCAGAACGAGACCAAGTGGAAAAGGAAATCCAAGCCCAATATCTCAAGTTACCTTCTGATAAGAACCGTGATATCTACGTCGACATACACGATACACTATATTCTTCATTACGTTAAATTCCGGCACTAACCTGACTTCTGCTTGTAATTCCCTCAACTGACGGCAACGCTGGTTATTCGTCAACTGCAAATCTGTAATTTCGGTCTCCTTGGCAAGCAGCAATGCTCTAGTATCATCATCACACGTCAACGTCTTGATTCGCAACCTGGAACTAAACGTATGTGTTCGCCTTCTTGTTGATAGCGCTGATTACAAGAATATTCTGACATCAGCCAACCCACAAAATTTCATTGTGATTTCTTGACAGCAATAGACCGCGCTGCAATTTGTCCACAGTTTCTCTCAACGCTGCGTTCATGTCTTCCAACTCGATGCAGCGTGATCGCATCAACTCAGAGCTCTGAAATACGGTTTCAGAACTGCAATTCACATATGTGACCAGTAGCAAACAGAGATGAGCGAAAATTTCTAAAAATTTAGGAATTGAAAACGATCATACGATCTTCGGAACGACACAAACCTTCAGAAACCAGGATATCGGAAGCCGGCTCATCCGAGTTCATGGGGCGCCCATAGTGGCAATTCCGATTTTTTTCAGAATTCAAATTGTTCTTGGGAAATCGAAAGTCCGGAGGCCAAATACCATTAGAAATCAGAATTCCGCTCATCCCAGGTCCCAAGAAGGTAAAGGCATGTCCGTAAATGGAATATTACCTGATTTAGTTCACTTCGCTCTATCCCTTCCTAAAAGACTATTGAACGACTGGTAAATTACAAAGCTTTCCACCATTTTTTGGATGAAATCTGATCAGTCTGAACGGTTGGCTTTGAAAACGTGACATCTAATTTCTGAATATCTCCGAAAACTTTGTAGCTTTGTCTAGCAAAATAAGGTTATCGGACAGATTAAAAAGGCCAGATTCTAAGCGAGAAAAAGTCAGAGCTTGAAGAAAACGCTAGCTAACAGAAAAAGAAAACATGGTGAGGTTGTTCAGTGGAATTACCTGTTTACAAACTTCGCACTCTTTTTTGAGTCGCACACTTCGCCGAGCTATGTCAAGCGCCCTCTTCGGCGCTTCGTTGGTTTTCTCCAGAATTTTACCCAACACAGCCTCAGGCGATACAACGGCCTAAAGGATGAAACCAAGTGAACTAATACCAGCAGAAATTTCAAACCTTGTATATTCTATACGCAAGCAAAATTCGATACCTTTGGCATCGACATGCTGTGCTCATTAAGCTCCCCATTGGTCGTCAGATAAAATGTAGAACTCGGAGTCGAAAAAGGTGTCTGTGCGCCATCTTCTGCCTGAACAAACGAACTAGCCGAAGGCAACCACGACCGAAAAAATGAGCGTCCAATAAAGGCAGCAGACACGCTCGGAAAAGTTGTTGAGATAACTATGTTAATGGGGTCGTATGACCCTTAGTAGATGGCTTGCACCGTTAGAAGCGTCAAAAACGAGTTAAAACTACCAAATTTGAGCAATCCATGTCGAAAAATTTCATCAACCCCGTCCATGAGCTACGTCATCCCCGCCCTCAAAATACAAACTCGTCCAGATTGATCGTTCGAATACGGTCGCTTTGGCTGGGTTTTAATGCTTCTAACGTGGTGAGCGGTCCAGTACAAGCTGTAAGAGTCTATTGGCATAGCTACCTCAACCGTTTTGTCGTTAATATTCGCTGTTTCAACCGCGCGCGGTAAAACTCGTCCAATTTCACTCGATAACAAAAACAACCATTTCTCCTCTATTTGAATACAGTTTCCGACGGTTTTTTCGTTAGTACTTCTACTACCAGTTTCAAACCTTCAACTTATATAAAAAAATCGGTATCATTTTCGAGCGTGTCTGCTGCCCTTAAAGGCACAGTCCAACCTCAGAGGTAATTTTTGATATTTTGGTCCGGTCGCCGTCTAGAGCCACACTGCCAAGCGCGAAATCTCAATACGCTCTATTAGAGGGAGAAAAAGCTAGGGAAAAGTCGACCACGTCCCCTTGAAAGAAAAAGTGGGCAACGCCCTCTGGCAGGTTTCCGACCTCAATAGGGAAGAGACGCACGAATGATCAAAATCTATGTTCTTCCTTTTATTTTCGGTCTAGTTTTATATTGTGGCCTGCTTCAGAATGACGGCTGCATATAACGAGAAAACACAGGCCCGAGACAACTCGTCCACAAACTTCTACCAGTTCAAATTCAAAATATTTGAGGAGCCGTAACTCAGTTCGTAGTGAGTTCCGAGCGATTCTGGAGACACCATTGTGATCAGCTTGAGATTTTCTCCAAGTGGCAGAAAACGGAGGAATCAATTCTGAGCTTGGACTGTGGCTTTAAGAAAGATGGTAGTTTGAAATCGGCTGAGCTCTTGCCGCAGATGCAAAAAAAAAACCGCGATTGTGATCAACTACGCCTGCTGTCCTTTTAGAGGCTAAAAAGTGGTAAAAAGCGTTCGAATGCGAGTGTCCGATTACGCAGTCGGCGTGCGTATCGAAACGCCGGCGCGTGGGGAGTTTCTGGACGAGCCAGCGAGGAACACCTCACTGCAGTTGTAACTGGGTACTAAAATTGTTTACTTTCTCCTGCTTCAGGATTTGAGGTGAGCTCTTCTTAAGCAGTAATCCATAATTATCTGTGCGGATTCGACAGCCGTGAGTGTGGTGGACCTTGTTTTGATTGTGATGGAGGGGGAATTTCGTTTGTTTTTATTGTATTTTTTCTTTGAGACCTGCTTGGTTTCCTTCTTACTTATTCTAGTAAACACAAGACGAACTTATCCTTTTGGCGCATGTTTTTCACCTCCTAGACCCTCTACTGCTTAACAAATCCAAAATATGAGCTCAAGGAATCCTGCTATAAGATAGTCCCGGCGTTCAGTGCAAGTTTTTGAACCGTACTATTTCTTGAAGGCAGTGTTCACGATAATCTTTAATTTGGAGATTATTCGCTATATTGATCTTTGAAGATTATTCACTATATTGATCAACTGGCCCCTGGGTTGATCTAAAATTACGTAGAATTTGAGAAAAACGCACCAGAAGTACAAGAAATCCTTTAATCTCACCCCGCCTCTCAAGTCTCACAGGAACTGTTTGTTGTGACAAATAAATCTTTTATGGACTCGTCATTTGCAATTATCTACTCTCTATTGCTCCGTTCTTTCCTTAGGACCCTAACCAACTCTGCTTTGCATAAGATATTCTTCTATTTTCGATTGACCCAAATTTCCAGCGGTGACAACCACCATGAACAAACATGTTATTCCATCCGGACAACTAGTCCATGTTATAGAATAATCTCACTGAAATACGACGTTTTCATGCGTTTCTCGCCGTTTCTTCGTGATTTTGGTAAAACGTGGAGGCCAACGCATTGTATTATGTGAAAAACTCGGGGACAAAAATCTTTGTGAACACTGCGTTTAATGTAACCAGCTTGTTTCTCCCTAAAAGCCTAGTGATTGGTCTTTGGCAGCATTTCCAAACAGGTACCAAAAAAATCAAAGCAGGAGAAGGTCTAACAAGAGAAGAGGCGCAACTTACAGTGGGAGAATCTCTAAGAAAGGAAAACATCGAATGGATTGATTCATCTAGTGCTAACTAAAAATGCAGAAGCGAACCAAAAACAGCACAAATCCAAAGCCCCTCCTTCCCTCCGAAAGGGGGTCAACCATACCTATGGCTACCCAAACCTCACAAATATTTGTTTTGAAACACTTCGTAATAAGAACTCACCTCAAAAACTTGTAGACGAGTACAGAGAACGAAAACAATGGACAGCTGCAGCTCAGCTGCCTCCCTCCTCTACCTGTACGAAACTCGTCCGAAAAGATCTGACGCGACGACCACTCGACACGCACGCCTACCACGTGTGCGGAAAAATCGCATTCAGATGCTTTTTTACTAGACTTTTCTGGAAAGTAAGATTATCGACCGTGGTACCGAGTGGCCCATGGCACTCACTGCGCAGGCCAAATACAAGGTCAAAAGATTCTGAATGTCAGCCGAAGAGTGGGCCTTGGGAAACCCTACCCTACTCTGTAAAAACTCCAGACACAGGTCCACAACTGCGATTTTCCGAACTCCGCTCGAACAAATGATTGCTCATGGCTTTGAATGAACTTGGAAATTAAGTTTCACAAAACATCAATATATTGAAGTTTTGAAAACAACAATCAAAAGGCGACTTTGAATCTTCGGAAGGAGACGCTGCAATCTTGACAAGAAACCATTATCGTAAAACACAAAGCTCGTTCTCTCGACAGGATGAATCGCGTTTTTTTTCAACTGGCAAAAATATGAACTAATGACAATCTCATTTGAATTTCCCTCGAAACGTACCGTACGAATGTCAATGCCTTTATTGATGCTCTCGCTCATAGTTCCTCCATGATCGCCCATAGCAGAAGAGGTGTCATCATTAACAGGTCCAAGCAACTCCTCGATAAGATTCTGAGCCGAATGAGACGTAGAAGGATCGGTCGCTAACGGTGGAGTCTCAGCTGACATTGAGATGATACCCTAGGAGGAAAAAGTGCAAGAATATGCACAACGTCCTCCATTGAGTGCGGTTCTTTTGAAATTCGTAAAAATAATTCAGAGATCATTCCAAGATACAACTGGCGAATTCTACAGATATCAACGTGACTTACATGCACCGTGTCATCTTTCGCTGCTCGAACGCTACGAAGGCGTGCTGCCTGCAGAACTTGCATCCACTCATCACGAACACGATTTGAAGAGCACTCCAAGAGAAATGTATCGTTGCCAGATCTGTAGTCAATAACCATAAAATTAGGGGTAACTTCACAAGTCAACCATACATTGGAATGAAATATAATCATTTCTTACTAAGGTTTTGATATTACTGGTCACCTACACTTTCGAATAGCAGAAGCTATTATTATGATCATACACTAGCACATTTGCTGGTCAGTACCAATCAAAACGAAAAGGATGACTCCCACAGTACCTCAAAAGCAATGTAAAATTTGGAAAAAAATCGTCTTCATAGCTAGATTCCTGCATAGCTAGATTTCAACTGCAGTGTAAACAGCAAAACTATTTTTGGTTATTCTTTATGCAGTCTTTAAACAGAACAGCACATACTCTATCATTGGAAACAAAAGGATTCGTAGAAAACGCGGCGTTTGTGCAGGATTTTGCATTTAGAGGAACTCACAATATATGAAATCGCCCAATCTCGCGAGGATCGTATGTCAAAGCCATACAGGCCAATGGTATGCGACCATCACACTTTAGGGAATCATGATCCTTGAACCAGTAAAGATAGGGAGAGGCGTAGTCGACAACGTACCAATACCGTCGACGATTGATCAAACCCATCGCCCGCACTTCAACCTATAAATAAGATCCTTGAACCAAGCAGTACTTCGTATCAAGAATTTATAGATCCAATTCCTATAAAGGCGGTCACAGACAGTTCTTGATGCCGCGGAAGGTCGCAGGTACCATCTGAGCCGAGAATGCCATGGGCTCAGAGTCAGTGAAAGTAGAATACGAAGGAGTGCGGCAGCCAGCCATTCGCACTCCCATACAGAAAAAACTTCTCGTGGAGTTGTAGATGCCTATTTGATGAGTCTCCTTGATCTTGGTAGTCGACCCCACAGATCCACCACGCGTAGGTAGAGCATCTCGGATCCCTCTTCATTGCTGTCTAAGTCGATTCTGGACTGTGATATGCCCGGCTGGTGTAAACGATGGACCGACAACTTTGTCAAAATCGTTCTATACGTGCGAAGTTCGACGGACACTTGTCGAAGTCTGTTTTCCTTGAAGGCAAGCGTTCCCCAGGGTGGAGTATTGTCACCTAGCCTATTCTCTCTGTATCAGTCCGATATTCCGAAGCCATCGCCTAACATCCACTTATGTCTGTATACGGATGACATCACAATTGTGTGTACTGACCTCTGTTATTGACCGCGCCACTGCGGAGATGAACAAATACCTCAGCAGTCTGCCCGTATTCTTGATATCAAAGCAGTTAAAGGTCTCGCCTACGAAGTCCAGCGTTACTCTGTGCACTAATGCCACGGCTAAACACAAACTGCATCCCCAAGTTCTCTGGGAAGGAAAACTGCTGCCCTTATCTAAACACCTCGTCTACTCGGTGTATTCCTGACACTTCATTGCGATTCCATGAGAACTCACGTATTCGAGCTGCTGCGGCCAATGCGCGTAACAACATACCCACGCTCTAGCTGGCACTACATGGGGTAGCTCAAAGGAAGTCTTGCGCGTCACGTACAAGGCGATGATACAGCCCGTACTGGAATATGGAGCCCCGGTCTGGTCAAGACACTTGACCGAAACGTCCTGGAACAAACTTCAGCAAACACAGAACGCTGCTCTACGTGTCATCACTTGATGCCCCAAAGTCCACTCCTGTATCTCACCTACATCAAGAATGTGCACTACTTCCTGTAAAGCAGCACTCCCAACTGCAGACACAACAATTCCATATTGGCAAAGTCAGGAATGTCACTCACCCCAACTATCACTTGCTATCGTCCAACCCCCTCATTCACGCAACATCCGTGCACCGTTGTATGCTGCTGTCTCTGTCAATGACCGTCAACGTTGGGCGACCTCAGAGCTCAACCGGAAGAGGCTCCTGCAGATGGAGCACGCCAGATTCGTCAATGAATATCTCTCCTGTGCCCCTGCCGATTATATACTCGACGGTGTACCGCCCAAGGTCGATGATAGTGAGATGGAGCTACGAAGACGCTCCCGAGTAATTGTGGCAGGTCTGCGCTGTGGAGGCAGTGTTCACGATAAGAATCGTTTTTCTGCTTTTCCGCCTATCTTGAAGACAATCCCTTGCTGATTCCAATGATGTTTTTGAAATCGTAAAAGACCTTCTGGGAACCGGAGTTATGGTCCCTCAAAAATTGAGCTAAGGAAACATGGTGGACGAGTTCTCCGAGGCTTATAACTTCCGTCTTTTGCAGCCGATGTATGCGAGCTGACCTGAGTAAAGAGAGAAGTTGGGAATAAAAGGAAGAACGGGGCTATAGATCGGAAATCATCGCTCATCTCACAATCTCGAGCATTCATTTGTTCACGTCGGTGGGCGTGGAAAGTGCATCTGGGGGTGACGAGCTGACGGGTGTCCAACTTTCGGCCCGAAGGGGGCCGTTCCGAGCTCATTTTTCTTAGTTTTTTCAACGTTGGGGTTGCGCTAGGCCCCGTAGCTGCCGATCTCCACCAAAAAACAGACATGGTTTTTATCGTGGACACTGCCTTCAAGACCGATGTCAATAGGATCGATCCATCGGTCCCCAACGTATGTCCTGACTGCCACGGCACAGGTCATGGTTCATTACATTTATTTTCATGCCCAGCTCGACGAACTTCACTGACAGCTCTGGATATGTGGAAAGAGCCGTGCGATGTAAGCCACCTTCCTACGCCCAGGAAAAGATGTTCGTTGTGGCCGATAAGAAGAAGAAGAAGATGTTGAGGGGTTTGCAGAGTTGATATCGCGGCGTTGCTCGCAGCAATATCGATTACATTCGGCGTCGGCGGTGACCGATGCGGCATTAAAGGCGACGTCGGGGTCGCAGAACAACAGCCCTGCGTCACTGCCAGCGCGTGTCACCCGACCACGCAACGACACGGCCCGCAAACATTTTCGTCGACAAACACACGCCGGACGCTGCAAGTCTGCTGACCCTTTTATACGCACAGTCGTCGGGTTGCCGTTTAGCGTCATTATAGAGCAGCATGCCGCCGCTATTCCTTGCATAGAAACTCAGCAACGCGCTGTCCACGCCATAATCATCGCCCCGCCAGCAATTTCGATAGGCAAAATCGTATTGCCGCAACGGGAAGTATGATCCCGCCCTTCAAAGTGCACGGCGACGCAATTATGATGTGGCCGTTGAGTCGTTGTGTTGCTATGCAATGAAAAGCGACGATACGACGCTCCACAATGACGCTAAATGGCTAGCTTGACCATGATAAGGATGACAAGTCAGCGACCTACCACCGACGGCATCGTGCATAGCATATGCCCCATTTTCGTCGCTTGAGGAGTGCTACACTTGCACTTACCCATCGCGCGCGACATTCTCAGATCAGGTGGTACCAGCGACTGATGACTATTGCCTGATTGGCGCGACTCGATCGCAGCGATGGAGTGTACGCCAAACACTTGCCCATAACTCCAAACTATAGCCTTTGAGTTTTTATTCTAGAGATTTCCATCTCACACTAAAGCATTAATTTTTGATCTAGGATACAGTGAATCGTACACACCTCCCAACCCCCCCCCCTCCCCAGAATGATAATAGGACCACGACGGTTGAACATACCAAAGACATGTATCCAGCCTTGCACGTGTTCACATCACTCTCTGGAGAACATTGTGCCGAACGAAACGTTGATGATGAAGTCGACATCTACCCAAAGAAGTCGTCAGGATTGGAGGCCCACCGAATTCTGAAGTTAGACCACATTTATTAGTGGCCGAAGGCACTTGTGGAATAAATACATACGGCACTGACTTTACTGATACTTTGCGTTCCTTATTGTGTTGGCGCAAGCTCGGTGCACGCATGTTGTAACATGTGTGCACCGGGTTGGAGCCAACACACAATAGGGAATGCAAAGTATCTGTACGATCCGTGCCGACTGTAGCAATATCTGCAAAACTTAAACACTAAAAGCCAAATCTGATAAGGAGAACAACTAATGCTTTCTGCAGTACAAACACAGATAATTTCTGTCACTGATTGAGAAATGCGGCTTGCCAGCCGTCTGAACTGAGCTAAGGAGAGTGAAACAGCATTCTTTTGATAATAGTATAACAGGCAGAAACAGTTCTGTTGGCAAGAAACTTGGCTCTAATTTGAGGTTTGGCTGACATAGTATTGAGGTTCTTGGCCCCGCTAGTCCTCGAGGATGTGGAACTGCGAAGTTCGCTTGATGATATGAGCGCTTCAACGACTAGCAATGCCGTGTTCTACCCAAATGTCGCCAGGAAAATTCTCCAGCGAATCAGGACACGAGATGCAATGAGAGCAGTTAACCATGCGACGTATAAAGGGGTCTGCAGAGTTGCAAAACCGGAGAGTGCTCGCCGAGCGTCCAGCTTGACGCGGCGACAAAAATGTTTCCCAACATTATCGTCGTGGCGTCGGTTGCCGCTCGCTGGCAGTGACGCAGGAAGATCGTGGCGTCAAAACACTCTGCGGTGCCCTCTCGTCACCCTACACGCCGTGTCGGTCGACCTTGTCGCCGAATGTAATCAATGTTGCATCTTCCAGCGCTATTCGTCGCTGCGAGGGACGCAGCGACTTCAACACTGCAGACCCCTTAACGTAGCGTCAATCTTCAGCCCGCCATGAAGTATGCCGCACCAGTCTGACAGCATATTTTATCGGATTCTTATTGGATTAAGATACGCCGTGTGCAGAGTGCCGCTCTTCGCCACCGGATGTGCAAGAAGTTCTCCAATCGAGCACTTGCATGCCGAGACCCGTTTATCATCTGTGAAGGAGCACTGTGAGCTCCAGACCCAGCGACTACACAACAGTATAACAAGAGAGAGAGAGAGAGACAGAGACAGACAGAGAGAGACAGAGAGAGACAGAGACGGAGGAGAGGGAGGGAGAGAGAGAGATTCATCAGTAAGTCACTTGCCGACGCTCCTAACAATGTCAGTTTGCAAAGATGGCAATACTAATGGCTATAACTTTTGCACAAGGAGCAAACCCAGTTGGTTCGATATCAAGGTAAGTAGGCCATCAGCCCTATTATGGGAGAAGTACCGCCCCAGCTTGTGTGTCAGGCCCCGTAAGACTTGGTCAAAAAATCGAGTCCGGGGCGGAAAAACCGACCTCGGTTGCATTGGATCTGCCCGTGTGCGCACGTGGAACACCAGTATCGACTGGGTATTGGCAAGCAGATGGTCGAAACGGACTCTTTGGGTGCATTTTCTGCACACGTCTGTGACTGCTTCGGTGTGTATTTAACGGGTGGGATTAAGTCGATCGACCAACTCCGACGGGGGCCACAGAGTCTCAACTCGGAAGACAAGCCAGATGTCCCCTCGCATCGCTGAGCTATGGTTACTAAAAAATTCTATTGTCCTACGTTAGCAAGCTTGGCAGCAGCACTCGATCTATGCCCGGACATCGGTTGCCTTGGCCATGATACCGCAAATTTCTTTAACAGTCAAGCAGGAAATCCAGTTTATCCTAGAACAAGAAATAGAAAACTCACCGCTCCATGTATGCAGATGATGCTAAAATATATACTATCAATAACAGCAACGGTTTGCAGAGCGCGATCGACGAGCTAGCGTGTTGGTCAAGCACGTGGGAGCTGGAGATATAGCTCGAGAAAACAGTTATTATGACTTTCGGTAGAAGCCACCCTGAAGAGGTATTCTCCCTGGGAGCGACGGCTTTGAGTCGAACCGAGAGTGTCCGTGACTTAAGCATAGGTTACACCAACGCGTTAAGTTATGATGGTTACACAGCCGACATAGCGAGTAAAGCCAAGGCCAGGTCTAACTTTATTTTGTAGGCCTTCAGAACCCGGAGCCCTATCATTCTTTTCAAGCATTTTGTGGCTTACGTTAGGCCGTTGCTTGAATGCTGCTCACCTATATGGTCGCCGTACAAAGCCGCCCTTGTCAATGAAATTGAGAACGTTCAGAGATCCTTCACCTATAGATGTTTTGCAAGAAAAGGAATATTTCGACTTGAATATGAGCAAAGACTGAGTAGGCTAGGGGCTTTGTCGCTCCTCGATCAGACTAAGCTTTAATGTACAAACTCACAACACCTGAACTTGATATGACGCTCTGGGACCTATTTGAAGCCTCGCCTTCAGCCTCTCGTACCCGAGGTCACCCCTTCAGGGTGCGCCTACCTGCTCCCAAGACTACAGCTTGTAGCAATTCCTTTCTTTTCAGAATTCTAATCCCATGGAACAATTTAGGCACAGAAGCGTTCAGATATCGATGGACAAGTGGTTTCCAGGATTACCTTATCAGGATGATCAATCAAGATGCGACCTAGAACTACTATGCGGTGTTTTTGAGATCGTCCAATTTGATGCCTTTGATCTGATTTTGATTCAATTTTTCTTTGTGTGTGATCGTATGATTTAGATTCCTGTTTGAATGAGATTTTTGTGTATACATGATTAAGAGCCCTTTTCTATCAACAGCAAAAATTATGGATGTTCCGTGTTCTTGGGTTTTTGTCTTTTTTTCGACATAATTCCCACATATTTTTCTTTACATGGTTTTGTATGTCATCAAAAACGGTCTGGTTCGAGACTAGCTGTTCGCAGATTCTTTTTCGTTTTCCTCAAGATCGGCCCAAACAATCGCCTGGGGTTCGTATTAAGATCAAAGAGGCTTAGGAAGACCCGCCCCGGTATGGCTCGGCCAGTTGCGTGATTGGTGCGAGAATATTCACTCTGCGGCTCAACTCGTACGCTCCAGTAGATAGCGGCGCAAGCAATCGCCCAGGGTTCGTGTTTAGATCAATGAGGTCCCTATTATACATTTGATCCGAGGCAAAAAATTTCGGATAATCGGATTTCGGGCTGATCCGGAAAACGGTTTTTTTCGGTGAATCGGATTTCGGTTCGATTCGGATTTGGCGTTTTTTTCGGTGAATCGGATTTCGGTTCGATTCGGATTTGGTCTTTTTTCGGTGATTCGGATTTCGGTTCGATTCGGATTTTCCCCTTTTTCGGTGATTCGGATTTCGGTTCTGGCGTTTTTTCGGTGAATCGGATTTCGGTTCGGTTCGGATTTGGCGTTTTTTCGTTGAATCGGATTTCGGTTCGATTCGGATTTGGCGTTTTTTCGATCACTCGGATTCGGATACTCGATTCGGATAATGAGCCGGATACAACAAGAAAAAACTATTGGAGAAGGTCCATCCCACAATTTTGCAGCATACGGTCTGAACTGAAGATACTATTTCTGCTCGCGCTTGAAAAGCTGTTCATGTTTTCACACATACGTGAGAGGCTGAATTTTTTTTATCAGAATCCATTTATTCATAATATTTTCGATCACATCAAAAATTTTCAATTTCATCATCTGTATTTGTTGCACGATTTCTTCCTATAAATGCCTCATTCACTCCAGATATTCGCTTTCGCTCTCTTCTGAGCTGTCATCAGCATCCATAGTATCACCATTGCATGCTGCGTACTCCTCAGTCCAGAAACGAGAGCCTGAAAATAAAGTGGAATTATCTAAACGTAACACCATGGGATTTTCACGTTCTACTCACCTTTTATTCACTTCACATGTGTGAGCCTTCATCATGAGGAGCGTCCTGGCATTCCCACCAAAGAGCCGGCCTCTGCGTTTGTTGCCGAAAATGAGTCCAGCAAAACTGAATATACAAATTATAAGAAGAAGACGTAAAACCAATCCACTATTTGCTTACCTTTAAATTCTTTCGCAATCTACTGACCCGGCCGGTGCCACACAGTATTCAGGAACTGTTGAGCAATAAGTGGAAGATCTCTAGCGTGATGTTTCCATCATTTGATGGTGTTCTCGTCGAAGGAGAACCCCATCAAATGGTGGAAACATCACGCTAGAGACGCGAGAGAACGGGAACCCCATCAAATGGTGGAAACATCACCCCGTTTCGCTGTGTACAAGCCATTCTTTGAACACAAAAATACAAGTAATTTTGTGTTAACCATGCCGCAACAAGCACGGCGGAGCAATGGATGGTTTGATTTTATAGGAATCTCACTGACGATTGATGGTTCTAGTTATCTAGAAGATGGTTTGCGTAATCACGGTCATGATGGGTTTCCTAAGCCTTCGTGGGTAATAGGAGACACTTAAAAAGTTAAGCATTCTGTCTATTCGTCCCAGCTCACTTCGCGTTGCGGCTGCTTCACGTGTGCACATATCTCACTGGATCTCACCCCTCACAGGACTCGAGTATTCAGATTGTGTTTCAAGTGTAAACTTGGGTTCTTTGACATTCTCCACAAACATTTCCAGCAGTCTACCTGGGGGAAAACCAGGAACGATATGGCTCTTTTATGTCAGTCTAGATTTTTTTCATTCTACACAGCACCGGCTAAGGTCTCAGAAATACCTTTATAGTCCCTAAGCGTCGAAAAACAATCTCGAAACTATTCTAGATGGCTCTCCGAGCTTTAGATCAAGAATCACTCGCTCTCTTTCTCTAACCATTCCAAAGGATTTCGTGGTTTATGAGGCAAACTTATAGTCGCATCCTAATCATCGTCTGTGTTATCCAAAAATAATGTTTTGACCAACAGAATCAAAAAAAAGAGATGTTTAGAGTTTCTTGAAGGCCTAACTGGATAGAACTTTCCAACAATGACAGGTAGTTTCTTTTCGAAATCCTAGACTGATTTGCTTGACCATCGGTTGAGTGGTAGTTGCTCGTAATATTTAGAAATTCCTCATTATCGTCTTATCTAGCCCCAATTATGTGCACTATGCCATCTATTTGTGAGCTAAATACGGCGAATTGTACTTTATTACAGCATTTATTCTCTAATTCTTACCTTGCGAACGAATAACTTGATTTGGCTCAATTCCTTGCTGTTCGTGAGCGCGACCTAATGCGAAACGGCGCGCGCGACGCCTTAACCGCCGCGTCGGGTATGCCACGCCGCGCGCGGCGAGTTTAAATGGGACAGGGGCTCTCTACACACCGAGGGAGGAGCTGTCCCGTTTTTGCAGTTTGAAACGTCACGCCACTCAACGCGAGCGAAGTGGTCCCGAGTGGAATTAGAGCCGCGAAAGGCGGGACAACTCCTCCCTCGGTGTGTAAAGGGCCCCTGTCCTGTTTTCAACGCGCAGTTACCGGCGGCGGATAGGTAGGATCAAAGTGAAGTGGCATACAGGGTGTTAAAACAGAGCACCACATTTAAAGCATATTTTGAGAGCTTTTAGAACCTTTAGGCGAAAAGGTGGGGCGCCCCAGTGAGATGTATGTGAACGAATCGCAGTCGCAACCCGCCATGACCCGGGCAGATAGCACCAGCGTTTCGAATCGACGAAATTATCGGTACCGTTCCCAATAGGCTGTTTCCGATTGTTTTGTGGTCTTCACCGTAAAATTGAATTCTTCGTCACTGCTGATTGCGGACCCAGCAACCCAATCGACAGCAAAAAAATTTCTTTTCGTCGCTTTTACGCTCTAAGAGGATTCTCGCGCAAACCCTAACTTCCACATCTAATCCGTCAAGCCTTCTAGGCATTCAGTTCATCACCTTCTTTGAAGCGATACGAAGGCCGTCAGGAATGAGACATTGTGTGTGACCCGCTGTAATTTCTCGGATATACAGAAGAAATCGTTTCAGATATGTGTGCTCTGAAGTGCGAGAGAAAAAGCTCAGAACACCTGCAATCATCTTCGAGACAATAATGGAATAATCAGTACTCCAGTTTTAGCACTAAACTAGTTGGAAAAACGACCCGTTCCGCTATCGAAGCAATGAAATGATGAAAAAAAAACCCTAAACATGAGTTGGCGCCAAATCAATTTCTCTGTCCGCAACCAGCAGCGACGAAGCTTCTAATTCTACGGCGGTTATTCAAGGAGACTAAAAAGAAAACGTACCGGAGCGATAGATGCGGATTATTGGGATTGCACTAGGGAAGAAGAATATAGCCGCAAATATCTGAAAATGTATATGACAGAATTTTGAAACATTGAAACGGCCACTAGCAAGCGCAAAGACAGGCTTTCAATACGAGAAACAATCACAGTCAGGAAAAGTACCGTAGACTGACAGCGAAGGAGAAGCAAAGACACAACCAGAAAATTCTGGAAGAAAATTCGAATGTAGCCCGCGCTCGCGTCGCTATTGGAGCGCGTATATGGATCACTATTGAATCCTTCCAAAGGCACCATACACCCTCAGATACGAAATTTGAAATTTTGTGTAATTGTGTAGAAGACCCCTCCTGTATAACACGTGCCAAATGCGAGATCTCAATTTCTCCAAATAAGCTAGATATAAGCGACCACCACTGGCCCGGACCTGCTCCAGCCAATACCACAGGCCCGGCCCTCTTCCTGACTTTCGATCTCAATAGCGGCTACATTGATGGATGATTTTCAACCGAGTCATCGTTCTTCCCTCCCTTTCCAATTTATCTCCTCATCCTGTTTTGCTCTCGTGCCGCAACTGCGAATCAAGAGAAATACAGGCCTAAGACAACTCGTCCACCAAATTTTTGCCCTGAAAAAACAGGCATTTTCAAGGAGCCATATCTCCGTTCGTAGGGGTCTTGGACGATTGCAGAAATACCATTGTGATCAGAGTGTGACCGTCTCCAAGATGAGGATGAAATCTAGAAAAACAATTCCCTGGGTGTCCTTTGCCTTTAAACTAGCATGATTGAATCGAATCGTGACGCATTTCGGATAATCGAAAACTCGATTCATGAATCGAATCCTGTGTAATTCGGTGAATCGGATTTCGGTTCGATTCGGATTTGACGATTTTTCGGTGAATCGGATTTCGGTTCGATTCGAATTTGGCGTTTTTTCGGTGAATCGGATTTCGGTTCGATTCGGATTTGGCGTTTTTTCGGTGAATCGGATTTCGGTTCGGTTCGGATTTGGCGTTTTTTCGGTGATTCAGATTTCGGTTCGGTTCGGTTTTGGGGTTTTTTCGGTGATTCGGATTTCGGCTCGGTTCGGATTTGGCGTTTTTTCGGTGATTCGGATACCGATTCGTCAAAATTTCGAATCATTCGGACGGATATCCGAAATTATCCGAATCGGATCCAATGTATAGTCCCTATGTGCCCGCCCCAGTATGGCCACCGCCAATTGCGTGCTTGAGCGAGAATATATCCCAGACTGTGTACGGTTGTTTCCATCCAAAACCGAAAAGTGCATCCCGGAACTAAACGGAAAATCCACTCTGAGTATCTTAACCCGAATTCTTAGATCTATTCAGTCAACTGCAAGTACATGGAACGTCCTCAGCTCACATGTGAGCACTTCGTCCGTCTAAGAGTAGCAGGTTATACCAGTAGATTTTTCCACCTCTTGTATTTCAGTCAGGTTTCCTCCCAATCAGTTCCTAATTTTTAAAAGATTTTTATATTTTTGACTGAATAAATTTTGAATGAATGAAATAGAAGCCTCGTATTTGATCCAACTTAGCAAACGCTTTGTCTCCTAAATTATAGATATATAGTTATGTAGCTACGTTTTTTCTTGTCCAAAATGTATAATTTCAGTTTTCTGGGGTGCACATTTTCGAAACCATCGAAATTATCCAACAAAATTATAACATGCACAGAGGAAGAACAGGGGTATAGTTTTGATTATCGCATGTTTTCTCGAAGTCGATTTTTCAGTTGTTTGCCTGTATGTGTGGCCGTTGAGTGGGATGGACAGGGATTGCGCTCTACACCGAAGTTCAGTACTGTGTCAAGTCAGTTGGAACTCTTTTTTTGCCGTTTCTTCAACATTCCTCTCGTCATGAGCTCCGAACCTTTCGAATTCCGGTGGAAACTCGCAGACGATTTCTATCGTGGACCCTGCCTCTCACGGACAGAGGCTGTTTGAAGCCTATTGAGAGGTTTGTCGGTGACGTCCATGGCCGCCTCGGTCGATACGCATGCAGAACGCTCACTCAGGCTGAACCCCCGATGCAGCCCGATTTGAGCCCGCCTGGTCCGTCCTGATCCAGCCGTGGCCGTCCCGGTCGATGAGTACGCAACGCATTGCTTACTGTGGCGGAAAATCCTGTTAGGGCCGGACTGAGCCGGCCGCAGCATGCTCGTGTACGCCTGCATAATCGATTGGCATGCAGCCGACCCACTAGAGGCGACGCAGGATCACAAGGATGAGCAGAAGACGACTGGAGCGTGCCTCCGGCCGACTATGACGGAGGCCTACGCAGGAGAATCTGAGAATGAAATGCAGTTTGGGAGCATAACCGACAAAGCACCATATGACGTTGGAAGAAAGAGGAAGGTAAACAAAGAGTGTTTGTGAGAGAGAGAGAGAACAAGGAGCACTTGGACTCCTGGACTTGTTTATGAGGTTTGTAATTGAGAGTTGTTTGGACCAAAAGTACTCACTTTATCTACTCTAGTAAATCCCAAACACAAAACGGAATCAGCTGACCTCATGCGACAACTTCGTTATCAGAAGGAATTGTTTACATGTCCTTGGTTCGACAAAAATGGAGCATAGCCCGCGCTGAATAATCAAACGCATCGTTACAAAGATTTATACACTTGTATAACAAGAACAAACTTTACAACCGTATCGAGTTACCCGATTGGAGGAGCATTAGATGCGAACTTGAAATCAACAAAATTGAGAAAAAAAGCTTTGCTCCACATTCAGTTTAATTGTCATTTGCGCGCGACAGATGGCGACTCAACAGCTTAGACAACTGCCGCATCCAAACCGTGTCAAATATGCATTCCACTCAAAGACAAGGCGGTTTCGAGCACATTCTGGAGACGTGCTACTTGGGGAGCAAGTACTCCTATTGTGCTTCAAAATACAGCACGTGCTCCAACAAAGAAGACGTTCAATGCGTGCATGATGCACATTCAACTCGATGACAAAACGATTCTATAAAAAAAAGAAAGCATAAGAGGCACTCCTGCGGAGCAAGTCCTCCTGCGATTAAATTTTGCAGAACGTGCTCCTGCGATGAATTAGTTGGCAGCGGTCACTCATGCTGAATGCATATTCGCCACGCACTGAATGCTGCGGTTTTCTGAGACCAGGTGCATCCTCTATCCATCTGACTTCCGAAGCCATATCACGTGCAGATTGTCTCTAACGTAACCGTAGTGGGCTGGGAGAGACGCACGCCGTCGTCGCGTGCATATTCAAGCTAGGTGGGCTGCGGCAGGTACAACTAACTGATTTCCTGAGGTATCTCTCCAAATACCATATTTTCTATTATATTCTCCCATATTTTAGAGTCAGAAAATTGATTTTCCGCCTAAACCTGCTCTTCGAAATTATTAAATTGTCGTGTCTTGGATGCTATGTCGATTTTCACCATTATAAACAGTGATTTTTCTCGCAAATTTGTTGGCCCCCGTCTTTTCATTATCATTGTTTCTCAGCGAACTGAGGGCTTTTTTTCGTTTACAACTAGTTCTTATATAAAAAATACCAAGCGCTGACGTGTGCGAATCCTTATATTATCCTAAAAATGACAAAAAGGGTGGCTTCCCATTTTGCGAAAAAATCATTGTATCTGAGGACCAAATGTATCAAAAAATCCGGGACATCAAAGTTTACTAATTTTTAATGGAATTGAAGGGGAAAACCAAGCTTTTGACTCTTATGTCTCAGCGAAAAAAATAGAAATAAGACTATTCAAAGTAATACCTCCGAGATCAGCCGTACCTGCAGCAACCCACCTAATGCGAAACAGCACGCGGCGCGAATGACAGCGTGAGTCTCCCCAGCCCACTACGGATGTCCCAGAGATTACAACAAAGCCAGGAAAAAAATGCACATGGACGAATAAGCAGCGGCGAACTGATAAAAATCGTGAGACCGCTGTACTATCATATGCTGCGACTATACTCCCCGTCGCGGTAATTGCTGACACCACCTTAATGTCGCTGTAGTCACAGTAATCACCATCGCGCTTGCCATATAGCATCAGTATGAAGCAACGCATCGTTGATATTTCTTGCATTGCGGCAAAGCGACGCAATGGTCATTATCGCGTTTGTAATCAACGCAAATCTATCGCGAGGACGGGAGAATGACATTGGCCTGATATTTTGTTATCATTAGAGCCTCAGGCTTTGCAGTCAGTGAGAAATGGTGTCGATGACGAAACCTGAACAATAGAAAGCGACAAGGTTATGAGGACAACAGTTCACCCGACTTTCGCCACGGTGAGTTAGGCCAGGATCATACTACCGCCGCGGCGAAGCGTAGGAGAGAGCGGTATCGATGAATCGCGGCGATATTGCTCTTTTGAGGGAGTCGATTGTTTTGATTAGCAGAACGGCAGTCTTTTGAGTGGAATCGGATGAGGTATTCATTCGAGAACGGCTGAAACTTTAGTTTTCAACCAGATTTTCGGAATTTGGAGTCAATATGCAGATCCCCGCTACACTAGCGGCGCATAGGAGCTCTCTACACACAGAGAGAGGAGTTGTCCCGTTTTTGCAGTTCGAAACGTCACGCTACTTAATGCAAGGGAAGTGGTCCCGAGAGGGACTGGAGCCGCAAAAGGCGGGACAACTCCTGCCTTGGTGTGTAGAGCCCCTGCTATACTTAGTATCCGGATCACTCCTTTTTGGATATCCGAGATTCGGATAATCCGATATCCGAAATTTTGAAAAAACGCATTATCTGAATCGAACCAATATCCGGGAAATTTAAAATCGGCATTATCCGAATCGAACCATTATCCTATGGGGCAAAAATTCGGATAAAATCGGATAATTTCGGATAGAATCGGATAATTTTTGGATAAAATCAGATAAAATTGCACTAGGCCACGCCCATTTTTCCTTGCCGCCTTCTATTTAGTACATCAACCCAGGGTTTTCCTCCTCCTTCCGAAATCGGAAGAGTCGTAGCGGCGCCGAAAAATGGGCGTGGTCAAGTGAGATGACCACGTGGCTAGTTATTCAGTGTAGAAGTTTTTTGTACGATTGCTTTGCGTACTTTTTACTTGCTAGTTGTCCTGAAAAACCTGTGTATGAATAATACTGTGCCTCCGTACGACGATAGAGTAACTGTAGACTTGTTTTCATATTTTTATTAATATGCACATATGAAGATTGAAGTTTGTATGTTAACATGCTGAAAATGCAATGAAATACTACTTTTTGTTCAAATATGGATGGTTTCAAAGGCATGCCTTGAAACCCTGGTTTATTTTTCACCGTTTTGCCTCAACTTTGTTCCAAAAATATCCGAAGTTATCCGACCGGATATCCGTATCCGAATCATTGGAAAAATAGCATTATCTGAATCGATCCATTATCCGAAAATTTGAGAACGCGCATTCTCTGAATCGAACCAATATCCGACCGAGAATTTTAAAATCGGCATTATCCGAAGAATTATCTTCGGATAACAAGTATAGCCCCTGCCCCTATCGTCCCGATTGATTGATACCGCATTTTTCATCGCGTCTCCGCGATGAAAGTATGATCCCGGCCTCACTCCCTCGCAATTTTGAATATTCGAGCAAAATCCTCAGTCTACTACATTTTCCAATGCCGGCGACCCAGCGCCTCAGAAGGAACAGATTGACATTGCACGGGGACGCGAAAATGACGTGGCCGACGCGCCTCTGTGCTGAATAGGAATGGTGGCTGTCGCGCGTAGCGTAAAATACGATCTCGGTCATAGCAACGAGACGTGGTTCCATAATGACGCTAAACGGCAAACACGACGACGATGAGTGCGACGCGTCAGCCACTGACCAGCAGCGCAGTCGCAAGTGTCAGCTGTCCCACTTTCATCGCGCGCAGCGCGTTTCGCTTGCCCACGCTTATCGTGTGTGGCGTTCTAGGGTCAGGTGGCAACAGCGACCAATTGCCGCGATGATGTACGATTTCAACCTAACAATGGCCTGGACGTCTTTCATGTCGATACCAGGTTTTCCTAATCTATGCTGGACGACGGATAACGGACATTATCTCGATTATACTTCAGTCTCAGATATAAAGCATGGAAGACCGAGTCGATAGGCATCACTTTGCCAACAGAAGCGAGAAATTCGATCGACCGCACCGTCGTTCTTTGCCACTGTGTCAACAACTCCGTGGTTAAGGCGTTACTCACAGACCTAAACACAATCATCAGTTCGAAAATCGAGAAGACAAACGAAGACAGCCAACAAACTTCAAGCGAATCTCTTCTGCCAGACTCTTCAGGATGTCGATGATCTCATGGAATTGCTTACGAATGTCTGTTCGAGTAACCTGAAGATTCAATTAATCGAAACCGAAATGTATGAAAATTCTGTTTTCGCTTACAAGAGCTTGAAACTCTGATTCAGCTTCGTTCAATGCTTCATCCACTTCTTCAACCTCCACAGCAGCAACCAACGTCTCCGCGTGTCGATCGAAAATTGAAGCCACCTTGAACAAAATGGATTATCCAACACAAAAGTTTTAAAATTTGGGTGCGATGCCAACCTTTTCGATGAAGAGATCTTTGATTATGCTGACTAGATTGAGTAATTTGGAGACGATGAAGGTCATATGCCGTACGCGCCTTTCTGCCAGAGCTCGATCTTCGTTCACTTGTTTATAATCATCGGAAGCTCTTCCTGAAAAGCGAGCAGCGAATTCAGTTCTTGAGAAAGCATTCACTAAAGATTATGAATGAATGTCATCAGCACCCAATCCTGAAGCTCACTTACTATCGGAGCTGACACTAGTCAGGAGTTCAACCACACGAAAGATCTTGAATAGATTGTCCATACAGCCATTCATAGCGGGTATCAGTGATGGACGGAACACGTAGCTCAATGGCGGTTCTAGCTAAAACATGGAAAAGTTTTGTACACAAACGAAACTTTAGAGAGGTATTCTGAGTTTTTTTCGTTCGATTTCATTCATTCAATGCTTCCCCGAAAGAATTGTTTTCGAATTCCGTTCGTTCGAAAATTTCCTGAGTGTCTTCTGTTCCCTCCGAGCGGCGTCGGGAGTCGTTTATACTCCCACCGCCAAACAACTCGGCGATGTGCCATTCTAAAATATTGATCTTGCCGCGCCCGTGATCAATATTATAGGAATGCACTGCGCGGTGCCGCTCGGTGGCGGAACTGTAAACGACCCCTCAAAACGACGGAAATATCGTAAAGATGGGAGTGACGAGTCTTGAAGAGTTTCATATCGCTCCGGCGCCACTCGGACGGATCAAGAGACAAATATCCTCTGGTTCCGGGCCTGATTTAGTGTGTGCCATTGCGGACTTGCGTCGTGGGGAAAAGAAACAAGTTGAAAGTCTGTCGAGAAAGGAGTGAGAAACAAGAAAAAAACAAGGAAAATTAAGGAAAACCCATCCTGTTTATCTGATGAGGGGCGGGGGCGGAAGCTCGTACGAAAGCGATGCGTCAGGCCCCCATGACGCAAGTCTGCAGTGGCACACACTAAATCAGGCCCGGAACCAGAGGATAGCTCGACCGCGCGCTCCTGACGCAATCCAGTCTCAAGTGCCCCGCGCAGTTAGGAATAGTGCACATGATCAACACATGTAACAGGAAAGACTTCGAAATATTGATTTTGTCTTGTTATAAAATTTTGTTTTCGAGGAAATGAAAATTCAAATAAAAAAAAAAGAAAAAAAAGAAATGGAATCAATCGGGTCTGTGTGAACTCGATTTTGTTATTTTTGTGTCGCTCAAAGTAAATGATTAAGTATTGTACTGCTCGAGTGTGTCCTTTTTCGATCATGTTGTGCCTAACACTTTTCATTTTGGCCCTCTTAGTTAGCTTGAAAGAAAAATTCGAAAACTCATGTCGACACGCGATCCGGCCAATACGCGTCGCCTATCGGCCGCATCGCGCTTTTGCCAAATAAAAGCGTCATATAGAGTTCATCTACGCAATTGCGTTCACTCCGAAAGGGGTCGTTTATACTTTTGCCGCCGAGCGGAGCGGCGAAGTGCATTCCTACAATATCGATCGTGCGGCGCCGCGTGATCAATACCATAGAATTGCACTGGGCCGCGCGCCCCGCGGTGGGAGTATAAACGACACCTAAAGTGCGGCGCGGTTTCGAGGATCCTCAGACACGGCGAAACAAAGAGGCAAAACCTCCCGGGTGAACTGACAATCCCGTCTCAGAACCCTCGAAACCGCGCCGCAACACTCTTTCGCAATCACCGTGCACTCTGCGGACTGAACGCGATTGCGTACAATTCACCTCCGCACTGCCAGTTCAGTCCGCAAAGTGCACCCTGATTGCAGAAATCGTGCTGCGACGCGGTTGAGAGTATCCTCAGACAAGGATGTGGGATCACCCGGGCGCTTTATGCCTTTGGTGCCCGAGTGATCTCACCGCCCGGGTGATCCCTCATCCCTGTCTGAGGACAATCGCAACCGCGCCGCAGCCCGAATTCGGAATCAGCGCACACTCTGCGGACTGAACGGCAGTGCGGAAGTTAACTGTATAATGAGCCCCATTCCCTAACCGAATATATTTCTTTTGCGATCTACCGAAGGATTCATTGGAAAATCGACTTTTGGCGATTTTTCTATTTTCGAAAAAAAAATAGTCGATAATTGACGACTAAATATTGTGACTGTGCAATACCTCATAGTACTTACATATCAGAATTGGGATCTTTAAGCCTGGTTTTGTTACTGCAGCTAGTCGTTGCGGCAGTGCGGAGGACAACTGCTCCTTTTTCATTGCGCATCACTGAGTTAGGCTCCAATTGTGATCGCTTCAGGCCTGCACCATCAAATCCTCTGCTGTACTGCATCACTGCTGGAGGAGCGATCATCGAACGCTGATGATTGCTCCGTCGCAGCCAACATGACAACGACGGAGTGATTCGGAGTCCTTATTTCATTTTCTTTCCATACAGCCTTCCCCCTGCCGATTAACACAATGATCGCTGCAGCAGCGGGTATCCAATCGCTGTCACGAAGAAATCGTGAAGCTATGACTACTCTAAAGCTTCGGAATGATCATGGTTAGAAACAGTTGAGTCGGTAAGTAAGTGTTTCTCTTTTTTTTTCGACGATTCCAGCTAACAGCGTTCTTTTAGCATGGTCATTTCACTCTAGAATTTCTGGGCATTCATAGAAAAAACTCATTCAATTAATCAGCCACGCCTAAATCCCGCAGCCAGACGGTTGGGTAATAATGATTACAGTTTCCAACGCTTGTTTATGCGCCCTTTATCAAGACATCTTTGAAGTTTTTTTCTGATTAGAAATAGCTCTGAAAAGATGAAAGACGTATATTTTCTGTGAATGAACCCCTATCTCCGACTGAGCTATAAGAAAAGGCGGGAGAAAGGAGCTTTTCCTTCCAATAAAGAAGCCCCGCAGGCAAATTGAAAACTGAACGTTTTAAAGCCAATGTTCACGATAAATCATGGATATTCGGTTTCTTACAGATTATGAAAGGTCAAGAGCTCACTGTGACAGCAGCGCCAGAAAGAACACCAGAGAGAAGCGGGAAATCACTTTTTTCCGCCAATCAGGATCTCTTGTGTGACGTCATGTTTTTGAGAATTTGAGAACTGACCGGTGTGAAGGAATGAAGTCTTTCAATGTGACAACATGATTCACATTATCCACTGCTACTTATGGAATAGTATGTGAGGAGGGGCGATCCAATGGGTGGGCCGGACCACGCGATTTTCACCCACTTGCGGATGGTTCTTCGTGATTCTCTTCTCACAGTAGGTCCCAAAGCTTACAATACTGCGAAAAGGAAGGGAGTTTTTTTCATCGAAAATTCTGCCTTTAACATGAGGAACAATTTTTGGAAAACTTTCTTCCAATCCTACGCTTTTCTATCCACACCCGACTGCACACTCTCATCCGACCTACTGTGTTTCACGGAAGACGGACAGTGCTCATCTGTATGCGCATACGAGGCTGTCGATGATGACTGGCGCGTGGCGACGCGATGACCTACTTTAGAGACAATGACGTAAGCTGGTATGCCCTTAAGCGCTAATTAATTTCCTTGCTCAATTTCTTGTTGCTCAATTGCTTGTTATTTGCTACGAATACTTTCCCACAGAAAGCACCAGAGACATGTTCAAATAACGATGAGTTTAGCACCTTGTTTTTACTGAATCGCTGCTGTTTTTCGTTACAGCGATTGGAACACCTGCTGCTGCAGGGATCTCGCAGCAGCAACGATAATGTTCTCGCTGGCAGCTCAGAAGGAAGGCTGTCACGGAGAAATTGGACCGATCAACGGCAGCTGATGAGGATTCGAAATCGCTCGCCAAGTTAGCAGCGGCGGAGCGATGATCAGCGACTGTTGACGGTCGCTTCAAGAGCAGTCACGCAGTAGCAATGGGAATTCGCCGCAGCGACCCTGGAATTCTAGCACGGAGCGATCGCACTCGAAGCACTTTATACCCGTTGGCGATTGAAAAGGAACTGTTGTCCTCCGCACTGCCGCAGCGACTAGATGCTGTACAAACCAGGTTTCAGACGTTCGCCACGCGCGCGACAACCGTCTGCTCGTGACGCGCACGCTGTGAGCAGCGTTCTGGCTACTCGGTTAGGATTAGAGAAGGATGCAGCATACTGGTTCCGAATCGAATATTCGGATGGGTATTCGACTTTTTCAGTCGGATAAAAAAGTCGACTTTTTATCCGAGAATTCGAATATTCGAAAAAATGTAATATCCGACTACAATCGGAAAGTCGAATATTCGAAAAAGAGCGATATCCGACTAAAGTCTAAAAGTCGAATATTCGAAAGTGTTATATCCTACTATGGTCGGAAAGACGGATATTCGAATAGTTCAAAATCCGACTATAGACGAAAATTCGGATAACACAGCCCAACCACAAAAAAACTGCACGTCGACCACACTCCTGGAGAATAGTTATGTTCATCCTTAAAACCTGCTTCATCTCGATCGTCGTTGTTCAAAGATCGAAGTGAGAGCTAGCTAGTGGCACGATTCTAATTTTAGTCATGCATTTGAACATAATATTCAATTATATTTGTTCTTGGGTGAAATTTTTTGGGTTCCGGTTAGTTGGGAGCGATTTTTTAAGAAAACTTATCGATTTTGCAGACAGACTTCTGCTACTGGTTGGACGAGTACAGTGCGTGTCCCGTGTGCGTATAAAGGCACTATAATTTCGAAGGATAACTAAAGACATAGTTGGCGTTGGGTACCAATTTCCGCTATTAGGCTCAATTTCATGTACGAGCCCGGAACCACACCGGCAAAGCTTGGCACCTCGAAAACGTAGGGTTATGAGGTTGGAAGGTGTTCAAGATGAGGATCCGCCAACAGTTCCCACCAGGCATCTACCACTTTTTTCATAGAATGCTGATGCGAACCATCAAACGTCAGGAAAAACAGTTAAGGCTCAAACTCCACATGCAGAAAAACTTCGAAAATGACAGTTACAGGCCATAAAACGGCCAATGTCTCACCGTCGACTGCGTGCCACGCGCTGCGCGACCGCACGCGCGTCGGAAGCAGACGGGTTTTTGGCCGCCGCGCGACGAGTTTTGGCCGCCGCGCATTGTTCGGCCGCCGCGCGGAGTGCCGAAACTCGTCGCGCGGCGGCCAAAACTCGTCTACTTCCGACGCACGTGCGGTCGCGCAGCGCGTGGTACGCAGTCGACGGTGAGACATTGGCCGTTTTATGGCCTGTACGAGGTCTCTAAGTGCAGAAAACTTTTAGAACGATTTTGGCGCGCATGTTAAATTCTATTTTATAGTGTGTTGGACTAACTTTCTCTTACGAATGAGGCTTTACTATAAAATCTTCAAAAATAAGGCCGAAAAATAGAAATTAATCTTCTATTTGAAGAACACCTCTATTACAAGTACACATAAAAAGAGCCTTGGAAATACATAGGAAGTACATGTACCTTTAAAAGAGAAAATACGGTATATGTCAAAGAAAATTAACACACACGCGAGCAGCAAATCGCTCCAAAAACATCTCCAAATATAAGGCCTTACAACAATACTGGCAAACATAAGACAGCCTAAACGTCCGCCAAACAGCCATATCGATCTGATTTAGTTGAAAAAGTGATGTTTCAAGTTGACACGAACGCCCACAAGTGGATGAGTGAGAAACCAATGTGTTTTCATGTTGAAAAACGGCTACCTGCACTCAAATGTTTTTCATAGTCGGATAAAAAATTAAGCTTTTTATTCGAAATGTCGAATATTCGAGAAAATGCAATATCCAAATACAGCCTAAAAGTCGAATATTCCGAAAAGTGCGATATCCGACTACAGTTTAAAAGTCGAATATTCGAAAAAAAGTGCGATATCCGACCACAGTCGAAAAGTCGAATATTCGAAAAGTGCGATATCCGACTACAGTCGGAAAGTCGAATATTCGAGAAAATGCAATATCCAAATACAGCCTAAAAGTCGAATATTCGAAAAAGTGCGATATCCGACTACAGTCGGAAAGTCGAATATTCGAAAAAGTGCGATATCCGACTACAGTCGAAAAGTCGAATATTCGAAAAAGTGCGATATCCGACTACAGTCGGAAAGTCGAATATTCGAAAAAAGGCGATATCCGACTACAGCCGAAAAGTCGAATATTCGAAAAAGTGCGATATCCGACTAAAGTCGAAAAGTCGAATATTCGGAATAGCGCGATATCCGACTACAGTCGGAAAGTCGAATATTCGAAACTAATTTCATTTGGAACAAGTATAGGAGGCAGGGACGCATGAAGAATCGCCATGATCGCCCTCCCGCTACCAAAAGCAGACAGGCTCCATTGATACATATTTGAAGTGAGAACAAAATGAAAATCACCGGATAATACGAGTAAGAGTTTAAATCCGTTCAAAATCGGAGCTGTTTCCTATAATAGGGGGGATGAAACGAAAAATCGGCGCCTATGTAAAAAAAATTGCGCATACAAAAACAATCAATGAACGTTTTGTGCTCAAGTAATAAGTAGCAAAAATTTCCAGCCTCCGATCCACGGCCGAAAACTGGCGAGCGGTGCTCACCACGACCCCATTATCGGAAGCAGTTCCCGAAAAAAATCTGCTACGCTTTTTTAAACCACACTCCAGTCCTGAAGAGTTGGATGGCAAACCTCTTCAAAAACTGGGAATGTCTCAGAACCTACCACGAATTCATTACCGAAGGAAATAAAGATGAGAGGACTCACATCGCACTGGATGCAGTGATCAGTCTCCGACATAGCCCTCTGTGCCAGACGCCATTTCAGTGCTCTCGTTGGTGACACTCCACCACGTAGCAATGCCGTACGATATAACTCCTTGAAATCGAGCTGCAAAACGGTGAACTCTAATTGAAACTGAGGCGATAAGAGAATCCTCCAAGAAGATTTCTGATCGTTTAGCAATTCCAGGACTAAAACATACCGCTCCAATTTTTGATGGATTCGCTGTGCACCCATAAACAGCGGCCGCAAAACAATGCGCCACCTTCCCGCACGTAACTTCCTGCAGTAAAAAGGAATACCCTCTCTGCTGTTCATTCACTATTGGTGACTCACCTTCATATCTTGCCAGTAACCAAGCAAACCAGCTGCCCGGATCGTCATCAAAAGTTCACTGCTGAGGTCATGGGTCAGCTTCGAAGCAGAAGCTTCGAAAGCATGCCGGAATTTGTGAAACGATACGAACCTTGAATATACTTAGTATACACAAGTTTTTTAGAGGCATATCTCGAATGAAGGAATCGTCAGCTGTGACACCCATCCTATCATGTTGTAGCAGAAGTCTCCCTATTCGAAACCGTTGATTTTTTAAACTTTTAGCTTTAGCCTTTTGACCAAGTAAGATACCAGGTCGTTCAATAAATTTTGTCGTTCTATAAAAGAGGGCGTTGCTACTAGCCCAAACTTTTTTTGTTTTATTGGTACACTCTTCATATAAAAGTATGAGAAGTTCCATTTGAATCTGTCCATTCATTCTTTGTTTACAAGCCATTCAGTGTCGCCGTGTCACAGCATTAGAAAAAAACTGAATATCGTGCAGTGATACAATTCTTATTTTTGGCAGGTGTAGCACCAAAAGAAATTCACGAACGAATATTAAAAGTGTATAATGGATTGTTCACCTACAATTAAAACAGTAGAAACATGGGTTGCTGAAATTAAACGTGGTCGTACAAGCCTTGAATCAGATCCATGTGAGGAACGTAAAAAAAAGCGCATCCACACCAGAAATCATAGCCGAAATACAGGATATGGGGACTCTACACATCTCATTAGGCGGTGTGAGCCATATTTGAGGTAAAATGTTGGGTTTTAGAAAGCTGTGTGCACAATGGGTGCCGCATACGCTAACAAAGGAACAAAAACACATTCGAATGCGACTTTCTCAGCAACATTTAAAGCGTTTAAAAAAGGATAAAGTGAATTTTGTGCGTCATCACTATGGATGAGACTTGGATTTTTTTTGACTTTTTCAAGTGTATTGATGTTCAGGGAGTTTATACTGAATAATCAAGTGTACTTCGAACCATAAAATTGTGTTTTTCTTATCGAACGACAAAACTTGTTGAACAACCTGGTATATCGGTTGGAAGCTTAAATTATTTCCTATCTGAAGCTTCTTCTCGCTTTAGTAGAAAGAAACCCGGTGGTTCTCTAGTTGTATGTTGGAATACAGTGGAAATCTTCAGTGCTGAACATTTTTCAGTACTTCAATTTAGTTTGAGGCGAATCATCGAAGCCTCGACGCAGCGTAATTATTGAAATTTTTAAAACTGCAGGTTCGGTCTTTTCTGCCATATCTAAATAGTGTGAGCCGCGAAAATGTGAAGGTAGGTATTTCGGGAAATTCCCCACTCAACAGTATATATCTACCTCAGGCAATAGCAGGCCCTGAGCCCACCCCGAATGCACCCGAAGCCGCGTCCATGTTGCGCTCAGGGTGACAAATTTGGCAATTTCCGGGCCACATATGTTGCGATCCAGGCCGCATACGTTGCGCTCCGGGTGCTACCGCCGAGATTGATTCACGCAGCGCCCTGAGCGCAACTGTCGGCTGATGACGTCACAGTACATCATGCGGCGTATATGGTTGCGCCCCGGGCGCTTACTATAAACCGATTTAAGCAACACAGTTGCAAAATTGATACCTCAAAGTGGTTCAGACCAGGGAAGAGCAGAATAAAAATATGAAATTTCGGAGATCTATTTTCGGGTTTCGGAAATCGGGCGCGAAACGCCTTAAAATGCGCGGAAATGCGGTTTTCGGAACGCGAAACGCGGAAAAATTCAGAAATCATCTAGTGTTTTCTCACGTCCCAGATGACCCAATATTTTCGCATTCCGCGGCGTTTTCTGCGGTTTTCGGAATGAGGAAAGCAGAATGCCAAAATTGCGCGAAACTGCGGGTTTCGGAACGCGGAACTCCGCTCATCCCTGGTTCAGACGCTTCGCTGATCGATTATCGCACCCATTTTAGCTAATCGATTTTCCAAGGAAGAATCCAGCGATTTCCACACATTCACCGAATTACGTCACTCTACTGAATTTCCTTGAAGAATCGTTGCCTAAATTAGAGCGACCGGATAGGTATCATCTGGTACCAAGCCTATTTTATTCTGTTCCCTCGCTCGCTTGTGCGAAGCGAGGGTAGAGTCAGCGAGAAAGTGTGTTAAGAAGGAGACGCAGCGTACGGCAGCATATGCACGCGATGAATGGCAATAAATTTCACTAGGAAACAGATGATAAGCTGAATATCGTATTTTAGAATGCTCAAAATGCGTATTGAATTCAATTAACCCTTCCGAATCAATTGCTTTTCCGATTTCGGACATTTTAGTTTTTCGGAGTGAATGATTAAATTTAAATATCCGAGCGATTGGTTTTTCTCATTTTTTTCCAAGTTGCTGAATAAATCCAAAATATTCCCTTCATGAATATTTGCAAAATGCGTTCGTAAAGTCATGTTAACGTTTCATTTTTTCAATACAGTCCTAATATAACACAAATAGGAAGAATATAGTGAATTCTAGGATGGTCGAATATTGAGCACAAATGAAGCAGAGGAAATCAATTACAAGCCCCACACGAGAAACAGTTAGAATCCCACTCAAAAATCGCAGGAAGCCCAGATGCTCTTCCTTGTCTCAATCGATTCATCTAATTTCGAAATGCGCGCGTCAGTCAACGCATGTGGCCCGGAGAGCAACCTGAACGCACTGCACGTTGCAATCACAACCGGAACGCGCCGCAGGTTCGAATATCACCTGCTCTGCGTTTCGGCTGCAGTGGGCGGGGAGAGGCGGAGCCGGTTGCGCCCGGGGCCTGCTATTGTCTGAGACTGTTGTTCCCAGAGCCGAATTCCGGTCCGCATTTGCGGACAACGGCTGCTGCATCACACAATAGGATGATAATCGTACTGGGACAACTTGATCCCGGCACGATTCACCTTTCTCCCAGCACGATTATCACTTTGTCGCGTGACGCAACAGCCGCAGTCCTCAATTGCGGACCGGAATTCAGCCCTCAGAACGACAGTACTCTTCAATTATCAGTTTTTTTTTCCAAAATCAAAAAATGGCAATTGAATTACTGAAAAAGAGATGATTGACAAATGAAAACTTTTGAGGAGCGACGTGCACTAAGCGCTCAACTTTACATTTTCGCGGCCAGAATTGGCTGAATGAGTCAGACAAGGCCGAAGTTTGAAATTCACATAATTCGTACAAAATCATTAGTCACGCCCCATCTTTCTCATTCTGTTCAACTCTATAACGTTTTTTTTTTCGAATTTAAAATCAGATTTCACTGAGGACGCCTAGGAAACAAGTGAAGCTCTCTTTGATATGCTGAATTTGGGGTTGGGGTGAATCTGCTGGTTTAAAAGATGCCACACGCTAGGGCAGAATAAATCACAGGCTAGAAGAGTCCAAGAGCCTACAGTCAATGGTGAAGTGTCAACCTCAAAGTACATCAAATGTATCTGGAAGTGCTCCAGGAAAATGTTTCAGATCCTACTTATAACCTAGGCCGCTCATTTCGAGCCGGTCGAAGCAAGGCTCATTGGGCTTATCATGTCAAAATCTCCTTATCACTGTTATATTTTGCCATCACCGACCGCTCCGCTGCTTAGTCCGCCCGGACTCATCCCAGCAACCTAAGCTTATAAAATTGCGCTATGGGGGCTGTTTAGTATGCTGATCACGGAGATGAGGCCCAATCGTCGTAGTTCGGAAGATTTTGGCTGACTCTCAGTGGAATGAAATGTTGGTGCCTATGAGTTGTTCCACGAATTCTGAAATGAAACAGGAGGTTTGGCTCTACACTGTTCTGTTGGGTCTATTGGCAGAGCGTAACACAATTCATCAATTTTCGATAGATTACTATAAGTTATGTTTGATTATGCGTATGCGTAGGTTTTTTCGATGCCTCAGATTTGGGGTCCACTTTTCGTTTTTCTGACATTTTGAGTTAACAACACCCCTGATGACACTAACTTACAGTAATCCTCATATCGACACGCGAACCCCAGGTTCAGGGTGGTGGTGTGATAAGTATGAACCGCGAAAAGGGCGGGGGGGTGAGTAGCAACCTCCCAGATGAGCAACTCAAAAACTCCCGGGGCTTTCAGTCGGATCCAAAAGGATATTTCCGAACACCCTGAACATTGCCTGATACGTACCCTTACGTCTGCGTGAAACTCAGAAGATGCATCTAACTTTGTTCAGTAATGCTCACAGCAGAATAGAATTTCAGATTTCGAGAGAGCGTACCGAAATTAGTCAGAAGACTTCAATCACCTTTCTAATGCGGAAGAACGCCAATCGAGGGTCTCTAGTTACCAACACTTGAGGATGGAACTATCAACCAATGCCTCTAATGCAAAAACAGAGATGCTTAAAGGCAGTGTTCGCGATGATTCTCGTCCCTGAGTTTTCCACATAAAACAATGCATTGGCCTCCGAGTGTTACCAAAATTACGAAGAAACGGCGAGAAACGCATTGAAACGTCGTTTTTCAGTGACATCTTTACTATAACATGGACTAGTTGTCCTGTTGGATGAACATGTTACGATGGTTGTCAGCGGTGGGAAATTGGGTAAATCGAAAATAGAAGAATATTTCATGCAAGGCAGTATTAGTTAGGGCCATAAGGAAAGAACGGAGCAATGGAGAGTTGAGAATTGCAAAGAACGGGTCCATTTCATTGTCACAATAAACACTTCCTGTAATACTCTAGAGGCGGGGTGATACTTAAGGATTTCGTGTACTTCAGCTTCCTTTTTCTCAATTTCTACGTTATTTTAGTTCAATCCAGAGGCCACTTAATCAATATAGCGAATAATCTCAAAATTGAAGATTATCGTGAACATTGCCTTTAATACAATTATTCATGTAAAAAGCACGTCAGAAATTTTAAAACGCACCCCTCATTCGACCATGCTTCGCTCTGCAAGTTCTTATAGGTCTCTGTAAACACAGGAACGATATCGATGTTAACACCAAGACGAACACGAGCCTGAGCACCACGTAAGACCTTAATACAACCATTGTAGAGCAAATCCATATACTGGGTCAAGCAAGCCGCTGCGAAGGACCTCGGTGGGGCTACGATCCCCTTCCTGCGGTGACAGGGAAGTTCGGAAGTTTCTACGAACCCTCTCTCCAGATTTTAATTTTTCGCGCCGGAGTTCTCACGATCTCCACCCGAGAAATTCATTACCACGCCAAAACTGTATTATTCTCTCGCGTTCATTGAGAAATTACATAACCGCGTTTGATTCTGTCCATACAATGTGGTGCGAAATTCTAAAGGCATCTTGCTTTCGCTGACAATCGATTAATTCCGAAAAGTCGCTCAACGGCAACAACACCATCGTCTTGAGGACAACCGATTACTTCTTTATCAAGTTCAAAAAAATTTGCTGTCACAGTAAGAGGAATAAAACACTTTCGAGCAGAACTCGACATTTTAGAGTGGCGCGAAATTATACAGGCCATACAGTTCTTTCAGTATGGCTATACATTTTCGGTCTGATTTTTGATATAATTTGATGAGAAATGACATTTACCACCGCTGGGGAAAATTCCGACGTTAGCTGGGCTTTCCATCTCCGAACAAGCTCAAGCCCGTGCTTTCTGTGCAAATGGTTCTTCGCACAAGAAAACTGCTAAACTCCACCCACAAACAGTTAGATGTGTTCATAGATACACATGCATACGACTGAAAATTCCACCGGCAGCTCTAGAAACCTCTCTGGAAATAATGAAACTCATCATCACTCGTCTACTCCATCATCATCACCTATCAGCATCAATCATTCATCAATATCATCACCACGACTATCATCATCACGTACCAATTCTGCCGTGCTTTTGTGACAATAGCACGTATGGTTAGATCCGCGGCCTGTTTCCTCGAGAAAAAAAAACGTGCAAATTCAAATCGCGGCTGGCGTGGCGGTTTAAATCGCAATCTCTGAGAATCAAACCGCCGCGGTTTGAATTTAAACGTTTTTTCTTGAGGACACAGGCCACGGAACTAACTATACTGCTTCCAATCTCCCAGTTCATTTTCGTCGGTTCTGTGGAATATTCTGATCTCTACTTTTTCGTCATGGCATCGCTCCTATCCGCGGTTTCCAAGCTCTGTGGAAGGAAGAGAAGTCTCGTGGACTTGGGCTCACCTACTACGAACGGTCAGGATGGAATTTCACCGATGCTATGGAGCAACTGGTTGCGGATGAGGCCGTTCCTGAGTGTTTGAAGACCATCGTCGGAGCTCTGTGGACGTCCAAGGATAAAGTGGACATTTTAATAGCCGAGAATCAAAAACTTTATGAGGTTGCTTCGTGAAGAAAATTTGAAATTGCGTTCTTCTATGGTTGATGTTAATTCTGGTTCAAAGCCTCATCCTGTTTTGTCGTTGTTACCTCCCCAACCTCCTCTCAACTCTAATTCACTGCCTGTCCATAAATGTTGTGACGACAGAGAGATGTCTCGCTCGATAGTTGTGTATGGTGTGCCTGAATCACCAAGTGCGAATGATTTGGATCGTGTGAATCATGATTTTAACTGCATACGTAAATTGTTGACATTTTTGAAAGTTCCTTGTGCTCCAAATTTAGTTTATCGGATGGGGCGTAGTTTTGGTAGAAAGCCTAGGGTTTTGAAGGTGGGATTACCAGCCACGTCATTCAGAGTTATGGCGGTTAAAGCTGCTCCTACTATCAAACGCTCATCCTTTGGAGGGACCTTCCTAAGGAAATTCCGACCAGAGGGTGAGAGGGGCAAATCGCCACGAACTGGATTTAGTGGAGGTAAGCCTGGTTCAAATTCCGCATCGGTTGTACCTAATTCGAATATTGTTTCCAATGTTTCTAGACTGAAGGAGCCGGTGAAGTTGTTGATGTTGATCGTAATAATTTTGTAGCCACGTCAACACCTATTCGTGGTGATGATATGATTGTGAACGGTCCGATAATTTGGGCCTCTCTTTTTTCAATGTTTCAGTCGTTTCTGTTGGTAATTCTAATACTTGTAATACTCCTACTCCTGCGCTTAGTCAGGGAAACTTGTAACGGTTTCTGGCTCTGATACCGGTGTACACTGTATATTCAGTAACATTAGATCTTTAGAAAATTGCCAAGCGCTCCAGATAGTCCTTATCGACTTTTGATGTGGGGGTGGTCGCCTTAGCTGAAACTTGGCTGAAGCCTGGTGTGCTGTGTTAGAGCCCTTTCTTGGAGATTTATGTGCCCACTAGGAGTTTAAGGTGCGATAGGCCACGGATCAAAGGGTGGAGAAGGTTGCTCTACTTGTAAAGCCACTTTCTTTTCCCGGAGCTGGTTTTTAAGGAAAGCATAGATAACTCATATGAACTGTTGGCTTGTAATCTACATTGCCAGGTGTCCAAGTGCAGAATCATTCTCGTTTATAGGTCGCCTAAATGTTGTGCTAGTAGCAGTGAGCAACTATTAAATGTATTAGTGATCTGACTTCTAAATGTATTAGTGATCTGACTTCATGCGCTTTTCCTTGCTTACTGCTGGGCGATTTCAATTTTCCTAACATTTGTTGGGACTCTCTCTCGGTTTTGCTGGGTGGTTGCGCATCGAGCAGCTTGTTTCTGGAGCTTATTTCTAATCACCAGTATTATCCCCTGGTTCGAGGGGCTGGCTGGTTCACTGAAAGAACAAAAATACATTTTTCGGCCGAGATTTCCAAGAAGGCAAATTATGACCTGATTTGAGCTTATTTAGATAGTGTGAAACATTCCTTTTTATTTTAGAACATGTAATAAATTTGTTTTGTTGAGCTTCGAAAAACTCCTAGTTCCAGTAAACAATCTGCCACATTGTCTGAATAGGCTTCATGAAGTCAAGATCCAGGCATTCAAGCTACCAATGACTACTAATAACGAAGAAGACTGGAATAAGTACAAGGCAGCGTCAAATATTTTTGAAAAAAAAATTATAAGTATAATATTTCAGTGGAAAAAAGTAATTGAATCTAATAATCGAAATTCTTTTTTCAAATTAATGGGTACTAGGCTAAAACCTAGGCAAAAAGTTAGTCCACTACGTAGCGTTGAGGGTGAATTCTTTACTTCAGATTTTCAAAAGGCGGAGTTATTTGCTGAAAGTTTTGAGCGTGTTTTTGTAAGGGTGTCGGGAACAGCTACTGCGGGTTAAATGGGTGCTCGAGTTGTAATGCAGGACTCTACGTCTTTTAATCGCAATGTTATTCTGGAACTTTTGCCTAAATGGCCAAGCTGCTCTTCCATTACTCCTGACAACATCCGATTCGTGTTTATCCAAAGGGTAGCTCTTCACATTTCCACTCCTTTGCAAATTCTTTTCAATTTGATCTTCTTGAGGGCAGAAGTTCCTTCTAGATGGGAGCATGCGTTAGTTGTTCCGCTCCCCAAAAAATCTCCGTACACTGGCGCCGCTAATTACAGGCCTGTCAGTCTTACCTCATTGTTCTGCAGACTTTTTGAGAAGATAATGAAGAATGTCCTTGTGATGCATCTGGAAGGCAGCCATATTTTTTCGGATAGGCAACATGGGTTTCGTAAAGGAAAATCCACTGTCACTCAAATGATTGAAACACTAAATCAATGGACTTCTAGTTTGGATAATAAAAACAGTGTAGATGTTATTTACTTTGATTTTGAAAAAGCATTCGATAAAATGGATCATGTAAAATTGATTGCCAGCATGCAGCATCCGGGCATTCACGAAAATTGTCAATTGGGTTGAAGCCTTTCTCAGCGGTCTTACATTCCAAGTATGCGTTAACAATTGCCTTTCTTCTGTCAGAAGTGCACCTAGTGGAGTCCCTCAAGGGAGGTCTTCTCCCCAATTTTGTTCAACATTTATACATATGATATTTCCAATATAGTGGAACGTGGTGGTGTTAGGTGTAAGATCTTTGCGGATGATTTCAAGGTTTTTAGTGAAGTTAGAAATAATGGGGTGTCAGCTTTGCAGGATAGTACTCAAGCTGTTTGCTGTTGGTCGGAAACATGGGGACTACCCTTGTCAGCTGGGAAAACCAACGTCCTACACTTGGGAGGAGACCCAAATCTCCAAGCCACCTACGTAATTAACGATTTACCTATTAAGGCAATTGATAAAATAAAAGATCTCGGATTCGTAGTAGATAGATAACAAACTTTCGTTTGATGAGCATTGTAGGCTCATTGTTACTGAGGCGCAGCAGAGACGCTTTCTCCTATTTAAATCGTTAAGATCGAAAGATCCAAAGTTGCTGATCAAGGGCTATAAAATTTATGTTCGCTCAATGTTGGAGTATGGGACTTGCGTTTTTGGGCCCCATAAACGCCAGTCTGTAGAAAGGTCGGAGAGGGTACAAAACAGCTTTACGAGGAAAGTCTTTATTCCGACACTTGGATTCACATATGCCAACATTACTAAGAGTTATCTGAGAGACAAAAGGCTACAGCTCGACACTCTTGCTCTCCGTAGGAGAAGAAGTGATTTATTCTTATTGTTCAAGATGTTGAATGGTCTGGTGGGTCTTAAACTATCTGAATTCTTCACCTTGGGACGTTCTGATACTAGAGGTCAGGGGTTCAAACTCAGCTTCTCTCAGCCTCGAACTCGCTTAAAGGCATCGTTCGCGCTGTAAATCGATTTTGATTTTTAGGCTCAATTTCATGATTGAGCCCGGTAGACCACACTGGTAAACTTTGGCGCGTCACGTCTTCCTCTACCCTACCCACCTCCACGGATATACATATTTCCTCACGACAACGATTCTGCGGTAATTTCAACCGGGGTTTTATTCGTATTTCGTCTCACTCCTACCCCCACCCTCCCCACCTGCTTTGGATTTACTGCTTCATACATCGATTCGACTGATATTCCAATTCGAGTTCACACGTCATTCATCAGATCACACTCGTATCCCGTCGTCTCGTGTTTCGTCTTCATCATCCAATGCGCAGCACCCTAGTGGCAGGGGGCTAACTTAATCGTTTTCTACATTGCCACCTGCAAAGGTTTAATTACTCTCGATTATCATGGCGTCCCTACTTTCTGCTGTTTCGAAATTCAGAGGTAAGAAGCGCCCGCTCATCGATCCCGGCTCACCGAACATGGATAATGATGCACTCGCCGAAGCTGTGGAGCAGTTGGAAATGGATGACACTTTGCCTCCATTTGTAAAAACCATTCTTGAGGCGTGCTTAGCATCTAGGCAGAAGATGGAATCAGTGTTAACGGATAATTGTCATCATTTGGAGGAAATTGCCCTTCTTCGTGAAGAGATTAATTCTTTGCGCTCTGCGAATCTTACCACCACCACTCCATCAAAAACTTTTAATTCTGGAAGCACTCACCCCTTAACCTCCTCCTCAGTTGTTTCTGACTCAGACCTCTCAATTTGTGAAATGAAGGAAATGTCTCGTTCAATAGTAGTAGCTGGGGTTCCAGAAAGTGTGCATCAGACTGCCTCTGCCCGTGTTGATCATGATTATGATTGTATGAAACGCCTTTTTGATTTTTTAGACATTCCTTGTACACCTATAAATGTATATCGCTTAGGTCGCCCTCTTTATTATAGGCCGCGTCTTTTGAAAGTTATACTGCCGTCATCCTACTTCAGGGACTTGGCCATTAAATGCGCCCCAAAACTTAAGGGCTCGCCCTTTGGGGGCACATTTATTCGTCCCTCCCTACCTAAAAGTGAGAGGGGCAGGCCCCGGCACCGTGGGGTAGGTAGGGGGCAGGCTTCTATTCCTCTTCATCATACTTCTGTCAATAATGTAAGCCATACCACCGTGAAGCCGCCCACATTCTTAGGAGTTCTTCAACCTGTTTCCAATACTATTGTTAGTAATTGTCCTCCTCGTCTTTTGAATTCTATCGCGGATAATTGTACTCATCCAATCTCGAATCCTACTGTCGATAATTGTACTCCCAATATTGCTCATGTATCCCAAGCTCGCCACTTTAGTTTGGGAAATCTTCAGCCTGTCGTTATTGCTAGTGAACAATCGCCTTCTCTTGACTCGGATATGTCAATTCATGTTGTTTCGGGGAATAGTAGTCCATCTTTAAACGAGTAGAAATTCCTCGGACGTCTGATCAAAGCTCTGAATTTTTTCATGTATTTGAAACTGGCTCTCATCCCCATTCTAACTTTGAACAACTTAATTCTTCGGGTTCATTGGGTACTGATACAATTTGCATTTCAACAAATATACGTTCTCTACCCAAAAATATGGGATTTCTTGGTTTTCTTATAAAAGAACGCCAGTTCAGTGTTATTGCCCTCACTGAAACGTGGCTCACGCACATGATAACGGACGCCTCCTTGCTAGGTGAGTGGTCTGACATTTATGACTTGCTCAGATGTGATCGAAAGCATAAAAGGGGTGGCGGTGTGGGACTTTTTAGTTAAAGGCTCTTTCCCAGGCTCATTGTCATTAACTCGGTTCCTGATGGTTATGAATTCATTTGTGTTGATATTAACTCTGGTGAGAGGGTTATTCGTATTATTTTGGTTTATAGGACTCCTTCATGCACCTCAGCGTCGTTTGCTCATTGATCGAAACACTTAGTGATCTAGTATCTTGCAACCATCCCTGTATTTTTACAGGCGATTTTAACCTTCCTGGCGTTAACTGGGCCCAACCTAATGAGCCTAACCTCACTAGAGCTAATATTTTTGACCTGCTTGGGTTGTTTCGTGACTACAATTTTTCACAACTTGTAACGGCGAAAACCAATGGGCACAATATCCTCGATTTGATGCTAACTAATGATGCTGATTTTGTGGACAATATTAAAGTTTGTGACCCCGTGGGATCTAGTGATCATGCTACAATTCATTTTAAGCTCAATTTTCCTACACCTGCGAGTGATTGTAAAGTCCTCAGAAGAGACTTCAAAAATGCTAATTTTCCCGCAATCTTCGAGTATTTGAATGGTGTTGATTGGTATGGGGCTTTTAACAGCGCTGACTCGGTTAATGCTAAGTACGAGATCTTTATTTCTGTTCTGCAGCACTGCACTCATCTTTTTGTACCACTCATAGAGGTTTCCAAGGACACGGGCCATCTTCCGGAGCATTTACGGCGCTTGGCGTTCAAAAAAATCTCAGGCATGGAGTCGGGCTAGACTTACCAATGCAGCAAATGATTGGGAGGTGTATAGGGTTATATGTTTCAGATTTGACAAGCAATTGAAAAAATTCAACAGAAATATTGAAAAGAGGATCACTGAATCAGGTAAAAAAATGCGTTCTATAGGCTGTTGAATGCTAGATTGAGGGACAAACCTCGGTTAGGGCCTATTGAGTTTGATGGGTCCATAATAACAGACGATAAAGAGAGGTCGGAAATCTTCGCATCTGTTTTTGAAAAGTCTTTTTGCGAGGATGATGGGCCTAGTGGCGTTATGAATCCTGCCCAAGAATTCAATACTATGAATTATTCTGTTTAGTTTTATCCAGAAGATGTTCACAAGTTCCTTTCTAGCTGGCCTAATTCATTTTCCGACACACCAGACCATTTGCCTTTAAAATTCATTAAACATGTAGCCCACCTCATAGTTGGACCGCTTACATATATATTTAATCTTTCGTTCATGCGAGCAGAGGTTCCGGATAGGTGGCGTGTAGCCTTTGTAACTTTCCGAAAAAGCCCCCTCATACTAACCCTGAAAACTTTAGGCCAGTAAGCATTACCTCTATTTTCAGTAGGTTGTTCGAAAAAGATTCTTAAGGTGAGAATATGCAAGCATTTGGAGGAGCCACTCAATAATTTCGGATTCCCAGCATGGTTTTCAAAGAAAAAGTCGACGGTTACGGCCATGTTGCATCCACTTAATGAATGGACCTCAATCGTCGATGAAGGAAAAGAGGTTGATGTCATCTATGTTGACTTTTGCAAGGCTTTCGACAGGGTCTCTCATTCCAAACTCATGTCCAAACTCGCCCTAGTTGGCATTCATCCTAGAATTATAGCATGGATAAGAGCCTTTTTTAAGCCAATAGGTCGTTTGTTGTTCGAGTCAACTCTGACTTTTCTGATCCCAAACCCGTTTTGCAGTGGAGTACCCCAGGGAGGAATTCTCTCTCCAATTTTATTCAATATATTTACTTATGAATTGCCACGAATAGTTACGTTTGGTAAGGTTAAATGCTGTGCTTTTGCGGATGATTTTAAAATTTTCTCTCCTATCCAGACGGTATGCGACAAGGAGTACTTGCAAATGGCTTTGGATAAGGTTGTAAGCTGGTCTAGAGAGTGGAGTATGTTGCTCTCAAAGGAAAAAACTAAAGTCTTGCACATTGGAAGCGATAGTTCAGCTGCTGTTTATACCATTGATGGCCAACAGCTCGAGGTTGACGACGAGATAATGGATTTGGGTTTCCTGGTACGCAGCGATCTCACCTTTGATGCTCATTGTGCTAAGGCTGTGTCTAGTCTAAAGCTAGTAAAGCTATGTATAGCATGTTCAGAGCCCTGTCCAGCAACAACGAAAGGGTGCTTCTTAATGCTTATAAAACGTATGTTAGACCACACCTTGAGTATGGGACTGTAATTTCCAACCCTCACAAGGTCTCGACCAGGGGTGTGTTGGAAAAACTCCAAAACAGCTTCACACGCAAGGTGATGATCAAGGTCAGGGGTCTCAGCTATGATGAAATGCCCTCCAGCAAAAAAAAAATGTGCTAGGAATAAAGAACTACAACTTGAATCGCTGGCTTGCAGAAGGAAAAGGTTTGATCTTCTGATGATTTATAAGATCTTGTGTGGGCATGTTGGACTCAAGCCAAACGGTTTCCTCCAGCTCAGGGCGTCTACCACTAGAGGCAGCAGCGTCAAACTTGTCCGCAACAGAGCCAGGAAAAGTTTGAGGCACCACTTCTTTGTTAATAGGGCAGGAAGTGAGTTTGAAAAGTTACTCAAGAGGGGCAACCTCCCTACAACTCTTTCCGCTTTCAAACGTAGATTGGATCAGTACTTGATGACTGAGGATGACTGAGCCTGTTTCAATTCATATTGGTACTATATCTGTTTCCTTTCTTTTTATATTCAATGTTTTCTCTTGTTTTTATATGTAACTTAACTATGCAGGCGTGACCTGTAATAAACAAATACAAAAACAAAAAAAAACGTTGGGCGATGAGGTTGGAAGGCGTCAAAGATGAAGATCCGCCACCAGTTCTCACCAGTCATCTAGCACTGTTTCCTAGTTTCCTAGAATGTTGGTGCGACCGTAAGACAACATGAAAAATAAATACGGCACGAACTCCACATGCAGAAAAACTCCGAAAATGATAGTGACGAGGCCTCCGAAAGCATAAAAACTTCCAAAAGAATTTTGGCGCGAAATTCAAATTCGAATTTACAATTTGTTCCGATTGACTTTTCTTTACAAATGAAGGTTTTTCATGGAACCCTTCGACATTTTCGTTCACTCCAGAGGCCAAGCTACACAAAAATATGAAAACATAATATACGGTTTTCTGCGCGTACGATGTCTTTAAAGGCACAGTCCAACCTTAGAATCGATTTTTCGTTTTTCTGCCTATGTTGGAGAAAATTTCACGCTGATCACGATGGTGTTTTCAGAATCGCTCAGAACTCACCACGAACGGAGTTGCGGCTCCTCAGAAATGTCGATTTTGAACGGCTAGAAGTTCTCGGACGAGCTGTCTCGAGCCTGTGTTTTCTCTTTATTCGCAGCCATCGTTCTGTAGCAGGCCACAATATAAAGCCAGCCTGATAACTAATCGAAGAACATAGGTTTTGAATGAAAGCATTTGCGCGTCTCTTCCCTATTGAGGTCGGAAGCCTGGCGGTGGGCGTTACCCATTTTTTCTTTCAAGGAGGCGTGGCCGACTTTTTCCTAGCTTTTTCTCGCTTATTTGAACGAATTGAGGTTTTGCGCTTGGCAGGGTTGCTATAGGCGGCGACCGGACCACAATATCAAAAATTACCTCTGAGGTTGGACTGTGCCTTTAAGGCGAAATTTTTTCACAATTCAAGGGAATTGGAATATCTGCGCTTCAGTAAAGGCTCTCGGTGCCCAGTTCTTTCAGTATTTTCAAAAGGCAGGTTGACCGATATTGGCAACAGAAACCGTTTATTGGCTCTAGTAGGACCTAGTTTTCTTTTTGTTCGCTGTTGGTTATGTTTTAATGTTTTTCCATTCGCTTTTTTGGTTTTGTTATTCAAATGTGTTGACGCGCATGTAATAAATGTTAAAAATACGATGCACCACCTAGAGCGGCATGGAGTCGGAAAACAACCTTCATCGGAGTATTTGTCGAGTCGGATGAAGGCTAGGCCTACGAAAGGATTCTGTCTCATTGCGAAAGAGGTATAGGACCTCTGTCTCATTGCGAAAGAGGTATAGGACCCTAACTCATGCCAGACACGCTGACGCAACTTCCATAGGCTGGCCTCTGCTCGGGGAAGCATGCGTCCTGGCCTGGATGGAGGAATGTGAGTGACCATTACTGCACCTTAGGAAAGCTACAGTTTATCTACGCAATCGCGTTCAGTCCGCAAAGTGCACGTTGAATGCGAAAGCGTGTTGCGGCGCGGTTTCGAGGATCCTCGGACAGGGATGCCGGGTCAACCGGGCGTTTTTTGCCTTTTTTCGCCGCAACAAAAAAGACAAGAACCGCTCGGGTGACCCGACATCCCTGTCCAATGATGCTCGAAACCGCGCCGCATTACGCGTTCGCATTCAAAGTGTGCTTTACGGAGTGAAAGCGATTGCGTAGATGAACTGTAGAAAATGGCCTTGTTTGGTCTCGAGTTACTTTGTGTGATGCAAATAAGAAGAATATTGGCATCTCGGGTGATAATCCAAGACCAAACAGCACCTTTTTCTTGAGTTTTATAGGTTCGGTGATGATCATCCATGCAAGACGCATGCGCGTACTGTAGGCCGGCCCGGCATGGGTTAGCCTTTTATAACTCTTTCACAGACAAACATCCTCCATTTGGAAGTCTTGCCTTCATCCATCTCGACAAGGTGGTATTCATAAGAATTCTTTGAATACATAGCATCATATGCGGGGGAGGGGGTCCTAGATAAGTCGCAGTCCTTCTGTTTGGAGAGCCGATCGCGCCAACATCTCGGGCTTGAGCTTGGTCGGTGATGGAGAGCATGACTGAGGTCGGTATTACTCCAGCGGTGATGAAAATGTCGTTACTGTAATTCCTCATCAATTTGTATCAAAGATCAGGACATAAAAAATCGCCACCCAGAAAAAAAAAAACGAAAATGTCGAGTTTTATTCAAAAAATATTTCCTCTATCCTGACAGCAGATATTGGTCTGAAACTGATTGTAGAGGTAAACGTTGGTCCGAAACACGATGGTCTTGCTGCCGTAGAGCAAAATTTTGAATCGACTCTATTGTCAGCAGAAAGAGAGGGTACCTTTATGATTTTGAACCACGTTGTGTAGAGGGACTCTTCACAGAACTGAAAGTTAGTGCAGGGGGTGTAAACTGAAGCCCAGTAGCTCACCGTCAATAAGAGACTATCACTCCACAGCAAAGAATCGAAACCCGGCTCTGACCGTGTAATAAGCAACTCCGGGTCACTTGTGTCACTGAAATCCTTATACGAGTCTTGAAAGAGAAATCCCTGTGGGTAACGTCTGCTCGATAGGCTTCACCCACTTGTAGAGAATAAAATGTTTTTCCCCAAATTTCTTAGGCTATTGCCCCGAATGAGTAGATGTGTGGTCCATGACTCAGGAGAAACGCTTGCTCCTTCGTACGTTTTCTTGCAGCCAGGTCACCACGGCTGCCTGGAAAGCTTTGAATTTACAAGAGTGAACATATTCCGATAAAATAAAAGGAAGCAACTTGTAGGTACTTCGGCTTCTTGACAATACAGCTTTCTCGTCCATCACGGTGAACAGATTATTCCATGCTACTTCTATGTGAATCCCATTCAGAACTGGTGAATTTCAAACCAAAAGAGCTGGTGAGTGAGTGCAAAAAAGGTGGATGCAGTCACGGAACGATGCCAAATACGACCCAAAAGACCTGCTACCGCTACCTGCAACAGATTGTAGGCAAAATTATATAAAAGTTGATGTGTGAAAGAAAAATTCTAGTCCACACCCATTCGCTCAGATTGGAAATTTCTCCCGGCACCACAGACGATTACAGTAGAGGCCTATGTTATTCTCTGTCGAGTTAAGAAAACTCCTCTCTGGTACATTGCAGCAGCCTGCCGTGATTTAGGAAACACGCAATGTAGCGAATAACTTGACCTGGCGGTTGGCATTTAGGAAGTTCTTGAGCACTCATGCTCCGTTTTGCCGATGTTTTCTCACCCTCCACACATTAATTCCATTCACACTGCACGAAGATATTACTTCTTGTTCTGTTCCTTCTCTCATTGCATTGATGTTTATGATGTTCTAAAGCATTTAAGCAGGTCCAGAGATTTCATATCAATATTGTGAAACCACCGGGCCGCCCATTTTGGAGAGTGGCTTAATCCAGAGAGAGATACATAATATTACCATCTCGCCGGATTCTCCAAACAAAGTCAATTTTGCGAAGACGGCACGACTCACATTGAGAGAGACTCATCATCTGTTTCGCGAAGCGCACCCTCCAAGTCATACGCTGTTTTTCTTGAAAAAGACGGCCATAAATCCTGGGAGAAGCACCACCCCAGACTGCACATCCAGTCTCAACTCAAAAGATCTAGGTGCACACTCACAGCGCATCGCTACCCTGTGGTCACTCTACAATGCTTATGTCCTACGTCAGCAAGAGATTGACCTTGGCAGCAACCGTCTGATTTTTCCCGGGCTATGGCCCCTCGGCCATAACAGCGCACACTTATTCAGCTCTCCGGAGAGACCAACCACGCTGGCCACAATGGCCCTATGAACGAATTCATTCAGGTTATCAACCTATGACAAAACCCTCTATGCGGCTGCAAAGAAGAGAAGAAGAAAGCGTTTGAACAAGTTCAGCCATGACACATAATGAGCCGGTGAAAATTGAGAATTTTCCCGGTCATTAGGTAGGTTCTACCACGACACATTTACGAGGTGCAGCGGGTTTGTATAAGGCCGTGATTATGGGAGTTTAGGGAGTAAAGTTTCGTTCGGTTTTTTTCAACTTTGAGCTTTATTTAAAGGCAGTGTTCCACGATAAAGAATTATGTTTGTGTGTTTCAAGAATCTAAGCAGGATCTGGATAAGAACAAGAAGCGAATGCTGGGAGAAGTTCACTGGAAAAAGCCAGTGGAATTTCAAGACTGACGGAACTACGACGTGGAAAGTGTTGAGGAAAATTTCCACGGCAAGATCCGCTCCCTCGATGAGCTCCACTATTGCGCCAGTTTCGAGGAGAACGTCTTCAAATCAGGGAAAGCGGCTGCTTATGCGCTCGGCAAGAACTTCTTCATCACACGTGCCAAGCGAGGCGTGCAGAACAGAGTCACGGGTTAGAGAACTGAGCCGGTTTGCCGCCGCTCACTTGGTGAACGCTTCTGAGGCCTTTACTCTCTCACGGCAAAGTAGAGAAGGCTATCAAAGAAATGCGGAATTCGAGAAGGCTATCGGACCTGACGGTATCTCCCCAGCCATCCTGAAGAAGCTTCCCACGGAACTTCTACCGATGCTTGCAGATATCATGTAACACTTCTTTCCGGACCTGCACTCTACCCCAAGCTTGGAAGACAGCCCAATGTGATACACGTTGCCAAAGCCAGGCCAAGTCCCAAAGTATCACGGCAAAAGGGCTTTCGACCCAATAAGCCTGTTATCGCCCGGTCATCGCTTTAAATTAGCTGAAAAGTTGATCGTGACGGACTCTGGCTGATCAAAATGAGCGACAGCAAAGACATCAGCATGGGTTCAGGAAACTTCACTCCTACTACTACAGCTCTATTAGAAGATCGTGAGCTTTGCGGTCGATGGAGTTCAACATGAAAGCCCCTTCGAGAAACGGTGGCCGTACGCCCTCGACCTGAGCAGCGTAAAGCGTTTGACTGCTGTTAACTTGGGACTGCTGTCCGAGGAAACTGCGCTCAAGTCGTCGCTACCATCATGGCAGAAGCGATGGATTGCAGCGTTCACTAAAGGCCGCCGTGCTAAGGTTCTGTTCCCAGGAATCATGTATCCTGATAGCAGCATTCCAATAGCAGCTTTATGGTCGTTCCCTGCAAGGCGGAGTGTTGTCCCCCTGCCCTATTCGAAGGCCTGTATCTTGAGGACATTCCCGAGCCTCCCCAATGATGTAAGAGATTGTTATGTATGCCGACGACATCACCATCATGTGCCAGGATCGTGACTCTGCAGATAGCCGCTAACAAGATCAGCGCCTATCTCGTCGAGTTGAAGCTCTTCCTCGATAAAAATGATGCTCCACAGTCTCTGCCGCAAAATCCTTCTGTTTCAGTGTTCACAACGAACACCAAGCGAAACACAGTGCCCATCCAGATGTCAAATGGGATGGTGACCTGTTGCCAGCAGCAAAATTCCCCAAGCTGCTTGGCCTTATTCTTGATCCATCACTGAAGTTCCACAAAAACGCTTGGAACAGGAAACAAACAGTCGTCAAGGCTAGACTTAATATCTTGAGAGCTCTCAAGGAGGACACATCATGGGGAAGCAGCCGAGGAGACTATATTGAGAACCTACAGAGCAAATACTTCAGCCGGCTCCTGGAATATGCAGCACACCAGTGTGGCAGCAATTCCTGGTGTCTGACCCAGCTCCTGGAATAAGCTGCAGCGTGTACAGGAGATGCTGCGCTTAGAATTGCTACCGGTTGTGCAAGGAGCTCCCCGGTGGTGAGCATCTTCACGTCGGAGACCTGCATATTGCCGGTCAGAAGGAGCATTGTGAACTCCAGGCACAGCCAGATGTATATTAATGTTCTGAGGCAGCCCGAATCATCCGTCAAGAGAATCATGAAGCCCATAAGAGAGAGGTCGATTAGGACGCCGTTCGCCGATGCTCCTCGTAAAGTTGATGTACAGAGATGGGCCGACTCCAGCAGCTGGAAAGGCTTCGTCTTCTGCGTGAGGAGCACACGCAATTTGTTCGGAGGATATCGTAGCAAAAGAGGCGGCTGTGAACCGCTATTTGGGAACGGTGCCGCCTCGGGTTTGCGAGACCGAGTCTCAACTCAACCAGCGAGCCAGATGTGCTCTCCGCCTCGCTGCGCTGTGGTCACTCTATTCTGCTAATGTTTTTACGCCAACTAAGATCGACAGCAGCCGACCAGACGCATGCCCGGACTGTAGTGCCTCCCGGACACGACACGGCGCACTTGTTCATGTGCCCGAAGAGACCTACTCTCCTTAACAACAATGGACGCTTTGGACGAATCCTGTGAAGGCCGCCCCAGTTCCTCAACCTATAGACAAAAACCATACTTTGAGGCTGCAGAAGAAGAAGAAGAAGCAAGAATTATGTTTCCAGTTTCCTACTAGGAATGGGTAGTGGGAGGTACACTGTAACGTTAATGTCAAGAAAAGTTGACGCATGAAAACAAGCCTGGAGAGAGCTCCAAAAAAAGCCGAAGCACAGAAGTTACCACTTCAGGAAAACAAGGCAAACCCCAAAGCGCAACACACGCCCACCGACGTGGAACAAATGAATGCTCGAGATCGTGAGATGAGCGATGCATTTCCAATCATTAGCCCCGCTCTTCCCTTCATTCTCCAACTTCTCTCTCTTTTACTCAGGTCAGCTCACCATACATCGGCTGCAAAAAGACGGAAGTTACCAGCCTCGAACAACTCGTCCCCACCATGTTTGCCGCAGCATCAATTTTTGAGGACCACAACTCCGTTCCTGCAGAAGGTCTTGTACGATTTCAAAGACATCGCATGGGAATCAGCATGGGGCCGCTTTCAAAATAGGCGGGGAAACAGAAAAAACGATTTTTATCGTAGACACTGCCTTTAAGTGACTCGTTTTTTGTTTAGCACAGTGTTTGTGATCATTAGAAAGTGCTTTCTCTTGCTCTAAAAAACGTTGTTATTTATTTTCCGTATAATTTTATTTTTTCCTCTTTTCCAGGTTTGGAAAAAGGAATGCCCATGATACAAAAATCAGCACATTTTGCAAACCTACCTTTCTTTCGCTTTTCATCAGCGACTCAAAAAAACCTGGGGCCACCCACTTCTTTCTTTGCTTCATAACAGCAATGCAGGCTACTTTTCTCATATCTCCCCGCGACACGATTCGGTACAAATGCGCTGTTTATGACCGTGGTAATGTTTGCTCGATCGCGTGCAGGAAATGTCGAACAGCGATCCTGAAGACGATTTTCCTTATTGATTTCTGTTATGCTCGTAGAGGCGCCCAGACTCCGAATTTTACCGGCAAATCTCATTGAATGAAGATGATTGAGATTGTCTTATGATGGTAAAATCACGATTTGTTTTTGACCGTCTTCCTTCAAAAGGCGCTTTGAGATGCTCCTTATCCAAATTCTACAGGCCGTCCGCTGCGAGACGTGTCTTCGAAGTCAACGTCGCAGTTTTTGAACTTCTTCACAAACCATCTTTTTTTTTCGTTCGCAAGCTTCGCAAACCACAAGTGTCTTTTTGACCAACGTATGAAAGCGAAGAAAAGTAGGTGTGAAAGAAAATGCCGATTTATGTGCAGCTTAATTGGGTATTCCATTTCCAAGCCTGAAAGATGCAGAAAAAATAAAATTATATGGAGAAACAAACATAACAGTTTTGTAGAGACGGAAGAAACACTTGTGTGGAGCACAAAAACTTTGTAAGCAGTGTGAACTGACAAATGATATTATACACTTTAAGTAAGCAGTAAACATACATATTTCTACTGTTGATGATTGTCATAGGGAGATTTCACCATACATTGTGCTGTATACCTTAGCATGCTACATTGATGAAGCAACATTTGTTGTTGATTTGATGTGGCATGAACTATTTAAATAACAAATCTCTTTGGAAAAACCGATCGAACTTATTCCTCAACCCCACTTATATTCCGGCTGGACGCCTGCAGACACGGCAAGATAGCGGCAGTAGTAGGACACCTCCATAGTGCTGAGGAACTCCAAAAAATGATAGTTGAACACATAGAAACGCCAGCTCAATGCCACACCGAGCAGTATGAAGCTGGGCTAATATGTACGGGACCGATTCGAGTCGCGATACTGATCAGGTTATCACTTCTAAAACGCTGGCCCACGTGCTGTGCCGCTGTGTGACGTACTTCGTAGAATGATGCCAATTTCAATTGGACGATCATTCTCAGTCTCCGACCTCACTTTTCTTTGAAACACACCAAAAAAGACAGTGGAACAGCACTGCGAAAGACAAGACAAATAGCGAATATGAAAAAGATTCCTGCAAAACAATGTGATGGGAGCGTGAAAACTCTGGCACAGCAAAATGCTATTAGGAATGCCCGGGAACTTCTAGCACCCTTAGTCTGCAAATAAATTGCAGCGTTGTACGCAAAGATAGTGTGTGCGCTTAGACCGGGATCATAATATCGGCATGGAACCCAATGAGACTTTGCATTCCCCATTGTAGGTTGGCGCAGACTCAGTGCCCCTATGCTCATAGCATATGACACCGAGTTTATGCGCCAACTTACCAACAGTGAACGCAGAAGCGATCTGTTCAACGATCCTTGCCAGACTTCGTTAAATCACCGTCACCGAGACAGAAACCACGCTGCTTGGAAACGCACGACGGCGCGACTACTATGTGGTACTCGTGTCGCTATAGAAGTGGAATAACTAACATACGCTGCTCCATTAAATTTACACTAAGACCGGGATCATACTTTCCGCGACCAGCGACAGTGCATATCGGGGCATATCGAATTTCGGTCGATATTGATAGTGAACATTGCGTGTCGCTACGCTAGTCGCCGGAAGCATGACTCCGGCTTACGCGGTAAACGCGATGACGACATAGTATGTCACGCCAGCGATCAATCAGCAACGGCGTCGCGCATAACAGTTGCCCTGATTTCCATCGCGCGCGGGACGCTACACAAGTGAAATGCTTATCGTGCGCGACGATTCCCGGCTGGAGATAGTGCCAGCGGACAATCAGACGAGGTGCATGAAGGGTGCTCTGAAACACACGGCAAGCTGTCAGCGAAGTTCGGCGTGAGGAAAGATTTCAAACCAGTCAGAGTACAACGAGACCCTTGCAAATCCATCAAGGATACCCCTCAGCATCAATGACTTCGGCGGAGTTATTTCATTTACATGTAAGTTCCTTCGTCGTTTGACAGGTTATATTAAAAATCGTATACAAAAAAATTAGAGTAATGGATTTGTGATAGTTTTGAAGAATCATAGGAAGAGGAGGAGCGAATCTCCAGAAAGGTTGTGCGAAAATGAGACTACACATCGAAGCCCGCCACTCACATAGCCGCTTCAGCGCTCGCAGCTTCAGCAAAGCGAGTCGATACTCTGCAAAAAACTCCTGCATAAGAGACAAGAAACACCTGTAAACTCTCAAAACTTGGTTCGTCTGTTCAAAATTCAAGAAAAAAACAACAACAACAAAGCCAAAAAGATTAACATATTGGACTTTCATTATGGGGAGCTTTTTGATGAATGCAAAATGTCAGAAGATATACAGTTCTTAACTTAGGACGTTATAAATGAAGAATACAGAAGAATGTGATCTATACCTCCCCAAAAAAACGGCATATCCTTTATTGCATCGAGGATTTCTCCACGAAATATACGAGCTCACGAAGTGCCACGTGCGTGTAAAAGTGGCATGGAATGGCAATGTTGATAAGCTGCAATAATTCACTTATTGTATATATAACTCCATCCCAGTACGTAACCTATCACCGAATGAGTATCCAAAGTTTTATCAATTTTGATAAGCTAGAGCACGAAGTTGGGTCCATGTAGCGCTCTCTCAGGAAAAAAAAAAATATAAATCTCACTGGCGGCTGGCGGTACCAACAAGCTGATCAGCTGCGATTTTCTCTCGGCCTGAATCTATTGAGTGCGGGCCGCCACACGTTACCGCCGCGCTGCTACAGCCGAGGGTGAGATTTAAATGTTTTCTTAAGGAAGCAGAGTCAAATTGGGCCTCACTATACATAGACCAGAAAGTCAGCTTGGATGAAAAATCAGACCAGAAATCGGTGAAGCATGGCCAAGCACACTCGTTTCTGGACCTGAACAACCAGGCAAGAGTTTTATCGCAGCTAGAAAGGAAGCGCACATTCTCGTAGCGCTATTCAAAATCGGTTGAAGCCCGGTAGGAGTCCCTAGACTTCAATGGACTTTTAATAGGGGCAGACTTGGGGGACTTACCCCGCTGAGGCGCGCGAGAGAATCTCTCTGAGCAGAAAGGGGAAGAATTCAGGGCTTTTGGTCGGAATACCGCCTATACTTTCGGTCACTTGTGTAGCTTAAATGAGAGAAAGAAACTCATTGAGCCCGCCCCTCTGGGCATCTAGAAAACGACCCTCACTGAGGATCTGCGAGAAAAATCCGCTACCTAATGGAGGACGCTCCAAGGGAGTGACTCAAGGTGAATTCTTCTGATACAGCCAAAAACAGCATTCTCGGGACGGGGTCTCTCAACGAGCGCACCCGATGAAGGAGTTGTCCCCGCCTTTCGTAACTCTAATTTCACTCAGGACCGGCTTCGCTCGCGTTGAGTGGTGGGACACGTTTCGAACTGCAAAAACAGGGACAACTCCTCCCTCGGTGTCTAGAGCCCCTGTCCCCAGCATTTCTCCTTGTGGTAATGCGTGCACTTTTGGCGATTCTGGAAGCAGATAAATTCACCTGCGCCTTTACAATTCCCAAAATCCAGGATTACTTTAGCACTGGACTCAGGCTTGCGCAATGTCAAAGTAACGCTCGTCGCGAAGGTGTTGTTTTTACGCAAAAGGTATAGACCAAAGTGCCACATACGGAGAGGCGCAGACTGTTGGGCATACACCGATCCGATCAACGGTTCCGCATCGACGACGATGAAACTTCAAGCCCCGGCAAAGAAAGAATTGACGTGCCCCTCTGGAGCTGCACGCAAGCGAGAGCCAGAATAGGGATTCTTAGATCGAGTACCTCGGAATGGTAGACACCTAAAAGCATTTTCGGTCGGTACACGCTATGGATCAGCATTGCAGGAGCGCGTCGCGGGTCACATTTGTGCAAGCCGAGCTGGCTGTCTATGCGCCTACAATTACGTTAATTCGATCAACAGAAGCCGCCAGAGCGAATACCCTCATCAGAGAGCGCAGAAAATAGTTTTTACCTGGAAGTGGGAAGCCGGAAAGGAATGTTATCCGGAAACAGAACTGGTAAATAGACCAGGAAGGCGAGGAACGGAAAGAGACGCACGAAAGATTTGGAAATTTCCCCTAATGACATTATTCGTATTCTACTTCCAAACCCAGAAAAATCGGCCAACAAAAAACGGATTCTCCCATACATTACTGCTCCACACGCGCTGCGAATCAAGTTGACTAGAAAACGGATTTTTTCATCATATGGGGATTCCATTGGCTACCAGCAGTAATGTGCTCCGTCATAGTCAACTACAGCTTTGACAGCGTACCCAATTTCTGCAGACCGCCAACGGTCAATGATGATGAAGTGGTACGGATGGAGCTTTGGAGTAAACTTACGTTAACTCATCGCCGTATAGAGAGGCGAGGATTGCTGGTCTGATATCTGTATTTCTTATTTATGACTACCGCGTCGTTGCAAACATCTAAAGAAAGTGGTAGAATCACATGTTGCATGCAGCCGTGCAGTCCTCAAGAGACGTCCATAAAAGCAAGAATATGGAATACCAAACGATCCTCATTTAGAATGTACTGCTCTCCACTGAGAATGGGCGGTTTTCAAAAAAGAAGAACATTTCAGGGATTTATCGATTGCTCATCAGAAAAGTGATTCGGATAAGCACGCACATGTAACCCGAGATAATTCCCCCAGTAAGGATGGAGCAAGGCTATCACAGAAACCTAGAGCGCCAGAAGTGGGCATGCTCAAAGACAACTCTAAAGAAAATCCCGAAAGATCCTGCAATTTCCGGCTAACGGTAGAATGTCGAACGCTTTAGCACCAAACAGTATGCTGGAGTGGAAATGCTTAGTGTGTAGAGAAGCTTACCATGCACGAGCTATCGCAGCAAGCTCGACTTTGTGCAGGTTCCATAACAGTGGTGCTCTCTGACTAACCACGCACTCCTTAGTGCTCCTTTTCCGGATACCATTTGTACCCGAAAACCGCTACGATAGGCGTTTCCCTTGATACCTACGAGGGCTATGAATAGCCGAGTCAGCACCTGAATATCCTTTGCATAAATATCAAACACAAAAATTGACTTTAAAGGCGCAGGGTCCGGGCAGGAATTTCGATTCTGAGATTTTCCGCTTCAGAATCGATGCTCTTGCTACGCAGAGTAGTCCCAAAGGAAACATGCTGCGAAAACTGCGTTTTAAACCGGTCTTCTTCAAGTTATTCCAGCCACTTCCGGGAAGCCAATGATCTCAGAAAACTCAGAAAAGTGTGGCCCATCGTCCATATTTTAGCGGTTGTCCACGCATTCTTCTCAAAAGTGCTGTGTATTTATCGGTCATTCCAGCCATGATTACATCATGCTGCTTGAATACACCGTAATCCCTGACTTTCAGGCTGTTTTCTCCAGAATTACGGACTCAGAGTTTGTGGAAATTTTGGACGATGTCCAGCTAGACCAGCCCTAATATATCCAGCCCGAAATTCGGTGGTGTTCTAAATCTGACCGGATCTTTGCCTTTAGGCCAGCATGATGTAAACTCCATTTTCAAAGAAGACCTTTGTCACGTTTTACGACAAATCTACAGCCGGTACAGATCCTGCGCAGTGATGGTTGCGGTACCTGCGGTGCCGTTGGCGCAAACTATCAGGTGCGATACGTGAGGACAGTATGCGGCCCAACCCTTGGTGACCATTTTTTGAAGACCGAACACTTCTAGAGCCCCCTAAGTAGTACAGCTCCGACAATTTACCAGGACTAGGACTCTTTCAAATCAGGAAAGCGGCTGCTGTAGGCACTCGGCAAGAATTTTTTCATCACACGCACCCAAGCGAGGCGTGCAAAACAGATTCACGGTTAGAGAGCTGAGCCGGTTGCCGCTTCATGAACGCTTCCTGAGGCCTTTTACTCTCACACAGAGTAGAGAAGGCTATCAAAGAAATGCGGGAATTCGAGAGGCTATCGGACCTAACGATATCTCCCCAGCCATCCTGAAGAAGCTTCCCACGGAACCTCTACCGATGCTTGCAGATATCATTAACACTTCTTTACGGACCTGCACTCCGTACACCAAAGCTTGGGAAGACAGCCAATGTGATACCGTTGCCAAAGCCAGGCAAGTCCCAAAGCACGGCAAAATGCTTTCGACCAATAAGCCTGTTATCGCCCCGTCGCTAAACTAGCTGAAAAGTTAATCGTGAGCTGGACCTGGCTGGTAATCCAAAATGAGCGACAACCCAGCATCAGCATGGAGTTCAGGAAACTTCGCTTTCTCTACTACTACTGCACTATTGGAGATCGTGAGCTTTGCGGTCGATGGGTTCAACATGAGAAAGCCCCTAAGAACGGTGGCTGTCGCCCTCGACCTGAGCAAAGCGTTTGACTCTGTTAACTTGGGACTGCTGTCCGGGAGACTGCTCAAGTCGTCGCTACCATCATGGCAAAAGCGATGGATTGCAGCGTTCACTAAAGGCCGCCGTGCTAAGGTTCTGTTCCAGAATCACGTATCCGATAGCATTCCAATAGCAGCCGGTGTTCCGCAAGGCGGAGTGTTGTCCCCTGCCCTATTTAGTCTGTATCTTGAGGACACTCCCGAGCCTCCCAATGATGTTAAAATTGTTATGTATGCTTCGATTTGACATCACCATCATGTGCCAGGA